>OX422221.1:307114128-308335378 GCA_949130495.1 Sambucus nigra | reverse complement strand
AGTGCCTTCCACCTACCATCAATGCGCGAAGGCAAACATTAGAGGAACAGAGATAGTGATAATGGCCACGCAGAGACCCTTCACCATTGAGGAGGCCCACCTGGTAGATGCTGCCTTTTACACTGAATTAGATGAGGAAAGAAAGGTCTCTACAAGAAAACTAGCAGGGATCAAGGTAGCTGAGGGAAGGGTCCCGCAGAAAAAATCCGTTCATGACCGTCTAGGGGAGAGGATAATCCCCCATATGGAAAAAGGCAAGAGGAAAGTAGAGGAGGTAGCTAGACCCCCTCGAACTTGCAAGAAAGTGGTCTTGCCCAATGGAAAAGTCATCTACCATTTATAACGGTCTGCGCGGGCGGTGTTCTGGGATGAGAGCATCGACCCGACACCCGAGTGTTTTATTGTTGATGAATCCCATATTGTTGAGCATGTTGAAGAACTAGAAGAAGCGTCAGAGTGCATGCAAGATGGACCCAGAGAGCAGCTGCAGGAATTAGAGGAAATCAAGTTGGGGTTGGAAGAGGGCGAGAGTAGACCCATTCTAATGTCCAAGTGCCTGGAACCGAAGCAGAAGGAAGAGCTCATTGAGCTACTTAAGGAGTTCACTGATGTATTTTCTTGGAAGTACACGGAGATGCCAGGAATAGATGCAGAAGTAAGCTCTCATAGATTGAACATCCTTCCCAATGCCCTCCCGGTAAGGCAAGCCACACGCACATACAAAGCAGACCTTGATTTGAAAATAAAAGCTGAGGTGGAGAAGTTATTAGCGGCAGGGTTCATCAAGCCTATTCAGCACCCCATATGGCTGTCCAGTATAGTGCCAGTGGCAAAGAAAGACAAGACCCAAATCAGAATCTGTGTAGATTTTCGCGACTTGAACAGGGCATGTCCAAAGGATGAATTCCCACTACCCAGCATAGACATCTTAGTGGATTCCACCACGGGACATGAGATGTATAGCTTCATGGACCGGTATGTTGGCTATAACCAGATTAAAATGGACCCCGCCGACGCAGAGAAGACTGCCTTTCGCACACCATTAGGGAACTTTTACTATACAGTCATGCCCTTCGGATTGAAGAACGCTGGAGCCACATACCAGCGGACCATGATGGCAATTTTTCATGACTTGTTTCATGATATACTAGAATTCTATGTGGATGATCTGGTGGTGAAGTCTAGGAAAGAAAACAAGCATATTCAGGATCTTAGGAGAGTATTCGAAAGGTGTCGTCGGTATAAGATGAGAATGAACCCCTCAAAGTGTGCCTTTGGGGTTACTGCAGGGAAATTCTTAGGTTTTGTGGTAAATAGACAAGGGGTGCAAGTGGATGCAGAGAAGATGAAAGCCATTGTGATGATGCCACCGCCCAAGAGTCAGAGACAACTTAAGAGCTTCCTGGGAAAGGTATCCTACCTGTAGAGGTTTATACATGCGTTAGCAGAAGTAACTCATCCGTTCGCACCTCTACTAAAAGACAAAGCCAAGTGGGTTTGGGGAGAGAGGCAAGAGAGTGCGTTCGAGAAGATTAAAGAAATCCTAGCCTCTCCGTCCACGATGATTCCCCCCGAAGCCGGAGCACCGCTGCTGCTCTACCTCACTTCTACAGAGAGGTCGATAGGGGCCCTCTTGGAGCAAGAGAAGGAAGGAATGGAAAATCCGGTCTACTACCTATCAAGAGTAATATCTGGAACAGAATCGAGATACACCAGCGTTGAGAGGCACTGCCTGGCGCTGGTATTTGTAGCCCAGAAGTTGAGACACTATCTTCTAGCCTTCACCGTTCACATAGTCACCAAGTGTGATTCCATCAAGTAACTCCTCGTGCGGACTATACTCGTGGGACGAGCAGCAAGGTAGTTTTTGATCTTGTCAGAATATGATCTAAAATGCATAGTGCCTAAAGCCATTAAAAGCCAGGCAGTAGCAGATCTGCTGGCCCACTTCCCGAGTGGGGTTTTCGAACCACCTAGTGAAGAGCTACCCATAGAAAGTTTCCAAGCATGCATGGCGGAGGAGGTGAAGAAGTGGTTTATGGAGTTTGATGGTTCCAGTGCTCAAGGAACAGGTGGGGCCGGCGTCATACTGTCAAATGGGAAGGAGAAGATTACCCTCTATTTCAAGTTAGATTTTAAATGCTCAAATAATGAAGCTGAGTATGAAGCCCTCATTCTAGGGATGTTGGAAGCACTCAGAAGAGGGATCAGGGTACTGTGTATACGAGGGGACTCCAATCTGGTAGTAAGGCAGGTCAATGGAGAGTTTTCCCTTAAACATGCCAACTTAGTGTCGTACAGACACATCATCCAACGACTGCTGGGACAGTTCTTGGAAGTAACTGTGGAGAGGCAGGCGTGAACGATGAACAGGCACCCTGACGCGCTCACCACCATAGCACAAAAGTTGGACATGGAGGAGTCAGAAGCAACCATCACAGTGAGGCGGAGAACGGTATCTACTACCGTAAAGTCCTTATTCCCAAGTAACGAGCCGGAAGATTGGAGGCGTCTGGTAGAGAAGTAACTTGAAACCAGGGAAGGGACAATGAAAATATTAGAGTTACCCAACTATCATGTGCTGCAGGTAACTCTCTACTTCAAGAGTCATGGAGGGTTTCTGGCAAGGTGCGTAGGGGAGCAAGAAGCCAAGGAGTGGTTAATAGAAATGCACCAGAAGCACTGTGGAGATACGGATATCCCCCTTTACAGACGATTGCAGCGAAGCGGGTATTTGTGGCCCGCCATGAGCGTAGAAGCGGTCAGCTTGCAACAAAGTTGTTTAAAGTACCAAGCTAATTTTGACCAGCCGACGGAGGCTAACTTCGTGGAAGCCTTCAAAGATTGGAGACAGCCGTACCTAGCATATCTAAAAGATAGGGAGCTGCCCGCCGAGAGAGCGGATGAAATTTACCTTAGAAAAAGGATAGCACGTTTCTACTTGGTCAAAGGAGAGTTATATAGGAAAGGGTACAATGAGAAGGCGCTAAGGTGCATAGCCAAAGAGGAAGTGGAAATGGTGCTGAAAGAAGCTCATGAGCCCTCTCACATGGGAGGCGCCAAGCTGTATGATCAACTGATGACGCTGGGATACTACTGGCCGACCATGGAGGCTGAATCAATTAGATATGTGAAAAAGTGTAGAGCATGCCAGGTGCATGGAAACATGGTGCACGCTCCCTCCATCAGTCTACAAAGCTTGGCAGCCCCCTATCCCTTCCACACATGGGCGTTCGACCTGGTGGGAAAGATCACCCCAGCATCAGCGCCCCTTCAAGCGTCAGCGCCGCTTCAAGCATCGGCGCCGCGACAAGGGTCGGCGCCGCCTCAGGTATCAGCGACCGCTTCAAGTGTCAGCGCCACTTCAAGCGTCAGCGCTACCTCAAGTATCAGCGCCGCTTCAAGCGTCAATGCCACTTCAAGTATCGACGCCATTGCAAGCATCATTGCCACTTCAAGTATCAGCGCCGCTTCAAGCGTAAGCGCCGCTTCAAGTATCAGCGCCGCTTCAAGTGTCGACGCCTTTGCAAGCGTCAGCGCTACCTCAAGAATCAGCGCCGCTTCAAGCGTCAACGCCACTTCAAGTGTCGACGCTTTTGCAAGCGTCAGCGCCATTTCAAGTATCAGCGCCCCTCCAAGCGTAAGCGTCGTTTCAAGTATCAGCGCCGCTTCTAGTGTCGGCGCCGCTTCAAGTGTCGGCGCCGCTTCAAGTGTTAGTACCGCGATAAGGGTCGGCGCCGCCTCAAGTATCAGCGCCACTTCAAGCGTCAGCGCCACTTCAAGTATCAGCGCCACTTCAAACGTCAGTGCCGCTTCAAGTGTCGGCACCGCTTCAAGTGTCGGCGCCGCTTCAAGTACCAGTGCCGCTGCAAGTGTTCACGCCACCGCAAGGGTCGGTGCCGTTTCAAGTGCCAGCGCCGTTTCTCATGCCAGCGCCGCCGCAAGTGTCCGCGCCGCTGCTAGTGTCGATGCCACTTCAAGGGCCAACGTCGCTTCTAGTGTTAGCGTCGCTGCAAGCGTCTACGCCGCTGCAAGGGTCAGCGCCTCTTCAAGTGCCAACGCAGCTGCAAGAGTCAGTGCCGCCGCAAGTGTCCGCGCCACTGCAAGAGTCGGCATCGCTTCAAGTATCAGCGCCGCTTCAAGCGTAAGCTCCGCTTCAAGTATCAGCGCCACTTCAAGTGCCAGCGCCGCTTCAAGTGTGTGCGCCTCTACAAGTGACTGGGCCACTACAAGTGTCTACGTCATCGCAAGTGTCTGCGTCGCTGCAAGTGTCGGCTCCGTTTCAGGTACCAGCGCCGCTGCAAGTCAGCGCCGCTACCAGGGTCGGTGCCACTGCAAGTGTCCGCGCCGCTCCAAGTGCCAGCGCCGTTACAAGTGTCAGCGCCGCTACAAGGGTCAGCGCCTCTTCAAGCGTCAGCGCTACTACAACAAGGGTCACTACAGTAATAACATTTGAGAGGTGCCCGCGAGAGTCACCACAGAAGTCCAAAATTGAGAAATACCACTGCAAGGGTCAGCGCCGCTGCAAGGGTCACTGCAGTAATGACAATCGAGAGAGTCGGCGTCACTGCAAGGCTCAGCGCCACTGCAGAAATGTTATTCGAGAAGTGCTGCTACAGGGGTTTTGACAGAAACTCATATTGAGGGAGTAGCTATCGCGAACAACTCCCCATCATGAAACATCAGTCTCTAAATGAACAAGATCACTAACACTTTACTTTCTTGTACATGTTGCCTAGTCGAGTAAGCAGGGCTCGAACAGGCGCGTTGGGACCTCCTGGGAGTTTTGGCTTGGCGGGACAAGGTATGTTGAGCAAGCTCAACCACTTAGCACTATAGGATCGAGAGAATACTAGTAGGAAGACCCAGAAGTCACTCGAGACTACGTACACTGCACACTTGGTCACAAGTGAAGTGAGCAGCCAAAGAGCTGGCTACTCACAAGAAATAAACTCTTTACAAGAAAATGACTTTTCCAGAAGAGGGGGTCCTCGAGGTCCCTCTCAAGAAAAATAACACTTTTAGAGGAGATGAGTCCTTAAGGTCTCTTCTCTCAAGATTTGCAAAATTGCACCACAAGTTACCGTTTCAAAAGATAACTACCAAATCTGATATTTTGTCTCCATTAGGGGACATATGTGCTTTTTGAGTTTTGGTCGGCGCCAGGTGGCGCCTACAGAGGGGACAGGCAGGCTGCCTACAAGTAGGGATAAATGGTACACTTCAGACATTGTTCCCCACCAACTCTCTCAATTTTGGCGCCCAAAAATGCCATCTTACCCCTAACGCCCATGTATAAATAGACCTCTGGGCAAGGTCAATTGAGAGACAATAGAAATTGCACTGTTACTCTGCCAAAATATCACCAGACCTACCTAAGTATTCTCTCCCTGCTCATTCTCATAGTGCTGAGTGCCTTGTTCCTTCACTCCCCACTGACATCCATCACTCTCAGGTGTTTCCCTTGAGAAAATTACTATTTTTGCTGTGAAAGTTCATCTTCTTGCAGGGAGTGAGTTGAAGCTTGAGTTCCATTGCTACCATAAGGAGAAGTTTTCTTCAGAAGTTTCACCAGGAGACCTTGAAGACCTTGCGGGCAACGTCCATTGGAGTGGGTCACGCCTCACCCTTTCCAGTTATTCATAGACCCCAGTCTCACTACCCTCCTACAATGTCGTATACCGCTACAAGTCGTCTAAGAATTGAATAAATTTTCATCTACAAAAGACGAATCCGAATTAACAAGTGGTCTTCAACATTCAAGCCCAACAATATGACATTTAGTAAGATAATGTTTAAAGTTTCATTTACATTTATATTAAAGTGTTGGGATATTTTCATCAAATATTTTTCTAAAGATTTTGTTCTCGGACACCTTTCCGTAGAAAAATCATAACTAATTCATAAAAAATCAGAAAAATACAAAACTAGCCGCCACGCATTCGTAAACGACATGCTTATCTCGTTCAAACGACATAGTTATCTCATTTGAACGAGATAGCTATGTCGTTCGAATGATATCTCTTTGACCGACTCAATAATTTTATGAAAGGGATGTCAGGCCTCACTTTTTGTGTAGAGAAGAGTTTTCCAAAGACTTTAGAGTTTCAGTTTTGTTTATCTTCCCAGAATCTATTTGATAACATCTTTTGGCAGAGTGTTTTCTTCTCTCATTTAAGGGTTTAAATAATTTCTATTTTGTTTACAATTCACAACAAATCCCAATTACTTTTATGTGAGTTGTTTTGTGGAACCCAAGAATATATTTTGTAATTTGTTCATACTTTGTGGGGTGAGCTCTACAACCGACAGTTGCGTGCTATTGTGGAGGGAGTCCTTATAAAGTTCACATCTTATGGAGAAGCCGTCTTCTTTTTCACTATTGCCCTCCTGGAAAGGGAAAGTTCCAGCCGAAACATCGGAACCGACACCTGCGGGTATTTTGTATGTCACCCTATTTCATTGTAATCTGTGTAAGTCGTTTTCTTACAAAATTATAGTGATATAAAAGGTTTTGCCCCTTTGGGGGATTTTTCCTGAATATTTGTGTCACATGCTTTATTTATTTATGGGTTGACACACGCACTTTTAGATGCATGTTTAAGGGCTGGATTAATTTGGTTTAAAAATAGACTCTAATTAAATAAGTGTGCCGAATTGGAAACTTGCAAATAAATTTAATCAATTATCACACGTTTCGCGATTCTACATATCCATCCTAATTAGTATCACTACTCATCTTAATCCCATATGCTGCCTTATGCCCCTTTTATACTCTTATTTGATTTGGAATTCTCATTAAGCTTTTGTATCTGCTTATTCATTATAAACCTCATATATAATCTTATCAATTCATTTCACATAACTTCATGCTAGTTATTAATTCGATGTTCTCACATTAGTGTCATTAACCCGTATATATTTATACCACACTTGCATACGTATTTTTACATAGCATCCCCGAGCTATCATCCCAGATGCATATAAATTTACTATTCACCCAATCATTTAATATATATATATATATATATATATATCGCTTGCTAAATACAGATAACCTCAATTCCCCGAGCATTACCTCGGGAATGCAAACCTCTAGCATGTTATCAGGCTCCTGGGATACATACCTCAACTTGGGTCGCCAGGTTAGAATCACACCACCGAACCCAAAGCATAAACGTAAAATCGGAGGCGGTCATAGTCTTAAGTTCGTGGGTGATAACCATACCACATTACTCCACAGGAATCCAAACTCACAAATCGTGGTCGTGCACAGACCTATGACCCGAGAGTCGATACTACACCTGCTGGGATTTGCTAGGATAGACCGCCCACTGCGCGCAACCTCCACTGATAGCATCCTCCTAGAGTAGGTATATTTCATACACACACACACACACACACACACACACACACACACACATATATATATATATATATATATATATATATATATATAATAAAACCGGCTAATCATGCACATATAACTTGTAACACCAGCCTAACTTTCCTGAGTATAAATCCGACTCCCAAATCCCTACGTAGTCACTTACTTAGTTTTATTTTACGATTATATTTTACAGTGGACACTAAGCCTATCTCAATTTTGCCCCTATCCTGATTCCATCCAAAATTTCTATTAAAATCCATTAGATATTTTCGAGTGTCATTCATCCTGAACACTCCTAATTCCATTCCGAACTCATTTTTGATTAACCCAAGGAAATATAATTGCACACCTAATTTCCAGAAGCCCTAATCATTATTACGGTCCCTTTATATTCAACAAAACTCCAAACAGTTCTCGAAATATCCAAACAACCCAAATCAATGCCCACAGCAGGACTGAATCATTTCGGCTTCCAGGCCCGAATCTATTTGCCCTTTAAGGCCGAACGGATTCGATTATAGTAAGTATCCATGTTCGTCCAATATGAGATTTAATATCTCCTTATCACCCAATTGAATATATAACGTCAATTCATCCCAAGTATATCATTCTCTATCTATCCTAATTATGATTCTACTCATTTTCATATTTAAATTTCTCCAAACATCATCTAATTCTTCGGATTTAACTCCTTAACCTGGAATTGCACAACTTCTTAATTAAATTTCAAGATTTAACTAATCTTTTCTCATTCAAGATTTCCTCTTTTCATTAGGTTTAAATCTCAGAAATCATATAGAATAATGATCAAATTCAATTATATGAAATCATTCCCCAAATTCCATTTTTCATGTAAATCGACCCAAAATAATATTTGTTTTTCGCCAATTATTATATGAACTAAAACACAATATATAATATCAAAGCAAGTTAAACACTTGCCTCAAACCACGAAGAATTATAATCTTGCTTCTTGAGATCCTCTATACGTCATGATCCCCATAATCATTTTATCTCCTCCCGGAATGGTGTTCTTGAGATTTCTCTTGAATTCCCCTTATATTTTTGCCTCTCTCTCAAGCCTAGGTGATTTAGAATGAGTATTTGGTTGCCTCCCTCATCTAATAACCCTTAATATTACACTAATCCCGAAATTAGGTTAAATTATAACATTAAAATTACCCGAATATCCCCCATACGGGTCTCGTTCAGCTTAAAAAGTCTCTGAAACTCGATTACATCCCCTGGGTACCTAATTCTGACGATATCGAACCATCTCGAATCATCATTCGAGTCACCTATCATCAGTTTACCATCTTATTCCCAACACGACCCCATATGCGCATCCCGAATAAGATCATGTCAACCCGTCTCTTTTACCCACATAAGAAGTAATATAAAATAATACAATTTCAATTATTTATCTCACAAGTAAATATAATTACATATAAATATTAATCCAATATTCGCTAATTAATATTTATTCCATTCACTTTATTTCTCAATTTATTAAATTACGAGCACACATGTAATTTAAATATTCCCAAAAATACGAGGTGTTACACAAAATTTTGATTTTATACAAGTCTAGGGTGATTTGGTAAGTATTAGAAGTTAAAAGTGGTTTTTAGACACTTTTATAATTTGTCGACAGACTTAGGGCCATTGGTGTAAATGTGCATCTCACGGGAGAAAGTTTAAATTTTAGGGTTTTATATTATTAAGGGTTTCTAGGGTTTTGAGCAGCCATCGCAGTGGGGCTTAACACATAAGAACCATGACCGCGGGCCTAACAGTCACGATCGCGGAGTCTGTATTCACAACCCACCACTTCGCGATAAGACCGCAGGGTTTGCTGGTTTATTTAGTGGGTTAGCCTCTTTTATAGAATAAGCCCACTTTATTATTCTCTATTCATTTTAAGTTACTCGTTCACTAAGAAACCTGAAAATGATCTAATTCTCTCTCAAGGAAAACCTTTACCCCAAATTAAACCAAAAGGATTTTTGAGTTTTCAATCATGTTTTCAAAAGGAGTTTCAAGGAAAAATCAAATCAATTAACACAAGGCTTTCAAATCATTATTTTTAAGGAAGAGTTTTAAGTGGATTCAAAGTAAATTTTTCATGGAATTTTCCTTTCAATTCTAGTCATGACAATTTCTCATTTGAGGCAAGTCGCTTTCTACTCTTCTCCTTTTATATATGTTTATATTAAATTTCACCTAAATCTAATTGTAGGATTAAAATCAATTAGAAACCATTAGAAAATAAGACTTCCTAATGTATGATTATTATTTGGTGAAATTCATTATCCTCATATGATTTATGTTATGATTTAACCCTAATTAATGGAAGATATTTAATATTTGACCTTAATTGAAAATAACAAAATTTAGGGTTTTGTATCCCCATCTTGATAATTGATTTATTGGGACTGGACAATGAGTAATAAGAACTTAATTTAGACTTGATAAATTTTGAAATGAATATGCTTAGTAGGGTTGTACCTTTCGCATCCGTTTGGTATTAATTCCCCAAAGCATGAGACTTTAGTATGAGGACTTTATTTATAACTTAGAAAATTATAGGGACTCATTTTATTGCGATCATATTATGTTAGATGTTGAATTATTAATGAAAGCCTTATGTTAAATCACCCCCTTGGAATTTAAGTTGTATCACCCCATTTATGTGATAATCCAATACAAGACTTTACTAATAGAATTATGTCGTTGATAATGAATTAGATCACGTGGATGAGATAGAAGTAGTAGGGATAAACTTATGCTAGTTTGTTGGATTTTTGGTTTTATGGTTGTGTTGGACGGGTTGGGGTGGATATGGAAGTTGGATATTTAAATTCTTGTTCTCTATCTTTAAACTCTCATAATAAACCCTTAATTAATTAATTAATTAATTAATTAATTGTCTTAATGACTATCCTATCTAAGCAAAAGTGAATTGGACGGTTCCTTATTTTGATTTTACGTTGGTGACACATTCCACGCACGAAGTTGTAAGACGTGTAGGAATGATGACTCTAGAACCTTTAATAAAATTAATATGCATTTAAAATGCTTCGGTTTAAGAGTAGTTCCATGTAGACTCGTTATCTCTTTAGCTCCCATTATTGTTGGAAAATACGTGTATAAGTGATTTATTTGAATGACCCGAGGGTGGGGTAATGGGGTGATAATATTATAACAATGAGTGATAAAAATATGATCTAAATTGAGAATCTCATTGATAAATGAACATATAAAATGTGGATTTATAGCAGAGAGATGATAAGGAACACCCTTATGTGAGATACTTGATGACTATGATTTATTATGATATGTGACGCGAATAAGAATGTGTCTCAGAAGTGCGTACTCTCTAGGCTCAAGTGCAAGCCTATCGCTCAAGTAATAATCCGATAAGTCGGGTATCGATCCTCAGGGAAATAGGACAATAGGGTTGTGACAACGTTGGACAGACGAAGGAATCCTAACTCTGACTTTAAAGGAAAAGAAAAAATGATTGGTTTGGATATTGACTATAACTAAATGCAATTTTAAAAATAATTAACTAATGAACCATAGTATGAATGGAATGATATTACTCTAAATTACCTAAAATACTGATGATAATTAAACTAAAACTTGAACTATATAATGAGAAAAATGGGACGGGAATAAATCCCTCAACCCTAGTGTATTGCAGGTATAAAACTAATCGTAAATTTAAGTGATTAATTAGATCCAGAATTTAGTACTCCCAAGCATTACGTATATGAGGTTCAAGCCCGCACCATACTTAATTAGAGGACGAGTAAATCGGTATTGCGATAGTTACACTCAAATTTCATTCTAAAGCATCACATTTACCCTGAAGCAAGCGAGATCCAAAGATCTACAATTGTCGTGTTTCTACGCAATACGATCATATTCAAATCATTAAATTTAGAAAATTAATTTTATACACCTGCAACTATCACATCAGATTGAGTTCATGCATCCCGACCTTTTAAATTTAGCCGGACATATGAAAACTTGAAAACAACACGTTTAGAATGAAAGAAACCATTTTTTACTAACGAATGAAGATGAAGAAAGGTGAAATTAGTAATGAACAAGCAACTAGAATAATTATTGAAACATAAATCAGAATGATTGTACTTGAATTTCAACTTGAAAGTAACTAGGGTTTGTTGTTCTTCCTCTCTAAAATGGATTACTAAGCTTCCTCAATGACCTGGAACCTCCTCTTTTCGTTTGGGAGGAGTTACAACTTATTCACTATGAAAATACAAGAGTTTGAAACAAATAGGATTCTATTTTTGCAAGTGGATAAATCTGAAAAATCTATAACAGAACCGATCCGGGTAAATGGTTCGGTTCGGTTCCATCTTTTGTAGCCTTTATAGAAAGTTCTTCGAGCATGGGATCGGTTCGTTATTTGTCAGCTTCGTTTCAGTTCCATCTTTTCATATCTTCACAGGAAGTTCTTCGAAGGTGGATTCGGTTCCTTTTTGCATTACTTCGGTTCGATTTTATTTTGGAATCCTTTACAGAAACTTTGCCTATGAGGGATTCTGTTCGTTTTTAGCTCCTTGGGTTCGATTATGTTTTTGCCAGTTTTTACAGAATCCTTTTCTTCTTGTATTTCTTTGAAGCTTTTGGTACAAAACTCGGATTAGAACACCGAACACCTGCAAAATAGACGATGAACACACGAAACTCGACGTACTCATTAGAAACTTGCCATTATCGAAGATATGATATAAATCCACTTGAATTATATTACGCGGAGCGATAAAACCCTCTAATTTAAGGGGATAAATGGGAAGAATTTATGCCTAATCAAACCCCCCTAACTTAGAACGTTGATCGTCCCGAGCAATGTAAAAGAATTAAAACATGTTCCAACTCATAAAGGGGATAGGATACCTTTTTCGCGGGCAAGCGATTGCATTTAGCGTATGCAATAAGCCTTTAAACCTCTAGGTTACTCTAGTAGGACGAGTTGTGTCTCGTGAGGGTTTGCAGTGAATATACCCACAAAATTCGACTCAAAGAAAACTCAAAATACGCAAAAATTGTATAATTCAAACTTTTCCAGAAAATAGTCATCATCAAGTCATGTTCAAGAGTCTCAAATCATAGTGCGTGTGTGTGAATACGAAGATTTAACCGCGAATTTTCACCGATTGACCATTACGTTACTGATCCGAAAATTCGTTTTGATTTCGAAATCTCACGTGATGCTCTCACAATGAATTGCTCGGAATGTGGCTATTCTCTCGATATGCGTGATATAAAGAGTAAACATATTGGAACCAAGTTCGCGCACACAAGGAGAAAGACGGAAATTTTATAGTGATTGGATCTCATTAAAGGAATACGGTTTGAAAAACGGGAACATTGCCTCTTACACATACGTCTTATATCTTTTATTATCTTTTTGTATCTTAGCTCTCCACTCGGTAACCAATTTTACAATTTGGACTCGGTTAGGACTTTTTCGAGTAAAAGGTGTATTGGGTAAAATTGGAAAAGGTTAAGAATTTTGGAATTGGAAAGTTTTGCTTATGATGTCCTTTAGTGCTTTTTCTGGCTTTTGCTCATTTTCTTCTTCTTTTTCTATTTTTTTTTATTTTTCACTTTTGTCTTTTCTTGCTATTTTTGTTGACCATTTCTATTCTTTTTCTTGACCATTTTTGTTGCACTTTTAGGACTTAAATTCTGAATTTTTCCATTTTTAATTCGGGCTAGTCGTGTCATTTTCGGGTCGCATTGATTTTGATTTGAGTATAAATTTTAAGTACTCTTAAATCTATACAAGCTAATCGCGTCATGTTCGGGCCAGTTTCGAGTTATTACCGTAAATGGGTTATCGTGTCAAAAATTGCCAGACCTTTTCACAATTCCGGACTATTTGGGTTTTTCAGGTTACCAAACGAAAAGGATAAATTATTCGGCTCAATTGGGTTACAAAATGGATGATTTTTCACAAATTTTTCTGGCCAATATTTTTGGGTTACAAACAATGGCCTACTTCATTGTCCGAATTACTTATTAATTTACCATATGCGTCTTGAGATTAATTTAATTTAGAGATTTGTAGCGCGCTTTTCAAAGCAATATCACACACGTTTTTCATAACCGATCAAAATGAAAGAATTGAGATCATCAACGACATGTCGCTGAAAAGGACTTTGAGTTAACAATTAACTCAGATTGATTTAAAAAAAACTCAAAAAGACCGATAGGCTCAAAATCTCACCGGGTTTGTTAATCTCCACATTTATTCGTTAAGTTGTCAATTTTCGCACAATTTCCATATTTGGTCAATTTCGGCTTTGTGTATTGTGTTTTTACAATTTGAGACTTTAAACCGACTTTAATGATATTTTTGAAAAATTTGAATTCCAATTTTTATTTATTTTGAACAAAAATATTTTTGGATTTTTCAAAATTTTATGATTTTTTTTTTGTTTTTTTGTTTAGATTTTTGTGCATTGTTTAGAATTTGTGAAGTTTTAGAAATACGCAATTGTCACCCCTCCCTAACTTAGACTTTTGCATTGTCCTCAAGCAAAAAGGACGAAAATCTAACTCAAAGCGAATTAAAAGTGCGGAAAAATAAAACAAACAAATGAGAAGAAAAATGCAGCATTTATATATAGAAAGAACAAATCGTGTTACATAGAATTAGGGGAAAACACGCAAACAACATTGAGCAAACAACCACTTTAAATACAAACAAACATCAAACACCGATAGGGGCTTCATTAGGGGGGCTGATTGGAGGACCCGGGTGCACGTGGATCATAGGGGTCATAAAAGAAAGATGATGGGGGACCGCCAAAGTTGAGCTCATAGAGGTGGACTTGGAGTTGATGCATCATCCTTGTGTCTCTCCGATAAGCCTCTTAGTCCCTGCGATAAGAGGCTTGATCTTGATTGTATTGGGTGATGAACCCGTCAAAACGGGATTCCACCGCTGCCAGCCATCTATCAAAATCAGCACCCGGGGGTCGAAATCCGAGTCATCGTCTTCATTGTATTCTTCCTCTTTAGCCCCTTCCATCTCAACGTCTTCCGCCACTGGCTCTTCAACAGGAATTTCATCCTCGGCCTATAAATTGATCACCTCCCGGGCTGCCCGAATGGCAGCCCTTTGTTGGGCACTCCGCGTGCGGGATACCTTCCCAATAGGCTCCAGGAAGTAGGGGAAAGCTTATGGTGGCTGGATACCAGCGTCGGCTAAGAGGGACGTGATGAGGCGGGCATACGGGAGGGGTACCGCACCTTTGTGATCCCAGGCGGAGAAAATGATATTTGCGTAAAGCATCCTGCCCAGATTGAGGGTGAAATCGGGGTCGAACAGGTGGTACACAAGTGTCGTTTGGTGAGGGCGCATCGTCGAGTCATTGGAAGTTTATAGCAAATTAGCGCACACGATATGGAACTTGATGTGCGCATTTTCATTGAGACGGCCCACGGGGAAAGTATCCCGGTTCCAAAAGTCATCGGGCACGAGTCGTTCAATGCATTGCTGTTTGGGAATGGTCGGGGCGTTGGTTGGGTAGTCGTATACGTCCGGGTGGGGAACGCTCTGTTCAGTAAGTTTGCGGGCTAGGATGGATAAGGAAAATGGGATAGGGCGGCCGTCAATAAAGGATTGGCACGCAAAATCGCCCGTTTGGACAAGAGTTTCATAGAAATCCCGATCTTTGTCCGCCCAGACGACTAGATGAGGCTCTTGCAAGTATTGTGCCCAACCCCGCTAATGAAATGTGCAATTGGCGAGAAAAACTAAAAAAGTGTTGACACCATACGTACTCCATGTGGGAGCGGTATTTCCCATTGCCATTGGGCA
Organism: Sambucus nigra; assembly: GCA_949130495.1. NCBI lineage: Eukaryota > Viridiplantae > Streptophyta > Magnoliopsida > Dipsacales > Adoxaceae > Sambucus > Sambucus nigra. The sequence continues at coordinate 308,320,121 of OX422221.1, read as the reverse complement.
GAACTTCGGTTGACAGATATTTAGCAGGGAGAGCTCGATTGGCCATTTGGAAAGCTTGGAATTAGAAGCTGAAAAATTAGGGCTTGTAGAGAGGGAAAGAGTTGAAGGTGTGAGTGGAAGAGTAGGTAAGGGGAGGTTTTTATAGGTGGTGGGGAGGGGTTGGGGTGAGGATTTTTGGAGGGAAAAGTGGTGGTTGTGTTGGAGGGAAAAGGGGAAGAATTGGGGGAAGAGAGGGGATAGGGGGTTGAATGGGTTCCTCGGGAAGAAGCAAAATCGCAGGAGCTTAACCGATTCGGTCCAGGGGCGATTCGATTAGGTTCTAGGGTTTTTTATTTTTTTGATTTTACCGAACCGATCCGGCTCTGGGATTCGGTTCGGTTCCATCTTTCACAGAAACTCCCGCTCGCAGTCTGCTGTACTGGAATCCTATTCTCTCAAATTTCTAGACGCTTGGCCTTATTCTCCCACTTGAATTTCTCGATGCCCTCATGAATGTTGTGTTGGAATGCATGATCTTACCCCTATCCGTATGTAACCTACCTATGGACTCAATCTAATCTACTGAAGCCTAACTACTATACACAAGAATTCACCCCATACGCGTCGGGGGTGCGACGACCTCTCATTTTCAGCTCATTCGACCCCGTAAATGGAGTCTGACAACCAAACGGTGTCGAATTCTTCCACACAAACGCCTCTAGATATGGATTTACGCGTTGTCCATTTACCTTGAATGTATTCCCCCCTTTCAAATCGTCTAACTCAACAGTTCCGTGAGGGAAAACATTCCTTACAATGAACGGGCTAGACTATCGTGACCGCAACTTGCCTGGAAATAGATGAAGCCGAGAGTTATAGAGAAGCACTTTTTGTCTAGGAATAAACTCTTTGAGTCGAATGATGTTATCGTGAGCGAGTTTCATCATTTATTTAGAAATTTTTGCATTCTCATACGCATCATTGTTTATCTCTTCTAGCTCGTTTAATTGAAGCTTGCGAGCTTCACCGGCCTTATCCATGTCATAGTTCAACTTCTTAATAGCCTAATACGCCTTGTGCTATAGTTCAACGGGAATATGGTAAGGTCTTCCATACACAAAGCAGAATGGGGACATGCCGAGCGGGTTTTTGTATGCGGTACGGTAGGCCCATAGTGAATCGTTCAATCGAAGTGACCTATCTTTTCAGGTGGGATTGACAGTCTTCTCGAGAATGTTTTTGATCTCCCGATTCGCTAGCTCGATTTTCCCATTCGTTTGTGGGTGATAGGTCGTTCCAACTTTGTGAACGACGTCATACTTTCTCATAAGCGTCTCGAATGGCCTATTGCAAAAGTGAGTGCCATTATCGCTGATTATCTCTTTCGGAGCGCCGAAGCGGGAAAGTATGTGTTCCTGTAGGAACTTAATCACCACTTTATTGTCATTTATCTTGGTAGATATAGCCTTCCACCCATTTGGAAACGTAGTCGACCGCAACAAGGATGTATAGGAACCAAAGGATGGGGGGAAAGGGCCCATGAAGTCAATACCCCAGCAGTCGAAGATCTCAATAATGAGTATCGGAGTTAATGGCATCATGTCTCGTCGGGTAATAGTTCCCATCCTTTGGAACCTATTGCAAGATTTAGAAGCATTGTTCGCATCCCAGAATATTGTGGGCCAATAGAGACCGCATTGCAGAATTTTAGCGTCTGCCTTTTTCATCAAAAAGTGACCTCCACAAGCTTTCGAATGACAGAATTGGATGACTTTTGGGATCTCGTCATACGATACACATTGTCAGATGATTTGGTTAGCGCAATATTTAAACAGGAAGGGATCTTCATAGAAAAATATGTGCGACCAAGTAATAAACCTCTTCTTATCTTTCGGTGTCCAATCGGGAGGGACGACTCCCGTGACAAGATAGTTCACGATATCCGCAAACCAGGGAAAAGAAGAGGTAGCAAAGAGTTGTTGATCCGAAAAGTATTCGTCTATAAGTACGTAATAAGTGGTCGGCAACAACGTTTTCTACTCCTTTCTTATCTTTAATAGAGAGATTAAACTCTTATAGGAGTAGGAACCACCTTATGAGGCGCAGCCTGGCGTCTTTCTTTGAAAGTAGGTATTTTTAATGCCATGTGGTCGGTGAAGCAAGTGATGGGAGAATCGATAAGGTAGGACCGAAATTTTTCAAGAGCAAAGACTACCGCTAGCAAATCTTTCTCCATAGTGGAGTAATTGAGTTGTGGTCCGGTAAGAGTCCGACTAGCTTAGTAGATGACATGAGCCTTATTGTCTTTTCTTTGGCCTAAAACAGCCCCTATCACATAGTCGCTAGCAACAGGCGTGAGTTAGAATGGTAAAGACCAATTCGAAACTTGCATGATGGGAGGGGACACAAGCATGGTTTTCAGTTTTCAAAAGCGCTATGGCATGCTTCTATCCACTCAAATGGGGTGTCCTTCATGAGTAGGTTTCTTAAGGGTCTAGCGATGGCACTAAAGTACTTAATGAACCTTCGATAAATCCTCGCATGGCCCAAGAAGGAGCGCACGTCTTTGAACGATTTTGGTGGGGGTAGATCGGCTATGACATATATCTTAGCTCTATCAGCTTCTATCCCCTTGGATGAAACTATGTGGCCAAGAACTATTCCCTCGGTGACCATAAAATGGTATTTCTCCCAATTTAGCACTAAGTTCTTTGCCACACACCGGGCAAGTACCTTTTCCAATTTTTCTAGACAAAGGTAGAAATAGGTGCCAAAAATGCTAAAATCGTCCATGAACACTTTAAGTCCTCTCTCGACCATGTCGCTAAATAGGCTCAACATGCACCTTTGAAAGGTCGCGGGTGCATTACACAAGCCGAATGGCTTACGTTTGTAGGCAAACGTACCAAAAGGGAAAGTGAAGGTCATTTTCTCCTGGTCAAGTTAATCTACCTCAATTTGGTTATATCTGGAATAACCATCAAGGAAGCAATAGTAAGGGTGGACCGCTACTCTCTCAAGCATCTGATCAATAAATGGCAAGGGGAAATGGTCTTTCCTAGTTCCCGCATTGAGTTTTCGATAATCAATGCAAACACGCCACCTGGTGGTGGTACGTTGGGGAACTAGCTCTCCCTTAGCATTCTCAATCACTGTTATGCCCGACTTCTTCTGGACAACTTGAATATGGCTCACCCACTTGCTATCCGAGATTGGGTAGATAATTTCGGCTTCCAATAGCTTAATGATTTTGGTTCTCACCACTTCTTTCATATTAGGGTTTAACCTTCTTTGCATTTCTCTTGAGGGCTTGACATCCTCTTTGAGATGGATCTTTTGGGTACAAATCAAAGGACTTATTCCTTTTAAATCAGCAATGCACCAACCAAAATCACTTTGGTGCTTCCTCAGAATCTTTAGCAATTTACCCTCCTGCTCTTCGTCTAGACTAGAGGAGATAACAACAGGAAATGTCTCGTTTTCTCCTAGTTATGCATATTTAATATGGGAGGGTAGTTTCTTCAATTCAAGGGTCAAAAATTTATCGCTGGAGGGAACCATGCGTGTCTCCCTTGGCGATAGCTCCTCGAATCAAGAAACCCAATTCACATCTCTCGCGTCCTTGTTCGAAGCTCTCTCATCAAGTAACTCTCTCAACTCCTAAACTTCCCTCTCGAATCCGGTGTACGTTCCGTCACTCTTGCAGCTCGATACTAAATATGATCCTAGGGTATCTCCATAATAGTTTTCCTCAAAATACTCTACGATCTCATCTATTAAGCTCACCGCGTGAAGATCATCTTCTTCCCCCGTCTGTTGGGCTATATGGAAGATGTTAGTCTCTAAAGTTATGTTCCCAAAGGTGAGTTGCATTTGCCCATTTCGAGTATTGATGATTGCATTAGTTGTGGCTAAGAATGGGGGCCCAAGAATGATGGGAACATGATAGCTCGAGGTGAAGGAGGGCTCCGTGTCCCAAATGACAAAGTCTACCAGGAAGCAGAAAGTGTCAACTTGGACGATCACATCCTCAACTATGCCTCTTGGGATCTTAATGGTTTGATCCGCTAACTGGAGAGTGACCTTTGTGGGCTTGAGGTCGCCCAGATCAAGTTGCCTATAGATGGCGTAATAGAGGATATTGACACTTGGTCCCAAATCAAGTAAGGCTTTTTTAATTTTATTTTCTCCAATGATGCTGGAAATAGTGGGTGCACCGGGATCTTTGAACTTGGGAGGGAGATCATTGAGCAGGATAGAGCTCACGTTATGTGCTAGAAAGACATTTTTCTTTACCTTCATCCTCCTCTTTACCGTCAATAAGTCTTTGATGACTTTTGCATAAGCTGGAATTTGCTTAATAGCGTCGAGGAAAGGTAAATTTAGCTTTACTTGCTTCAGTATGTCTAGCACTTCATCATGGTGGTTTCATTTGTGGGAAGGAACTAACCTTTGAGGAAAAGGTTCCGCGGTGGGTGGTTTCACAAATACCCCGGGCTCACTAGTGTCTTCTTTATCACTCTCATTCAAGGGGACATCTTCGACCTCTTTCGTTCTGGGTGAAATCTCCTTGTCTTTGGTTACGTCATGTGGGGGGAGGTGATAAATCAACGACTCTCCCACTACGAAGAGTGGTCACAGCTTGACATTGCTCCTAATGTTCCGTAGAAGTGGAACTAACACTAGTTTGACCTTGGGGAGGTCTTTGGCCCTGGGCAGGATACTTGACCTTCTCTTGGATACTCCACGATGATTGCATTTCTGAAATATTTGCATTTATGTCGCTGATCAGGCGATCATATGTAGCATTGGCTGCACCCTGGGTATTGATAAATTGGTTTATCGTATCCTCGAGACTTCTCCGTGATGGAGGGATATATGTTCCTTGTGTTGGTGGTGCTTACACATGTCCTTGAATGTGTGGGGCTTGTTGAAAGTGTTGTGGTAGAGGAGGGGCAGCATGTGAATTAGGATTCATCGCAGCTTGTTGTTGCCCATAGTTAAAACCATGATGGTTTTTCCATGAAGGGTTATAAGAATTCCCGTGCGGTGCACCAAAATTACCCTTAAATCCTCCTATACCACTGACTTGCTCTTGAAGCATCACTTTGTAGGTGGGTATAGTCGGGCATTCCTCAGTTGAATGACCCGCCTCACAAATCGTACACACCTTCTCAATGGGTTTGGGATGAATCCAGTTGGTCCTCTTTCATACACCTCACGTAGATCTCACAGTCCTTTCTCAAGTACATCGAGTCGACTGTCCGTCATAGAATTCTTTTCTACATGAAATAGGCCGAATGCCGATGGAGTGGTGGTCACTTGATGATTTCGATTTTGAGCATTAGGGTCAGATGTATCCCAGTATTGGGTATTCTCGATGACATACCTCAGGTAAAGCTCAACATCGTGGGCGTCTAAGTCGACAAACGAAACACTACCCATAGTTTCAACGAGTTGCTTGGAATTAATGTTCAGCCCATTATGGATAAAGGAAATGATTTGCGTTTTATCAAAACCGTGATGGGGACACGAAGTAATTAACTCATTGAAACGCTCAAAGCATCGATTGAACGACTCATTTTCTAATTATTGAAACGTTTGAATTTGAGCCTTGATGGAGTTCGTTCGATGTGGAGGAAAGAATTTCTTGAGAAATTTAGATTGTAATTCGTTCCATGATGAAATCTAATTTGGAGGTAAAGACCATAGCCAGGTCTTAGCCTTATCCTTTAACGAGAATGGGAAGAGTTTAAGGCGGAGCACATCTTTTGTGCAAGTTTGACCACTAAGAGTCTCGCACGCCTCCTCAAATTCCATGATGTGGGCATATGGCTTTTCTGAATCCATTCCATGGTAAGTGGGAAGTATCTGGATCATCCCATTCCTAAAGCGAAATTGCCCTGCATTATACAAGAGTAGAATGCATCCCGGAGTGACAGTGCACTCGGGATATGAGGTGTCTCTCAAAGGGAGATATGGGGCTTCTCCCTCATCGGCGGCTGCACTACCGTGTTGTGACGTGTCTCTCTCTCTCTCAAAGACTAGGTATCCTCACTTGGTATACTCGGAGAGTTCTCTGAAGTGTGTCCTAGGAGGGAAAACGACGTGTTGTTTGAGATTGAGTGTGACGGTGTGGGAGGTGGAACCCAAAATTGTGGAGCGTTAGGAGTGTGAGGGCTATCAGGATCGTACTTAACTATTGGATTTTCGTGGATGTGGATTGGAGTATTATGGAAAGTTGGAGTGAGTTCAAAATTTTGCAATAACTGACTTATGAGATATGATGATAAATATTTTTGTGCTTTTTTTTTTTTTTTTTTTTTTTATGTTTTTGGATTTTTGGAAATTTTTGGTCAAAGTTTGAGATTGACTTGATCTAATCCTAAGTCTACCTAGTCCTCGGCAGCGGCGCCAAAAACTTGACGCGACTAAGAATGTGTCTCAGAAGTGCATACTCTCTAAGCTCAAGTGCAAGCCTGTCGCTCAAGTAATAATCCGATAAGTCGGGTATCGATCCTCAGGGAAATAGGGCAACAGGGTTGTGACGATGTTGGACAGATGAAGGAATCCTAACTCTGACTTTAAAGAAAAAGAAAAGATGATTTGATTGGGAATTGACTACAACTAAATGCAAATTTGAAAATATTTATTTAATGCACCAAAGTATGAATGGACTGCAACTATTCTAAATTACCTAAAATACTGATGATGATTAAACTAAAACTTGAACTATATGATGAGAAAAACGGGACGGGAATACAATCCCTCAACCCCAGTGTATTGTAGGTATAAAACTAATTGTAAATTTAAGTGATTAATTAGATCCAGAATTTAGTACTCCCAAGAATTATGTATATGAGGTTCAAGCCCGCACCATACTTAATCAGAGGATGAGTAAATCGGCATTGCGATAGTTACACTCGAATTGCATTCTAAAGCATCCCGTTTACCCTGAAGTAAACGAGATCCAAAGATCTCAATTTTCGTGTTTCTACGCAGAATTCTTTCTTTCTCTCTGCTTTTCTTCATTTCCTTTATTTCTTAACCATGATTCACATAGTTGACGAGGATTCTCGTCAGGAATTTAGGGTAAAAAAGAAAATCCCAATTCGGGTTGATTTAGAAACACCCCATGATCCTATAGACGTATATTCTTTAGCCAAGGGTCATTTGATCCCAACTATTTTTATAGTTGAGTGTGGTTTCACATTTACACCCAACCATTTTCTTCTTCATTTTTGCCAATATTTCGACATCGTTCCAGCAATAGTATCCCCTAACACCTAGAGGGCTATCATTGGGGTGAGAATATTGAATGAAATCTATGGAACCCATATTGGAATTCCAAAAATCATATTCTTCTATAAATGGGCTATTGCAGGAGAGAACACTTATTATTTGAAAACTAGACAAGCCAATAGGGCTTTAGTGTTGAATCTTCCAGATTCCAATAAGGATTATTGGAGTCATGCTTTAATAGTTAAGAAGTGGAAACATGCTCCACTTGGAAATAAAGTGGTCTACCATGTTCCTAGATGCCCTTAGTCAGGTAATGGGATAGGTTGTTATTTCAATTCTTATTTTTATTTACTGATTTCTTTTTTGATATATGCTAACTGTTACTATATATTGTTCTGTTGCAGAAGAACGTAAGAGAAAGTGCCTCAAATCGGGTGAATTCAGTTTAGAAGAACTCAAATTTTTGTTGGGTCTGAACAAAAGGACATGAGAGAATCATCCTCGATCATCTTTTATGTTGCTAGAGTATTAAACTTCCATTACCTCTTTTATAGCCCCGCTAGCAACTGTTATGCCTTCAATTGAAATTTATTTGGAGTGGGATCTAGTATCTACTTCCTCGGCCACTGAATTGGCTGGTGTTGGTGCTGAAGTTGGACCTTCTTCTTCACCTGATTATGATCATCCTATTTGCGCTAGCATGGGAAAGATGAAAATTCCCAACCTTCTGGAGGATGATTCCCTTGTTGGTGCTAAGAAACTAGTTGATACCAATGCCCAAAAGAAGAAGGTTGAGGCTGATAAGTAGCTCCTGGCCACCAAAGGTGATAAGTCTCCTCTCAAGAGACTAAAGCGAGGTCCTGGCGATAAGCAGGATGAAAAAGTTATTAATGACGATCAACTGGGATTGGTTGATAAGGTCCCAACTATTGCTGGCTCGTTTATAGCCTTTATTCCTAGCTTGGATAGGAATTTGGTCAAGGTTGGTACCCTCCCAGACCATAGAGCAGTTGCTGCCTCCGTGTCCCGATCAAAACTATCAGAGAGGGCTACTCAAAGTTTAGCCTTGGTTAAGTTTTCATATTTTAAAGTTGGTCGAATACTTTTAGTTAATGTATTCTTTGATTTGTATTAACATGGATTTTTCCTTGATGTTCCTAGTTGATTACAACCAGATGCTGAAAAAGGAATATCATTTACGTTCTTCTTCGGGGGAAGTAAATGAGGCCTTTGAAGGTTTTAAGAAATCTTTAGAGGAGTCCAGGTAAGCTTTGGACATAAAGCAAAAGTATTGCAAGGAGAAGATCAAGACTGTTGAAGAAGCAAGGTAGAAAGCTGATGAGGCTCTGTTTGTGGCTACTTTGGCCTATGTTCAACCTAAGCATAGGGCAAAGGCTGCTGAAGATAAAGTAGTCATATTATCTACTAACATTTTTGCCGAGAAGTCCAAAATAAAGAAAACCAGAGAAGAATCCTTCAACAAGGGATGGGATAAGGCCATATATGCTACTTCTTATTAGACATCATACGCTAAGAAGAAATTCTTCAAAGACAGTTGGTTGGCGATATTGAGAGAAGTTGACACTGCTGAGGATTCAGAACTATTTTTAAGGCATGATCCAGGCTCCCCTCCCAACATTGATGATGAAATTGATGATGATGCTCGTTCGAAGGAATTTACTATGGACATTGTGTCAATTTCTCTTCCATTCGAGCAAGACAAAGCTCCTATTGCCCCTCCTGCCAACCAGGATATAAACCTTAAAGCTGAGAAGGATAAGAAGAAGGTGTAGACTTATTCAGCTTCTGGTCTTTTTATTTTACATATTTCTTTGGTTTTCTTTTTGTCTTGTTTTGATATACTTGCAATGTTGCCATTTATCAATGAAAGACGTTCTTCTTCAATTACTTACCACTGTTTGAGATTTAACTACTATTCTATATCGTTTTATTATTGACTAAGTGTTACTTTATCTATATAGTTTAGTGCTAAGATGGAACAAATTGCCTCAATTGACTCTGAATTACTCAAGCGCTGCAACAATCTGTTTAAAACTGGTCACTTGGATTTGACAGATAAGGAATTAATAGACTTGCTCGATGCAGATGCTTCTGATTAAGCAAAGGATGCATACACATATCTCATATATCCTATTAATCGGGCTGTAGCTAATAATGTTGCATAATATGAGATGATTTAAGGCTTATAGGCAGACCATAATGAAGCTAAAGCTCTACTGTATGCTAACAACGAAGCCAAGTATAAGGCATTAACTGAAGGCTTGGGTTTTAAGGAGAAACTAAAAAGTATGCTTTTTCATTCAAGAGGAAAGAGTTCTTGTTGAATTGTGAACTTGATGAATCTGGAGAGATCGCCATGCTCTTGGAGGACGAGAATAATAGACTTCTAAATGAGTTGGAAACTTAGAAAAAGTCTTCTGGTAGTGGTGCTGATGAAGGTGCCTCATTTTTGGAAAATGAGAATGCCAGGTTGATGGAAAAGCTTGAAATCATAATGAAATCCCAACATGTATCATCATCCAGACAACAAAGAACCAGTCGACCAGCTGTTGAGGAGCTAAGATCGAGAAAACCTTGGCTGACCAGGATGCCTAGCTAAAAGCAAAGAATCAATCTATTGTCGACTTGTCTACAAAGCTATAAGCTAAGGGTAAAGCCCTTACCGATCAGTCCACACAACTGAAGGTGAAGGATAGTGTTTTGAAGAAACTTCAATAACAAGTTGAAAGGTTGACCTTTTAATTTCACAAACAACCCTGAGAGGTGTGGATGGAAGGATACAGTGAAGCTTTAGGTCATGTAGATGATCACCTATCTCACTCCCATCATGAAGGCTACAAATGGGGTTGGACTAATTGTCTGACTTTGTTGAAGCATGATCGTAATAACTGATTGTGGTACTGGAATGAGCCGAATCTTTTAGACTGTGATAATTCCCCTTTCAAGTTGGACACTTCATGGATCCCTATTAATTCTATACCGTGATACTTGATCATTAAGTACTTATGAGACTATGGTTTACATGATGTTCATGAGATTTTTCATCCTTCCCACCTGATCAATGTGCCGAGCAGCCATAACAGAAGAATGTTAAGGGATTTTAGCTTCATTAATTCTCCCTATACTTTGGATTATCATCCTTCTGTAATGGAAAGAGTACAACCATCTCAGGCGACCTCCAAAACTGAAGGGAAACGTCTGGTTGAATAATTTTTATGTATTTTCTTATTCATTCGAATGTAATACAACTTATATAACTGAGAATCCATATATTTGTGTTGTTAACTTATGATTATTTTAATCAATCAGTCAACTTGTGATTATAATGCCATTGATTCTACTAATGCCCTTAGTTATATTACTATAAATTTAGCATTAGTTATTAGTGGTGAACAAGTTTATGAGGCATATAAATTTATACCCCAATATCTTAGGAATATTTGCATGTCTTCCTGCATTTAACTTAGTCGGGTAAAACTTGTTTGTAATTTTTTAGTTGTATACGAAGTTTTACACTTTTTGTTCTTGACTTGTTTATATGAAATCATACATGAAGTGAATTAACTTCTTGTTCGTGATTCGTTTTTATGAAGTCTTACATAAAGTAAATTGTTCATGCTGACTAAGTATTTTAGGATTGTGTTCCTTTAACTTAGTCGGATAAGACTTCTTATTCGTGACTTATTTATACAAAGCCATACATGAAGTAATATTTACTTCTTGTTCGTGACTTGTTTATACGAAGTCATATAGGAAGTTTGCATTTGAGTGAGCAAGCTGTTTTGTACTGTTGATCGGCAAAAGACATTTTGACTTGTTGTTTTTGTGTGATGATATATCACCATACTCCAAAAAAAATCAAAAAAATTGAAGGGACTGAAATCAATATTTGATTGAAACTTGTCTTATAAAATAAAAAGAAATACAATAGTATCAGTCCTTTTAATCATTGATAATACTTTTGGAGATGCTCGGCATTCCAGGGTTTTGTGAATTCTTCTCCTTGCAAAGTTTCAATCCGATAGGTTCCTGGTCAGATGACAATAGAAATATGATATGGTCCATGCTAATTGGCCTCAATCCTTTTGTTATTATGGATCACCTTTTTAAGAACATGGTCATATTCTGTAAGGTTGGTCAGCTTAACCCTTTTAATATAGAAACGAGCGACTTTGTCTTGATATGCAGCATTTCTTATAGCAGCATATTCTCGGACTTCTTCTAACATGTCCAGATCTAGTCGCCGCATCAAGTCACTGGTTAGAGAATCAAAATTCAACACCCTATGGGTTGGTAGGCCTAGCTTGGCTGGAACCATGGCTTCAGTCCCAAATGCAAAAAAAATATGGTGTTTCTCTAATTATTGTTCGCGGCGTGGTTCTTAAGCCCAAAGCACAAAATATAACTCATTGATCCAGTTTCCCTTCGTAGTGTCAAGCCTTTTCTTCAACCCATTGAGCAAAGTCCTATTTGTTACTTCTGTTTGACCATTACTTTGAGGATGACCTAGTGTAAAATTAAGTTTTCGGATCTTTGACTGGACATAATACGCCTCAAATTCATCATTATCAAATTGAGTTCCATGATCTCTAATAAAGGAATATGGTAGCCCATATCTACATATGATATTCTACCAAATGAACTGATACACCTTCTCATAAGGCATGTATACCAATGGTTCTTGCTCCACCCATTTGGTGAAGTAATCAACAGGAACGACCAAATACTTGAACCTGCCCTTGATGGTTGGTAGTGGGCCGACCAAGTCAATCCCCCAAATAGCGAATGTCCAAGGTGAAGTTATGGGTGTGAGAGAGACATTGGTTTTTTTTTAAGAATTGTATATAACTTCTGACATTGGATACACTTTCTTTCAAAGGATGTACAATCTTCCCTCATAGTCGGCCAGTAGTATCCCTGAGTGGTAATTCGCTATAGCAGAGACCAACCAGCTGAGTGAAATCCACAAGAACCTTCCCACACCTATTTGATTAAATTTTCCACCTCCACTGGATGAACAAAGTGTAGAAAAGAGATCATCAGTCCCCTTTTGTATAAAAATCCTCTGTCTAACACATATTTTGCTACTTTATATCGGAGCTTCTTGGCCTTTTTAGGATCAAGTGGCAGGATGCCATCCTTAATATAGGCTTTAATTGGGTCCATCCATGAAGGCCCCAAATCTACAGTAATGAAATTAATCATTGAGGCATCGTCAATGCTCCGATTATCTAAGATCTCTATTGGGATGGTGCGCCTGAGTTTAATTTTGGTTACTGAAGCCAGCTGAGTAAGTGCATCTGCTTGGGCGTTGGCTATTCTGGGAATCCTGTGCATTTGCATGACTATAAAATTATCAATGACTTCCATAATTTTGGTGAATTATCTGGTCATAAATTCTCCCTTGACTCCATACTGAAGCATTTGGTTAACCACTAACTATGAATCACTATGCACCATTACTTGCTCGGTACCTAATGAATGGGCCAAATCTAGTCCAACTATTAAAGCTTCATATTTCGCCTAATTGTTTGATGCTTTGAATTGAAACCTAAGGGCATATTCAACATCAATATCATCCGGAGTATTGGGTATTATACCTGCTCCACTTCCAGTCGCACATGAAGAACCATCGACGTATAGATTCCACAATGGTATATAATCCTTGAAGCTTTATTCAGAAAAAACTCCATGATGGAATATTTTCTTGCTTTCCTCTGCATATTTCTTGGCCAACTCCTGAGTTCTGGATGACTTAGGTTGATCGACAATGATTTCATCTTGCTTTTGAGGTAAGATCTCTTCTTTAGAAGTCTGCTCGGCATGCAAGTTTTGCTGGATGGGGACCTCTGGATAGGTGAATTCGGCGATAACGTCTACCAAAGATTGACCTTTTAATGAAGATCTTAGTTCATAGACAATGTCATATTCTCCCAGCTCCACTACCCAGTACATCAATCTTCCCAACTTCTCAGGCTTGTGGAGTGCTTGCCGAAAAGGCAAATTAGTATACACCACTATAGTATGTGCTTGTAAATAATGTTTTATGCGCCTATAAGCTTTAATAAATTCTAAAGCCAACTTTTCCAAGTGTGGATACCTAATATCGACTCCCTTGAATGATTTGTTGGTGTAATAAACTAGTATTTGAATCCCATTGTCCAATCTAATCAAAGCCGAGCTAACAGCAGATTCAGAAACAACTAGGCATAAATATAATTTCTCTCCCAAGACTGGTTGGAATAAAAAAGGAGGCGATACCAAATACTTCTTTAATTCCCAGAACGCTTCTTTACATTTTGAATTCCACTCAAAAGTCTTTTTCAACACCTTGAAAAACGGTAAGCACCTATCTGTTGCTCGGGAAACAAGTCTGTTTAAAGCTGATACTCTGCCGGTTAGCCTTTGCACATCTTTCTTGCAAGTTGGCAAATGCATTTCGATTAAAGCTTTTATCTTTATTGGATTAGCTTCAATTCATTTTTGATTAACTATGAAGCCGAGGAACATTCCTTTCGGTCCTCCGAACATATAATTGGTCATATTCAGCTTCATCTGATGCTTTTCCAACTGATCAAATGTCTGACTGAGATCGCTGATATGATCTGAGGCGTTATTAATTTTTATTAACATACATCCACATAAACCTCCATGTTCTTCCCCATCTGCACTTCAAAGACCTTATTCACCAACCTTTGATACGTTGCTCCGGTATTTTTGAGCCAAAAGGGCATTACATTGTAGTAATAAGTTCCTCGATTGGTGATGAAGGTTGTACTTTCCCTATCTTCGGGTTTCATTTTTATCTGGTTGTACGCAGAGTAGGCATTCATGAAGCTTAAAAGCTCATGTCCCAATGTAATGTCCACTAATTGATCAATTCTAGGCAAGGGGAAATGGTCTTTTATGCAATCTTTATTTAAATCAGTGAAATCCAGACACATCCTCCATTTATCATTCTTCTTCTTGACCATTACAACGTTTGCCAACCAGACTAGATACTTTACATCTTTAATAAATTGGCCTTTTTAAAGTTTCTCGACTTCTTCTTGGATAGCTTGATTCTTCTCGGGATTGAAAACCCTGCATTTTTTCTTGATCGTCTTGGCATCCTTATTGATGTTGAGCTCATGACAGAGGAAATTCGGATCAATCCCTAACATATCCTCATGGCTTCAAGCAAATACATTTCTCCATTGCCTCATAAACATAATCAATTCCTATTTTAGGACTGAATCTATCGTTTAACCGATTTGCGTATTTCTTTATAATTTGTCCTCATCCAGGATAATACTTTCAGTAGCTTCCATAATCTGTCCCTTGACTAATTTTATCTCATCTCATGGATCTATAGTTTCAACTTCAGATTCACTGTTGGTCTTGATAGTATCCACCTGATAGGTTATAGTCTTCTTTTTTAATTTGATCAAATCCTCTTTCTCATCTTAGGAGTAGTAGCATTCTCTAGCCACCTTTTGATTGCCTTTTACGACACCTACACCAAAGTGAGTTGGAAACTTCAAGCACTGATGAACTGTTGATGGTACAACTTCAAACTTCTTCAATCCTACCCTGTCGAGGATCACGTTATAGGCAGATTGAACATTTTTATCCATCACAAAGAAGCGTATTTTCTCCGTTTGACTTGCCGAACACATATCGAACAACACTTCTAGCTTGATTGTCCCAAGAGGGTAACATTTTTCACCAGAAAATCCTATTAATGGCCTATGGTAGGGTACTAGCTTGCTGAGCTTCAAGTCTAAACTCTGAAAGCAAGGATAAAACATAATATCTGCCAAGCTTTCATTATCAATCAAAATCCTAGCGATGATAATATCTTGGATCCTGAATTTGACAACTAATGGGTCATCATGGGGATAAAGTACCCCAGAGAGATCATTTTTTAAAAACCGATCACCAGTTTGTCTTTATTAACCTTCCTAGGTCGGTCATCTTCGTTCAGATTAATTCTCTGGATATATGAATAAGCCTGGGCTTCATTCAAGTATGCTTTTCTTTCAGTAGTGTGATCTCATCCTCTTGCATTGCCACCTGTAATGACATAACAATTAAATGAGCCAAAATGGATCATAGATACCTCACGTTCAGAATGCTTGTGATTTTTTGGTAGATCGGGATCCTCCTCATAATCATCTTCATGGTTTCTCTTTCTTGTATGGATAATTTGATCTTCTTTTAGCTTCACTGCTTTCATGTCGACCAATAAATTTATTGAGTTTTCCTCTACAGATGAGAGATTCTATCTCATTTTGTAAAGTGATGCAATTATCTATTGTATGGCCTTAATCCTTATGGATATCACAATATTTAGATCCTTCCCTCTTATTAGGAGGTGCTTTCAACCTTTCAGGCCATCAAAATTCCTTATTCCTTTTAATCTCCTCAAGGATATGGTGAATGCCAACATTCAATGGAGTGTAGGATCCATATTTTTTGAGCGTATCCTTTTTTTTGGCTTTGGCTCCTTCTGATCTTTCTTCTCAGTCTTTGTGGTTGGACTCTATTTTGTAGCCATTGCTTCCTCGAAGTTTATTATTTTTCCTGCCTTAGCCATGAGCTAGGTCATGGTTTTAGGACGATCTTTGGCCAGAGTATAGTATAGTTTCTCAGGAATTAACCCACTCAAGAGAGTAGTGATGTTTATTCTTTCATCATAATCTACCACTTCTAATTTCTCATTATTAAAATGAGTGATGTACTCCCTAGTCGTTTCTCCTACTTTCTGCCTTACGCTTAAGAGATGGGCTACTCTTTTCGCTGACTTGGCCCCAAAATAGAAATTGATAATAAATTGCTCGGCAAGCTTATTGAAGTTGGTAATTTATCCTCGACGCAAGTTATTATATCATATCTGAGTAGACCCCTTAATGGTTCTTGAGAAATCTCTACATCTCATCTCATTGGGGACGACCGAATAAATCTCTACGGCAACTTGATATTGTTCAATGTGCAGAACTGGATCAATTTTCCCATCATATTTGGGGGTGACCACAACAAATTTAAACTTATATAGAGTAGGAAAATCCACAATTGCTTGAATAAAAGGGGATTATTTTCCTTTGCCATCTCTCCTAGCCGATCTTCCAATCACTAAATTGATCTTTTCCATGAAGGATTGCCCACATCAGATTTATGTGAAACAACTCGACTACCCTGACTATGTGTATACACTGAACTCTCTTCTTGAGAAGTCTGCTCGATGCGTACAGATCATCGGATGTTTGATCTTGATCTGATCATGGCTTCACACTGGTCAGATGGATATTGTGTGTCCCTAGATACTTCTCTATTTGATCGGGTCCCAATTGATCAAAAGACGAAGCTCGTCTCAATCTATGTAAGACACTTGGACTTTCAGTAGAGAAAGAATAGTTATCATAAGACTCTGTGGCTCTAATTGAGGAACTGATTCTTGGGTGATAAGTCCTATCCTGAAATGATTTGGAATAGCTGCGTTGGCTATGCCTAGGAGGTGGAGGCAACATTTCTTATTATGGTGATGGGACTGCTTATTATCTGGATAGGGCCGAGGATCTTGCTTGTAACGACTAAGCCAATTGTCTCATTATTTCTTGCATAGCACCTTGACCTCTGGCAATACTGGCTATAATCCCATTTAGGTCGGCTATTGTAGGTGGAGCAGATGGATCAAGTGGGTTGCCTTCATTTCTGGTACTGGGCTCTATATCATATATTTTTCTTTGAATAAGATCGAGAATAAAGATTAGACACACGTTTCCACACACGACACCAATCTGTTGGTGTAAGAAACTAGATTTGATCCAATTTTACCATCATTGATAAAATATGTCATTACAATGGTAAATAAAAGATAGAGAGGGAGAGAAAGTTTATAAAGTGGTTCAGTTATGTGAGAAACCCTACGTCCACTGTGATTGTAATGATTTCAGAGGTTATAGAAAGATAGATACTCTAGTAAATAAGAATAGCCTAGAATACATTCTACCTTGCCCTTAATGGAAGGGATACAACATATTTATAGTGACCTGGAGGTCAAGGGTTGGAATTCCAAGGGATAGAATGCCTTTACATATTTAAGCATTTACATCCGTACATAATGAATGTGACAGTTAATTGTGCTAACCATATGTCATAAGAATTTTGAGGAGGTGACCCTTTATTGGTATTGATTGTCGGCATTCTTTGTGTTGGTCGACATTCTCTATGTTGCCCGGCATTCTTGTCGAGTTACTATCTGTTGATTAGGATTTTAGCTACGTAAGAGGAAAATTGTTCAATTCTGATTGGTCCACATAGACGAATATTTTTTTTATGTTAACACTGAGCTTGTGGTGTTGAATCGAAAGACAACACGTTTGTGGTTAGTATATTTGTGGATGGTCATAGTCATCAATTGTCTTGACCAACAAAAATTCATTTTCTGTGACCACAATGAGGTGTTTTGAATGCCCAAAAATGCTTGACTCAACAACTTGGTCCAGTTAACATACCAAAGCATCAACAATACAACCTATTGGGATTACAAGCGGGTGGGTTAAATAATGTTGGCTTCACTCAAAAAGATCTGTACAAACAAGTCCGGAATAGACGTAGTGAGTTAGCTGGTTATGATGCAGACATGTTATTAGAGTTTTTGAATTTAGAGCAACAAACGAAACCTTTCATTTATTTTAAAATTGATTCGGTTAATTATAATAGAATCAATCATTATTTTTAAGAGGATGCCACATCTAGACGAGAGAAAATATCAAACTATATTTACTTCTATTGTATGTGGCATCAACACCACCACATCACCATAACACCCATAAGCTCGTCTAGATGTGGCATCCGTCCCAAAACAGTGCCTAATTCAATTATCAATAAAGAAAATCCCCCATGTTTATCCTATCCCTTATACCTTCGGTAAGTCAACCATGCATTAGAAATTCGATCATGACATCCTAATTGTCCTACCTTAGACAATTAAGCCATGTCGTCCTTACCATCATACCTTCGACAAATCAACCGTGTCATGAAAAATGAACCATTCCATCATAACCATCTTATCTTCGACAAATTAAACATGCCAAAGAAAATAAATTATTCCATCCTAACCATCCTACCCTCAACAAATCAATTATGTCATGGAAGATCAACCATGTCACTGCCCATCCTACTTTCGAAAAATTAACCATTTCATAGAATATCAACCACACAATCATACCTTTAGCAAATCAACCATGTCGTGGCAAATCAACCAAGTTGTGGAAAATCAACCATTCCATCTTGCCTATCCTAATTTCGAAAATCAACAATGTCGTCGTACTCTTCAACAAATTAACCATGTTGTGGCAAATCAACCATGCCATTTTACCCATCCCACCTTTGTCAAATAAATTATGCCAAACTTATCCTCATTATCCTTGTAAATTCATACATAATGAGACAAATACAACATATCATATCCGGTATGCTACACCAAGCTCATATCACTTTAGTGTAACTATGTATTCTAATTTACCCTCACCCTATACATGCATATATGAGAGACTTAATGTGACACCCCGCCTACTTTACCCACGGGTGATCAACCCTTTATCAAAATAAACAAGAATCTCATTTGGTTCATTCTTAGCATCACCGTCGAAACTTTTTAAATTACTAACCATTTATGTTAAATTAAGTCGGTGCCAAATTTTATCTTTCATTGACATATAACGACATGTGAAAATTTAAATAATATAACTCATCCATTCACACAATTTATAGAAGTCTGAATCATCACGAGATATATAGATAAAAATAAAAGCCCAATAAACTATCGGTTTTAAAGTAATATCCAAACCAAAAGTCCACGGATATAAAACTGAATCCCAATACATAGTCAGATAAATAAAACGGAAAGAATGTATTAACTAATGGGGCAAAATTCCCAAGTGAAATACTGAATCATAAATCCTAATATAAGAATGAATAACTGAAGCGTCTACACAAATCCTGCAAGCCTCCACAAGTGCTGCAGCTACGCATCCCTGGAATGAGTCATCAATCGTGGCGTCCCTATGGCCGGACACCTAAAAAAATTTGAAAAATATTTTTGACATGGGCATAGCCCCAAACCTTTGGAAAACATATTTATAAAGTATTTAAATTGCAGTAATAAAACCAGTTATTAAATACACACGTTCACTTGAGTTCCTCACCTCTCATCTATAGTGCATACCTAATGTCTCATATTTTACCCACCCATTTATGCTACCAAGCCTAACTAAGGCTAAGTATCTGACTAACCACACTAGGTTGCTCCCCCTGTACCACCCATATGATACGTTATCGTTAAGCCAATTATTCATTATAATTTAATATTATTATACACCATCTTTTTAAGTTTATCACACTTAAAGTACATTTAGATATACACTATTTATCTGTTCTACCATCACACATAAGTAGAATAATCACACTTGTATATATATATATATATATACAACTGCAGCATTCCTCAGAATTTCCACCGTAATGCAGGCATACTCTGTTATCAAGTCCATGTACCTCTCGTACCAAATCAGGGACTATCGGTTCGAAATGTCTCCTCAAACCATAAATCGAACAACACACAATGAAGGTGAACATAGTTCAAAGCCTTTGGAATATGCACACACCTACCTACCCAAATAACATGTCGACCCCACTAATACACTGCACATAATGAGTCGCCCTAAGTTTTATGTTCTGGGGCACACATCCAGACCTCGTTGGAATTGATAAGGTCGGATCGCCCTCTTCTCAGAACCTCCCATGATATCAGGCAGCATAGGTATGTTCACACATATAACAAATCACATAATAGGTATTCACACAATATATATATATATATATATATATATATATATATATATATATATATCATCATCGGTATAGGTATACACACAACCTACAATATATCCCGCATGTAGTATTTATATCTCTTGAATACTCGACGTACAAATAATTTACACATATCATTATTTTATATTTTTTGAGTATCACTCACTATCTAAAGGATCCCAATTATACCTTTAGTAAATTTCAGTAGTAAAATGTCACTCCCCTACTAGTATTGATCTTTGGTTATAGTTTACTCTTCCCGTCACTCAATTTTTCAGGTTCCCGATACACACCCCACGATTAACTGTCGTCGGTCATAATCCTAATTCTACACTCATTAAGATTAAACCGGCTTAACTATATCTACTGATATTTTCTAAGTTTTTATATCATTAATGGATCATCACCAAAATTTATGTATTTAGTTCCATGCGAAAGTATTCAAAAAAAAATTAAACTCAACAAAACTAGGAAGTCAAACTGGCTATGTATAGCAGGTGAACCGGTTCATAAATCTGGGCAACCGAAACGATTCATTTGGCGGTCTGAACAAGTTCATAAACCTGGGCAGTTATCCTCCTCATTCTTGTTACGAGTTTTCACCATTAAAACCTTATCAAAACTCCATGAAACTTACCCAAACTTCCATCGAACTTACCCAAACATTAAATATATGTATAGGGACAATTTAAAAGTAAATAACACATCAAGACTACAAGAAATCTTCCCAAGAAATCCAAACCCATAATTCATTAAAACCCTAGTTTATGCATTCTTCATGCATATTCATCAATTTACCCATTTTTTCATGTTAATCATCCCATATTCTCTAATTTCGTGTTATTTACATATATGGATTTGTTCTACATGAATTTCTACCCCAGATCATGAATCTCACCCATCCAAATCCCAAGAACTTCATTTAAACCATTAAATTAAAATCCTACACTACATTGGTATTATAATATAGTAGAAGACGAATCGATGTTAAAACTCCCCAATCTTCTTAATTTTGCGTAGTAGAAGACGAATCGATGTTAAAACTCCCCAATCTTCTTAATTTTGTCTCCTAAAGATCTCCTCTTTCTTCCTTCTCTCTTCTTTCAATCTCTTAGGGTTTATAATATGAATTACGGTTACCTCAAACTCTGAGACTTAGTTTTTTAATCCTCAATCCCGAAATTAGGCTAACAGGCCAAGCTTAAATGATCCAAATAGCCTCATGTGGACCCGATCTTATTTAAAAAGGTCTCTGGACATAACTATTACCCTTGGTACTTTATTCTGACTATCTTGATCCATTCGGAATCAACCGTGACCTCGAAATATTCATCTGAGTCACTCTACATAAATTTCGTATCTTGACTTCAATATAGTCTATGAGCGACTCCTGATTGAGATATTACAAATTCACGTCGATATCACTTGCTACGATGTATAATAATTATCATAAGTTATTTACTACTCACTTAGTAATGTTATTCCATAAATATTAATCGTTATCTCTCTCGATTAATATTTTAATTAAACACATAATATTTAATCAAATTAAATTACGGCACATGTGTAATTTCAAATAACCGAATGAATTAAATTCTAAATACTCAGAAATAAGGGGTGTTACATACTTCCCCCTACAAAGAAATTTCGTCCTCAAAATTCGGATATGTCCGATACTAAACTTTGGATCATTTCACTTAATGCATCCAAACTTATTCAAAGTTAACTTGCAATAATATTTCGGTGTTTCCAATATACACACGCCAGTGGTACAATTGACTAAAAGTCCACTCCATCATAAGGTTATCGACAATTCCATTCAAACTCTTTTATATCGACATATGCGATACGTAAAACTATCTGCTAACAATGCCTAAAAAGACGAGCCTATCCTCCACTAGCTCTATTATCTATATGTTAGAAAAGGCCCCACTTCTATAGGTGCCAATTTCCTTTGTTACCAACCCACATAACTCCGTTCATGGGAGGCACCGACAACAGCCCTTGACCATTCATGTCAGACTTCAAACTTCAGTTCGTGGCGACATACTTTCACTATGTTCCTGAACTATACGAAAATGATGTAGATTAACCCAATCCTTGTCGATGAAACATGAATTACTTAGGGTCCGAGAAACTTGTTATTCCCCAACTCTAAACAACCAAAGGATGGATGACAAGATATTCGTACGAAGCCTTAGAAAGCATCATGCAGATAATAAACTGCTATAAGGTATCACCCGTAACTCTACAGTGGTAATTAATACCCCCAATTACCCCAAAATCCAGAATATGCATTTCGTGCACTTTCTTACATCCTTGTCCCCCCTCTACCCATCGGCCTACGGTGACACGTCTAGCTCAAAACTCAACTCCGTCCCCATCACCTCCAGACACTTACTATCAGAGGTGGGACTCAAGGGTCTCATTCTGATTCATAATAATATTAGGCTATGCCTTGTGCCGGTTCATTTCCTCTCTCCAATGAAATGTTGCATATTGCCCGAAAGTATAACTCACGGCAAATGAATAACACTGATTCCATTTCTATTAATTCATTCCACAAACTCAAAGGAAATCCTAATCTATCAGTGATTTTAATAACCCTTGAATGAACTTTATCATTCGGCGTATCCATTTCGTCACTAGAATCATCAAGCTATTACCAAATCTTGGTTGATAATTTTAGACCAACCTCTTCCATCTATGATTGGTGCACCTAGAGACAATTTCAATATGTCTCACTCAACACCAATCCACATGTTCGACACGTCACATCATGTGACACTTCTTACTCCCCTTTTCTAGGATATACCAAAATTATGGCTCATGTGTTTGCTCCAAAACTGCGCTCTTTCTTGGCAACTGTTCGTTTGGTAGAAGTTAACATCTTATCTATGCGCAAGACACTCTAGGCATTTGACTAAGTGAGACTCCGATCCACTTTACAAAAATGTTGGGTACTCCCTTATCAAGGGATACCTTTTACATATGCCTCCACCATCTTTCAACTCACCTCAGTTGTGATAGTTCCCCTTGACATACACATAGTCAAATTATCTCGTTTCCTCTAACGAAGTTCAGTTCATCATACCATTCCAATCATGTTTCTAATGGTCCTCCTGGCATAAACTTAACATATTTATAACTACATCCCCCTATCTCAGACGTTATTAAAAGTCAAGCTAACCAGGGCACCCATACACCCTATATCCCGTGCATACCTGCATAATCATCACCATCGTCACATATGTAACATACTTATCTCAAGCTCAACCCCGCACTCTCAAAATTATTATACAATGAGTTTGTACTTAGTTTCCCTACTAATAGTGACAAATTTCCTTTCGAGACTGCCCCACCTATGACCTAGTGGTGCAAAAAGTTCCCCATGGCTTCCCACACAAGGTTACCAACAGCCTTATACAGTATAATAGCTCTCAACTCAAAGTGTTTTCTATACCCGTTCAATGTTTGACATTCAAAACTTATGCCCTAACATCCAACAAGGTCTCCCCACTCTAGAATTTTATAATGGTTCATGCGTAGAACCTCGTGCAACCGTTACTTAAATAGGGAACTCCCTTATGTACTATCACCTAGAATCATCAGTCATCGAATTCTGTAGGCCCAAGGCATATAACCGGGACACTCGAAATCATTTCCTTCGTCATATAAGTCTACTCATAAACTCCCATATTTCTAAAGGAGTCATATAACACTGCGCTCTAACTAATACTAAGTCCCTAGCGCTAAATCAATAACGAGTTAAATATCTCCACTCGATAGAAATCCCAATATACCCTGAATCACATTAGTAAAGTCCCTACACACTGGATCAAATATGATGAGACAACTACACTCTCTGAAGTCTCCTCCACAATATAATATTGACACGATCTTGACCCTCTTTTAGGTGAGGCATCGCAAAACCACACGTCCTGCCCTGGAACGACGAATACGACAGTCTTATTGTGACAGCCCACCATCGCTCAAATCATAGCTAACTAGTCCATACCTAGGATAACACCACACTTGAATATCATACTTCTAAAATGAGTAAATCCATTAAAACACATCCTCTCAGTGACTGCACCCGCTCCCCTACAGGTGGAACCAAATAGAGCCCCGCTACCCTACAGTAAATATATACACACAATAATAACATTAACAATACACCGACTGAACCCGTCTTATGCGTGAATCTAGTGCTACCAAAATACTATGACTCACCCGTGTCGCATAAAATTTTTCCCACTTACCATTCGATAAAACTCATTCCTTCAATCGCCAATAGCACTAGCGGTTCAAATGGTTCTTGAACATAGTACTCTTGTCCAAATGGAACCAAAAACTTCTATATCTGTTTCCCCTATTGGTCATCCCACTCCTGTCCCCTAACTCGTTGCCGAAAAGATCAACACATGTGGTCCTACTCTCCACACATAAGCCACCTCTTTGTGTCATTCCCCTGTCTCTGACCCCACTGACCATGTCGAGGTTATCCTTTTCTCGATCCTTGTAGTCGTAACCCCGATTGCTACCCGCGTTGTTCTTTTAGCTTTGCTGGACTTATGGAGCACACTGTTGGCTTTGACAGAATCGACCGTCACTTGGTAGAAACTCCTTTGATCTAAATCATTTAAATGGGTCACCTTTTGGGTTTCTCGCTATAGTGACTTACTAGCACCAAAGACATTCATTCTTACTCTCTTGACTAGACTCTCCATTCTTTTAGCTCCCTTCACATGGAAGCATTTATGTTGCCCTTGCAAAAGTACTACATTTACGACATCACCATCAGCTGTCCAAGTCGAATTTCCCCTCAATATTGGTGTATTCAACCCATGAGTCCATCATCAACTCAAAGATCCTTTTTAGTCTCCGAATTCACCTCATCGGGTATGAAGTTCGATAAATAAGAAAATTCTCCCTTATGTTCGACCACTATCCGGTCCTCCTGCAATAAATACACGAATTTCCTTCGCCTCTTTGTTAAAATAGATGATGAAAGAATTTGCGATCAAAGGGCACCCCAAATTCCTTGATATTCATGATATCTCTCCTTAGATGTGGTGACTAACTCCGATCCCTATAATACTTCTCCTATGAGCTAATTTTTTTTATCAAAATTGTTAATCATAAATGTCCCTGCACTCTAGCGTACACAATTTCCTTTGGATGATATCCTTCCATAAGCCAATTACACTTCCGCACTTTCCTCGAACTCTTACGGATAGCCCTTTGAAAATCCATCTTCGTATCTCTCTCCCTTCTCGACTGTACTGTGTGAGTCTGAATTTGTGCATCCGTTAGCTATGGTGGTACTTGGGAAAACCACTACTCCTTAGCAGTTATCACTACGTCCACTTCCCAAAAAATAATAGTGATGACTTATATTGCGTGAAACACCCCGCGCACCCAAAAAAAGACACGCGGCATGCTACTACGATGAAAACTAAACTAAAACCATCTAGAGTGCCACCACGTCGGACGAGGCAAATCAATTGAGTTTTGCTAATTTTCAGATAAGGTTCAATAACAAATATTTTCCATTAGGTGTGTGAAAAAGAGGGAATTTATAGACTTGGAGCAAGGATCGAAGTCAATTGTCGAGTATGAACATGAGTTCACTAATTTATCAATGTTTATACCATAGGAGGTCGATTCTGAAGCTAGGGAGATGGAGTGTTTCATTAAAGGATTGTCCTGGTCGATTAGGCAGATGGTGTTGGGGAATTCGGCATACACTACCTATGATCTGGTGGTGGATGTCACAATATTGCTATGGAAAGAGAAATCTAATTATCAAAAGAAGTTGGGAAAGAGACAAGAGTCAAATTGGCAAGGAGGTGAGAATAAGGGTCATAATGACCAAGCGTGGAAGAAACACAGAACAAATCAAGGAAAATATGGTGAACAAAACTTGGGTGTGAATTCTGGATAGCTATTAGTGGTGCATGTTTAGTTTGTGGAAAGATGGGACATCAAGAGGCTCAGTGTTACAAGAGAGAGGTCCAACGGGGCCCAGTGTCACAGGGACAATAAGGCCAAGGCACACAAGGGCAATAAGGTCAAGGAGTACATGGACAACAACGATTGAGGCCTCCAATTCTCGTAGCAACAGGTGTTCAGGGAGCACCAGTCGCATCATCATCGTCCTATGGTCAGGGAGTGGCCGCAGAACCAACCAATACCGGGTATGGGAGGTGCTACTTACTTCAGCCTCAGGATGACCAGGCATCGCAGGAGCCACGACGTGGCTAGTAGAATGTCTCACTACGTAATTATTTTCTTAGATACTTTATATATATATATATATATATATATATATATATATATATTGTATTTTTATGGAGGGATTACGTACGGGTAGGATTAGGTGTATGGGCGCCTGATTATAGCACTCTATGAGTAGACATATGTGAGCCTTTTTGCGCATTTACGCATTGTCAAACTTCGAGAAAAAAAAATCATTTTCTAGTGGGTAAGTATGTAACACCCCATGTTTTAATAATTATTTTAATTAATTGATTGCATTTTTTGAGAAAAATAAATTTTTGGATTTAATGTTTTTGTATAAAGTAAATATTTTGGCTTCAATATTTGAAGAATAGAATTTCAATCGGATTTAAAATGGAGTTTTTTTTTAGTTTTAATTTTTGCCTTATATAATTTTTCGTGGGGGAACTGTCGTCAGACCTGCTTGATCGATCGATCGACCTGTCAATTTTTGGCACAGTTCGGCTTCTTAATTTTTATAGTTTAAGTTGGTTTAGGAGTCTTAATTGATATATAACCATTCTAATTCGTGGGGGAACCTTTCATAATCAATTTTTCCCATGTTTTTCATCAAAGAACTCTTCCAAATGATTTTCCTCTCCACCATCATCGTCAACCTCCAACTTAATAAAGTTTTTGTCACAAGTTTTGAAGGCTTAATTGGGATTTAATCAAGTTTGTCCAAGAAAACTTCTTTGATAATTTTTCGAGAGGAATCCAATAGTGTTACCAGATTTTCTTCATATTAATCTCAGGCATGAATACTCTATTCCTTTCCTTTAGTATTATGCGTTTTAAATGTCGCCTAAACCCTTAACCATGTGCTTTTTATTAAAATGAATTAGTAACTTAATTAGAGAAAGTGGACACTTAAATTTTGGGACTATTTTTATGAAAATTTTGAATATGATTTAATCTTTGAAACCCTTGGGTGCGTAGGTTAGATTTTTGAGTTTTTATGGTTTTAGGTGTAGGTTTTCATGTAGAATTTTTTGGGATAATTTATGTGGTTATTGGGACGCGCTCCCTATTATAAAAATTAGATGACTTATAAAAGAGAATGATTATCATGTATTGAATATTATTGCATGTTAACCAATTTAACATTATTGAATGGAATTAATTGTGTTGAAATCAACGACGGTGTTATTAATTTTTTTAAATTAAATTGGGACCTTTTTGATTAATTTCTATGTTATTCTTATGAATTGTGTTTTGTGTGATTTATTTTATTAACTTTTGTCATCGCGGGGACGACGGGCTTTTGGATAGTATATTGCACAACCCTATTTTAGAATGCTTACTAGATATGAGACTGGTGGGCAATCCTTGGTTAAAATTTATAGTCGCTAGGTATGGGACTAGTTAGTGTAAATTCGTGGGGATTTATATTTCGGGGTGGGGAAGATTTTTTACGTTATATCGATATTTCGCTAGCCTAGACATAAGACTAGGACGGGTTTTCTCTTGGTGATTCATCCTACTAGGGAACCCTTAGGTATGGGACTAAGGGGTATTTTGAGTGATATGCCCAAAGTGCACCCTCTTGCTCAGAGCAACCAACCTCGGCTAACCTCATAGCCGAGGTGACCAGAAGCCTGTCAACCACGTCACTCAGAAGGTCAGCCCCAGCCGACATTGCAACTATATCGTACACCAACCTCGGTTGGGCATCAGCCGAGGATACCAAGGACTCATAGGTTTCGGCTTAGGCCGATGTTACAAAATCATCAGCCGAGATTGATAATGTTATATAGGATCAATCATCTTGCAACATCATCATCGGCCAAAGCCGACATTACTACCTAACCTCGGCTAACCTTGATGGCCGAGGCCCATATGAATAACCTCGGAGCAAATCAACAGTTAAACTTCACCAACCTCGTACTCTACCAGGCCGAGGTTGCACCAATCAAAGAACTCCGAGCATCTGCAAGCACATACATGGTTTGGTACACGTGGACAAATCTGTTATAACTGAATCATTCCCTCCGCGTGAGGGAATATTGAGGTCATTATTGTTTACTTAAGATCAGCCAGGTGTCATCCTTATACTGGTTGGATCTTCATACACATGCTCATTGCATGCTTAGGGGGTACATTACACCCCCTAAACACTATATATAGAGGTCACCCACTACCTTGTAGAGGGGCCAAAAATATAAATCCTAGCCAAAACTCTGTTGCATTTATAGTAGAGAGAGAAAGAGGAGTGATTGTATTACTAAGGCCATTAGAGACTCATTTGATAGTGATATTTACACTCACTTGCACAGTGGACGTAGGCAATTGTCGAACCACTTATATTGTTGGGTTCATCCCCTTCTCCTCATCTCTTACTATATATATACTCTTGTGTTGCCATTGTTATCACTTGCTTAGGCTTATTAACACCTTATCTGGTGGTGCTATTTTCGGCATCATCATCGTCTTTAGATTTCAGCGCTAACTCATGGTCTTTCTTGAGCTTAGCCGTGCCCCTATCTCTCTGCTGAACAGCTTCCTTCAGCTTATTAACCTCCTTTATCTCTTCCTTCAGATGATCAACCTTTGCATTCGAAGAGGCTTGGACTTTCAGAGCTTCTTGACCCTTCTCTATCAGGGGCATTTTCTTCAAAGTCTAGTCCACAAAACAATGCATGGACAAGATACCCTGCAGTGGAAGGCCAGATGTATAGGCACATTAATATAAGATAACTGAGGTTACACTTGAGGAAAGAAAATAAACAGAAACTAGTACCTCAATTGATCTATGGAGGGTAAACTCGGCCTGAAGCGGGATGTCCAAATATCATAGGAAACGCTTATCCTCTTTGGTCATCACTGAGCCGATGGCATTAGCAGCCTTTAGACCATGTCCAATCAGACTATCGTTGATCTTCAGCTGAGCCAGACGAGAAGCCAGGGCATCGTCGGTGGAGATTGGGATAGCACATTCCACTATCTGATTCTTGCTCTGCCTCGGAGGGTCCGCCTCGATTGTGGTATTCCTATTCTTTGTGGCATCGGCCTTGGATGTATCGACATTATTTTGGGTGTTAGGAGGTGGTACATTATGTCCACCCTTATTCATCAACTTCACAAGACTTGGGGAAGACGTTTCCCAAAGGTCGTCAGAAATACCTTCAGGGCGCTCTGTAAAAAGAAATATCTGAGTTAGTAAATCAGAGGCATGAAAAGTAAAAGATACAACTTGTGAAAAATTATACTTATGAAGCTCTGTTAAAGAACCACCCCCCAGCCCCGTCTGAGAGAGGTAGTAGTGGGTCATCAGATGTTCATATTTAACCAGACGACCCTGCTCCCCCTGATCTTCAAAATTCTTGACCTTTTGAATCCTTTCCTGGCTAAGTCCAGGGTCAGCTTTTGCAGCAAGCAAGACCTTCCCCCATCTCGGAGGGGTCCTTGGAACCGACGTTCTAGAAGCCTTATAGGGACCAAATTCCCATGCCCCGAATGCGAAGAAATACCAAGGTTTCCAGTTATGATTTGAGGTTTGGGTAACTAATAACATTTTCTTATCTGACTTCCTAGCTAAGAAGTTGTAATATCTAGGGTCGTTTTTAGCAGAGGAAGGGACGTAACAGCCTGTGAAGACCCTGACAGGAAGTTCTGAGTGGTGGACTGCCCTCTAAAGGATGATAGCCCCAATTATCACCCTCCAGGCGTTGGGGGATAATTGCAAAGGGGCTAGATTTATATGGGACAATATGGATTTGATTGAAGGATGGATAGGGAGACAGAAGTCCAACTTGAACATCTGCTCATAGACACAGATCTCCCCATCTCGGCCATCAAAGTCCCTCTCACCCCTCAGAGGTCTCCCAAGATTAATGGAAGGGCTTATTGAGTAAAGGTGCCTAAAAGATAGAAGATCGTACTCACTAACGGAGCTCTCAATCTCGGCTACCTCAGACGTGTCAATATTGCTCTCATGCCCATCATCTTCATCCATAGTACCATCGATCTGAGCAGATACTGGGGGATCGTCAGGAAACCTCTGAGCAAACTCAGCCCCGGTGGCGGCCGACAGGGGAATAACATCGATAATGGGGGAATGGCCACACTTGGCCCTATAATTTCGACATCAGAAGCAGATTTCGAGGTGCTAGCACCCTGGTGAGACTAGTCATGCCTCTATAAAAGGCATCCTTCGTGTGGTGAATGAGAAGATTCATCTCTTCCTTTCCTAGATTAACCTCACCGGAGACTTCGGTGGTGAACCAGGCCTCACCCTCCGTGTGAAGATATTTCACCATTGAAAGAGGTCCATTAAGGTATTTAAGCTTTCTCATATCTTTATCACAAGCTATTTAGCCCTAACATATGGCACCGGAGATACCACCACCCCCTCCACCATCTGGTGTTGGAGGACCCAGTTCCAGCCATGCAATACCCCAGTCCGAGATGGCTGAGGTGGCAGTAGCCTTGACATCATTGGCGATAACACAGTAAGCAATGAAGGAGCATTTTACCCAGCTAAGATAAAATATGTTGAGGCCACCGGGGATCTCATTGGAAATTATTACTTCGAAGGTTGTTCAACCACATCCAGAGGACAGGGGACCACCCCAGGCACCACGAAAGGACCAACCTACACCTCAGCGAACGAGGGACGTTGCTGATCCTAGGCGTTTGTGTCTGGGGAGGTAAGGAAACCCTTGTCATGAGGATATGTACGATGATATCGAAGAAGATGACGCTCTAGCAGACTGCTGGGAGCCATATGAGGTTTCAGACAACACAGTACGACCTCTACAGCCGAGCCGAAGTTGCAGAGCAAGAAGGACTGAGGTTACTGATGCCCAGCCCAGAGGATCAACTTTTGATCGCTTGAGTAGAGGGTCGGCCTTTGAAAGTCTCTACCAAGTTAATGATCTGAGGTAGAGGTTATCTAGGTCGAGAAGTACAACTGGCTCTCAAAGGGGAGATGGAGAACATCGACCTCGCCATGGCCGACCCCTACATGGCCGAGACTGTGGCCAAGAGGTCAACAGCCGACGTTGTGCTGTAGTTGGGGAACCCTCGGTCCACCCCTTGAAGGTGGCTGGGGACAACCTTGGCTAGGCCGATGTTGCTAAACCATGGAATGACTCCATCCAACGTCCGAATGAGAAGATATGGAACCTCATCAAAAGCCAAGACCCACTACAAAGGGGTTTTTCAAAGGTCTCCCCATTTGTGGCAAGAATTGTGAACTTCCCAACCCCTACCAAATTCAAACCACATATGGTGTCTTCCAAGTACAATGGAAGTACCAACCCGATACATCATTTTGAGATGTATCAATCTGCAGCAGACATTTATTCAAACCCTGATGAGATGAGGTGTCGAGCATTTTTAAGAACTTTGACGGGAGATGCGCATATTTTGTTCATTTCCCTTCCTAAAAATTCTATGGAAAAATTTAAAGGTTTGGCTGAGCGGTTCATACATAACTTCTGTTTTGGGGTAAGACCTCAGAAGAAGACAACCCATCTACTCTACATAAAACAAGGCAAGAATGAGAGCCTCAGAGACTACATTGCAAGTGTGGCCATCCCCGATCCTGGTCCTTGCAGGCGGGTGCATGGAGGAAAGGATCCTTCGGGTCCCGCGCGTCCCTCTCGGGAGCGCTTCGGTCGACGTCGTTTGTGGTGTGAAAAATGTAGAGAGATTCAGAGTCGCCAGTTTATTTTACTCAAAACAAACAAAAGAAAAATGGGAAGTGACCCCGAAGAGTGGCATCCAAAGACATACTGGTGCACACGAAACCAAGATGATTCGAGAAGGGTTCGGAGGCTTAGTTACAAAATGGGAAGGTGTTAGGCACCCATTCCGCCCTTTCGGTCTCTCATGAATATTTGCTATTTTCCTTTATGTTTCCACCCGTGATATGTGTGCATGTGTATATATATATAATGGAGGTAGGAATACTCGACTTGTATAATGGAAAAGATAAAGCGAGTCATCCGTAGGAATATATAAGAGTAATATTAGAAAAATGAGATTTACGCGATTACCCCTACGTTGATCGTTAGAAGAGAATGATAACGCATATGGGGTAATGTGTCACTAAGAACAAGTGTATGTATAATATAAGAAAAATGGACTTAGAGAAGATAGAAAATGAGAGAAAAAGTGAGAAAAAAGACTCGAGTCTCGGGTTTTACCCCGAGATGCCTACGTAGCCTATAAAGGCATCAAAGTCCACGAGTTCGCATGTAAAATGAGGGTTAGGGTTTATCCCATAAATCCAAAATGGGGAATATCTTATTTGTGAGTCTGTGTGTGTGTGTTTAGAAAAAAGTGTTTTAGTTGTGAGAAAACTGTGAGGAAAATATGAGAATCCCTTATTTGAATTTATGAGCAAAACCCTCTTTTTCTTGTTTTTTGGGTTTTATGAAAATAAAAGATGTGCAATAATACTAATTAAAAAGTATATTAGGATGTGTGAAATGGGATAATAAAAGTGCTAAGTAAGAAAACAAGTTATTGAGAATTCAAGAGAATTTAAAGAGAGAGTTTGAGAAAGTTGGACCTTCTTGAATATCTTGAGCTTGATCTTGAATGTTGGGGAGAAGACCTTGCACTTTGGATGATGATGGAGAGTGGATAATTCACCAATTTTGATGAAAGGGATGATGAAAAGTGGAAGTAAAAAGGGGATTTGGAAGTTGAAATCACGCTGCCTTCGAGAGAGGTTTCTGAGATTCGTTCAGAGAGATTTTTATTAGATCTGGGATCCTCTTGAAAATGAGGTGAAGGCCTCATTTTATAGTCCCAGGTGAGTGCCGATCTCATAGAGCCCTTCCTGCCTATCGACAGGCAGGTTCTGGAACCTGCCGTTTGGGAGTGTGTTTCAGGCTTTTTTGGAAAATTGGTCGCCGAGGGCAAACCGTTGGTCAGAATCGCGCACGGGGCATACCGTTGGAAATTTAATTCAGATACCTTTGAAAGTACTTTGGAACGCTCCTAGGTTCGAGAGTTGACTTTGGGTCAAACATGGCTCGGAAGCGTTTGTCGGTCCATTGGACGGGGAATCATTCGGATGCAAACGGATCATTCGTCCGCACGGTAAGTCCGAATCGCGCACGAGGCATACCGTTGGAAAAGTTAGGAGATTTACTTCGACATTCCAAAGAGTTTGACCCAGTTTGGAGATATGACTTTGGTCAACCGAGCCCGAGAAGCGCTCGGTGGCCTCCTAGAGTCAAATGGATCGTTTGTCCGCATGGAAAGTCAGAATCACGCACGGGGTGGACCGTAGGAAAGGGTATTCTGGGCCCTTTGAAGATTCATTCAGCCTCGGTCGAGCTGAAGAGTTGACATAGGTCAAACAGAGCCTGGGAGCACCCGGTGGTCTCTGGGTCAGGTTTCGGATGTAAACGGACCGTTCGTCCTCATGGTAAGTCGGAATCGCGCACGGGGTAGACCATTGGAAAGGGTATTCAGTGCCCTTTGAAGATTCATTCAGTCTCAATCAAGATGAAGAGTTTTTACTTTTGGGTCAAACTGATCTGGGGAGTGCCCGATGGCTTTTAGGTCAGTACTCGGGACGTGACCTGGGTTTACAGTTATGAAGGGAGGTACTAAGGACCTAAGGAGAGTGAGGGGGTAATAGAATGGGGTGTGTATAGAGCCCCTCGATGGGTGATTTTGGAACAAATGATGACCGTCGAATAGACACCACATGATAATTTTGAGGGAGTATGATCGATTCAGAGGTTTGAGGTCGATTCTGAGGACCTAAGGAGTGTGCTGGGGATGATCAATTCTGCGGATCAAAGTTGAATTTGCGGGCTTAGGGTAAAGGTCTAGCGAGGTCAATTCTGACCTAAAGAGTGGTGACAATCGAGGACCAAGGTCAATTCTGACCTAACTTAGGTGACGATCCAAGACCGGGGCTAATTCTGACCCAAGAGTGGTTATGACCGAGGACCGAGGTCAATTCTGACTTAACTCAGGTGACGATCCAAGACCGGGGCCAATTCTGACCCAAGAGTGGTGACGACCGAGGATCGAGGTTAATTCTGACCTAACTCAGGTGACGATCCAAGACCGGGGCCAATTCTGACCCAAGAGTGGTGACGATCGAGGACCGAGGTTAATTCTGTGCTAAGTTAGGTGACGATCCAAGACCAGGGCCAATTCTGACCCAAGAGTGGTGACGACCGAGGACCGAGGTCAATTATGACCTAACTTAGGTGATAATCTAAGATCGGGGCCAATTCTGACCCAACAGTGGTGACGACCGAGGATCGAGGTCAATTCTGACCTAACTTAGGCGATGATCCAAGACTGGGGCCAATTCTGACCCAAGAGTGGTGAAGATCGAGGATCAAGGTCAATTCTGACCTAATTTAGGTGACGATCCAAGATCGGGGCCAATTTTAACCCAAGAGCGGTGACGACCGAGGACCGAGGTCAATTCTGACCTAACTTAGGTGACGATCCAAGATCGGGGTCAATTCTGACCCAAGAGTGGTGACGACCGAGGACCGAGGTCAATTCTGACCTAACTTAGGTGACGATCCAAGACCGGGGCCAATTCTGACCCAAGAGTGGTGATGACCAAGGATCGAGGTCAATTCTGACCTAACTTAGGTGACGATTTAAGACCGGGGCCAATTCTGACCCAAGAGTGGTGACGATCGAGGACCAGGTCAATTCTGACCTAAGTTAGGTGACGATCCAAGACCCAAGCCAATTCTGACCCAAGAGTGGTGACGATCGAGGACCGAGGTCAATTCTGACCTAACTTAGGTGATGATCCAAGACCGGGGCCAATTCTAACCCAAGAGTGGTGACGACCGAGGATCGAGGTCTATTATGACCTAACTTAGGTGACGATCCAAGACCGGGGCCAATTCAGACCCAAGAGTGGTTGAGGATTAGATTTCGGTTTTACTGGGGAAAGAGCTTTGTGATTCTGATCTGAGCTGGGGAGCTGGTAGCTGGGGAAGCTTTTTCGGAGACCTCGCAGGGGGGGGGAACAACCTATTTTGGTTGCTGTAAGAGAATTCCGCTGGGGAAGTGATCAGGTGATCTTAGGGATTTTTCGGAGCTTTGTCGGGAGGAGTTTTCACTTAGCTTTTGAGAATTCCGCTGGGGAAGAGGGGTTCCTCCTGAGGAAATGCAAAATTTTCATCGTAGAATGGCTCTATATCCCTCTCGGGATTTTTGGGAATTTTTTGAGGATTTTTTGAGGTTTTCTGGTATTTTTTGGGAAATTTTGTACGAAATTTTAGGAGGGGTGCCGGTCGGCATAGTATGAAGGGTGCCATTCGGCAGTGGCACGGACTTTTGGTCTACCTCGGGAAGGCAAGGGGTCAGTGTCGATCGGTATGGTGGGTGGTGATGCCGATTGGCCTACTATATAAAGGGGGCGAATCCCCTTATTTTTTCACAGCTTCTTTTGCGTTCTCTCCCTCTGCGATTCTTCTGCAAATTGTTTTAGCGTTCTGATCTTCAAGAAATGGCCGCCTTTGTGAGCACTGCAGTCCACCGGGAGTGGTTGACCGTTGATGATTGGGCGAATGTGGAGTAGAGGGCGAGGGTGCCTCTTGCTTTGGGGAATGAGAATTCCTTTGATGCGTTTGAGCCTGTCGCGGATGAGCGAACTTTGTTACGGGAGCCATCGCGTCATCGCTCTTCGAGAGTGATCCCCGACGGTTATGTAAGTAACCTGACCTTTGGCATTCTTCTCTTTTTGGTGGTTTTTCTTGTTTGACTTTTGATGAGGCTTTTCTTTTTGCCAGTCTGATATCTCTTTGAAGAACATGCGTGCCCGTGGGACAACGGGGCTTAAGGATGTCTGGGAGCATCTTCCACCTGTGGTGCTTGGATGGTATCATCAGCAGGTTTTGGGCGGTTGGCATCGGTGATGGATGAGATGCCTCGTTCGGCAGCGATATTGTGTGCCTTGGGAGAGAGGTGGTGGGACACTACCCACACCTTTCATTTTGGATTCGGGGAGATGACGGTGACTCCCATAGATGTGCAGCAGCTGCTGGGGATGGATTGTGATGGAGAGCAGATAGAGGTGGATCACTCTTTACGGGTGAGACCGGAGGCAGTGCGTACGGCACTTGGTGACGTGGGGAGGATAGTCTCAGGGGATTCCATCCGCCTGTCCTTGCTGAAGGATGTTTTGCTGAGCAGGGTGATTGATGTGGAGGATGGGATGCAAGTGAGGCAGATGGCCTGATTATTCATTTTGCTAGTGTTGGGAGGTTTCATGGTGGCATCGAGCGGCGACGTCGTTAATTTGTGGTTTCTGCCATACTTGAGGATGTTTTCGAACATCCTTTTCTATGATTGGGGAAGTCTGACCTTGGCAACCCTTTAATTTTCTCTGGATGCATTTAGCCAGTGCTACCGGTAGACCTTTACTGGAGCCACGTACCTTCTTGAGGTATTCTTCAGTTTGTGCATTTCTTTTCATGCATTCGCATTTTCCTTATGCGTCTCTTTTTAGCTTGTGAATTCAGACGTGGTTCTATGAGGTGATTGGGTGCAATACCCCACTGATCGCTTTGAAGGATGACACTGTTGGGGACTTCTGTTGCTTGTATCGATGGCGTAAGTCCAATCGGCAGTCGAAGGGATCTCTCTCCCTGGAGGTGGTGAGTCAGGTCTTGAATGACCTGACTAGTGGTAGGGTAAGACTCTTTCCATTTCAGTCTTAGTTTTTGCACCTTTTGATCTCGTATTGATTTGGGCTTGCTTGGAGATTTTCAGGTGACCATTTATCCCTGGGGGACAGCCATTCAGGATGCGGGGGTGACCGGGGTGAATGCACGGATGAGGCATTTGCTGGCGCATGAGTTCAGCCATTCCTGGTATCTCGGGGAGAGGGTAGTTCATCAGATTTCCGAGGAGGAGGTGGTGGTGCCACCCGCGCAGCCTCCTACGTCTATGAGGCAGGAGCGACTGATGTTGGAGGATTAGAAGATCGCGGGGATGATTGGCGAGTCCTACTTACTGTACACCGATACGGCCGCGCCGTATGACTATATGGATTTTGTGACAAGCTGGTTGATGGCGCCCAGCATATATGATGCGCTGCCCTTCCCTCCGGCAGGTTCGAGTCGGGCGGTGGGGTCTTCCCACAGTGGAGGTGGTTCGTCGGTATCTGCGGCGACGGCGACCTCAGAGGTCCCTTTTGTGCAGTTTCATACCCCTTCATACAACATCCGACGGGCTGATGGAGGGATGGTGCCTATGCTGCACCGTCTTCATGCGATGGATCCGGAGGAGTTGGGTTTGACAGAGGAGGTCCTTCGACCTGCAGTATAACTTTCAGTTCCTCTCTTTCTTTTCTGTTTTGGTCATTCCTGTTTTGATACTGATTTTGCCTTTCCTTTCAGCAAGTCCGGGTGTCGACCACTTGGCTCAGGGACATTAGAGATTGGATATCTTCGACGACTGCCCATATTCGGGACGCGGTTCCAATTCCTTCTTGCCTGGTGCCGTCTGTTTCGTCCGAGGAGGACTCGGGCTCGGCTAGTGGTGGTGCATCGTCTCGCCATAGGGGGAAGAGAGCGCGTCGAGGGGGTGGAAGCTCTTGAGAGAGAGAGAGAGAGAGAGAGAGAGAGGAAATGAAATGTGGGTTCGGGCTGAGTCCCGTTGTTTTTGGCTTTTCTTTTCTTGTTTCCTACAAAATTGATGTAACACAAAACACAAATATATGCAATGCAATGGGAGTTTTTTTATTATTATCTTTTATTAATGATGAATGGATGCATGCACATGCGCTTTTTACTTTGCTAGTGAGACCGTAAAAAAGGAATATTTTTGAAGGAAAGCTTTTATTTAAAAGGGTAATCCTATAAGGAGAAAACAGGATTCTTGAAATTATTTCGAGAATATCAATTTATTTTTATTGAGTTTTCTGATTTGTCAAAAGAGGAAAGGAGGAAATTTCCAAAAATGGGGGGTTGTCGATCGGCAAGCACCCTGACCTGCCTATCGACAGTTTAGTCCAGTCCCATCATTTAAAGGCTTTGATTGGTACCCTCTTCAGCCCTTGGTACCTTGTGGGGTAGGATTCCCTTCGATTTCTGTAGGGATTATGTCCTTTGTGAGGATTTTTATGTATAAAAAGGGAGAAAGGTGGAGTGTTCTCATCACACCTTTGCATCCTCATCTGCCTACCCATTATCTTTTAGTCTTACAAGATGGCTCTCCCTGGTAGCATTGAGTTTGTCAATTACCTCGAAGCCTTGGAAGCTATGTGCTCTTATAATGTCGACTATGATGCCCTCAACATGCGTCGAGTCTCCTTGTAGCGCAATCAACCTTTTTGAGTGGAATATGCTGATAGCGGCGGTACAATTCTGGTACCCCGAAGACCATGTATTCCGCTTTGGGTTGGAAGAAGCTTGTCCTACCTACGAGGAATTTTCTACCATACTGGGTGTGAATCCCAGTGTTGCTGCGGCTTTGCCTAAATTTTCCCGTTCTCCTAGGGATTTGTTGGCTGGGCTTCTTCATATCTCGCCTTTGGTGGCCAGGTCATTGGTTGCTGGAGGAATGATATCCCTCCCGGCGGTGCTGCAGTCCGTGCATTTACTGGAAGTAGGTGATGCTGGCTATACTGGAGCCGTGGTTCTGGGCCTGGTTTCAAAATTGTTGTTGGTGACTGGGGAGGTTCAAGTGGACCCACAACTTGCAACGATTACTTCATGGATGTCATACCGTCGCAATCCTGCGACGGTGATATTGGCGGAGACTCTGAATGGCCGGGACGCCTAGAGAGAAGGTAGTTCTTACTTTTTAAGGGGTAGTCCTGTGATGCTGTTCATGTGCTTGTCTGAAAGATTCCGCTTGTCGACTCCTCCAGAATATCCTTTGTCGACTGTACCCAACTTCTTTTTTGCGCTACTTCATCCGTGTTGGCCTGTATATTGAGAACTGGGAGAATTAGTTTGTGGAGCACGGGGCTCGTGGGCTGTATTGGTTCGTTCCTTGGTGGGAACAGTTGCAGTCTGTTCTGGAGCTAGGAGAGTATTCATATGTGCGGCTGGTTGGTTTTAGACAGACCTCTTTTTATTTCCCTTGGCGGCTTCTGTGCCAATTTTGCTGGGCACAGGTCGTGCCCCCTCAAACCTCAAATTTCTTTCCAGTAGAAGATTTGACTAAGCGCATGCGTCTGTTGCTTGGGTCTTTGTGAGAAAATCGGCATCCGTCGACCCGTCCTTCTCAGTCTTTCGGGAAGGTTTGCCATGTCCCCAAAGATTATATGAGGTGGTTGTGGAGGAAAGTAGTCAGGAAGATGTTGGCAGTAGATACTGGTCAAATATGGTTTGTTTTATCTGACTCTATGGACGAGAGTGTTGTGGTCTTTTTGAAAATGCTTAAGGCTCATCGATCCATGGAATGTTTTCGGCACTCTATTCAGGCAGGGGAAACTTAGGGTCCTCAGGATGTAGATGATGAGGATGCAGGCTCTTCGGGTAGCTGTGGGTAGGACTCCTGGGGGGTTTATTTATGTAATAGAGGAATGTATGTGGGGATTTTATTTGGCTTTTTATGGTGGTGGGGAAGGGAGTTATTCGTTCCTTTTTTTATGTAATCCGTACTGTAATTTCTTATTAATGAAATAAACAAGTTTTTTATCATCTAGCTGTGCCTTTCGATGAGTTTTGTATTTTGAATTATCTATACTGATCGCTAAGGCATACATAATCCTTTTGTTCAAATAATTTTAGAATGAACTGCCGTTCTTGGAGGTAAGAAAAGAATAGTATTTTGTGAAAAGAAAGGGCCGCACTCATGTGAGGAGTATGAGCTGCCTACGTACCTCTGGGGTTTTTGAAAAGTTTTAAAATAGTTTTTGTAGAGGATCAGGCCCACGTAGTTCTGGGTAGAGGTAAATGAAGATTTTTTTTAGAATAGAAGGGGGATGAGAAGAGTCGTAGCGCGCCGATATTTCGGACTAGGGGTAGAATTTCTTGAGACGGTATAGATTGACTGGACGAGCCATCTCTTCCCCATCCAGGTCAGTGAGCATGGCAGCACCGTCGGATAAGATTTTCTTCACAATGTAGGGGCCGCTCCAATTGGGCTTGAATTTTCCTCTAGAGTCCTAGATGGGTTCTATTATCTCTTTGAGGGCTAAATCCCCTTCCTGGACACCGCGGTCCTTGACTCTCTTATTGAATGATCGCACTATTTGGAGATGGTACCCCTGTATGTGATAAAGAGCTTTTAATCTTCTTTCATCTAGAAGGGCTAGCTCATCAAGACGGCTTTGGCACCAGTCTTCTTCGCTAACCTTGCTTTCGAGCACGATGCGTAGCGAGGGTATTTCCAGCTCCACAGGGAGGACAGCTTCCATGACATAGACCAGGGAGTAAGGGGTACCCCCAGTAGAGGTTCGGATTGAGGTTCGATATCCCCAGAGGGCATATGGGATCCGGTCGGCCCAATCCCTACAGCTTTCGGTTATCTTACTGATGATGGCTTTGAGGTTCTTATTGGCGGCTTCAACTGCACCATTGGTCTGAGGTCGGTAAGGAGAAGATTTGTGTCTCTAAATCCCGTACTTGTTGATAACTTCTGTGACTTCTGCTTCGAAGTATAACCCGTTATCTGACACTAACTCATGAGGGACCCCATATCCGCAGATGATATTCTTCTTGATGAATTTGGCCACTTTCTTGGCGTTCAACACTGCGTATAACTCAGCTTCGACCCATTTGGTGAAGTAATCGATGTCGACCAGGATTAACTCATGTCCGTTTGAAGCCTTTGGTGTAACCTTACCTATGATGTCGATACCCCAAGTGGAGAACGGCCAGGGAGAGGTCATGTTGTATAACTCTCGCAGAGGCAAGTGTTGAAGATTGGAGAATTATTGGCATTTGAGGCATCTCCGGACATAGGCGGTGCAATCCTGGGTCATGGTGGTCCAGTAGTAGCCCTATCGGATGATCTTCTTGGCGAGCATGTGACCATTCATGTGGGGTCCGCACTCCCCGCTGTGGATTTTCTACATTATTTTCTCAATCTCAGCCCCTGCGATGTAGTGTAGATGAGTTCCATCGAAATTCCTCTTGAGTAGAGCTTTATGATAGATGATGTACTGGGCGGTCAGTCTTCGGAGGGTTGTTCGGTCCTTCTAGTTGGAACCCTCAGGATACCTACCATGTTTGAGGAGGCACCAGATATCATAGTACCAACAATCGGTTGGTTCGGGATCTTTGGTGGAGACAAGATCCATATGGAAATAATGGGTCGGTTTGTCTTGCTTTTGAACTAGGAACGGGGTCATTATTATTCCCTCGTTCATATCGACCATGGAGGCCAAAGTGGTGAGAGCATCGGCTAGGTTATTCTTTGCTCGGGGTAGGTAATGGAAGGTGATATCTCGGAATTGGGAGGATAACTCTTCTAATTGGTCATGAAAGGGTTGGAGCTTTTCGTCCTTGACTTTCCACTTTCTAAGCACTTGACCGATGACGAGGGCAGAATCCCCGTAGACATCAAGGTGTTAAATACCCTTTTCTAGAGCAACTTTGAGGCCCACTGTGCATGCCTCGTATTCCGTCATGTTGTTGGTGCAAGGGAAATCCAATTTCATGGTGATGGGAGTGTGGGAGTCCTCTGGGGCAACCAGAAGTATCCCAATGCCATATCCCTTTTTGTTGGCAGCGCCATCAAAGAACATTTTCCATCGAAGGTGGTCTTGGGTGGTGCAGAGGATATTTTTATCTGGGAATTCGGAGATCCAGACATCTGCTTCTTCTACAGGCGAGGTAGTCAGAGATGGCTCTTCCTTTAACAACTTTCTGTGTGACGTACACGATATCGAACTTGGTTAGGAGCATCAACCATCGAGCCATTCGGCTGGATAAGTCAGGTTTCTCAAGCAGGTATTTGATGGGATCCATTCGGGATACAAGTTTGATGGGGAAGGCGAACATGTAGTGTCGCAAATTTTGGGTGACCCAGACAAGTGCGACACATGCCTTTTCTAAAGCCGTGTAGTTGACTTCGTACTCCGCCAATTTGCGACTGGCATAATAAATGGCTCTTTCTTTACGGGAGTCTTCAAGGTATTGGGCTAGCAAAACCCCAGTTGCAGTGTCGATTATGGTTAGGTATAGGAGTAAAAGGAGACCAGACTGTGGTGGCATGAGTATTGAAGGTTGGGTCAGGTATTGTTTGATTCGATCAAAAGCTTCTTGGCAGGCCTCGTTCCAAACCTTGGTTGAATCCTTTCAGAGGAGCTTGAAGATTGGTTCACAGACGGAGGTTAGCTGGCTGATGAACCGGCTAATATATTGCAATTTCCCAAGAAAACCTCAGACTTCTTTCTCTGTTCAGGGTGGTGGCATCTCAAGTATGGCCTTCAGCTTTGTAGGATATGCTTTTATCCCCTTTTCACTGACCATGAATCCCAAGAGTTTTCCCTTTGTAACGTTGAAGACACACTTCTGTGGATTAAGTCGCATCTGATACTGTCGCAGTCGTTCGAAGAACTTTCGAAGAGAGGGAACATGACCTTCTCTAGTTTTGAACTTGATAATCATATCGTCTATGTAAACCTCGACCTCTTTGTGAATCAGATCGTGCAGGATGGTTGTGGAAGCCCTTTGGTAGGTAGCCCCAGCATTCTTGATACCGAATGGCATAACGGTGTAGCAAAAGGTTCCCCATGGGGTGATGAATGCGGTTTTTTCTTGGTGGTCTGGGTGCATCTTGATTTGGTTGTATCCGGAAAACCCGTCGACGAATGACTTGAGAGCATGACTGGATGTGTTGTCTACGATCATGTCGATGTTGGGTAGCGGATAATCATCCTTCGGAGAAGCTTTTTTTAAATCTCGGTAGTCCACACACATTCGAACCTTTCCTCCTGATTTCAGTACAGGTACAATGTTGGCTAGCCATGTGGGATATTCGATCACTCGAATGAAACCCACGTTTAACTATTTGACCACCTCTTCTTTGACCTTGAGCGACCATTCGGTGCGGAGTTTTCTCAATTTTTGTTTAACTGGCTTTTAATCTGGGAGAGTGGGGATCTCGTGCTGTGCTATTTCAGGATTGATTCCGGGCATATCATCATAGGACCATGCGAAAAAATCTATGAACTCCTTAGGCAATTCTTCGAGTTATGCACGCTCATGCTCGTCAAGGGTGGCCCCTATCCTAATCTCACGCAGTTGGCTACTAGAACCGAGATTAATAACAACAGCCTCTTCTTCATTAACTTGAACGCGGTTATGTTGTTTATTATTAACCTTATTTAGATCAGTTAAGAATTGTTCATTTGCAAAATCATCATCATCAAAAGTTCGATTAGAATCTAAACAATTAATATAAGGCATAGCAAGATACTCAAAATCTTTGTTTATTTCATTGATAGAAAAAACAACATTGAGAACCTCATCAAAAGAGGTCTCGATTACATTTAATCAAGGATATACAACAGAAGAAGAAACAGGGTAAACATTGGGGTTAGGGGAGATTTCAAGAGGTAGAACTGGCACAGCATGCCAGTTGTGGAGAGGTGTATCAGCAACTTTAATCAGACGGGATGGGTCCATTGATATAGTGCCTGAATAAACCATGC
This sequence comes from Sambucus nigra, assembly GCA_949130495.1. Classification (NCBI taxonomy): domain Eukaryota; kingdom Viridiplantae; phylum Streptophyta; class Magnoliopsida; order Dipsacales; family Adoxaceae; genus Sambucus; species Sambucus nigra. The sequence goes on along the minus strand of OX422221.1, from coordinate 308,276,176 downwards.
AGAGTGCCAGCCCCAGTATCTGTAAGTTGAAGGAGTCTTCGGAATCACTTTCCTCAGTCTCTTCGATATCTTTGATGAGCGGTTGTACGCAGTGTGGGAAACTTTTGGCCCATGGGTAGCTATCTTGAAAAAAGATCTCCATTATAGGCTTCATCTTCTTGTCTGTGTGGTCATACCATAGTTCTGGAAAAATGCAAAAGGGGAAATCCTCACCTTCTTTGATGAATCGTCCATTTAAGGAGTCTCCTGAGATAGTTCGGATACAGTTTAATCCTCTCGTTGGTCGAGACTGACGGATCATTCTGAGCTCTTATTCTGATGGTTAATACCCCAAGCCGCAAGGAGGGAAAGCTTTCTTCAGTTCGATGGGCTCAAGTATCCTTTGCTGCTTTTGCCCTAGCCCCAGTCCGGGCACGAAGTGCATGTTTCTGAACATCTGAATCACATTGACATTGCCATGAGGGTCATATTCTGGAAAAACCCTTTCTTTGAAACCGTCCCCTGCCGGGAGTAGGAATGGCTCGACTCAGAATCCTGATAGGAGCATATCATTTGACCCGTGCTATATCTCGAGAATTGGACTGCTGGTGCTTGCACCCTCGACATTTCCGTCGTTGCCCAAAATGGCGATGACTTGCCCATCGGCGAAGAACTTCAATTTCTGATGGAGTGAGGAAGACACACCATTGATATTGTGGAGCCAGGGGCATCCGAGCAACAGGTTGAAACAAGCTGGGATGTCTATGACTTGGAATTCAACGCCAGGGTTTATAGGTCCAACCCCTATTGCAAGTTTTATGGATACCATCACCTCACGACGGGTATTATCGTAGGCACGCACAGCGACGAAGGTTGGAGCGAGGTCGCTTTCTTTCAGGCCTAAACACTTGAAGGTTCTCAATGGGCAAACATACAAGGCGGATCCGTTATCGACAAGAGAGAGTGGCACGACCTTTCCCATAACTTTGACGGAGATGTTGAGTGCATGATTGTGATTTATCCCAATTCTGGGGATTTCTTCTTCAGAAAATGATAGCATTCGGGTAGAGGTTAAGGATCCGACCAGATTTATCGCCTCCTCTGATGTGGTAGAGGGAGGAACTATAAGTCCAGTGAGTAATTTGATTAAAGCATTTCTGTGTAGCTGGGAAGACATGAAAATCCCCCATAGAGTGATGTTAGCTAGATTTTTCTTCAGTTGATCAAGGATCTTGCTCTCCTCAATGGTCATCTCAGGCATAGGGAGGTTTTCAACGCCCTTCCCCTTGTCATTTGCTAGTAGTGAGCTTGGAACTTGGTAATGTCTCCCTCATCTGGTCATGTGATTTAGTGAAGAAGGAAAAAACATAAATCTCGTTTCCTCGTCAATCTCAGGTTGTTCTGCCAGCCTGTCTATTTCTCCGAGGAGTTCTTCAAATGAGATCATCCCACATATGTCGACTACTGGGCCGGCTCTTCCTGAAGCTTGTTATTCGCTCGAATCTTCGAATCCTTCCCCCCCATCCGGTGGCAACAATTTTGTATTTCCCTGTAAAGTCGATGCATTCCATAACTTCAATGTCTTCTTCATACAAGTTCTCCCATTCTGTGGGGATATGTGTGACTGAAGGGACCAAGCGCCCTTGTAGCTTCAAAGTGCTAAGTAACCTGGTGATACTGCAAATGCTGTTGGTTTGCTTGAATAATTCTGCCATAGTCTGGACAATGACATCTAAGCTGACTTCATCGGTTGGTACCACCCATCTGTCTGAATCTCGGGCCCATTTCCGTGCTTCCAAAAATAGTGTACTGAATCTCTGACAATCGATGACCATCTGTGAGGGCAGTTTCAGCCCGAATTCTAGGAGTTGTTTTAACACCTCTGACAATTCCATACCTTCATTTTCAGAATGGGTACGAACAGCGATGCATGCTCTGGTAAGGAGTGACAGTGCCTGATTAGCGGGGCTAGTAGGGTGTAGGAGGAAATATGGGCAAATTTGAAGAGGTTTAGGAGGGTATAGGGGTGTGATTTGGGTTGATGGATCGAAATTCGGGTTTTCTTCCAAGAAAATGGCATTGGTGTGATTTGGGAGTGGGTTGTGAGTAGTGTTTGGCTTAGGATTGGCTGGTGGGGCGATGGTACCCCGGTCAATGAGATATTGGATTACGTTTCGGAGGTGAAAGCACTAAACGGTCGTATGGCCAGCAGTTTGGTGGAAAGCGCAATGAGCGTCGGTCTTGAAGTTTCTTGGGAGTGGATTTGGCAATGGACGTGGATTCAAGGGTTTGATGAGGTTTCAGCTTAACAGGGCTTGGAACTTTGGAGAGGGGAGTATGAAGCTCAGTGTATTCCCTTCGGACGGGAGCAGGGCGGCTTTCTGGTGCCCATAATGTGGTGGGTTGAGAGATGTTGTTGATGGTTGAGACTGTAGCATTGGCAGGCTTGTCATACTTTCTAGGGGTGAACTGTCCGGACAACTTCTTTGGTTCAATTTCCTCTTTAACGAGGCTTTCCTCAATTTCCACACTAGCCTCTCTGAGAGCTCTGAAGTGGGGATAGTATTGTCCTCCCATCGTCGCTATGACATGGGACAAGAATTTCTTCTTCACTATGTTGACCTGTTATTCCTCGGATGGCCGATTAGTCATGGTAGCTTCTCGCTCCCTCCACCGAGTTATGAAGTTACTGACTGATTCCCCAGGATTCTGTTTGAGTAGCTCTAAATCACGACGGGTGAACTCAAGCTCTTCGTTGTATTTGTACTGCGACATGAGTTCTTGAGCTACATCCTCCCAACTACGGATTCTGGATTCCTCAAGGGATAAAAACCATCGGAGGGAACTATCCTTCAAAGTTTACTGAAATAATTGGGCCATCATTTATTCAAAATCCCCTAGTAGAGTCATGAAACAATGATAACTGCGAAGATGAACAATTGGGGGACCACTCCCCCCGAACTTCTCGATATTTGGCATCTTAAAATTCTTGGGTAACCTCGCTTTAGGATAAGGAGACATGTGGGTGTAGTCCATGTAATTCCCAGAGATCCTGACTTGGTCAAACTTCTTGGTGAGCATCTTGAGATCCTCTTTGACTTTATTCAACTCCTCCTCCTTTGGATCAGCTACCACAGGCAGGTTAGCCATAGGCTGGCCAATGTTTGGCATTGGAAGCTGGGCAGGCGGCGACCCATTGGCAGGAGGGGCACGTGGAGCGTGCTGATATTCTTTCGGGACCCAAATAGGCTCGGATGGACCCATAGCATAAGGCAATAGGGCCTCGGGCTCTTGAGGAATAGGAACTTGGTTTCATTGCATTTCTCGTACCTCAGCTTGGAGGTTGTCAATCTTGGCCACGAGCTGAGCTAGGACTGTCGACAGATCCGGTTGTATGACTGGTGCTTGATCTGCATTCTCCATGGAAGATGGATGGATTTCAAACTCGGAAGAAGCAATAGAGGAGCAGATGAAACTCCGGGGTGATTTGACTGAAGACCGAAGCCAATGGGGAGCCAGGCCAAGGTCTTGGAATCGACCTGAGAAGGTGTAGGATAAGATTTATTTTTGACAAAAAGGGAAGAAACTATTTTTGGATTTTTGATAAAGAAGGGAGAAATGTTTTTGGATTTTTAATAAAGAAGGGAGAAATATTTTTGGAGACGGAACTCAGCATGATTATTATGTTCTCACTTGTATTTAATTCTCCTAAATGCAATGTCGGACTGGACCCGAGCCTGGAAAAGTGGGGTTTTTAATATATGCAAAGCTACAGTTTAGACTTGTAACCAGGCTCGTGGATCGGGTCCCGTTTTAAAAAATGCGTGAAAATTGGGCGGCAGGTCGACCCAAAATTTCGGTAGAGTTTCGGGTTGAAACTGGCAATCTAAAGTGCGTGTCCTAAGTCTGACACCTATGTGTGGGTATGCAATTGGTTGGGTGAATCGGCATGGGTTCCCCCCTTTGACGGGACTTCCACGACATACGTCTTGCTCTTGCGGGCAATCGGTACGTGTGGACAAGCCATTTGATATACCTGAGTGTACGTGAATTGCCTCACCATATACCTCGTGGGGACGGTACGTGTGAGAGAAAATTCGATATACTCCTCTTACGTGAACGAATTTCCTGCGATATACATCCCGTCATGACTTCGGTCAAGCGGTACGATGAGAGGGAACCGTTCGATATACGTCGAAGGTACTTGGCCAATGGAAGGTGAGAGTCATATGGCTTAGGATAACTGCGACCTTCCGGACCAGCGCCCATCACGAAGTGACCCTCCAGTTGCTGGGTAAAATTTGGTCAATATTAAAGCTCTTCGGTGATGTTGTGTGAATCATGCATGATTCTCTTTATTAGTATCTTATGATGAGAATGCCTTTCTTGATTATGCCAAATAGGGAACAAAGTACAAGTACCCCAAAAGGTACGCCAAGTATGGATGGGTGATGCGTGGAACATGGGGATATACATGTGATCTTAGGTGCACATGGTGCGAACTGTACATGGAGAATTTTCTACAAGTGTGTGAACATAAGCGTAAGCATGGGATACATGTGAGAAAGGGGAATAGGCAGATATGGGGGGAAACATAAACAAATATAGCATCCATGTAAATAGAGTCAAGCCCATAAGCTAAACACATATCCCCAGCAGAGTCGCCACTATGGCCATCCCCGATCCTGATCCTAGCGGACGGGCGCGTGGAGGAAAGGATCCTTCGGTTCCCACGCGTCCCTCTCGAGAGCGCTTCGGCCGGCGTCGTTTGTGGTGTGAAAAATGTAGAGAGATTTAGAGTCGCCAGTCTATTTTACTCAAAACAGACAAAAGAAAAAGGGGAAGCGACCCCGAAGAGTGGCATCCAAAGACATACTGGTGCATACGAAACCAAGATGATTCGAGAAGGGTTCGGAGGCTTAGTTACGAAATGGGAAGGTGTTAGGCACCCATTCCGCCCTTTCGGTCTCTCATGAATATTTGCTATTTTCCTTTATGTTTCCCCCCGTGATATGTGTGCATGTGTATATATATATATATATATATATATATATATATATATATATATATATATATATATATATATATATATATATATATATATATATATATATATATATATATATATATATATATAATGGAGGTAGGAATACTCGACTTGTATCATGGAAAAGATAAAGCGAGTCATCCGTAGAAATATATAAGAGTAATATTAGAAAAATGATATTTACCCAATTACCCCTACGTTGATCGTTATAAGGGAATGATAACGCATATGGGGTAATGCGTCACTAAGAACAAGTATATGTATAATATAAGAAAAATGGATTTAGAGAAGATAGAAAATGAGAGAAAAATTGAGAAAAAGGACTCGAGTCTCGGGTTTTACCCCGAGATGCCTACGTAGCCTATAAAGGCATCAAAGTCCACGTAGTTCGCATGTAAAATGAGGGGTGGGGTTTATCCCATAAATCCAAAATGGGCAATCTCTTATTTGTGAGTGTGTGTGTGTGTGTGTGTGTGTGTAGAAAAACGTATATTAGTTGAGAAAAGTGTGAGGAAAATATGAGAATCCCTTATTTGAATTTATGAGCAAAACCCTCTTTTGCTTATTTTTTGGGTTTTATGAAAATAAAAGATGTGCAATAATACTATGTAAAAAGTATATTAGGATGTGTGAAATGGGATAATAAAATTGCTAAGTAAGAAAACAAGTTATTGAGAATTCAAGAGAATTTAAAGAGAGAGTTTGAGAAAGTTGGACCTTCTTGAAGATCTTGAGCTTGATCTTGAAAGTTGGGGAGCAACCCTTTCACTTTAGATGATGATGGAGAGTGGATAATTCACCAAGTTTGATGAAAGGGATGATGAAAAGTGGAAGTAAAAAGGGGATTTGGAAGTTGAAATCACGCTGCCTTCAAGAGAGGTTTCTGGGATTCGTTCAGAGAGATTTTTATCAGATCTGGGATCCTCTTGCAAATGAGGTGAAGGCCTCCTTTTATAGTCCTAGGTGAGTGCCGATCGGCATAGATCCCTTCCTGCCTATCGGCAGGCAGGTGCCGATAGGCAAGTTCTGGAACCTGTCGTTTGGCAATGTGTTTCAGGCTTTTTCGGAAATCGGCCACCGAGGGCAAACCGTTGGTCAGAATCGCGCACGGGGCTTACCATTGGAAAGGTAATTTAGAGACCTTCGAAAGTCCTTTGGACCGCTCCCGGGTTCAAGAGTTGACTTTGGGTCAAATATGGCTCGGAAGCGTTTATCGGTCCATTGGACGGGGAATCATTAGGATGCAAATGGATCGTTCGTCCGCATGGTAAGTCCGAATCGCGCACGGGGCATACCGTTGGAAAGGTTAGGAGATGTACTTCGACATTCCAAAGAGTTTGACCCAATTTGGAGAGTTGACTTTGGTCGACTAGGCCCGAGAAGCGCTAGATGGCCTCCCGAAGTCAAACGGATCGTTCGTCCGCATGAAAAGTCGGAATCGAGCACGGGGCGGACCGTTGGAAAGGGTATTCAGGGCCCTTTGAATATTCATTCAGCCTCGGTCAAGATGAAGAGTTGACATAGGTTAAATAGAGCCCGGGAGCACCCGGTGGCTTTTGAGTCAGGTTTCGGACGCAAACAGACCGTTCGTCCTCATGGTAAGTCAGAATCGCGCACGGGCATATTGTTGGAAAGGGTATTCAGTGCCCTTCGAAGATTCATTCAGTCTCGATCAAGATGAAGAGTTTGACTTTTGGGTCAAACTGAGCCGGGGAGTGCTTAATGGCTTTCAGGTCAGTACTCGGGACGTGACCTGGGTTTACAGTTATGAAGGGAGGTACTAGGGACCTAAGTAGAGTCGGGGGGTAATAGAATGGGGTGTCTACATCAAGATTCAACAAGGAAAAGTTGGAGCTTGAAGACTACGAAGAGAATATAACTATGACGGCCCTTATAGGAGGATTACAGAAAGGGAAGTTACTTTGGAAGATTGTTGAAGACCCTCTAAAATCCATAGCCGAGCTGTTAGCAACGACTGGTAGGGTTATGAACACTGAAGAGGCCATGGTTGTAAAGTATGAGGATGAGAAAGAAAGTAGCAGTGGAAGATTCCAAAGGTAGAAGGATGGAAATAAGAGAGCTACAGAAGACAAGTTTGCACACTACACTCCTCTAACTGTGAGATGCGAACACATCCTCAATGAAATAAAAAATGATCGGTCCCTGAGATGGCTAGAGAATCTTAAGGCTCCTCCGAATAAGAGGAATAAAAACCTATGGTGCGAGTTCCACCAAGACCACGGTAATCTAATGGACAAGTGCTTTGCCTTGAAGGATGAGATTGAGAAGATGTTAAAGTCTAGAAAGCTCAGGAAGTATCTAGATGGTAAAGTTTCTAGGGGGAAGAGACGACCCTAAAAAGAAGAGAAATGATCGGTGTCGGGAAGATTCCCCAACCAGAAGAGCTGAGGACTCATATGATGATGATGATAATGACTCTGACCTCCCACCAAAAGACGAAAAAATCCCAGTGAAGAGGGTTGGTATGATGTCCTTTGGTGTTAACACCATATGTGGAGGACTAGCAGGGGTGGCTCAGAGGTAGCCGACTATAAGGCTCATGTGATAGAGGCAAAGTCAGTGACCAAAGTAGAGGTTGTGAATTTGGCATCTTCAGAGGTTAAACAGAAGAGAAAGAAGGTAGATATAGATACTCTCATAGTTGGATTCTCAAGACTTGATTTCAAAGGTATCCTAGCTCCACACGATAACCCTTTGGTAATCACCGCAAGGGTGCATGGATGTGAGGTACAGAGAATCCTCGTTGATGGGGGAAGTTCAGCAGACGTAATGTTCTGGCCCTATTTCAAGAGCCTAGGCCTCAGCAAAGATAGGCTTATCCCTTACCATCACCCTTTGGTCTATTTTAGTGGAGAAAAGGTTCATCCGTTGGGCATGTATGAGATGGATGTAAGAATGGGAGATGAGTGGCCTAAGAGGTTGACCAGAAAAATCAATTTCTTCGTGATGGATAAGAACGTCTTCTCAGCTTAAAACCTCATCATAGTAAGAGTAGCCATCAAATAATTTGAGGTCGTGCCTTCAATAGTTCACCAAATGCTAAAATTCCTGCCGCCCTATGGGGTAGGGGAAGTACAAGGTGACCAAACATCGGCACATAAATGCTACTTCAACTCTGTGAAAGAGAGAGAAGCTCATAACAAGGCAACAACCACTTACAACATCGATACCCTTGAACCTAGAGATGAGACGAAGCTCAAGAAGGGAGAGGTCGCGGAAGAGGTAGAATCCATCCTCTTCAATGTGGACGAGCCAGAAAAAACTGTCCAAATTGGCAAAGCCCTAAGACCTGAGATCAAGGAAGAGCTGGTGAAAGTTTTTGAGGAAGAGACAAAGCATTTTTTCCTAGAACCATGCAGAGATGTCGAGTATTGATCCTAAGGTCATGTGCCACAAACTCAATGTTATGGAAGACGCTAAGCCCATCAAATAAAGGAGGAGAGTATATTCAAGAGAGAAATATGACGTTATCAGAGAAAAGGTCAGAAAGCTTGAAGAAGCTAAGTTCATCAGGGAGGTCATATACCCCGAGTGGTTATCCAACGCAGTCATAGTGCCAAAGGCAAATGGGAAATGGAGGATGTGCATAGACTTAAATGATTTGAATAAGTCTTGCCCAAAAGAGAGTTTCCCCCTGCCTTGTATTGATCAGATGGTGGATGCCACTACTGGACATGAGCTTATGAGCTTCATGGATGCCTACCTCTTCAAGCAAGGGACCCTGTGAGAGGGGAACTTCTCTTTAAATGAAGATGTTTGGAACCTCTTCGTTGATGGGTCATCTTGTGAACATGGGAGCGGAGCAGGACTGATAGTGTCAGCACCAAATAGTACTAACATTGAATATGCGCTGAGGTTCAACATCAAGGCTTCAAATAATGAGTCAGAGTACGAGGTATTGATAGCAGGTCTCTCTTTGGCAAAAGCCCTTAGTGTTGGTCGACTCCTAGTACACAGTGACTCGAGGTTAGTTGTCAACCAAATTATGGGGCTATATGAGGCCAAAGATAAAAGGATGGCCAAATACCTGAAGAGGGTGAGAACGACACTAGAAGGCTTCAAGGAGGTGAAGATGAAGAGGATTCCTTGGCAAGACAACAGTCAAGTCGATGCACTCGCTAGGTTAGCAGTAATGAGGATGGATATAAGAAGAATGGTACCAGTCGAAATCTTGCTTAATCCAACCATCGAAGAAGAAAAGGTTTCCAGAACTTTCCTCAATCTGAACATGGGAGCCTCATGGATGGACCCACTTATCAGATACATCAGACAGGGAGAGATTCCAGAAACTAAGTTGGAAAGGAGAAAGTTGAGGTTCAGGGCTGCCAATTCTCAATTATAGGAGATGTCTTGTATAAGAAGGGGTTCCTACTCCCTCTCCTTATATGTGTCCACCCTTCAGAGGTTCATTACATCTTGCAAGATGTACATGAGGTCTCTTGTTCAAGTCACATAGGAGGGAGGCCTCTAGCTAAATGGATAATTACTCGGGGGTACTGGTGGCCGGCCTTGGCTAAAGATGCAGCTGCTTATGGGAAGAGATACGATAAGTGTCAGAGATTATCCACCATCCCTCACCAACCTCATCATCCTATGACGTCAATTATCTCACCTTAGACATTTGCAGTATGGGGTATTGAATTAGTAGGACCTTTTCCAAGAGCTACAAACAACTACCGATTCTTAGTGGTGGTAATTGATTAGTTCTCTAAGTGAGTAGAGGCTAAGATGATGATCATGATTACTGAGCAGAAGACCTTCCAGTTCATCTGGAAGAACATCATATGCAAATATATCCTTCCAAACACCCTCATCTCAGATAATGGAACCCAGTCAAGAATTCTTCCTTAGAAAAATATTGTGAAAGAGTGGGGATCAAGCAGTTCTTCTCCTCTCGTGGACGACCCCAAGCAAATGAAAAGACTGAGGTCACAAACCGAACAATCCTTGACGGGATAAAGAATAGGTTAGAAGAGGCAAAATGGAGATGGATAGAGGAGGTATACGTTGTGTTATGGGCCTACAGGATGACCGCAAGGACACCAATGGGAGAGACTCCTTTTATGCTAGTATGTGGTTCAGAAGTTGTCATCCCTACAGAAGTAGGACTCCCCACCCACAGAGTCCATACCTATGATCCTCATAGGAATGGAGAAGAGAGAAGACTTGACTTGGATTTGATCAAAGAGAGAAGGGAATATGTAGAGATCAGACGGGCAGCCTACCAGCAGAGAACAATAAAGTTCTACAACCAAAGGGTGAAATCAAGACCTATAGTTGTAGGAGACCTAGTCCTAAAGAAGACGTTGCAAAAGGCAAATAAGCTCCACCCCAACTGGCATGGTCCTTATAGAGTAGTTGATGAGGTTGTGCCTGGTACTTACTAGCTAGAAAATCTCGAAGGGGAATCTTTTTCCAATCCTTGGAATGCTGGCCACATGAAGAAATATTACATATGATGTTGCAGTTGTTTCTTTGTAATACATATATCATTTTATGAAGAGGATGTTAATGAAAAGAGCATTTCCACTGTCAATACTTTGTTACATTATGTTTAAACATCATTAATTTGGTGAAAATTATGGGGGTGAACATCATATTATGGTGACCCCAGACCTTAAACATCATTAATTTGGTTAAAAATTATGAGGTGTAACATCATAATTTGGTGACCTCGGACCTTACACATCATTAATTTGGTGAAAATTATGAGGTGTAACATCATTATATGGTGACCTCAGACCTTAAACATCATTAATTTGGTGAAAAATTTAGGAAACATCATTATATGGTGACCTTAGACCTTGAACATCATTAATTTGGTGAATTATGAGGTGAAACATCATTATATGGCGACCTTAGACCTTGAACATCATTAATTTGGTGAATTATGAGGTGAAACATCATAATTTGATGACCTCAGACCTTTAATATCATTAATTTGGTGAAAACTATGAGGTGAAACATCATATTATGGGGACCTCGGACCTTAAACATCATTAATTTGGTGAAAATTATGAGGTGTAACATCATAATTTGATGACCTCAGACCTTAAACATCATTAATTTGGTGAAAATAATAAGGGTTAAACATCATAATTTGGTGACCTCAGACCTTAAACATCATTAATTTGGTGAAAATAATGAGGGTGAAACATCATAATTTGGTGACCTCAGACCTTAAACATCATTAATTTGGTGAAGATTATGAGGTGTAATATCATAATTTGATGACCTCAAACCTTAAACATCATTAATTTGGTGAAAATTACGAGGTGTAACATCATATTATGGCTACCTCAGACCTTAAACATCATTAATTTGGTGAAAATAATGATGGTGTAACATCATATTATGGTGACCTCAGACCCTCAACATTATTTTGGTCAAAATTATGGTGTAACATCACCACATGGTATCCTCAGACTTTAATAACAACATGTAAGAGAAGACATTCATTGAAAGAAGCAATATAATTTGAAGAAGATGGTATTAATTATTACAATACAAATCAAATGTACCAAGATGCCATCAGGACTCACAAAAGTTAGAGGTACAAGACAAGGAAACAAAAATTACAAAAGCTTCACAAGGCCTATGTATCTGCAGCCGCAGTCATGTCTTCTAGGCCGACGTTTGTCATCTCAGTTGTGTTATCCTGAGGATTAACATCTTCGATCTTGGTGAACTCTAATATAGAGGTCTGGGCAGGATCAGCATCGGCCTCCTCAACCTCTTGTAAGGCCTGAGAATATCAGGGGTCACCAAAGCCTAGACCTTTAAAGTCTGAGGCAGTCAAACTCCCTAAATCCTTTTCCTTAGAGGCATCCCACTTGCTAGTTGATTTAATACCACTTTCGAGGTATTCAAATCCAAAACTGATGAACTCAACAGAGACCCTATAATCCTCAATAATCTTCTCTGAAGCTTCCTCTAAAGAGGCCATAATGGCAAAAGCCACCTTAGCTTGCAGAGCATCGTCTTTAGCTTTCAGAGCTAACTCATGTCTTTCTTGAGCTTAATCATCTCCCTATCTCTCTGTTGAATAGTTTCCTTCAGCTTATCAACCTCCTTTAGCTTTTCCTTCAGATGATCAACCTCTGCATTCAAAGATACTTGGACTTTCAGAGCTTCTTGACCCTTCTCTATCAAGGGCATTTTCCTTAGAGTCCAGTTCACAAAACGGTCCATGGACAAGATACCCAGTAGTGGACGGTCATATGTATAAGCACATTAATATAAGACAGCCGAGATTACACTTGAGGAAAGTAAATAAACAAAAACTAGTACCTGAATTGATTTATGGAGGGTAAACTCGGACAGAAGTGGGATGTCCAAAGAGTGTAGGAAACGCTTATCCTCTTCGGTCATCACTGAGCCAATGTCATTAGCACCCTTCAGACCATGTCCAATCAGACTATTGTTGATCTTGAGTTAAGCCAGACGAGTAATCAGGGCATCATCGATGGAGATTGGGATAGCACGACCCACTCTCTGATTCTTGATATGCCTCGAAGGGTCCGCATCGGTTGTGGTATTCTTTTTCTTTGTGGCATCGACCTTGGATGTGCCGACGTTCTTTTAGGTGGTAGGAGGTGGTACATTCTAGACAACCTTCTTCATCAACTTCATAAAACTTGGGGCAGAAATTTCCCAAAGGTTGTCAGAAATACCATCAGGGCGCTTTGCAAAAAGAAATATCTGAGTTAGTAGATCAGAGGCATGAAAAGTAAGAGATATAACTTGTGAAAAATGATACTTGCGAAGCTCTGTCAAAGAACCACCCCCAACCCTATCTGAGAGAGGTAGTAGGGGGTCATCAGATGTTCATATTTAACCAAATGACCCTGATTCCCCTAATCTTGAAGATCCTTAACCTTTTGAATACTTTCCTGGCTAAGTTCAGGGTCGGCTTTTGCAGTAAGTGAGACCTTCCCCCATCTCAGAGGGGTCCTTGGAATTGACATTCCAGAAGCCTCATGGGGACCAAATTCCCATGCCCCGGATGCGAATAAATATCGAGGTTTCCAGTTATGATTTGAGGCTTGTGTAACCAATAACATTTTCTTATCTGACTTCCTAGCTAAGAAGTGGTAATATCTAGGGAGGTTTTTATCAGAGGAAAGGACGTAACAGCCTGTGAAACCCTGACAAGAAGGTCTGAGTGGTGGACTGCCCTCCAAAGGATGATAGCCCCAATCATCACCCTCCAGGCATTGGGGGATAATTACGAAGGATCTTGATTTATATGGGACAATATGGCTCTGATTGAAGGATGGATAGGGAGACGAAAGCCCAACTTGAACATCTTCTCATAGACGCAGATCTCCCCATCTCGGCCATCAAAGGCCCTCTCACCCCTCAGAGGTCTCCTAAGATTAATGGAAGGGCCTATTGATTAAAGGTGTCTAAAAGATAGAAAATCGTACTCACTAACGGAGCTCTCAATCTCGGCTGCCTCAGACGTGTTAATATCGCTCTCATGCCCGACATCTTCATCCCTAGTAACATCGACCTGAGAAGATACTGGGGGATCATCAGGAAACCTCTGAGCGAACTCAGCCCCAGTGGCGGCCGACTAGGGAATAGCATTAATAATGGGGGAATGGCCACACTTGGCCCTATAATTTTGACATCAGAAGAAGATTGCAAGGTGATAGCACCCTGGTGAGACGAGGCACGGCTCGAGACCTTGGCCTGATGAGCGACCTGATCTTGCCTAATTAAGTAATCCATAGCTTCCTGGAAAGAGTCTATAGACATGGGGTCAGAGGTAGACCACTCAAACTCAGACATGGGTGTTGGGTCCACTGGTACCTCTGCTGGCTCAGCAGGCTCGACTGGCTCAGGGTAGATAACCTTCAGAGGTGGAGGAAAGATGGGTTTGACAGGAAAGGCCTCAGCCCTACGAGCTTTCGCTTGGGCTAACTCTATCTGCCTATTTTTTTTCTAAAGTCTTCTCACGAAGGGAAGGGAACTCTTCTATGAGTTGGTATAGAGGTCTGATCATAAGGCAGATGACACAACACTTGGACTCAAAACCGCAAACAGACAAATAACTCAACTCAATCTAAACAAAAGATCAAACTTATAATTTGAAAGATTTTCAAACCAAAAACATTATGAAAACCCAAAAACCCTCACCGAAAAACACAAGCCTCAACGGGAAATGTAGAAATTAAAAATAAAAGGCTGAAAATGGAAGGAGGATGATTAAAGTGATACCTCAATGATTGTGAAATAAGGGAGAAAAGGTTTGGAAGCGAAGAAACCCTAAAATGCAACAACTGGTTGGATCTTGAAGAAAGAGAATTACAGAAAGATAACTCAGGCGGGAAAATGAAGAAGAAATAAAGAAGAAGGAAGAAAAAAGGGTTTTAAATCCACATCATTTTGGTTCAAGTACCAAGACCATCATTGCCTAGGAAACCTAAGGGGGCAAATCAAAATCATCATGCCTTGTTAGGCACGCCACACACTTCAGCAAGTGACATGTGTCAAAGAAATATTGGCACACAAGAAAACTCAGCCTCGACCATGCATATCCCTTAGTCACCTATTCACAGGTAACTAAGGGCTAGGGGTGATTGATATGCCCAAAGTGAACCCTCTTGCTCAGAGTAACCAACCTCGGCTAACCTCATAGCCGAGGTGACCAGAAGCCTGTCAACCACGTCACTTAGAAGGTCAGCCCCAGCCCCAGCCGACATTGTAACTATCTCCTACACAAAACTCGATTGGGCATCAGCCGAGGACACCAAGGACTCATGGGTTCCGACCTTGGCCGACGTTAGAAAATCATCAGTCGAGATTGATAATGTTACATATGATCAATCATCTTACAACATCATCATCCGCCCAAGCCGACGTTACTACCTAACCTCGGCTAACCTTGATGGTCGAGGTCCTTCTGAATAACCTCGAAGTGAAGAAACAATTGAACTTCACCAACATCGCACTCTACCAGGACAAGGTTGCACCAATCAAAGAACTCCAAGCATCTGCAAGCACACACATGGTTTGGTACACGTGGACAAATCTGTTATAACTGAATCATTCCATCCCCATGAGGGAATATTGAGGTCATTATTATTTACTTAAGATCAACTAGGTGTCATCCTTATACTGGTTGGATCTTCATGCACATGCTCATTGCATGCTTAGGGGGTACATTACACCCCCTAAACACTATATATAGAGGTCATCCTCTACCTTGTAGAGGGGCCAAAAATATAAACCCTAGCCAAAACTCTGTTGCATTTACAGTAAAGAGAGAAAAAGGAGTGATTGTATTACTAAGGCCATTAGAGCCTCATTTGTTAGTGATATTTACACTCACTTGCACAGTGGACATAGGAAATTGCTGAACCACTTATATTGCTGTGTTCATCCCCTTCTCCTCATATTTTACTATATATATACTCTTGTGTTGCCCTTGTTATCACTTGTTTGAGCTTGCTAACACCTTATCTGGTGGTGTTGTTTTCGACATCATCATTGAAGATCTCACATCGATAAAAAAGATGGGGTGATTAGATAATTGTGAAATTGAGAATTGAGAATTAATACCTAAGAGAATAAGACATGTATTAAAATATGGACAACATAAATAGCGAAGGCCGACAATTTAAATGGGCCAACCGACGTTTTATGTCGTGTCGTGCGTGGAACCTTGTCAAATTATGGGATCGATAGTTTAAACGGGTCAGCGATCGTTTTGACAAGGGGAAGTATTAAACCTTGGTGGAAATTACCACTCGGATCGGGAGGACCACCATAATAAAAAGTGAGAATAATGATAATTTGGGTTAATTTAATTAAATTAACAATTTGGTATCGTGGGATATTTAAAATGATATTGGTGTGATATTTACAAAGAATCTTTGGGGGTGGTTAGTAATTTACCTTTCTTGAATTTAATTATCTCGTATTAATTAAAATACTCTATTGTGATATTTATTGCGTATAATGATATTGTCTAGGTTCACGGACCCTATCTGAGGAAAGTAGTGTGTATTCATGCTCGGGGATCTGACCTCATGCGTTGAGTAATATTTTTCAGGTATTAGTGCTGAAGTAGCTGCATAGGATTTATCAGATATTGATTAGAGGTGTAGTTGGAGTTGCTTTTATTTAGTTTAGACTTTCCTTTCCGTCGTATTTCATTATGAGACTTCATTTGGGTTTTGTTGGGTCATTCGGTTCCAAAGTTGTTTAAGAATTTCAGTTAGAGTATTTACAGTCGGTTGATTATTCAGATTTTAAACTAATTCATATTTTGAAGATCAGATTTAATTGGAGTTTAGCATGTGATGTTTTTTTTCGTATTATTAATAATTGGGATTAATTATTATTCATATTGTGGACTGATTTTTATTGTCTCATATCTGTCACATACTAAGAATGGTATTTATTTAGTACCGCTCGACGTAGTTCGATGGTGGTGGCTGGTCACCCCTTTGTCCGGATTGCGCAGGGTGTTACATTGCGATCACTGCCCCCATAATATTTTATGGCTCTAACTGAGCCTCTCTTCCTACAGTCCACCTAACGACCCTCGTTGGTCGTGATATACGAAGCCCAACCAAACTTGTGTACGATTCCATAAATTATACTCAATAGCAGGAGAACGTAAGTCTCATTATGAATCGACAGTCCTAAGCCTAGGACTCTATATCAAAGAAAAATAATGCTGAAAACGTAGTAAGCCGCACAGATCCTATGGACTCTAGAACCTGATTCTCTGATACCATTTGTGATAACCCGCCTATTTTAACCACGGGTGATCAGCCCTTTATCAAAATAAATACGAATCTCATTTGGTTCATTCTTAGCATCACCGTCGAAACTTTTTAAATTACTAACCACCTATGTTTCATTAAGTCGATGCCAAATTTTATCTTTCATTAACATATAACAACATGGGAAAATTTAAATAATATAACTCAAATATTCACACAATATATAGAAGTCTGAATCATCACGAGATAAATAGATTGTAGGAGGGTAGTGAGACTGGGGTCTATGAATAACTGGAAAGGGTGAGGCGTGACCCACTCCAATGGACACTGTCTTCAAGTCTTCAAGGTCTCCTGGTGCAACTTCTGAAGAAAACTTCTCCTTCTGGTAACAATGGAACTCAAGCTTCAACTCACTCCCTGCAAGAAGATGAACTTTCACAGCAAAAATAGCAATTTTCTCAAGGGAAACACCTGAGAGTGATGGCTATCAGTGGGGAGTGAAGGAACAAGGCACTCAACACTAAGAGAATGAGAAGGGAGAGAATACGAGGTAGGTCTGGTGATATTTTAGCAGAGTAACAATGCAATTTTTTTTTTGTCTCTTTGACCTTGCCGAGAGGTCTATTTATACATGGGCGTAAGGGGTGAGCTGGCGATTTTGGGCGCCAAAATTGAGAGAGTTGGTGGGGAACAATGTCTGAAGTGTACCATTTGTCCCTACCTGCAGGCAGCCTGCCTGCCCCCTCTGCAGGCACCACCTGGCGCCGACCAAAACCCAAAAAGCACATATGTCCCCTAATGGAGACAAAATAGCAGATTTTGGTAGTTATCTTTTGAAACGGTAACTTGTGGTGCAATTTTGCAAATCTTTGAGAGAGGAGACCTTAAGTCTTCCTCCCCTCTAAAAGTGTTATTTTTCTTGGGAGGAACCTCGAGGACCCCTCTTCTGGAAAAGTCATTTTCTTATAAAGAGTTTATTTTTATTGTGAGTAGCCAGCTCTTTGGCTGCTCACTTTACTTGTGACCAAATGTGCAGTATGTGTAGTCTCGAGTGACTTCTGGATCTTCATACTAGTATTCTCTCAATCTTATAGTGCTAAGTGGTTGAGCTTGCTCAACATACCTTGTCCCTCAGCCGCCAAGCCAAAACTCCCAGGAGGTCCCAACGCGCCTGTTCGAGCCCTGCTTGCCCGACTAGGCTACCTGTACAAGAAAGTAAAGTGTTAGTGCTGTTGTTCATTTAGATACTGTTGTTTCATGATGAAAACTCCTGTAGCAGCACTTCTTGAATAACATTTCTGCAGTGACCCTTGCAGTGGCGTTGACTCTTGCGATGGCGCCGACTCTCTCAACTGTCCTTGCTGCAGCGGCCCTTGATGCGGTGCTGGCGCTTGAAACGGCGCCGACCCTTGCGGCGGCGCGGACCCTTGCATCGGTGCTGGTATTTGGAGTGGCGCCAACACTTGCAGTGGTGTCGACACGTGACGTGGTTCCGACGCTTGCAGCGGCGTCGACACTTGAAGTGGCGTCGACGCTCGCAGTAGCGCTGATACTTGAATTGGCACTGACATGTGAGGCGGCGCCGACCTTTGTTATGGCGCCGACGCTCGAAGTGGCGCCGACGCTTGAAGTGGCGCCGACGCTCGACGTGGCGCTGATACTGAATTGGCGCTGGCGCTGATGCTCGAAGCGGCGCCGATCTTTGTCGTGGCGCCGACGCTCGAAGTGGTGCTGGCATGTGAGGCTGCGCCGACCCTTATCGTGGTGCCGACGCTCGGAGTGGCGTCGACGCTCGAAGTGGCGTTGACGCTCGAAGTGGCGCTGACGCCTGAGGTAGCGCTGATGCTTGAATCGGCGTTGACATGTGAGGCGGCGCCGACCCTTGTTGCGGCGCCGACGCTCGAAGTGGCGTTGACGCTTGAAGTGGCACTGACGCCTGAGGTAGCGCTGATGCTTGAACCGGCGCTGACATGTGAGGCGGCACCGACCCTTGTCGCGGCGCCGACGCTCGAAGTGGCGTTGACGCTTGAAGTGGCGCTGACGCCCGAGGTAGCGCTAATGCTTGAACCGGTGCTGACATGTGAGGCGGCGCCGACCCTTGTTGATGCGCCGACGCTCGAAGTGATGCCGACGCTCGAGGTAGCGCTGATGCTTGAACCGGCGCTGACATGTGAGGCGGCGCCGACCCTTGTCGCGGCGCCGACGCTCGAAGTGGCGCCTACTCTTGAATCGGCGCCAACCCTTATCGCGGCGCCGACGCTTGGAGTGGCGCCATCGCTCGAAGTGGCGCTGACGCTTGAAGTGGCGCTGACGCCTGAGGTAGCGCGGATACTTCATAATGGCTTTTGGGCTTCTTGGTGACCCTCGCGGGTACCCCTCGGGTGTCACTAATAAGAGAAAGTATTTTTTATTTCGTTTGCTTTTTTCTGTTGAGGACACCCTTCTACATTAGCCCCTCGTGCAAAGATTTTTTGGTTGGGTAGACTAAAAAAAACTTTGTACGCTATAAATCTGGTTTCAACAATTATATATATATATATATATATATTTTTTTTAAGGGATCCTAGGATCATTAACTTCTGTATTCCTTTATCCGAGATTTTCAAAAAAAAAAATTTTGAAAACCCACGCGTCAGTGTGGGAACTATCAGCTCATCATTTGGGAAAAAAAGGTCATCACCTTTTTGTCTTCCTGCACGTTTTCCCATTTTGGTGCAAAAAGCATAAGCCCCTTATCTTGGGGTCCTTCATCTTTTTCAATAAAAACATAAGCATATTTGGGTTTGTAGTGAGAGAAAGTGAGAGAGGGATATTTTTAAAACACCATAGCTTCCCATCCTCTTTTGCTTAAGCCCTTTTTTTTAGTTTAAAAGAACCCTAGCCTCTCATTCATGGATTCTAGCCCAAACAATACTCCTTCAAATGTAGGTACTTCTAGAGCACCCATGGTTTTAGGCTCTACGCCTTCTTCATCATTCGTTTCAAGCACCCCTATGCCCGAAACTGTTGGCGCCTGCGACACCAGGTCCCATCCGACCGGGGGCGTCGATTTGTCATCCGACATACCTGCTTCCTCGAGTTTTGAGCCGAGAACCCTCGCGGGTTCCTCGCCCTCTCAATCGGCATATGCCGCTTTTCGTCTGGGTTCCTCCATGATGAGGGGCGTCTCGACCAATGCTTTGCTGACGGCGGAGGGTGTCTCGCCTGTTTGCGGTATGCGCGAGGAACAAGGGGGCTCGCCCAATTTGGGCGCGGGTCTAAATTTCTTAGTTGAACAAGGAGTCTCGTTCGATCTGCGCGAGGAACAAAGGGTTTCATCCGATCTGCGCGAGGAACAAAGGGTCTCACCCAATTTGGGCGCGAGTCTGAATTTCTTGGTTGAACAAGGGGTCTCGTCCGATCTGCGCGAGGAACAGAGGGTCTCGCCCAATTTGGGCACGGGTTTGAATTTCTTGGTTGAGCAAGGGGTCTCGTCCGATCTGCACGAGGGACAGAGGGTCTCACCCAATCTGGGCGCGGATATGAACAATGGTTCCTCGCTAGTAGCTCCCTCATCCGGGGGTCTCTCGCCCCGTTCAACACCTCGCAGCATTAATGTCCTTCGGCGAGACACATCTCGCACCATTCAAGGCTTTGCGTGTTCAAAGTCCGCTCCTCAGACCTCCTCGCCTGCTATTTCTGCTTATGAAGGTCTCTCGCCTTTGACGAGTTTTTGTGTAGGTTCCTCGCGTGATGATGTGTCTTCTATGGTTATCTCGACGCATCACAACGTTGGCAGCGTCTCTTCGCGCATTCCGTCGTTTGTGTCTGGTGGCGTCTTGACCTTGGGGGTCTCGGAACACGTCAATTCTGTTAGTGGGGGTATCTCGACCTTGGAGTTCTCGACGCCCGTATTTTTTTCTGAAGAAGGGGTCTCGCCCCATGACGGTATAGTGACCTCTTATCAGCAGTTGGGGGTCTCGCGACCTGGCCTCACATCTACGGATCTCTCATTCGTAGAAGGGGGTGTCTCGACATTTCGTCACCTCGGGGGTTCCGTGACCCCGGGTGTCTTGTTGACTGTTGGTGTTACGGAGGGCATGCTACTGACCAGGGTCTCTTCGCCTGATATTGCTGGGGTTTTTGCCTCTATTTCTTTTTTTGCGACAGGGGACCCCGGGGGTCTCTCGCTCGGAGTCCCTACTAGGGTGAGTTCTTTTCTTGAGCCAATAGCTCTGGGTGGTTCATCAGCTACGCCAACTTCCTCTCAGGCATGGAAGGACTATATGCGCATTCGTCAAGGGCGGGACTTTGGTATTTATCGTCGTGCTCCCTTTTTTGGTCCTGCTGACAGTTTCATGGTTTCACTTTCTGATTTTGGGGAAAAAAATTTGGGTGCTGTTCTCGATCGGTCTCATGTGGGGTTAACCGAGTCTGCTGATCTTCCTACTATTTCTCCGGATTCAATTCTCCGAGTCCGAGTTGACCGTGGTGACTTTCCTTATTCCAACGTTGAGTTTACAACCCCCGGTGGACCTACAGAGGAGTGGGCCAGTTGGGTTGACTATGTTCTGAGCGTTCCTGATGACGTGGCTATTCTTAGGGAGGTGGGGCTCTTCACCGCCTTCAGCAGTCTGAAGTCCTTCACCATCTTTAAACACGGTTCTTCGCTCAATCTTTTATTGTCTCGGTGGAGTATGGAGTCTCACACCTTTATCATGGGCTGGGGGGAATTTACTGTTACTCTAGAAGATATATGTGAGTTGTACGCCATTCTTTTCTTTGGGAAACAGGTCTTTTCTGATGACTGCGAGGACTCCCTAGAGCAGGAGTTGGTGGGGGAGTTACGGTCAGCTCTCGGAGAGTGCTCGAGGTATGTGGACATAAATATAACGGGTCGTTCCAAGCATTCCTTTGCCAAATGGCAAAGATACTGGTTCAGAGACTTTGAGCAGTTGCAAAAGGGGGAGACTTCTCGTGCAACCCCCAGATCCCAGGATGGTCCTAAGCTTCACTTTCCTGCACATTTAGACGCTTTCCTCGTTACGTTCCTGACTCGGTTCCTTCTTCCCGGTAAGCCTGAAGATTATCCTCGCGAGCTTCTTTTTAGATTTCCTGTACGATTGTCTCGCAGTAGACCGGTACCCTTGGCTGCCCTGACCTTGGGTTCTCTTTACACCTGGATAGACTGAGCACACATAGACGTAGAGAGGTCCTGCGGTCAGTATGACGTTGCTAATCATGTCAACGGCCCTCTCTTGATGGCCTTTTTGTTTGAGCATTTCCCCCACTTTACTTCAGGGGCCCACGCTTGTCATAGCGACGCTGCGAGACTTCTTCGGTGGCATAAGAAAACTCCCAAGCAGTCTCTGGGAATGTTGATTGATGATATCAAGGAATTTCAGTTTCGGCCTTACACCAGGCGCCCTGGGGGTACTTTCAGCTGGCTTTCTTTCCCTGGCGACGGCGGGACCTTCTATTGCCCTTCAGCAGTGGGGTCAGTTTCCACGTGTCCTCATATTAATGTGGTGACGATGATCTTACCGTGTCACCTTCCTTCTTGGACCGAGTTAGGTCCTCGTGCTGAATTTTATCATTCCGAGAGGACAAGACGACAGTTTGGTTATGATCAGGGTGTTCATACTCCTCCTCTTCCTACCTACGACAGTCATTCTGAGGCATTCTACGAGGCGTGTGCTAGCTTTACTCTTCAGGGGTTATTCCGTAGAGTTAGTGGTTTGGGTGGTCTCTATGTGCCTCCCAGCGATTATCACCCTTCATTCACTTCATCCTGGTTCCTTCTTTGGCAGCAGCAGGTTCGTCTTATTCGAGAATGTGTAGTTGGACCTCCTTATGAGACTAACCCTATTAAATATACCAGAGCTCAGTTTTTGGTCAACCAGACGCAGAAAGATCCTTGGTTCCTCAGCACCACCTCTACGCCACCCTTGGAACAGGCCACCCCTATTTTAGTGAATCCTCTCATTGACGAGTCACTTCCGCCTCCGTCGACTGAGCTTCCCCCTGTGAAGTCTAAAAGCCAACCAAAAAGCAAAGGGAAGGCGGGCACCTCTACTACCAGCAAAAGGAAACATCCTGACGCCGATGTCTCCAATTTTGTTCCTGCTACTACTGCTTCTCCTCCTTCTTCTCCTGTGAGGACTCGGGCTGCGAAGAAAAAGAAAGGAGATGGCGTTGTCCTAGCTGCTTCCTCTACGATGGATCAAGGTTACTCCTCACCGAGCCTTACTTCCCAGGAGACGCGGGTCGCATCCATTCCTATTGCAGAAGGTACTATATCACAACATCCTTTACTTAGTGGAACCAGTTCTCACGGAGTTCCTTCATCTCCCTCCCCTTCATTGGAAGAGGAACAGGTTGATTATGGAAGCACCCCTTCCTATGACGACCATAGTTCTTCTTCGGGTGATATGGGCGGCCTAGGTTTCTATAGCGAAAGCACTAATGACACTTATGCTTTGTTATCAGTCTCCAGAGAGTCTTCTAGCGATGATGAGGCCTCCCGTTCTCCTGGGGGGTCAGCCCCGCCCATCTTCCTTATATCCAGACTACGCGCCCTGTTACTGTAAGCGTTCTCCCTTTACTTGTCTATATTTTTTTTTTGCATATGATTTTCTTTCTTCCCCTCATCATATATATATATATATACTAGGGTATGCCCGTGCCTGAAGGCACGCTAAAATTTTTCGAAGTACATAATCGCGAAACGACGAAAATTTCTAAAGTACGCAATCATAACATGGTAAAAACTTCGTTCCCCAACAAAACATGTTGCAATTTTAAAAAAAATGGTCGTAATTTCCAAAGTCGTGCGTGTCATGACTCTAACTCGTATGCCTACAACACTTCTTGCATTGTTGCATGATCAATAAATTTCAGGCAAGAAGATAAAAGTTGTATGTAAATAAAATAATATTTTACATTAATCGTATGTAAATAAAATAATATTTCACATTAATATGATAAATTGTCAATAAATGAATTAGGCATAACTTCCATTATTTAAAAGACGATCCACAATGCAAATAGTTTGTATTGGGCCTCGCATAAATGACACCGTAGCCATAAAATATTAATTTAAATTGTAAATTGTTTCTTACAACACCAATGTGTAGGACATTTTTACAAAAATTGGGCGAAAAAAAGGGCAGGTGTAGATGCTTGATGAAAACAAATTTATAATAGCATAATGTATTTATGTATCTACAAAGAAACATAAAGGAAGGTGAAAATTTCACAACATATTTATGTATACTAATTAGTTGATTGGTACACACTTAAATTGAGAAAAAATAGAAAAATTTGAATTGACCGTAATAATATCATTCCATCTTTCATTCCATCACTTCTTGAAGATTCAATTTCATAGCGTACTCATGTCCAAAATTCATACTCCAATTAGTAGTCAACACATAGCAAGCTTGTGTCAAGGGAAAAATATTATATTTTGGGATAATAACAACTTGAATTCATAATCATAGCAGGTATGTGTTTCAAATACATTTTTCTCCACTATATAACGAAGCTTGGCCAAGGCATATTTAAGTGAAACTTTTGTATACCACCAATCTATATAAACATCTTTCTCTTTCGTATACAACATTTAGTACTTTATATTTGTCCTGGAAAAAATCTATCAATCCCAAAAACCTCCAAGGAATAGATACGCTCTATGCGAAGAAAGCTAAAGAGGGTAGCGTCTCACTCAACAACAGATAGATTTCATCTAGCCATGAACCCACTTAGTTGACACCTGCAGAACACTTGATTGCAGGTGTGAGGGAGAGCTGAAACCACCCTCCAAAAGGCAAAGGATTCCAAGAATTCAAGTTTGACCTCGGTGTGACGTCTATAATCGAGCGAATGACGATATACTCAACATCCAAGACTATGCAGTGCACTTCTAAAGCCTGATTTGAACAAAAAAAACTCCTATGAGACCCAAAAATGAATCCAATAAACATGAATTTCTATAAGAGGAAAATATATGTATATGAGAATAACTCATTTACGAAAATAACAGAGGAAAAACTGTTAGCTACAACGAATTCGGAGATTTTACAGGACTACATCAATTAACTATGCGCATTTTTCCATCAGGTGTAATAAAATGAGTTTTTCCAGTGTCTTAACCATTTACCAGTGTGTATCAGATGTCTCAAGTCCAACATCATTCTCCAAAAAAAAAACATTAGTGGAGGTTGCAAAGCCTACATCATAAGCTCAAGAATTTTAATAAAAGAGGCCCGAGCATCACCGGAGTGTTTCTGCAGACCATATCGAATATATGTCTAGTATATGGTTAGCAAGGAGGAGAAATTGCACATCTTGTTGTCATATGGATCTATCAACAGTTCCCTTCTATAAGCGTCTTCCTCTTCAATGTAGTTATTCTACTACATTAATACCCATCCCTAATTCCCCAGTAATATTATAGCCTCTTGCTCTATAGAAACCTGAAATTTATTTAAGAGTGAAATCATTTAAGAGTGAAAGCATTTAAGAGTGAAATGGATCAAGTGAGCTTGAATTAGAGTAAACTTATAGGGATGAGTATGAGACATGTGAGATAGAGAAACAATAAAGTAAAAAATGGTTAGGAAAGTGATAGCATTACTAAATATTAGGACTTGAAAATATAACCTGAAAATTACCATTTATTACTTTCACGTTCACATTTATGAAAATTACAATATGTTTCCATTTTGGACCTGCATAAAAAAGCAGAATCAAGTCATTCGCAAAACATGAAGTACGAATAAATGGTACTTGTACATACATCAACTATTCTTCAATAGGAGGGGCGACATATATACAATCATAAGTCTATAATAAAGATACACCCAATCGCGAACCACACTGACATATATATGAAAAACTCCATCTCTAGAAAAACTCAAAGATCACAAAATAGGAGGGGCAGTTTCAATTAAGAACTGGGAAGATTTTCATCCCCCAGTCTACATCAGGGATGGTACCATTGAACACTGTTTGAACCCCTCCCCCAAACAGTAAACCATATGTTTGAGAGGGTGATTTGAGATGGGATATGTAAAACTGAATACGTTTTATGTGTAAATTAAACACTGCAGATGTAGTGACGAACGTTTGACTTCAAAAATTTGGTTGTTTTCTCGATCATAAATACAGCTACCCAACTGCACATGTAGTGAAGAATTTGGTTGTTTTCTCTATTGTAATGCGTGATTTCTTCCCATATATTCTTTCAAAGCTACTACAAAAAAATGAATATAACTACAATGCATTTGAGAGACAGAAAGTGAAATCAAAATGAGAATGCCATAACTATCATTTATGTTAGTGAACAAATTTCTTGGAAAGGAAATACGTGTTTGTGATTTTTTAGATCTCGGTGCGAAAATAACTGTTTTATGAGATTTCTTGGTAAGAAAATAACTTGGTATATTTCAGATATAAAAATAATTCCACATTAGTAATCATCAGTAGCATCATATAATCAGTTAACTTCCTTCCTAGCAACACATATTGTCAATCTCAAGCACAATATCAGCATATAATCAACAACAACAACATACCAAGTCAATCCCAACCACACACACAATTAGAATTAGAAAAAGGCCTCAAATGTTAGACTGGCTCATAGAATTAATAAAATGTCATCAACTAAATGAAATAAATCTATGTTCAGTATATGCCACTTATGGATTCCCAAGATTATTTTCCAAGTATCTTACAGCTATGAGAACATCAAAGCTATCAAAGTGAGTCTGAGAGAAAAACAGATTGGCTTTAGCTTTATTAACTTCAAACCTTTTTTTTATTCAAACTTGTCTTAATCATAGAGAATCTCCAGCTGCATAATCTCATCCTCCAGATCTAACACTGCTTGATTAACATTTTTGAAATTCTCATTACTTCAACTTCTCAAAACTCATTTTAGTCTTTGACGTTTAAATGAGATATTCCTCATACCAATTGAATTAGTATCATCCCTCCAAGACATAGTAACGATCTACATAAAATTAGCATGGGAAAACCAGATATTAAGAAATTTAATGATGTTATTCACTGCATCCACCCTATTCTTGATAGAAATAAGCATTGGAGCATGATCAAATGCTATTTTTTTTCAAATTCTTAAGGATAAAAACAGGATAATTCATCTCCCGTTGGATATTGAATAATCATCTATCAGATTTGGCCATCATTTGTTCTTCTTCCACTCTATTATTAATCCAAGTAAATTTGAATCCTTGATAGCATAAGTCCCTTAAATCACTGTCTTCAATAGCCTCAGTAAAATCCCCTACTACTCTATTATCTATATCATTACCCCTACCTTCTCTTCTTGAGATGATGCTACATTGAAATCCCTCACTACTATATGAGGCATACTTGACAGATAATTTGACACATCAACCATTTGAGACTTTTAAAGAAGAATGGACTAAAATTGGGACTGCTATATAATATCTCCATAGAAGCCATATCTTCCCATTAAAATTGCTACTGCATCCTTCAAACCCAAACTTAAACTTGAACTTATCTATTTTCGTTTAATTCTCCTTTGACTTTAACAATGCAATTAATGGAATTTTATAAATTCTGCAAAACTTCTTAATTCTTTCTTAAGCAGATTTCTTTCCAACCCCCTTATATTCCAAATGATTAAATTTAGCATTAATAATTAGGACGATTTTCTCAAATGTCATTCTAATTTACCATTTGTTTAACCTCTTGCCGCTCAATAATAATTATGAGACTCGTAAAACCTATTTCGAGAGTCATGAAAACTAAATGTTTAGGAAGTCGTGAAAACTAAATGTATTAAAGACTATTTCTTTACCTAGTTTAATATGGAATTCATGAAATTTGATTGAAATTAGACCAATAACAAAATATAATAAGAGTATGATCTTCAAAGTTTTGCTTGCTTCCAAAATTTGTAATTAACTAAATCACCATCTCCATAGCATTGATCGTACTCATGTGATCAAACTTGGTAATGTACCTAACATAAACCATATCATTGATCATATGAGTGAATGGAATATACCTCAAAAACACAAATCAAAGTACACATTGAAGTCACGTCTAGCTTGAATGCACTTACTGTTTCGATGTTCAATAAATCTAAAAACACAAATCAAATTTTATCTATAGAGATTGGAATACAAAATCATACAAAATCAAAGCAAGATACTTAAGTAGAAAAATCATAACAGCCAAACAATCTCTAATATTCGGGATAAAAATGACCATTAGCTCACGTCCGCCGCCGATGCACTTATTTTCGATTCTAGTGTCCAGTAAATCTAAAAATACAAATAAAAGTTTATGTATAGAGATTGCAACACAAAATCAAAGCAGGATACTTAAGTAGAAAAGTCACACATGTATATAGTTTCCAACACAAAACTAATATGGTTCTATGACACTTCAAAGCACATGATTATTAGTACCTCTTCTGCTAAGATGATGATGCAGCACATGATTGATAGGGCCTACTCAAACACTCTAATTATGCTTGTTATTATTCCTTTTATGCATGCCCTTTTATGCAGGCCTTCACATATTTCCAGATTCCTACATCTTGGTTTTCTTCACCTATTCAGTTTGAAGATTGCCTCTATCATCTTACTTAAAGGCTGCACCTCTTGGATGCTTTTTCACCTGCTTGGATAATACCCCCTTTTTTGCATTTCTGCCTTTGCTTGTTCATTTCTCTTTGTATCCATTGCTGATACTTTTGATGTATATTTCTCACACCATCATAAGCGATAAAGAATTAACGATGCCATCGGAGATTCTAGCTATAATTGTAGATCAGGTGGCTTTGATTCCAATGTCATCGATGTGACCGATTTAGGGAGATTATGAGTATTGTCATGACAATGACAAAAGCACAATAAAATACATTGTCTCTTTAATTTTATCATAATTCATTGTACTATGGGATAAATTCTATGTCGATCACTCCTATTTCGTATAAAGAGCATATATATGTTCTGTTAGTCCACATTTCATAATATATGATTAAAATGGCACACCGTAGAGGGAGATGGACTTTGATAATAAAAATACTCACATGGAGAAAGTAACATTTATCACAAAGACAAATAACTAATAAACTGATGTAAATCAAGTAGATGAACAATTGTGGAACATAAAAGGACTCAAATGATCCTCAAATAGCTTTCTTTTTGAAAAATCATTTTAGGTTCCACATATAATACGTATGATTAATAAGAGGAGGTAGTCAAGGAATTAGAAGTAAATTAAAAAATGACCTTTTGATAAATGCAAATTGATTAGTCGCCACCATTGATTCTTCGATCACAGGTTCAACTGGTTGTTGCACTACTTTGGACATAATAGAATATAAGTCCCCCAAGTCGTTTCAAATCATTATACCACTTCCCACACTATTAGTCCCCCAAGTCCCCCGATGCCAACGGCTTCCATATTTTAGCGGATACCTCTCCCAGGTTGCTTGGAGCTTCAACAATAAATTTTGGTGGATTCCACCCTTTTTCTCCATCCATTACCTTGTTCCTGTTCGATCATTTACACCAACAAACCATATATTACCCTCATTACCGGTCAATTCCAATACAGATTTAGAAACTAAAGAAATTACAAATAACCCTTATTACCTGGGAGAACATAATTCTAATCAGATAGGAATGTATACCTGGGAGAACTCATGTCCCTGTGAATCCTTCGATTTAGATCTGCAAAATCAAACAAATAATCAAATCTCTAGTTGGAAACATTCATAACACCGTTATTGAAATTTATAGATCTAACACAAAAAAATCTTTAAACTAAGTAAATATCCTTTGTTTAAACCCTAGTGTCAAAACACTGTATCACTTCCACGTTATTATAATTTCAACACAAAAATAATTGCGCACCCACCAAAATCTCAAAAGTCATATTATGCAGGGTACGAAAATTAAATATCAAAAGAAAAACTTTCGAAAAAGCCCTAAAATCATAGCCCTAAAAATTTGTACAACCACAGCCCTAAAATCCAATCAAGTTTACAATACCCAATCAAGTTTAAAAAGCCCTAAAATCCAATCAAGTTTACAAAGCCCTAAAATCTGCGCAATCAAGTTTACAACAATCAAGTTTACAATCAAGTTTACAAAATATGTGTAAGTGTGTGTATGAGATCAGAAATAAAAAAGATCACACACACGCACACGCAGAAATCATAAATCTAAAATCGATATGAATGTGTGTATGTGTGTGTGTGAGAGTGAGTGTGAGTGTGCGTGTGAGGCATAGGAGGGGAAAAAGTTGTGTGTGTATGCGTGTATGTGCGTGCGTGTTTAAGAGGGTGAGTAAACAAATCGCATGATTATTAGAAGTTATTTCAGTGTCCTCATAATGCAAGTAACCCATATGCCTATAGCATAATAATCCCTAGTTAGTTCTTAAACTGTTGGGGGTGTAAGTACAACAAATCGCATGATTAAGCTAAGGCCCTTATGGAGATCCATTATTTATGAGGAAACATGGCCTTTGTTTTACTCTTGAGCTCCCAGAAATATAAGTTTATCTTTAGAATTATTAGAAATATCAGTGTACCAGAAATATAACAAAACAATATCATCTTTTTCTTTGACCAAACATATAATCAACACACACACACACATACTCATATTAAAATATGTACATATATATACCCATTGTAGTCCTCCAAGGTTGGTACATTATTTGATAAATGTAATGAAAGAATTTAAACCAATATGAAACATAAGAAAAATTAAATT
This sequence comes from Sambucus nigra, assembly GCA_949130495.1. NCBI lineage: Eukaryota > Viridiplantae > Streptophyta > Magnoliopsida > Dipsacales > Adoxaceae > Sambucus > Sambucus nigra. The sequence continues at coordinate 308,245,622 of OX422221.1, read as the reverse complement.
CCAAATTGTAGTCTTTCAAAACAATAAAGCTACCCGTTTTTATCATTAAATAGAGAGATGTGTATGAAAAAGGAAATATTTTCAATCAAACACCCCATATATAAAAGGGAAAAACTATATATAACCCTAGGATTAAAAAAATCCAAATTGGAGTTTTTCAAAACAATAAAGCTACCTATTTAGGTCATTAATTAGTAGACAGATATGTATGAAAAGGAAAGATTTCTAATCAAACAACCCGGATATAAAGGGGAAAAAACTCATTATAGCCCAAGAATTCATATAAGAGAATGTAATTGATTTTGCAAAGTAGAATTGTGAGAGAACAAAGAATATACCTGAGAGAAGCACAATCATTAAACATATATTATGCCTGCAAAATAGAAGAAAAAAAACAAATGACAGCAAATTAACCATTTTCAAACCAATAGAAAAAACTAAACATAATACGACAAAACAAAAAGAATCTAAAGCCAAATCGTATGACAAAGGGTCAATAGAATATAGGAAGGATACCTGCAAATCCATCAAATTAGAATGAACTAACCTTTTAAGAAATTAGTAGCAGAAATTAGAAGAATTTTGAACAAAACCCAAATCAAACTGCAAAAGAATATTTCATAAAAAAATCAAATCAAATCCCCCAAACCTATAAATTATACCCATACATCAAACTCAAATGAGGCACCAAATTAATACCTAAAAAACAAAACAAACTAACAAATGAGGCGCTTAAAATTTGAATCGAAAATAATTAAAACCGATTTAAACTCCAAATAAGAAAATTATGGATATATTTATCTGTGGCCAAGCCAAAAAAATTAAACATTGGTGCCAAATTTGGAACGAAGAACCGTGTAAAAAACTTTGTGAACTAAAAATCCCCAAAAATTTGTAAGATCTGAAAAATAGCCCTAAAAAAAGATCTAAAAATATTTAAACTCCAAATAAGAAAATTATGGATATATTTATCTGTGGCCAAGCCAAAAAAATTAAACATTGGTGCCAAATTTGGAACGAAGAACCGTGTAAAAAACTTTGTGAACTAAAAACCCCCAAAAATTTGTAAGATCTGAAAAATAGCCCTAAAAAAGATCTAAAAATATTTAAACTCCAAATAAGAAAATTATGGATATATTTATCTGTGGCCAAGCCAAAAAAATTAAACATTGGTGCCAAATTTGGAACGAAGAACCGTGTAAAAAACTTTGTGAACTAAAAACCCCCAAAAATTTGTAAGATCTGAAAAATAGCCCTAAAAAAAGATCTAAAAATACCTAGTGGTTGCTAGCACTGGTTGGAGAGTTGAAGATCTTGGTTAAATACCTCTTAATCCACGATCAACCCTAGAAAATCAAACAAAAAAAAACCCTTGCTTGAAAACTAATTCCAAGACGTAGAAAAAAAAATTCAAAGCGCGGAAGGAGAGAGAGAGAGATTACCTTTAGGAACCTAATGTGGGAGGCTTTTTGTTCCGGCTGCATTGGATCGTAGTGTGGGAAGGATGAGGGCTTGGGAGGGTGGTTATGTTGAAGTTGAAGAGAGAGTAGAGAGTGTCGTGGGAAAAAGTGAGATGAGAAAGTGAGAGAGGAGTGTGTACTCGGTGAAGAACGAAATAGAGAGAGAGGTGGATTTCTTAAACCGGCTCGATAGAGACGGTGAAGGTAGTCTCGGTAGTGTGTAAAACTTTCTTAGTGTTAATTTCCAATTTTATCCTTGTATTTGAATTTTGGGTAAAAGGAGGAAAGGAAATGAAGGGTAAAAAAGAGGGGGAACTCAAATATGTAAAGGACAAACTTGTCTTCCAAATTTGTGAATAGTGAAAACACCATCCTACTTTATTATATATATATATATATTTCATTCAAAGCATTCTGTTATATTTGTGCAGGCCATTTTCGTTGAGGCAGGTAGTTCTCCTCTTCCTCCACTACGACCGACGCCCTTTCAGCGGGAGAGGAACTCCATGCTCATTTCCTCCCGAGGCCTGTTTAGAGAGGTTTGTTGTCTCCTTAATTCATTTAACCTCTGTTGTAATTTATTCATCTTCTAACTGCCTTTTGGTTGCGTATACTGTCATTTCTTCGCAGCTTTCGTCCGTGCATTTTACTGTCACCCGGACCACCCCTGTGGCTTCCCCTTCTCCTCAGGTATGCCTCGCTATTTTCAAAACTTTCATTGCGTCATTTCCTTTTTTACTCCTTTTTATTTACCCGTTTATCATGCGTAGAGAGTTGTGTCTTCGGGTGTTGCCACATCGTCTTCTCTTGTCTCGGCGGTGGGTACTTCTGCAGTTGAGCCCCTGGAGGCCTCTCCATCTGAGGTAGTATTTATTTATTTTTGAATATTTGTTTCCTCTTAACAGGATTCTTAATGGCTCTTGGACTTTCTTCTCAGTAAGGGGCTCCTCCCTTAGCTAGCGTTATCGCCCCGGGTTTATCCTCTTCGGGGAGAATTTCTATCCCTAGGGTCCGCGTATCTATGGACGGTAGATCTTTGGTTCAGGCGATTTTTTGTGGCCCAATATTTACCGTGGCCTCAACCAGTGAGCCCACACTTCAGGTCAGTCCTTTCTGTTGAAGCAATGGGATCTCCTTTTCCTCAAACATGCAATAAAAAACGTATTTTCATTCTTTGCAGGCTATCAGTACAGCCCCTACTGCGCCAACCGTCTTTTTTCGCGCATCCCCCTTGGATGGGGTTCAGGTATTCTTTTATTTTCTTAGTTCTATTTTCTTATCTGTCCAGCCTGTGCTTATCGTAGACCTCTTTTACTTTGTCGCAGTTATCCCTTGGCGCTGTTTCGAGTGCGGTTCCTTCCACTGCCGTTTCAGCAGCCCCTATACACGGGCTGGTTGGTCCTGTTGTTGCGCCTCTTCAGGTAGCTATCCCTACGGTGCTTGAGGTTGAGGTAGCTTCTTCGGAAGTATTGGTCACTGAGGCAACCCCTTCTGGAGCATCGATCAGTGTTGTTGCCCCTACGGGGGGCCCTGCTCCTCCCTGTATGACCGTTATGGAGGGCGTTGTTCAGGTACCGTGTATAAGAGTATCTACTTTCCTCCTTCTTGCGTATACTGTGCAAGCATTCTCATTTCACCCTTGTCTCATTGTTTCCAGGTGCACGAGAGTACTCTGATGACTATGGAGGCTGGCAGTGGGGCCGCTGTGAGAGAGGTATTAGACTGGCATACCCCCTCTTTTTACTATTCCCCTTTTTCTTCTTGCGTATATTGTGCAAGCATTCCCATTTCACCCTCGTCTCATTGTTTCCAGGTGCATGAGAGTACTCCGGTGACTATGGAGTCTGGCAGCGGGGCAGCTGTGAGAGAGGTATTAGACTGGCATACCCCTTCTTTTTACTATTCCCCTTTTTTTGCGTATACTGTGCAAGCATTCCCATTTCACCCTTGTCTCATTGCTTCCAGGTGCACGAGAGTACTCCGGTGACTGTGGAGCCTGGCAGTGGGGAAACTGCGAGAGAGGTATTATACTGGCATACCCCCCTTTTTTACTATTCCCCTACTTTCTTCTTGCGTATACTGTGCAAGCAATCTCATTTTACCCTTGTCTCATTGTTTCTAGGTGTATGAGGATACTCCGATAACTATGGAGTCTGGCAGCGGGGCCGCTGTGAGAGAGGTATTAGACCGGCATACCCCCTCTTTTTACTATTCCCCTTTTTCTTCTTGCGTGTACTGTGCAAGCATTCCCATTTCACCCTCGTCTCATTGTTTCCAGGTGCATGAGAGTACTCCGGTGACTATGGAGTCTGGCAGCGGGGCAGCTGTGAGAGAGGTATTAGACTGGCATACCCCCTCTTTTTACTATTCCCCTTTTCTTTCTTCTTGCGTATACTGTGCAAGCATTCCCATAACACCCTTGTCTCATTGTTTCCAGGTGTATGAGGATACTCCGATGACTGTGGAGTCTGGCAGCGGGGAAGCTGTGAGAGAGGTATTAGACTGTCATACCCCCTCTTTTTACTATTCCCCTTTTTTTTCTTCTTGCGTATACTGTGCAAGCATTCCCATAACACCCTTGTCTCATTGTTTCCAGGTGTATGAGGATACTCCGATAACTGTGGAGACTGGTAGTGGGGCAACTGTGGAGGGAGATCACAGTTCTGAGTTCACTCCTTTAGTCGGTGATGCTGATTCTGGTGGGGAGTCTTCTTTTCTTCCCTCTGAGGCGGGGTCTCGCCACTCCGAGGGCGATGATGAAGCAGAGGACGCTGCGACTATTTCTAGTAGGCTATGGCATGAGGAGTTACCAGGCCGCTTCAGGGTACATGAGCGTCAGCTCTTGGATCTCATCTTGGAGCACCGTCCCGAGACGTTCATTTCTCAGAGTATACTCCAGGTTGACAGTCTTACGGCCTTCAACCTGAGGGCTCTTGCCATCCATGTTCATGATTTCTTGGCTACCCCCCCTGCTAAGCTGACTAGCTCTTCTATCTTGCTATTCTTGGATGCTCTCCGCGACTTACAGCAGTTCTATCATTTTCGTTTCGATTGGCTTGACGCAGGGGTTCGCCCCTTCCTGAGTGTTTCTTTCCGAAAGATAGTGAGGTTTTACACTTCCCGACAGTCCAGGGTTGAGCAACGACACGCTGAGGCTACGAGGATCCGGAATCAGATCGCCCTACTGCAGGTGAAGCTTGCCAGACTCGAGTCTGGCGATGAGGAGGATGATGCTAAATCCGTCAGGTTGGAGGAAGAGTTTCTACGGGAGGCTGGTCCGTCATATGCTGGCGCCATCGCGCGCGATGATTTATTTTTTATGGTTTCTAGCCGATAGGCTACTTCTTGCTTTGTAGTGCTCAGAATTCTATGTGTACATCACTTATCATTCCTGTATGAGACACTTTGTTTCTTCTGCACTTTCCTTTTCTTTTGTTCTCCCTTTATGCTGTGGGTGTTTGTTTTACATGACTTGCTCTAATTTCTGTGAGCCTTTAGTCTACTGATGGCTACCCCATATACTGCGGGGTATTTCCATTGATATGAAAAGTTATGTATTATCATATTGTACACATTTTTGAAAATGCACCTCTTGTAGCTGTGAGGTGTTGGCATGTGACTTTCTTGGGTTGCCCCTCTTGTTTGTGGGGGTATTCCTACATATTACTGCTTATAGTCGTAGAGGCTGGGCTGGAGAGGAGGGTGACCCCCGCCTCTTTCCGAAAGCCTGATTTTATTATAAAACTGTATTAATTTATGTCTAGGGGACTTTGCTCAGTATACTTTCTCTTAGGATGGACTTACCTCCCAAGTGTAGTGAGCAAAGTTCCCGATCTTTTTTTTTTACTCTCTTCTAACTTAATAGGGAGCGTATATGTATGTATAAACGAGTAAGCAAAGTAAACGTCAAAATGACCAAAAGTGTTGCTATTTCATTTCTTTTACTTTTGTCTACCGTTTACAGTGTAGTATTGCTTCACAAAAAAAAATACAAAAAAACTTTTCTGGTATAGAAGCAATCCTTGACATCCGTTTCCGACATGCAAAACACAAACAAAACTTGTTAGTTGTTACTAAGCATAGTACCTCTTCATCCACTTGCAGTTGATGGACTGGAGGCAATCACTCTCAGGTTCTGATATCTGGCAGTAGCCCGACTTCCCCACTCCTCTGACAATAAAAGGGCCTTCCCAGTTAGGTTTGAATTTTGATGCCGACATGCTACGGAGATGGTGGGTTGATGCTCGCAGGACTAGATCTCCCACCTGGAATTCCCTAGGCTTAACCAAATTTTCATAGGCCCTGGACAGTTGCTGAGTGTAGACTTTGAAATTCTCTCTCGCCTTGTCCCTGTGCTCATCTAGTGCCTCCAGTTGCACATGCCTTGGGTCTGGGATGAGCCCATTGCTAAGAGAAATTCTGGCTGAAGGTACCGCCAGTTCCACTGGTAGGACAGGTTCGGTCCCATATACTAGAGAGAAGGGAGTGAACCCCGTTGGCTTTCTTTTCGAAGTACGGTAGGCCCATAACACCATAGGCAACTTCTCATCCTATGCTCCCGGCCTGTCTTCTAGCATCTTTTTCAGAATATTTATCAGGGTCTTATTAGTAGCTTCTGCTTGGCCATTGCCCTTGGGGTAGGATATGGTTGAGCTATTATGCACAATCTTATACTTGTCCATGAGGAGGGCCATCTCTTTGCATACAAATTGCTTCCCATTATCCGTTAGGATCATTTTGGGTATACCAAACCTACATATGATATACTCCTTTATAAACTGGGTTACCACTTGGGCAGTGACTCTCCTTAAAGAAATGGCCTCCACCCATTTGGTATACAATTCTGTAGCCACAATGATAAAAGCCTTGCCGTGAGATGCTGGGGCGATCTTACCCACCAGGTCAAACGCCCATGTGTGGAAGGGATAGGGGGTTGCCAAACTTTGTAGGCTGACGGAGGGAGCGTGCACCATGTTTCCATGCACCTGGCATGCTCTACACTTTTTCACATATCCAATGGAGTCAGCCTCCATCGTCGGCCAGTAGTATCCCAACGTCATCAGCTGATCATACAGCTTGGCGCCTCCCATGTGGGAGGGCTCATGAGCTTCTTTCAGCACCCTTTCCACTTCCTCTTTGGCTACGCACCTTAGCGCCTTCTCATTATACCCTTTCCTATACAACTCTCCTTTGACCAAGTAGAAACGTGCTACCCTTTTTCTAAGGTAAATTTCATCCGCTCTCTTGGCGGGCAGCTCCCCATTCTTCAGATGTGCTAGGTACGGCTGTCTCCAATCTTCGAAGGCTTCCACGAAGTTAGCCTCCGTCGGCTGATCAAAAATAGCTTGGCACTTTAAACAACTTTGTTGCAAGCGGGCCGCTTCTACGCTCATGGAGGGCCAAAAATACCCGCTTTGCTGCAGTCTTCTGTAAAGGGGGATATCTGTATCTCCACAGTGCCTCTGGTGCATTTCTATTAACCTCTCCTTGGCTTCTTGCTCCCCTACGCACCGTGCCAAAAACCCTCCGGGACTCTTGAAATAGAGAGTTCCCTACACCACATAATAGTTGGCTAACTCCAATATTTTCATTGGCCCTTCCCTGGTTTCAAGTTGCCTCTCCACCAGACGCCTCCAATCTTCCGGCTCGTCACTTGGGAATAAGGACTTTACGGTAGTAGGCACTGTTCTCCGCCTCACTGTGATGGTTGCTTCTGACTCCTCCATGTACAACTTTTGTGCTATGGTGGCGAGCGCGTCAGGGTGCCTGTTCATCGTTCGCGCCTGACTCTCCATAGTTACTTCTAAGAACTGTCTCAACAGTCGTTGGATGATGTGTCTGTACGGCGCTAAGTTGGCATGTTTAAGGGAAAACTCTCCATTGACCTACCTTACTACCAAATTGGAGTCTCCTCGTATACACAGTACCCTGATCCCTCTTCTGAGCGCTTCCAACATACCTAGAATGAGGGCTTCGTACTCAGCTTCATTATTTGAGCACTTAAAATCTAACTTGAAAGAGAGGGTAATCTTCTCCTTCCCATCTGACAGTATGACGCCAGCCCCACCTGTTCTTTGGGCACTAGAACCATCAAACTCCATAAACCACTTCTTCACCTCCTCCGCCATGCATGCTTGGAAACTTTCTCCGGGTAGCTCTTCATTAGGTGGTTCGAAAACCCCACTCGGGAAGTGGGCCAGCAGATCTGCTACCGCATGGCTCTTAATGGCTTTAGGCACTACGTACTTTAGATCATATTCTGATAAGATCAAAAACCACCTTGCTGCTCTTCCCACGAGTATAGTCCGCGCGAGGAGGTACTTGATGGGATCACACTTAGTGATTATGTGAATGGTGAAGGCTAGAAGGTAGTGTCTCAACTTCTGGGCTACAAATACCAGCGCCAGGCAGTGCCTCTCAACGCTGGTGTATCTCGATTCTGTCCCGGATATTACTCTTGATAGGTAGTAGACCGGCCTTTCCATTCCTTCCTTCTCTTGCGCCAAGAGGGCCCCTATCGACCTCTCTGTAGAAATGAGGTATAGAAGCAGTGGCGCTCCGGCTTCGGGGGGAATCATCGTGGACGGAGAGGCTAGGATTTCCTTAATCTTCTTGAACGCACTCTCTTGCCTCTCTCCCCAAACCCACTTGGCTTTGTCTTTTAGTAGAGGTGCTAACGGATGAGTTACTTCTGCCAACGCAAGTATAAACCTCCTCAGGTAGGATACCTTTCCCTGGAAGCTCTTAAGTTGTCTCTGACTCTTGGGCGGTGGCATCATCACAATGGCTTTCATCTTCTCTGCATCCACTTGCACACCTTGTCTATTTACCACAAAACCTAAGAATTTCCCTGCAGTAACCCCAAAGGCACACTTTGAGGGGTTCATTCTCATCTTATACCGACGAGACCTCTCGAATACTCTCCTGAGATCCTGAATGTGCTTGTTTTCTTTCCTAGACTTCACCACCAAATCATCCATATAGAATTCTGGTATATCATGAAATAAGTCGTGAAAAATTTCCATCATGGTCCGTTGGTATGTGGCCCCAGCGTTCTTCAATCCGAAGGGCATGACTGTATAGTGAAAGTTCCCTAACGGTGTGCGGAAGGCAGTCTTCTCTACGTCGGCGGGGTCCATTTTAATTTGGTTATAGCTAACATACCCGTCCATGAAGCTATAAATCTCATGTCCCGCGGTGGAATCCACTAAGCTGTCTATGCTGGGTAGTGGGAATTCATCCTTAGGACACGCCCTGTTCAAGTCGCGAAAGTCTACACAGATTCTGATTTGGGTCTTGTCTTTCTTTGCCACTGGCACTATGCTGGACAGCCATATGGGGTGTTGAATAGGCTTGATGAACCCTGCCGCTAATAACTTCTCCACCTCAGCCTTTATTTTTAAATCAAGGTTTGCTTTATATGTGCGTGTGGCTTGCCTTACCGGAAGGGCGTTGGGAAGGATGTTCAATCTATGAGAGCTCACTTCTGCGTCTATTCCTGGCATCTCCGTGTACTTCCAAGCAAACACATCAGTGAACTCCTTAAGTAGCTCAATGAGCTCTTCCTTCAGCTTCGGTTCCAGGCACTTGGAAATTAGGATGGGTCTACTCTCGCCCTCTTCTGACCCCAACTTGATTTCCTCTAACTCTTGCAGCTGCTCTCTGGGTCCGTCTTGCATGCACTCCGGCGCCTCATCTGGTTCTTCAACATGCTCAACAATATGGGATTCATCAACAATAAAACACTCGGGCGCCGGGTCGATGCTCTCGTCCCAGAACATCGCCCGCGCAGACCGTTATAAACGGTAGATGACTTTTCCATTGGGCAAAACCACTTTCTTGCAAGTTCGAGGAGGTCTAGCTACCTCCTCTACCTTCCTCTTGCCTTTTTCTATGTGGGGAATTATCCTTTCCCCTAGACGATCATGAACAGATTTTTTCTGCGGGACCCTTTCCTCAGCTATCTTGCTTCCTGCTAGCTTTCTTATAGAGACCTTTCTTTCTTCGTCCAACTCGGTGTAAAAGGCAGCATCTACCAGGTGGGCCTCCTCAACGGCGAAGGGTCTCTGCATGGCCTTGATCACTATCTCTGTACCTCTAATATTTGCCTTCGCGCACTGATGGTAGGTGGAAGGCACTACGCCATGAGTGTGCATCCATACCCTTCCAATGAGTAATTGGTAGCTGGTGTCAGTGTTAATAACGTGAAATTTGATGTGGGAGGTGAAATTTCCCAACTTAATTCCCACATTCACGTATCCGATTGACTGCATTCCGGCGTTGTCGAATCTGAAAATTACTAGCGGTACCGGAACCAACTTCTCCTGGTCAATTCCCATTTCATATAATGTGCTGATGGGCATGATGTTAATGGATGCTCCTCCATCCATCAACGCCCTAGGAAATGAGACTCCATTAATTATGGCTGTGACGTACAATGAGCGGTTGTGGAAGTCGGGCACTACCCTATCCGCTTCTGAAAAACCACTTCAGGGGTATACTTCTTAATCATCCTTCCGATTGGCCCCTGCCAATTTAGCGAAGGGTCTCCCTGTTGCTGCACCGCCTCCAAGACTTTCCTCGTGATGGACACCCTCGTGTCGTACTTCACCCCTATCTGGTCGAAAAACCACTTGAACTTGGGGCTCCTCGCTATGGCCTCACATTCAGAATTTAAGTCTACCTCGTACGTCTGGGCACTACAAACATACTCCGCTTCAGAGGTCCCTCCCTCGTCTAGAGCGAGGATGACGTCTACCTCGCCTTTTGAGAGAGCGACTTCCTCAGCTTCCCCACTCCCACTTTCATACTCCGGAGTGAATAACCACTCCTCTTGCTTTCTTTCTAGATGAAGTCTGCTTAGTGACAGATTTTCTAACTCCTCGCATAACTGCTCGCCATTCTCCTGCTTCACAAGACTTCCCGTAGCTTCTTCGTCGTAGGCAACTACCATGTTGGCAGTTCCAAAAAGATGCGTAGGGAGTGGGTTCTCATTAACGTCCACGGGGGGTATCTTCAAGGTACCGCTGGCCATCTGCTCACCAATGATCCTTCTCAAGTAGTAACAATCCTTGGTAGAGTGCTGCACTCGTTGGTGCAATTCGCAGTACTTCGGATTGGCCTTGTCAGCTGCAGTGGGGGTCTCTCCTTTTAGGTTGGGAGGTCCTGCTACGCCTTCTCGCACCAAGGTGCGGTAACAATCCATGGCCTCCGCTACGCTGCACGGTAGTGGCGGTGGGACATCCTTCCCAAACTTTCTCTTATTGCCGGGACTGTCAGTCTTGGCCCCGGGGCCTCCCTTCTTCCCTTTGTTACTCCTGTCCACATAGTTAACCGCTTGCCTTCTCGCAACTTGAAACCTCCCGGGAGCCAGTGGAACTTGTGTCCTCCAACCCAGGGCTCTCGGTTTGATTATCGTAGCTATGTTGCTGGCGGCCCTGGTGAATTCTCTGAAAGTTCCGTCTCTAGTTTCGTTGATCAAATGCAGCTTGTATTCTTCCAGGAGTCCTTCCACACATATCTGCAGCAACCTGGCCTCCGCCACGTCCTCGTGAACATCTAAGGCCCTCTCGCGAAATCGCTTGATGTAGTGCATTAACTCTTCTCCTGGCTTCTGGACCTCTTGCGCCAGGTGCCTCAGTGTAAATTTATCCTCCGCTACAAAAAACTTCTGAAGGAACTGTCTGTGCATCTCTTCCCAAGTAGGGACGCTGTTAGGCGCCAAGCGGGAATACCATGTATAAGCTTTCCCAATGAGAGTTTTAGAGAACTCCCTCAATCTCAGGTTCTTGTCGCCAGCCTGTACTCCCAGGTACTCGACGAACCTCTTCACGTGTTCTCGAGGGTTCTCCCCCTACCGCCAAACTTGATAAATTTTGGTGGGATATACCCCTCAGGTTATGGCTTCTCACTTACTTCCTGTGGATAGGGGTCTTGTAACTCCTCGTATAGATAGGAACCCTCTCTTTGAGAGGAGGAGAGGAGCTTCCTCACTTCTTCCATAGTAACAGCCTTGGAGGGTGATTCCTCCAAACATGTGGTTCTAGGAACTGGAGAACCTGTTGGCGCCGCCTTCCGAGACGGAATCGTCTCTGTCGAAATCGTAATAGGAGTGGCTACCCCTCCAGAAGGGGCAGCAGCAGGTGTCACACAACCTTGACCCAAGTTTGATAGATCCACGTAGTTTTGCTTTAAAAAGTCAAAAAACATTGCCATAAGGTTCATACCTGCCATTGGAGCCACTGCCGGCGAACTGGTCTGGCCTCCCTGAGGCACTGGCGCCTTGGCTTCGATCACCACCACTTCTTCCTGAGTAGTCTGGTCACTGTGAGCTCCATTACCAGATGGAATGTCCTCAAAAACCAACTGCTTGGAGACATTGAAACCTTCTTTGTCCATGGAAATGAGAATACCTCCCCAGCAGAGTCGCCAAATGTAGGAGGGTAGTGAGACTGGGGTCTATGAATAACTGGAAAGGGTGAGGCGTGACCCACTCCAATGGACACTGTCTGCAAGTCTTCAAGGTCTCCTGGTGCAACTTCTGAAGAAAACTTCTCCTTCTGGTAACAATGGAACTCAAGCTTCAACTCACTCCCTGCAAGAAGATGAACTTTCACAGCAAAAATAGCAATTTTCTCAAGGGAAACACCTGAGAGTGATGGCTATCAGTGGGGAGTGAAGGAACAAGGCACTCAACACTAAGATAATGAGAAGGGAGAGAATACGAGGTAGGTCTGGTGATATTTTAGCAGAGTAACAATGCAATTTTTTTTTTGTCTCTTTGACCTTGCCGAGAGGTCTATTTATACATGGGCGTAAGGGGTGAGCTGGCGATTTTGGGCGCCAAAATTGAGAGAGTTGGTGGGGAACAATGTCTGAAGTGTACCATTTGTCCCTACCTGCAGGCAGCCTGCCTGCCCCCTCTGCAGGCACCACCTGGCGCCGACCAAAACCCAAAAAGCACATATGTCCCCTAATGGAGACAAAATAGCAGATTTTGGTAGTTATCTTTTGAAACGGTAACTTGTGGTGCAATTTTGCAAATCTTTGAGAGAGGAGACCTTAAGGCTTCCTCCCCTCTAAAAGTGTTATTTTTCTTGGGAGGAACCTTGAGGACCCCTCTTCTGGAAAAGTCATTTTCTTATAAAGAGTTTATTTTTATTGTGAGTAGCCAGCTCTTTGGCTGCTCACTTCACTTGTGACCAAATGTGCAGTATGCGTAGTCTCGAGTGACTTCTGGGTCTTCCTACTAGTATTCTCTCAATCTTATAGTGCTAAGTGGTTGAGCTTGCTCAACATACCTTGTCCCTCAGCTGCCAAGCCAAAACTCCCAGGAGGTCGCAACGCTCCTGTTCGAGCCTTGCTTGCCCGACTAGGCTACCTGTACAAGAAAGTAAAGTGTTAGTGCTGTTCTTCATTTAGAGACTGTTGTTTCATGATGAAAACTCCTGTAGCAGCACTTCTTGAATAACATTTCTGCAGTGACCCTTGCAGTGGCGTTGACTCTTGCGATGACGCCGACTCTCTCAACTGTCCTTGCTGCAGCGACCCTTGAAGCGGTGCTGGCGCTTGAAACGGCGCCGACCCTTGCGGTGGCACGGACCCCTGCATCGGTGCTGGTATTTGGAGTGGCGCCGACACTTGCAGTGGTGTCGACACGTGACGTGGTTCCGACGCTTGCAGCGGCGTCGACACTTGAAGTGGCGTCGACGCTCGCAGTAGCGCTGATACTTGAATTGGCGCTGACATGTGAGGCGGTGCCGACCTTTGTTGTGGCGCCGATGCTCGAAGTGGCGCCGAAGCTTGAAGTGGCGCCGACGCTCGACGTGGCGCTGATACTGAATTGGCGCTGGCGCCGACCTTCGTCGTGGCGCCGATGCTCGAAGCGGCGCCGATCTTTATCGTGGCGTCGACGCTCGAAGCGGTGCTGGCATGTGAGCCAGCGCCGACCCTTGTCGTGGTGCCGACGCTCGGAGTGGCGCCGACGCTCGAAGTGGCGCTGACGCCTGAGGTAGCGCTGATGCTTGAATCGGCGTTGACATGTGAGGCGACACCGACCCTTGTTGCGGCGCCGACGCTCGAAGTGGCATTGACGCTTGAAGTGGCACTGACGCCTGAGGTAGCGCTGATTCTTGGACCGGCACTGACATGTGAGGCGGCGCCGACCCTTGTCGCGGCGCCGACCCTTGTCGCGGCGCCGACGCTCGAAGTGGCGTTGACGCTTGAAGTGGCGCTGACGCCTGAGGTAGCACTGATGCTTGAACCGGCGCTGACATGTGAGACGGCGCCGACCCTTGTTGCGGCGCCGACGCTCGAAGTGACGCCGACGCTCGAGGTAGCGCTGATGCTTGAACCGGCGCTGACATGTGAGGCGACGCCGACCCTTATCGCGGCGCCGACGCTCGAAGTGGCGCCGACGCTTGAATCGGAGCCAACCCTTATCGCGGCGCCGACGCTCGGAGTGGCGCCATCGCTCGAAGTGGCGCTGACGCTTGAAGTGGCGCTGATGCCTGAGGTAGCGCGGATACTTCATAATGGCTTTTGGGCTTCTTGGTGACCCTCGCGGGTACCCCTCGGGTGTCACTAATAAGAGAAAGTATTTTTTATTTCTTTTGCTTTTTTCTGTTGAGGACACCCTTCTACATAGATAAAAATAAATATTGAATAAACCATTAATTCCAACGTAATATCCAAATAATAAGTCTACAGAAATAATACTGAATCCCAATACATAGCCTGATAAATAAAACTAAAAGAATGTATCAACTGATGGGGCAACATGCCCGAATGTAATACTGTATCATAAATCTTAATCTAGGAATGAATAACTTAAGCGTCTACACAAATCCTGCAAGCCTTCACAAGTGTTGCAGCTACGCATACCTAGAATGAGTTATCAAGCTTGGCGTCCCTGTGGCTGGACACCTAAAAATATTTTAGAAAATATTTTTGACACGAGTTAGAGCCCAAAACCTTTGAAAAAACATTTATCAAATATTTAAATTGCATTAATAAAAGTAGTTATTAAAAGCACACGTTAGTCGGTGTACACTCACTTGAGTTCCTAACATCTCATTTATAGTGCACACTTAATGTCTTCTATTTTACCCACCTAGTTATACTACCTAGACTAACTAGGCCTATGTATCTAACTAATCAAATTAGGTTGAGCTCCTCCATACCTCCCATACGATACGTTACCATCAATCCAATTATTCATTATGACCGAATATTAGCACACACCATCTTTTTAAGTTTCTCACACTTAAAGTACTTTTAGATACACACTATCTATCTGTTCTACCAACACAAAAAAGTAGAATAATCACACTTATATATATATAACTACAGCATCCCCCAGAATGGCCATCGTGATGCAGGCATACTCTGTTATCAAGTTCATGTACCTCTCGTACCAAATCAGGGACTACCGGTTCAAAATGTCTCCTTGAACCACAAATCGAACAATACACAATGGAGTGGAACATAGTTCTAAGCCTTCATGATATGTACATACCTAACGTACCCAAATGACACATCGGTCCCACTAATACACTGCACATATTTAACCGCCCTAAGTTCTATGTTCTGGGGCACATATCCAGACCTTGCTGGAATTGCCAAGGTGGGATCGCCTCTTGCACGGAACCTCCCGTGATAGAAGGTAGTGTAGGTATGTCCACACAAATAACAAATCACATACACACAACATATATATATATATATATATATATATATATATATATATATATATATATATATATATATATATATATATATATATATATCCCGTACGTAGTATTTATATCTCTCGAATAGTTGACGTACAAATAATTTACACATATTATTATTTTTGTATTTTTCGAGTATCGCTCACAACCCGAAGGAACCCAATTATCCTTTACGCAAAGTTTAGTAGTAAAATGTCACTCTCCTACTGATATTGATCTTAGGTTATAGTTTACTCTTCCCGTAACCCAATTTTGCAAGTTCTCGATACATAATTTAATCGGTTAATTGTCGTCAGTCCAATCCCAATTCTACATTCATTAAGATCAAACCGACCTTAACTATATCTACTGATCTTTTCTAAGTTTGTATATCATTAATGAACCATCACCAAAGTTCCCGCATTTTGTTATAAGAGGAAGTATTCAAAAAGAGATTAAACTCAACAAAACTAGGAAGCCAAACCAGTTCTATAGAACAGGCGAAGCGATTCACAAATCTGGACAGCCGATCCGATTTGTTAGGGCATCCGAATTGGTTTGCAAATCTGGGCAGTTATACTACTCATTGTTGTTACGAGTTTTCACCATTAAAACCTTATCAAAACTCTATGAAACTTCCCTAAACTCCCATCAAACATACCTAATCATTAAATATATGCGTAGAAGGGTGTTTCAAGTCTTCCCACTATATTTTGGGGCGAGGGACCCTGAAGGTCCTCCCCCCTCAGCATTCAAAAAATCTTGGGTGAGGAACCCTAAAGTTCCTCCCTCTCAGCTTCCAGAAAATCTGGGGTTAGGAACTCTCAAGGTCCTTCCCCTCAGATTCCAAAAAATCTTGGGTGAGTAACCCTCAAGGTCTGCCCCCTCATCTTCTAGAAAACCTTGGGCGAGGAACCCTCAAGGTGGTCCTCCTCAGCTCCTTGAAAATCTTGGGTGAGGAACCCTCAAGGTCCTCCCCCTCAGATTCAAGAAAATATTGGGCGAGGAATCCTCAAGGTCCTCCCCCTCAGCTTCCAGGAATTCTTGGGTGAGGAACCCTCAAGATCCTCCCCCTCAGCTTCTAGAAAATCTTGGGTGAGGAACCCCCAAGGTCCCCCCCCCCCCCCCCCTCCCAGTTTCCAGAAAATAGGCCAGGATGAGGGAGGGGCTACCATGAGCAACCCGTCATCATCAAAGATTTTTCTTTTAAAGAATAAAAATACTAATATTTATTTTCTTATACAGTTAGCCTAGTTGAGCAGGCATGGCTCAAATAGGTCAGTTGGGATATCTTGGGAGTTTGGGATTGACGATTGAGGAACAAGGTTTGTTGAGAAAGATCAACCACTTAACACTTTAGGACTGAGAGAATACTAGTAGAAAGACACTAGGAATCACTTAAGTCCTTACACAGCACACTCGGTCATAACTGAAATGAGCAACCAAGAGGTTGCTCACCAGAAATGAATTTTTGTTATAAAAATGATTTCAGAGAAGGGGGTCGTCAAGACCCCCCCCCCCCCCCCGGGCAACAGAAATGATTTTAGAGGAGGTGGTACTTAAGGATTCCCCTCTCAGTTTACATAGTTTGCATCACAAGTTACCATTTTAAAAGATATTTACCAAATCAGATATTTTGTCTTCTAACGCAGAATATTTGTCTTTTGACTTTGGTTTGCACCAGGTGGCACCTGTCAGAGGGGACAGGCGACTGCACAAGCCTTGTCCCTCAATAACCCCCTCAATTTTGGAGCCCAAAAGTGCCAACTCAGACCTAGTGCCCAAGTATAAATAGGACCCCTGGGCAGGGTCAAGCAAGAATCATCACTCAACTTGATATGTGTTGAATGTACCCCCTCGGCTCAGAGATATCAACCTTGGCCATGGAGATGGCCGATGTTAGAGGGACCTTGGATCATCAACTAGAGGTCTCGTCCTAGGCAAGGTCGGCCACGACCGACTTTGTTAGCTACCCCGGTAAGTGAGGTCGCCATGATCCAGGGGCGGTTATCCGCATGGTCTTCCAAGGATTGCAACCTCAGCTCGAAAGATGAAGAGGTTACCCGTCATTAGCATCAATCTTGGCTAGGGATCGGCTGACGTTGCCGCTTTGCCACCACTACCTCGGCCCAGGCCGATGTCATAGCTCAACGTCTTACCTCGGCTCTCCCACTGAACCAAGGTCACCACCTCGTCCTCTTCCAGGCCAACGTTGGGATCATTCAGGGATGGCCGAGTTCTTATCAGCATATGCATTGATGGGAACACATGTACACAATCAGTTATAACCGAATCATTCCCCCCATGTGAGGAAAATTGAGGTCATCATTATCTACATGAGATCATCCAGGTGTCATTCTCATATTGGTTCGATCCTCAGGCACATACTCATTGCATGCTTGGGGGGTACACTACACCCCCTAGGCACTATATATAGAGGTTATCTTCTACTTTGGAAAGGATCCGAAATTAACAACCCTAGCTGAAACTCTGTCTAAATACACAGTAGAGAGAGAAATCTTGAGAGATTATATCTATGGCCATTAGAGCCCTCATACAGTGATACATATCATACACTTGCACAGTGGATGTAGGCCTAATTAGCTGAACCACTTATATTCCAGTGTGAATCCTTTTCTCCTCACCTCCTTCTTCTGTATACCTTTATACTGCCATTGTTAACACTGAATTGAGCTTACAAACACCTTGAAGGGTGGTGTTGTTCCCATCATCATCATTTTGGCACCGTCTGTGGGAAGAGAAGCAGCCTCTTCCTCTTTATTCGCTGAACCTCACCGAAGACTCTGGTGGTGAACCAGGCCTCCCCCATTGCACGGAGCTGTTTCACCATTGAAAGAGGTCCTGTAAGTTATTAAGCTCATTTACTACACCAACTCTTTTTTGTTAACACATGGCACCGGAATTACCACCACCTCTTCCGCCGCCTGGAGTGGGAGGACCCAGCTCCATCCAAACACCACCCCAATCCGAAATGGCGGAGGTGGCCGCAGCCTTGAGGTCTTTGGCTGCGACGCAAGAAGCAATGCAGGAGCAATTTGCACAGCTCAGCCAAAATATGATGAGGCCACCTGGAGTCTCACTGCAGATGATTACCCGGGTGGCTGCTCAGCCCCATTCGGATGCCAGGGGACCATCCCAGGCACCGCGGAAAGACCAACCTACACCCCAGCGGAGGAGGGACGTTGCTGATCCTAGGCACTTGCGCCTGGGGAGGCAAGGAACTTGCCTTGTTAATAGGTATGATGATATAGAGGCGGAAGGCGTCCCAGAAGACTGTTGGGAGCCATATGAAGTTTCAAATAACATAGTTCGTCCTGCCAACCGGAGCTAAGGTTGTGGAGGCTGAAGGGGTGACGAAGCCCAACAAAGAGGATCATCTTTTGATTGACTGAGAAGAGGATCGGCTTTTGAAATGTTGAGCCTGGTAAATGACCTAAGACAGAGGTTATCAAGGTCGAGAAGTGCAGCTGGATCACAAAGGGAAGAGGGGCAACGCCGGCCTCATCAAGGCCGACCCCATGCAGGAAGAGGTAGAGACCAGGAAGAGGTCAACAGCCGACGTTGTGCTGTGGCTGGGGAACCCTTAGTCCACCCTTTGGATGTGGATGGGGACAACCTCGGCCAGGACGAAGTTGCAAGACCATGGAACGACTTTATTCAATGTCTTGAAGAAAAGATAGGAGACCTTATCAAAATCCGAGACCCATTGCAAAAAGGTTTCTCAGAAGGCTCCCCCTTTGTGACCAGGATAGTAAACTTTCCGACCCCTGCTAAGTTCAAACCGCCCGTGGTCTCTCCCAAGTATGACGGTAGAACCAACCCTGTACATCAAATTGAGATGTATCAGTCAGCGGAGGATATCTATTCGATACCAGATGAGATGAAGTGTCGTGCCTTCTTCGGGACTTTGACAGAAACAACGCACATCTGGTTTACTTCTCTTCCGAAGAATTCAATTGAGAACTTCAAGGGATTGGCTGAATGATTCATTCACAACTTCTTCTTTGGGGTAAGACCTCAAAAGAAGACCACCCATCTGCTGTATGTCAAGCAGGGGAGGAACGAGAGCCTAAGAGACTACATCGCCAGGTTCAACAAAGAAAAACTTCAGGTTGAGGATTATGAAGAGAATATTGCCATGACCGCCCTCATAGGAGGTCTTCAGAAGGGAAAGTTGTTATGGAAACTTTCGAAAGACCCTCCAAAGTCCATGGCGGAGCTATCGGCAACTGCGGGGAAGGTCATGAACGCTAAAGAGGCCATGGCCGCCAAGTATGAGGATGAGAACGACGGTGGTAGCGGAAAGTTACAAAGAAAAAAGGATGGAAAGAAGAGGTCAGTTGATGATAAGTTTGCGCATTATACCCCTCTTACGTTTAGCTGCGAACACATCCTCAATGAGATCAAGAATGATCGATCCCTAAGATGGACAGAGAAGTTGAAGGCTCCTCCACATAAGAGGAACCAGAACTTATGGTGTGAATTCCACCAAGACCATGGCCATATAACAGACAAGTGCTTCGCCCTAAAGGATGAGATCGAGAAGATGTTGAAATTAGGAAAGTTGAGAAAGTACGTCGATAACAAGGCTCCTAAAAGGGGGAGAGATGACCCCAAAAAGAAGAGGCAAGACAGTTGCCGCGAGGATGCCCCAGCCCGAAGAGATGATGGCACGGATGACGATGATAAAGATGATCTGGACCTCCCGCCAAAAGATGACAACACCCCAGTGAAGAGGGTTGGTATGATCTCCTTTGGTATTAACACCATATGAAGAGGACTTGCCGGGGGTGGCTCTGAGGTGGCTGGCAGAAAAGATCATGTGGCTGAAGCCAAATCAGTGGCCAAACTTGAAGTGGTAAACCTGACGTCTTCCGATACTACGCAGAAGAGAAAGAAAGTAGAAATGGATACTCTTGTAGTTGGGTTCTACCAACTCGACTTCAAAGGCATCCTAGCTCCACATGATGACCCTTTGGTGATCACAACAAGAGTTCATGGATGTGAGGTGCAGAGAATTCTTATAAACGGAGGAAGCTCAACAGATGTGATGTTTTGGCCTTGCTTCAAGAGTCTAGGTATTAGCAGAGCTAGGCTGGTACCCTATCATCATCCATTAATGGGCTTCAGCGGTGAAAAGTTCCATCCATTGGGAATGTATGAGATGGACATGCGAATGGGTGCTAAGTGGCCTAAGAGGTTAACCCGGAAGATCAATTTTTTCATTATGGACAAAAACGTCTTCTCGGCCTATAACCTCATCATAGGAAGAGTAGCCCTTAAGTAGTTTGAGGCCGTGCCATCAACGGTCCACCATATGCTAAAATTATCGACCCCCTATGGGGTAGGGGAAGTGCAAGGTGACCAGACCATAGCACGAGAATGCTACTTCAACCCGGCTGAAGAGAGAGAGACCCATAAGAGGGCAACCACCACTTATAACATTGACACACTTGACCCAAGAGATGAAATGAAGTTGAAGAAAGGAGAGGCAGCGGAAGAGGTAGAATCCATTGTCCTCAATGAGGACGAACCGAAAAAAACCAACCAAATCGGCAAAACCTTAAAAGCAGGAATCAAGAAAGAACTGATAAATTTCCTGAGGAAGAGACAGAGTGTCTTCGCTTGGAGTCACGCAGACATGCCTGGCATCAATCCTGAGGTTAAGTGTCACAAACTCAACGTGAGTAAGGATGGAAAACCAATAAAGCAAAGACGAAGAGTTTACTCTAGGGACAAGTACGATGTCATCCGGGAAGAGGTCAGAAAGTTAGAAGAGGCTGAATTCATCAGGGAAGTGATATACCCAGAGTGGTTGTCAAATGCGGTCATTGTGCCCAAGGCCAATGGAAAGTGAAGGATGTGTGTAGATTTTACTGACCTGAACAAGTCTTGCCTAAAATACAGTTACCCCTACCCCGGATTGACCAGATGGTAGATGCAACTGCAGGACATGAGCTCATGAGCTTCATGGATGTGTATTCAGGCTACAATCAGATCTTTATGGATGCTGAAGACTCGGAAAAGACAGCCTTCATTACTGAAAAAGGGACGTATTGCTACAAGGTGATGCCCTTCGGATTAAAAAATACAGGGGCAACACATCAACGTCTTGTGAATAAGATGTTCTAAGACCAAATAGGCAAGACTATGGAGGTATTTGTAGACGATATGTTGACAAAGAGCTTAAAGGCCTACACTCATGTGGCAGACCTGGAAAAAACTTTCAATACCATGAACCTCTATAAGATGAAACTCAACCCGGCAAAATGTGTCTTCAGGGTAGGAGCTGGGAAGTTTCTTGGATTCATCGTCAATGAAAGAGGAATAGAGGCGAACCCTGAGAAAATCAAAGCTTTGCTTGACATGAAGACACCTAGGAGTATCAAGGACGTTCAGAGGCTCACTGGAAGAGTGGCTGCACTCAACAGATGTGTTTCCAGGGCGACCGACAAGTGTCTTCCGTTCTTCAAGGTGCTTAGAAAGTCCTTCGAGTGGAATAAAAAGAGTGTGATGAAGCTTTTGATCAACTCAAGTCATACCTCGGGTCACCCTTGCTCTTATCCCGGCCAATAGCGGGAGAAAAGTTATTCGTTTACTTAGCGGTCTCTGAATCGGTTATAAGTGCGGCCATAGTTCGGGAAGACATTGGGATCCGAAGGCCCGTATACTTCAACAGTAAAGACCTTCAAGGGGCTGAGCAGAATTATCCTCGGATGGAAAATTTGGCATATGACTTGATACACTCTTCAAGGAAGATGAAGCCCTACTTTCAAGCCCATTCCATGGTCATTCTCACCGACTCCCCGTTAAGATAGGTCCTCCATAAACCTGAGAAGTCAGGTAGATTGATGACATGGGACATTGAGTTAATATAATACGACCTCACTTATCAGCCCAGGGTGGACATCAAAGGGAAGGCGCTTGCAGACTTCGTCGCAGAGTTCACATGGGAAGAGACCAAGACCAAGAATAACTCAGAAACTGCAGAGGGGTCGAACATGAACATCTTTCGAGCGCCGAAAGAGGTTATATCCAGAGAGATCAAGATTGTGAACATATTACAAATTGCAGGAGGGTCAAACGTGAACGTCTTTCGAAATTCGAAAGAGGTTGTATTCAGAGGGAACAATAACATAATGGCCAAGAATAAGGAAGATCGATACCTCTTCAGACAAGGAATAGTGTTAGAAGGTGGCTTCTCATCGTATAGAGACATGTGGCACCTCTTTGTCGACGGGTCATCTTGCGAAAGTGGGAGCGGTGCGGTGTTGATACTCTTCGCCCCGGATGGTACGAACATCGAATATGCCCTAAGGTTCAACTTCAAGGCATCGAACAATGAGTCAGAATATGAAGCCATGATAGCATGTCTCTCATTGGCAAAGTCCCTGGGAGCAGGATGACTTCTACTTCACAGTGACTCAAGGTTAGTTGTTAATCAAGTGTTGAGGGTTTATGAGGCCAAAGATGAAAGGATGGACAAATACCTGAAGAGGGTGAGGATGATATTGGAGTGTTTCGAAGAGGCAAAAATGAAGAGAATACCTCGGCAAAGCAACAGACATGCAGATGCATTGGCAAGGTTGGCTTCGGCAATGAAGACAGACATTCGTAGAACAGTCCCAGTCGAGATCTTGCCCAGAGCAACCATTGAAGAAGAAGTGGTTAGTAACCCCTGCCTCAATCTGAACCTAGGGGATTCATGGATGGACCCCCTTATTAGGTATATCAGAGAGGGAGAACTATCGGAATCAAAGCTACAGAGGAGGAAATTAAGATACCGAGCTGTGGAATTCTGCATAATAGGAGACATCCTATATAAGAAGGGATTCCTATTACCTCTCCTCAGATGGTTCCATCCCACAGAAGTTCCCCGCATCCTACAGGAGGTACGCGAGGGTTCTTGCTCCAGTCACATAGGAGGAAGACCTTTGGCCAAAAGAATTATTACGCAGGGGTACTGGTGGCCAACCCTTGCCAAAGATGCTGCAGCTTACGTGAAGAGGTGCGATAAATGTCAGAGATTCTCCACTATTACCCATCAACCTCATCAGCCTATGACGTCAATTAGTTCCCCTTGGCCATTTGCAGTATGGGGAATTGACTTAGTAGGACCCCTGCTAAGAGCTGCAAATAATTATCGATTTCTGATAGTTGCCATTGATTACTTTTCAAAGTGGGTAGTGGCAGAGTCGATGATCACGATTACTAAGCAGAAGACCTTCCAATTTATTTGGAAAAACATCATATGCAGATATGGCCTCCCAAATACTCTCATCTCGGACAACGGAACCCAGTTCAAGAATTCTTCCTTGGAAAAATACTGCGAAAGAGTTGGGATAAAGAAATTTTTATCTTTTCTTGGCCGACCTCAGGCAAACGGTCAAACCGAAGTCACTAATAGAACAATACTAGATGGGATCAAGAAGATATTGGATGAAGCTAAGGGAAGATGGACTGAAGAGGTTTATGCTGTACTATGGGCTTATAGGACATTGGCTAGGACACCAACAGGTGAAACCCCGTTCATGTTGTCACATGGCTCAGAGGCCGTCATACCAACAGAGGTAAGGGTCCCCACTCATAGGATTCGGACCTATGACCCTGATAAGAATGGGGATGAGAGAAGACTCGACCTAGATCTGATTGAAGAAATAAGGGAAGACGTAGAAATCAGACAAGCAGCTTACTAGCAGAGAGCAGCAAAATTCTACAATCAAAGGGTGAAACCAAGACCCATTGCCGTGGGAGATTTAGTACTAAAGAAGACGTTACAGAAAGCAAACAAACTCCACCCAAACTGGCACGGTCCCTACAAAGTGATTGAAGAGGTTGTACCCGGGACCTATAGGTTAGAAAACCTAGAGGGGGAACCTTTTTCCAATCCCTGGAATGCTGATCATCTAAAGAAGTATTACGTATGATATTGCAAGAATTTCTATGTAACATTTTATGAAGAGGTTATTAATGAGAAGATCAGTTTCCATGACAATTATCGGTTAATTGTGCTCTAGTGGTAGAATTTATGGGGATAACATCTTAGTGATGACCTCAGACCTTATAACATCATAATATGGTGATAAGGTCCGAGGTAAGACATCACTTTGATGACTTCAGACCTTTAACATCATTAATTTGGTGAAATTATTTATGGGGATAACATCTTAGTAATGACCTCAGACCTTATAACATCATGATTTGGTGACAAGGTTTGAGGTCGGACATCATACTTGAATAACCTCTGACCTTCAACACCATTAATTTGGTGAAAATTATTTATGGAGATAACATCTTAGTAATGACCTCAGACCTTATAACATCATGATTTGGTGACAATGTCTGAGGTCAGACATCATGCTTGGATGATCTCAGACCTTAAACACCATTAATTTGGTAAAAATTATTTATGGGGATAACATCTTAGTAATGACCTCAGACTTTATAACATCATAATATGCTGACAAGGTCCGAGGTAAGACATTACTTGGATGACCTCAGACCATTAACATCATTAATTTGGTAAAATTATTTATTGGGATAACATCTTAGTAATGACCTCAGACCTTATAACATCATGATTTGGTGATAAGGTCTGAGGTCAGACATCATACTTGGATGACCTCTGACCTTCAACACCATTAATTTGGTGAAAATTATTTATGGAGATAACATCTTAGTAATGACCTCAGACCTTATAACATCATGATTTGGTGACAAGGTCTGAGGTCAGACATCATACTTGAATGACCTCAGACCTTAAACACCATTAATTTGGTGAAAATTATTTATGGGGATAACATCTTAGTAATGACCTCAGACCTTATAACATCATGATTTGGTGATAAGGTCTGAGGTCAGACATCATATTTGGATGACCTCAGACCTTAGACATCATTAATTTGATGCAAATTATTTATGGGGATAGCATCTTAATTGATGACCTCAGACCTTATAACATCATGATTTGGTGATAAGGTCTGAGGTCAGACATCATACTTGGATGACCTCTAACCTTAAACACCATTAATTTGGTGAAAATTATTTATGGGGATAACATCTTAGTAATGACCTCAGACCTTATAACATCATGATTTGGTGACAAGGTCTGAGGTCAGACATCATACTTGGATGACCTCAGACCTTAAACACCATTAATTTGGTGAAAATTATTTATGGGGATAACATCTTAGTAATGACCTCAGACCTTATAACATCATGATTTGGTGACAAGGTCTGAGGTCAGACATCATATTTGGATGACCTCAGACTTTAAAAACCATTCATCTGGCTCAATAAAGACATCATTGTACCATGACTTCAGAGCTGAACATATTGAATGGCAAAGAAAATCATTCAATAAACAACGAAGCAAGAGAAGAAATGAAATCCCTCCTCAAAGGTTGGCAGATTAAGTTACAAATTACAAAAATATAAAGTAACATTATTCATCAGAGGTTACAATTAATTGAGAGTTACAAAAGATTACATATAGCTTCACAAGAATTTAAGTGTTTGTAGCCTCAGGGTTAGTTGAGATGTCTGCATTTCCTTGGCCGAGGGTGGTCACTTCCACCCCATCATCTTGAGCACCGACATCTTCAGTCATAGTGTCTCCTTGGGGGCGGTCTCAGTGGGTGCAGCACCTCCCTCTTTTTCAACCTCCTGCAAGGCTTGGGTAAACTTAGGGTCGGCATAGCCCCGATCGATGAAGTCAGTAGCTGCAAGGCTTCCTAATTCCTTCTCCTTCATGGCAGCCCACTTGCCAGTTGCCTTGACCCCTCTTTCCAGATATTTAAAGCCGAAGCTAACAAACTCATCGGAGACTTTGTACTCCTCTAAGATCTTCTCGGAGGCATCATCCAAGGCAGCCATGACAGCCACATCGACTTTGCGCTGAAGAGAGTCAGCCTAGGCCTTCAGAGCAGTGTTATGATCTTACCTTTGCTTGTCCATATCCCTCTGTAGTCCCTTCACGTCGCTCTCAGCCTTCTTCAGAGCATCCTTCAGATGTTCCACTTCAGCGTTTAAAGTGGCCTCGGTCTTCTCAGCCTCATGGCCCTTCTCATTCAGAGGAATTTTTCCCAAGGTCCAGTTGACATAGTGATGCATGGTGAGAAGACCCTGCAAAACATGTGCAGAGACGTCAGTCTAAGATTTGATATGGTTTGATGCCGATGTTACACTTGAATAATTCAGAAGCAAGAGTTAAAGGTCTTACTTGGATGGAACGGTGGAGGGAGAATTCAACCAACAAAGGCTTATCCAGTGAGCGGCAGAAGCGCTTGTTAGACTCGATCATGACATCGCCGATGGCATCAAGGGCCTTCAGACTTTGGCCAATGACGCTGTCACCAATCTTTAATTGCTCAAGACGAGCAATCGGTGCGTCCTCAGAAGAAATGAGGATGGCACAGTTCCCCTTATTGTTCTTCTTCTGCCTCTGATCTTCAGGGGCAGGGTCGACAGGTTTTCTCTTCATGGTAACCTCGGCCCTTGAGGTATAGGGAGGGGGATGAGGGGAACTCAGACCAGCTTTCTTCACGAGCTTCGTAAGACTGGGGACTACCATCTCCCAGAGTTCGTCAGATATTCCTTTTGGGCGCTCTGCAGAACATAAAGGTCTAAGTTAGAAAATCAGAGATAAACAAATTCAAAGGTAAAACTCGTTAGAATAAAAAACACTTACGAAGTTCTGTCAGGGGACTTCCCCCAAGCCCAGTCTCAGAGAGATAGTAGGGGGTCATCAGGTGTTCGAATTTGACAAGCAGACCATGCTCCCCTGATCCTGAAGGTCTTTCACCTTCTGCAGATTCTACAGGCTTAGTTTAGGGTCGGCCCTGGCAGCCATTGTAACCTTCCCCCATCTCTGGGGAATTCTCGGATCTAGTGAGGAAGAGGGGGCACATGGACCAAATTCCCATGGCCCTGATACAAAGAAGTAACGTGGCTTCCAATTATGGTTAGAAGTTTGGGTGATCTACAACATCTTTTTATTTGACTTCCGAGCTAAAAAATGATAATAGCTCGGATGGTTCCTGGCAGATGAAGGGACATAGCACCCCGTGACGACTTGGACTGGAAGGTCTGTGTGATGGGTAGCCCTCCATAGGACAATAGCACCAATTATCACCCTCCAGGCATTGGGTGACAACTGGGAAGGGGACAAGTTGATGTAGGCCAATATAGCCCTGATGATGGGATGAATGGGCAGACGAAACCCTAACTTAAACATCTGCTCATACAGGAAGATCTCACCATCTCGGCCGTCATAAGCTCTCTCTTCCCTCAGAGATCTCCTAAGTTTTATAGAGGGGCTTATATAATATAGGTGTCTGAATGCCAAGAAGTCTACCTCACTGACAGTACTCTTTATCTCGGCTGCCTCAGAGGTATCAACATCACTCTCGTTACCATCATCATCCGATTCAACGTCGGCCTGAGCAGATGATGGGTTACCACTTGGGAACCTCTGAGCGAACTCAGCACCCGTGACATCCGACAGGGGAATGTCTTTAAGAATTGGTGGAAAATCCACACTCGATTTAATAACTTCAACATTTGAGGAGGACTGGGATGTGCCAGACTCACCATGGGACGAGATGCGACTAGAAACCTTTGCTTGATCAGGGACCTGATCTTGTCGAATTGAAAAATCCATGGCCTCTTAAAAAGAGTCAACAGAAATAGGGTCTGAGGTGGATGACTCAGACTCAGACATTGGAGAGGGTTCAACTGGGACCTCTACTCGAATAACTAGATCAGAGGGTTCAGGGTATATGACCTTCAGAGGTGATGGAATAATGGGCCTAAGGGGGAACGCCTCGGCCCTATGAGATTCCTCTTGGGCTCTTTCTATTTGTTTAATTTTATCTAAGGTCTTCTCCCTAAGAGAGGGGAATTCCTATAAGAGTTGGTAAAGGGGTCTGAGCATACGAGGCAGACCCTACACTTGTGACTCTCCTAAATAAACAATATTGGTAATTTGACTAAGGATCAAACCTGGGTTTTTTGAGCAAGAACAATGAATGAATAGTTCTCCAGAAAACTCATAGGTTCACCGACAAATGCTTAAGCTCGCCGGAAAATAAAATGAATGGAAGAATAAGGCAGAAAAATGCAACAAAAGGAGTGAAAAGAGAGATAAACGATACCTGAGAAAATTTGTGAAGAAGAGAGAGAGAGAGAGCAGCAAAAAAAAGCCACCAATAGTCCCTTAAGCAAGCCCTTGTAGAGAGAGAGAGAGTTTTTAGGCGAGGGAATGCAGAAATGAAGAAGAAAGAGAAGAAAGGGGGTATAACCCTCAACATCTACTGCACGCGTCCCAAGGCCCATCACTGCTTTGGGAGCCTAAAGGTCGGCTGACATCACGTGCTTACCAGGCACGCCTCACACTTCAGCAATTAATAAGTGTTAAAGGAACATTGGCACAAGGTAGAAGGACCTCGGAGTTGTAGACCCCATAGTTACCTGCTCTCACATGTAACTAAGGGCTGGGGGGGTGATTGATATGTCCTAAATGTACCCCCTCGGCTTAGAGACATCAACCTCGACCATGGAGATGGCCGATGTTAGAGAGACCTTGGATCATCAAATAGAGATCTCATCCTAAGCATGGTCGGCCACGATAGATGTTGCTAGCTACCCCAAAAAGTGACGTCACCATGATCTAGGGGCGGTTATCCGCTTGGTCTTCCAAGGATTGTAACCTCGGCTCGGAAGATGAAGAGGTTACCCGTCATCAGCATCAATCTCGGCTAGGGATTGACCGACGTTGCCACTTTGTCACCACTACCTTGGCCCAGGCCGATGTCATAGCTCAACGTCTTACCACGGCTCTCCCACTGAACCAAGGTCACCACCTCGTCTTCTTCCAGGTCGAGGTTGGGATCATTCAGGGATGGACGAGTTTTTATCAGCATATGCATTAATGGGCACACGTGTACATAATCAGTTATAACCGAATCATTCCCCCCACGTGAGGGAATATTGAGGTCATCATTATCTACATGAGATCAGCTAGGTGTCATTCTCATATTGGTTCGATCCTCAGGAACATACTCATTGCATGCTTGGGGGTACACTACACCCCCTAGGCAGTATATATAGAGGTCATCCTCTACTTTGGAAAGGATCCGAAATTAGCAACCCTAGCTGAAACTCTGTCTAAATACACAGTATAGAGAGATAAAACTTGAGAGATTGTATCTATGGCCATTAGAGCCCTCATACAGTGATACATATCATACACTTGCACATTGGACGTAGGCCTAATTGGCTGAACCACTTATATTCCGGTGTGAATCCTCTTCTCCTCACCTCCTTCTTCTGTGTACCTTTATACTGCCATTGTTAACACTGAATTGAGCTTACAAACACCTTAAAGGGTGGTGTTCATACTATTACTCTATCAAAATCACACCAGAACCTCCTAGTATTCTATCCCCGCTTTCTAAGTAATAAGTGCCTTGTTCTTTCACTCCCCACTGGTAGTCATCACTCTCAGGAGTTCCTTTTGAGAAAAGTTAGTATTATTTTTGTGAAGTTCATCTTCTTACAGGGAGTGAGTTGTAACTTGGGTTCCACTTTTACCAAAAGGAGAAGGTTTCACCAAAAGCTGCTCCGGAAGTTCTTGAGATTCTTGAAAGCAGAGTTCATTAAAGTGGGTCATGCCTCATCCAATTCAGCATCTTACAGGACCCCAGTCACACTACCGTCTTACATTTGGCGACTTCGTTGGGGAGTATTCTTGCTTTAATGGACAAATAAGGTTTCAACATTTCTAAGCAGCTAGTTTTTATGACATTCCACCTAGGAATGGAACTCAAAGTGACCAGACCACTTAGGAGGATATGGTGGTGATAAGATCAAAGACACCTTCTTCGCAGGAGTTCAGAGTAGCTCACCGAAAAAGCTCCGATGATAGGTATGAGTCTTATGAACATGTTTTTTAACTTCTTGAAGCAAAACAATGTAGACCTATCAAGTTTGGATCAAGGTTGTGTAACACTAGCAGCTTCCCCCTTTGGAGGGGCAACCACCCCAGTAACAATTCCGATAGAAATTATTTTGCCTCGAAAGATGGTGCCAGAGAAGGTTGTGGCACCATCAAGTTCACCATCAGCTAAGGGAATGAGTTTGGAGGAATCACCCTCCAAAGCTGTTACTATGGAGGAGGTCTGGAAGTTGCTCTCCTCTTCTCAAAGGGAGGGTCCTCATCTATATGAGGAGTTGCAGGACCCCTACCCACAAGAGGTGAATGAGAAGCCATACCCGAAGGGGTATATTCCACCAAACTTTATAAAGTTCAGCGGCAAATGGGAGAATACAAGAGAGCACGTGAAAAAGTCCGTTGAGTACTTGGGAGTTCATGACAATAACAAAAATCTGAGGTTGAGGAAGTTCTCCAAGAGGGAAGGCCTATACATGGTTCCACCATTTGGCACCGCTCTGTGACACCCCGCCTAATTAAATACCGGGCGATAGATACTTTATTAAATTAAAATCAAGGTGAATAGTTGGTTCATTCTTAGCATCACTGTCGCAAATTTAAATTTTCAAATTAAACACCCTAAATAATTAAGCTAAGTGTCAAAACCATTTAAAACCTTATTTCCATTTTTATTGAATCCAATTATAAAACCTTTGACAATTAACAGTTTAAGAGACACACATTAATAGTAAGAATGTAAATGGACGTTCAAGAATATAACAATCAAATAACAAATCCCAGCTTTAAAATACCAAAGGAAAACAGCCTGACAGTAATAAATCCTGAAGTAAAAATACTGAAAGTAAATGAATTACAATCTCTGACAAAATCCAACTGGATAAGGAAAAAGGGCGACACATTCCCAATTGGATAAAACAGAACTAGAAGTGGAGTCAACAATGAGGTCGTTTAAGCAATGGCGTGCAACTTCCACAAAAGCTACAGCACGTTCCATCCAAAGAATCCTAAGCATGACGCCCCTATGGCTGGGCAACTGTAATACATATATATATACACACAAGAGAGAAGAGATAATAGCAAACGGGACAAAGCCCGATTGTAAAACAATTTTAAATAGTTTAGAAAGTATTTAAAATGCTTACCGGCTAATGCAACAATCATATTAGTATGCGACACTCTCTTGAGAATTCTCACCTCTCATCTAGTGTGCACTTCTACCATACTAATGAATCTCATATGTCTCTCTAACTTAATCTCCATAAGTCTTATCACGTGAAATAAAGGTTATGATATTCACTTTTAGATAATCTAATTCTTCAATATTTCTTACGTTAATTAGAAGAACTCCGTATCATTATAACATTTTCGAATACTTATAGTGAAATTGAAAATTTATACATTGCTTAACTTCTTTCACGAACAGTAGAAAGTTCTCATATAGATATACGTATATATATTAATTACTCGTATAATATATATACAAACATCACCCCACATAAAATCTATGGTGATAGGCTTCCATATATAAGTATATGTATACCAATCACTCATATAATATAAATATACTAACGGCACCCCACATAAAATCTATGGTGCTGGCATACACTGTTATCAAGTCCCCTTTATCACACAAACTAAGGGAAATACTAGTTCGGAATCACTCTCGAACTGTATTAACACAAAAATACAAACAAATGGAGGCGAAGCATAGTTCCAAGTCACTAAGAGGTCAGCATATCCCTCACGTCTCTTAGGACCGTCTGACTATTAATCAGATATCCTCTACCAAGGAATCCTATGTTCTAGGGTACGCGTCAATATCCCCCATAAAGGTCCCATAGAGATAAGAACGTCCCGGCGCGAAAACCCCCGTGATAGCAAGTAGCCCGAGTATGATTTTTATACAGATATAAAATATGCACAATCACACAGTCATATATATATATATATACACACACACACACACACACACACATCCACATTGTTGAATTATGTGCGCTCACGACCCATAATTATAATTATCCGTTATTACACATTTTACTCGATTATTTCGTATAACGGACTCGCTCATTTTATTCTCGTAATTAAGTTATTCTAAACTCACTTCTAGCCTCTTGAAGTATTATCTTTACCTAAGTACAATTTCAATAGGCCCTCACTCACCTTCTAATCCAACTTCCTAGACATTTCGATTATCTAATCAATGCACGTATGATTTCCTAAGTATGAATATCTCCCATTTACTCTTCCTTTCCCTTTCACATTAAAGTCCCACATAACGGGGCTTATCTTGACCCAACTGGTCCTTTTTGTGTTTCATTATGTTCTAGCAACTCTAATCAAGATTTACTACGCATCAAATATAATTAAGTTAACACGAGCAAAAAAATGCAATTTTCTAGGAGGGGTCGATCGATCGATGAAAGGGGTCGATCGATCGAACTATCGATCGATCGATGCTCTGGGCTCGATCGATCGATCAAGCAGTTATGGCGAAACTGCAGAAAACCCAGGTACGGAAATCTTACCCCAAACTCATCAAAATCATCATGTTTCAGTCCCAAACTCCCAACCACTTATACTACAAGTGCTGTATACCCATATAAACGATATCCAACATAAAACATGCGAGTTTTTATCAACTATAACAAAATAAAAGGGTAAAACTTATATAAATCTCAAGAGCCCTAATATTTTTCTTTAACTTAGTTTCTTCCATTATTTTTCCATATTTTCTATCACTCACACCATGGAAATACGTGGTTCAACCTCTACATGTGAAATGGATTTCCAGAATATAATCTTTACCTCTATAACATGTAATTTTTGTCTCCAATTAATGTTTTCTTTCAAGAACACTAATTCTAATCAACCCTAGACTAATATAAAAGAATGCATTAACTTGATTAAAGCAAGATAGATACTTGCCTGAAATTCAAAGTTCTGATTTGTGGAAGAATTTGGTGTGGTTGAGATCCACGTTGCACGATCTACCATTTGGCAGTGACGGCGGTGCAACCGGAGAAGTTCTTGGCCTAGAACTCCTTGGAAAGCTTCTCATCTTCCTCTCCAATGGCCGTCATTAGTTTTTGGTTATGCTAACCCTAGAAGACAACATTTACCATCTGATATAACCCTAGAAAATTCGTGGGTTTAATTACCCATAATTACGAAATGTCCAAAACGCCCTCCCGGGGTACTAATTAAGCCTAAAAATTCCCGAGACCCAAACTAAAACCCCGGGTACATTATTTTGACTATCTCGACCCTTTCGGACACTTTGGCGCACTCGAAATGACCATAAGGGCAACTTATAATTTATTCACTTTATATAATAATAATTTATTCCTGACACGACACAGGCGCGTCCCGACTTAATTTCCATAATTGTCATTTTATTCACACGTGGCAATTTTTATAAAAAAAATAATCTCATATATTACTATACTCATCCAGTAACATTCAACAAATTTCCAATAATTACTAACTCTCGTCACGCTAGTAAATATTTAAAACAACTTTCTGGATTAAAATTAAATTAATTTATCTCAATTAAGTTTAATAAATCCCTAAATTTAAAAGCCATAAAAATACGGGGTATTACATACTTGCCCCCTAATAACGGAATTTCGTCCCGAAATTCGGAAAATAAGGCCTACCTGGTAGAACAATTCTGGATATCTATTCAGTACGCAAACTATTTACATATTAAGGCGCTTAATCACTATAGCCCCCGCCTCACAGTAAGCTTGATTAACATTCTCATTGGAGACACTTCACATGGTGCTCCTAACCGATAACATTCGCATAGGTCACGCCTATACATTATAAATTTCCATTTTCTCACTATCATTGGGAGGCCGCTCCTCACATTAAATTCCCATTATAACTTCCCATTCTGATAAGAACCATACGAACATCTGACCATTCTTGTTCGCCTAAAACAGTCATGGAATTCCACCATAGTTATCGGATTATCCTCGACCGATCCAAAATTCTGATTAATCACTCACCTCTAAACATACAGAAGGAGAATAGTTGAGGATCTTCCACACCAAAACCTTAATAAGCACCTCGTACGTGACAAATAGGTGCGAGTGCTTCTACAGAGCACTCCTGAAATCACCGTACCAAGATTCCAAAATTTTCTTTATGTGGCTTCACTAATCTTTAATCACTGTGCGCCTTTTCCCTGGCTAAGGGTGATACATCCTACTCGAAACGAAACCTTATGTTCGCTGGTTCCTGAAATCCCATATCAAAGGTGGGATTCAAAAATCCCATCCTGATTTAGAAATTAATACTGTGCCAGACCGTGTACTGGCGCGATCCTTCCTTTGAAAGGAAGTCTGGGCACACTAGTTAATGTTGTAAACCACCCCAAAGGAATATCACTCACTTCCTTTTTGGGCGACTTAATTCACACGTTTGGATGAACCCTTGATCTTGTTTTGAGGATGGCAACCTGTCCAAGAAACTTTACCGACTTTACCGACCTCTTCCAATTTCATGAATTGTCGATAAACACAAAATTCTCTGGTTGATTCTCCTCTTTCAACCGAACTCTACCTATGGGCGGTGCATGTAGAGACTACTCACTACGTCCCGCTATACATCGATTTTTCCTTGAAATGTATCACATTAAGTGACACGTAATACTCCCTTTCCTTCCTTGGTGTATGCCGAAAGTTCCGACTCGTGCTCTTTTCTCCACGATGCGCACTTCTGGATCTTTTATACCATACTAACATCATCACTCTTTGTATGCGCAAGTCCCTCTCACACTTGACAAATAACAACTCCGCTCCGAGTGCTCTTCATAATAATTAAATTCTACTCTATTCAAGGAATACCCCTTCTTAAATGGATTCCCACAGCCTTCCAATCAAAATTAGGGTGTGCTATTTCAATTGCACACTTATGTATGGATTATCGCCCCTCATGTGACGTTTAATCCACTCTACTACTTTTACTTCGTTATGTTAGTCCCACAAACATATATTCCACACGTCTATTACCACACCCCTTCAACTCGGACGATTTTAACATCGGCTAACCAAGATGCCCACATTTTGTAACACCCTGACCGCCCTGGGAGAGCGAACGACGCGCTACTCATCTGTATAACTAACTAAATCCAACAAAATATAAGGAATAGGGCATTCAAATTCCATGACAATAAAAGAGGAACAACAAATCTCAAACTTCTTCACGTAAGTACAACAATTTTCCCAAATAGGTACAACAACCAAAATAAATCACTCACGCACTATTCATCAAAATAAATACAAGTCATCTCTTTTGTATAATAAAAATTATTTCCAGATAATCCATGCTAAATATCATCCCAACTCTTTATTTACCTTGTGTTCTGAACGCGGTTACAACACTTGGGTACTCTCAATCACCCTAGAGATTGAAATTTTTAAATCCTCCTTATCATCGTTCCACCCCTCAACTCGTGGAGATAACTTTCAATGCTTTCTTACCACATAACTGGCTCCACTAGCCTTAAATCATGATTAAACTTCTAACTTATAGATATGATTACCTACCCCTAGTACGACCGAGGTACCTAACTCACGGACTAATGACCAAACATCTCCCTAATTCCAACCTTACGCTAAGTTTCATGCGTGGGATGTCTCGCAAAGCGAAATCCAAACAAGGAACCCCCCGATACACTACTACCTAGCATTTTTGGTTATCAAAATCCGTTAGGTCCTCCGTCCATAGCACGTACCCCTTTATTCCGTCTCTTGACAGAAAAGTTATATTTCCTCCCGTAATTATACTTAATAAAGAACACCAATTGAACTATCGTTCAGTATTGGTTGGTGGTAATTGCATTCCATAAACCTCGAATACATACAATCGAAATTCTCGAAATCCCTTTCACTAATAATAGGGGTATAACTCTTAACTCCCACATATCTAGAGGATAGATATAACAATGCACTCTTCCTATCCCCAAGTTCTGAGTGCTAAACATAATACTGAGTTAAATCTTTTCGCTCAACAGTAAACCCACTACATACTGAATCATAATGACAAAGTCCATACATACATCGGTATCGAATATCTCGAGCCCACTATCCCCTCCAAAGTCTCTAGGATAGATAGTATAAGTGCGAGTTTGACCTTCTTGCAGGTGAAGCCTCGCCAGAAAAAAATATG
This sequence comes from Sambucus nigra, assembly GCA_949130495.1. Lineage (NCBI taxonomy): Eukaryota > Viridiplantae > Streptophyta > Magnoliopsida > Dipsacales > Adoxaceae > Sambucus > Sambucus nigra. The sequence continues at coordinate 308,209,302 of OX422221.1, read as the reverse complement.
CTGCACTAATACAACCACTCCGATAGCCTTACAATAATTGCCCACTATCGTACTAACCATTTCTATAATGTTGTAACAAATATAATATCATCCTCGCATATCGCATCACTACAACGAGTAACCTCAGTAAGGTACATAACATTGTTAATATACTCATTCATCCTCCGCGGATAGGACTAAAGAAAAATCCCGCTACACTAGGGAAAAATATTCACATAATAATAACGTTTATAATTATACGCATTAAACTCGTCTCACATGTTAATCTAGCAATGAACAAAATATAGTGACTCGCTCTTGTCACAAAAACACACCTCATCCTCTGAGGATAAAACTTATACTTCTACCTTGACAATCGTCTTGACTGCACAAATGGTCTCCGGACGTAACACGTTTGCCCAAACTAAAACAAAACTACTTTAATCGTTGTCTTTTACTAGGCACCGTATTCCTGTCCCTTTTCTCACTTCGGAAAATATTATTGTGTGTGATTTCACTCCCCATAATTTACCTCAACACATAATCCACTTATCACCTATCTTACTAACCGTGTTAGGATTGTCCTTCTCTCGCACTTTAGTAGACTCGATTCCTGTTGGTTACCTCGGTTATTCCTTTAGCCTTTTAGGCCCTAAAGAACATGTCACTGTCTAAAATAGTCCTTACTGAATTTACCATCACTTGGTAAGAATTCAACTATCCGAATCATTTAAATGGGTCCCCGGATGTGTATCCACATCCCTTTGTGGTGCTACACCACCACCGTTGTATTCAGTCTTATTCTCGACTAAATTCTTTGATTCTTTTAGCTTCCCACACAAAGGAGCATTATCATCTTTATTGACAAAAAATACGACATTTTCAACCTCTAAATCGACCGTCCATCAGAATTTCCTCTTTGAGTGTTATCAACTATTATTACGAGTCGATCTCCCACTTGGAGTCGTTTCCTCCACTTGTATCTACATCTTTCGATACAAAATTGGCTAACGATTAAGATTCATATTCACAAATGGACCTATGTCACGTCCTCTTGTGATGAGTTCAAGACAATGTTCACTTCTAATCCTAAACATCTGATGAAGAAACATATGGTCAACACTGTACCTAATGTTCTCCTATAGACATAGCATTCCACTTCTAAAATTTATGGTCGACTCCCATCATTATAACTTCGTTTCGACAGCCAAGAAAATTTTCTCTAAATTTTTCACTTTCAGTTAGCCACACTCTGTCTTATATCAAAACCTTTGGATACTTTACCTCCTTTGGTAAACACACACAATTCCCGCATTTCTAGAATTCCCACTGACAGTTCTCTACACGTTTTGTAACATCCTGATGTCCGCTTAACGGTCCTCTTCCGACATCCGTCATCGCTCGGCACACGCACATATCAGAACGAAATTTAGAATTCACTAATGTATATACGTTATACAGGAGAATGAAATCTCTTCAAAGAAATCGGTAATCCTAAATATAGGGCTCTATATCAAGCAAAGTAACGCTGAAAGCATAATAAGCCACACAGATCCTAAAAGACACTAGAACCTGATGCTCTGATACCACCTGTGACACCCCGCCTAATTAAATATCGGGCGATCAATCCTTTATTAAATTAAAATCAAGGTGAACAGTTGGTTCATTCTTAGCATCACTGTCGCAAATTTAAATTTTCAAATTCAACACCCTAAATAATTAAGCTAAGTGTCAAAACCATTTAAAACCTTATTTCCATTTTTATTGAATTTAATTATAAAACCTTCGACAATTAATAGTTTAAGAGACACACATTAATAGTAAGAAAGTAAATGGACGTTCAAGAATATAACAATCAAATAACAAATCCCAGCTTTAAAATACCAAAGGAAAACAACCTGACAGTAATAAATCCCGAAGTAAAAATACTGAAAGTAAATGAATTACAATCTCTGACAAAATTCAACTGGATAAGAAAAAAGGGCGACACATTCCCAACTGGATAAAACAGAACTAGAAGTGGAGTCAACAATGAGGTCGTCTAAGCAATGGCCTGCAACTCCCACAAAATCTACAACACGTTCCATCCAAAGAATCCTAAGCATGACGCCCCTGTGGCTGGGCACCTGTAATACATATATATATACACACAAGAGAGAAGAGATAACAGAAAACGGGTCAGAGCCCGATTGTAAAACAGTTTTAAATAGTTTAGCAAGTATTTAAAATGCTTACCGGCAAATGCAACAATCATATTAGTATGCGACACTCTCTTGAGAATTCTCACCTCTCATCTAGTGTGAACTTCTACCGTACTAATGAATCTCATATGTCTCTCTAACTTAATCTCCATAAGTCTTATCACGTGAAATTAAGGTTATGATATTCACTTTTAGATAATCTAACTCTTCAAGATTTCTTACGTTAATTAGAAGAACTCCGTATCGTTATAACATTTTCGAATACTTATAGTGAAATTGAAAATTTATACATTGCTTAACTTCTTTCACGCATAGTAGAAAGTTCTCATATGGATATACATATATATATTAATTACTCGTATAATATATATACAAACAGTACCTCACATAATATCTATGGTGCTAGGCTTCCATATATAAGTATATATATACCAATCACTCATATAATATAAATATACTAACAGCACCCCACATAAAATCTATGGTGCTGGCATACTCTGCTATCAAGTCCCCTTTATCACGCAAACTAAGGGAAATACTAGTTCGGAATCACTCTCGAACTGTATTAACACAAAAATACAAACAAATGGAGGCGGAGCATAGTTCCAAGTCACTAAGAGGTCAGCACATACCCTCACATCTCTTAGGACCATCTGACTATCAATAAGAAAGCCTGTACCAAGGAATCCTATGTTCTAGGGTACGAGTCAATATCCCCCATAAAGGTCCCATCGAGATAAGACCATCCCGGCGCGAAAACCCCCGTGATAGCAAGTAGCCCGAGTATGATTTTTTATACAGATATAAAATATGCACAATCACACAATGATATATATATATATATATATATATATATATATATATATATATATATATATATATATATATATATATATATATATATATATATACACATCCACATTATTGAATTAGGTGCGCTCACGACCCATAATTATAATTATCCGTTATTACACATTTTACTAGATTATTTCGTATAACGGACTCTTTTATTTTATTCTCGTAATTAAGTTATTCTAAACTCACTTCTCGCCTCTCGAAGTATTATCTTTACCTAAGTACAATTTCAGTAGGCCCTCACTCACCTTCTAATCCAACTTCCTAGGCATTTCGATTATTTAATCAACGCACGTATGATTTCTTAAGTATGAATATATCCCATTTACTATTCCTTTCCCTTTCACATTAAAGTCCCACATAACGGGGCTTATCTTGACCCTACTGGTCCTTTTTGTGTTTCATTATGTTCTAGCAACTCTAATCAAGATTTACTACGCATCAAATCAGATTAATTTAACACGAGAAAAAAAAATGCAGTTTTCCAGGAGGGGCGATCGATCGATGAAAGCGGTCGATCGATCGAACTATCGATCAATCGATGCTCTGGGCTCGATCGATCGATCAAGCAGTTATGGCGAAACTGCAGAAAACCCAGCAACGGAAATCTTACCCCAAACTCATCCAAATTATCATGTTTCAGTCCCAAACTCCCAACCACTTATACTAAAAGTGTTGTATACCCATATAAACGATATCCTACGTAAAACATGCAAGTTTTTATCAACTATAACAAAATAAAAGGGTAAAATCTATATAAATCTCAAGAACCCTAATATTTTTCTTTAACTTAGTTTCTTCCATTATTTTTCCATATTTTCTATCACTAACACCATGGAAATACGTGGTTCAACCTCTACATGTGAAATGGATTTCCAGAATATAATCTTTACCTCTACAACATGTAATTTTTGTCTCCAATTAATGTTTTCTTTCAAGAACACTAATTCTAATCAACCCTAGACTAATATAAAAGAATGCATTAACTTGATTAAAGCAAGATAGATACTTGCCTAAAATTCAAAGTTCTGATTTGTGGAAGAATTTGGTGTGGTTGAGATCCTCATTGCGCGATCTACCATTTGGCGATGACAGCGGTGCAACCGGAGGAGTTCTTGGCCTAGAACTCCTTGGAAAGCTTCTCCTCTTCCTCTCCAATGGACGTCATTATTTTTGGTTATGCTAACCCTAGAATACAACACTTACCATCTTATATAACCCTAGCAAATTCGTGGGTTTAATTACCCATAATTACGAAATGTCCAAAACGCCCTCCCGGGGTACTAATTAAGCCTAAAAATGCCCGACACCCAAACTAAATCCCCGGGTACATTATTTTGACTATCTTGACCCTTTCGGACACTTTGGTGCACTCGAAATGACCATACGGGTAACTTATAATTTATTCACTTTATAGAATAATAAATTAGTCTTGACACGACACAGGCGCGTCCCGACTTAATTTCCATAATTGTCATTTTATTCACCCATGACAATTTTTATAAAAAAAATAATCTCGTATATTACTATACTCATCCAGTAACATTCAACAAATTTCCAATAATTACTAACTCTCGTCACGCTAGTAAATATTTAAAACAACTTTCTGGATTAAAATTAAATTAATTTATCTCAATTAAATTTAATAAATCCCTAAATTTAAAAGCCATAAAAATACGGGGTATAACACCATCAATATCGCTACATGGGAAGAGATGCACCGACAGTTCCTTCAAAAGTTCTTTGTAACTGAGGATGAATTCACACTAAGACACCTGACGCAAAAGGTTCAGAAGCTTGGTGAGGAGTTAATTCAGTATATCAAACCTTTCCGTGAGAAGGCACTAGATGTCCATGAGGATGTAGCAGAGGCAAGGCTGCTACAAATATGTGTTGAGGGACTCTTGGAGGAATATAAGTTGCATTTGATCAATAAAACTATATATGAAACTTTTAGAGAGTTCACCAGGGATGCTAGAAATATAGCCATGATAATCAATCCAAGGACCTTGAGTTGGAGGACGCAAGTGCCACTGACTTCTGGGATGTTTCAAGTCTTAATGAGGCACGCAATCAACTATGTGGATGGAAATCCCAATGGCAAGAAGGGAGGCTCGATATCCAAGAACAACAGCCCAGGTAACAAGAGAAAGTTCGGGGATGATGCTCCACCACTGTTACCTTGCAGTGTTGCAAAAGCTATGGAGTGTTATTGTACCTTGATATGAGCGGGGGTAGTAAGTCCCCCTCACTCTAATGGAGAAATCCCAATAGAAATCTATAAAGCCAACCCTAAATATTGTAACACTCCACTAAGGATTGTTACTACTTGAGGAGGATCATCGGCGAGTAGGTGGGCAAAGGTACTTTACAGATTCCTCCTATGGATGTTAATAAAAATCCATTTCTAGCATATCACTTTAGCACTGTCAATATGGTAGTGGCATATGATGAATAAGAACCCCAAGAGCTGATGGAATGGGAGAGTGGTGACCAAATATGTGAAAGATTGGAAAGGTTATTACTGAGCAACAAATAGATAATTGAGCTAAAAAGGAAGCGAGAGGAGTGGTTCTTCACTCCGGACCAAGAAGAATATGGAAGTGACGAAATTGAGCAAGTAAACTTCCCATAGGGCGAAGTGGATATCATTCTCACTCTGGATGAAGGGAGGACATCTGAGGTAGAATATGCTTGTAATGCCCAGACATATGAGGTAGACCTAGATTCTGAATGTGAGGCCATGTGAGGAGACCCAAGTTCAAGTGGTTCTTCGACCAAATAAGAGTGAAGTACGACACCAGAACAGTCATCACAAGGAAAGTTTTAGAAATTGTGCATTAACGCAGAGACCCCTCATTGAATTAGTAGGGGACGATTGGGAGGTTGATCAAGAGGTATACCTTTAAAGTGGTATTCTCTGAGGCAGACGGGCAGGTGCCTTACTTCCATAATCGCCCGTTGTATGTCACAACTATGATAAATAGAGTCTCATTCCCCGGATCATTAATGGATGGAGTAACATCCATTAACATTATGCCAATCAGTATGTGATACGAGATAGGGATCGATTAGGAGAAGATAGTGCTTGTGCCACTAGTGATATCGGGATTTGACAGTGCCAGAATGCAATCTCTCGGATATATGAATATAGAAATTAATTTGGAAAATTTCACCTCCCACATCAAATTTCATGTCATCAATGCTAATACTAGCTACCAATTGCTCATTATGAGGGTACGGATGCATACCCACGGCATAGTACGCTCCACTTACCATCAGTGTGCGAAGGAAAATATTCGAGGCACGGGGATCATCATCAAATAAAAAAAGAATACCTTTTCCGTTAAAGAGGCCCATCTAGTGGATGTGACATTCTATACGGAACTCAATGAGGAAAGAAAGAATTATGCAAGAAAGATAAAAGAGAAGCAGGTGGTTGTAAGCGGTGCCTAGACAAATAAGTCCCTCTATGATCGTATGGGGGGAAGGGTGATCCCCCACATAGAAAAAGGAAAGAGGAAGGTGGAGGAGGTGGTGAAACCTCCTTGAACTTGTAAAAAAGTGGTCCTGGTCGATGGAAAAATTATTTACCGTTCTTAATGGTCTGTGCGGGCCGTGTTCTGGGATAAGAGCACCGACCCGGCACCAGACTATTTTGTTTTTACTAATATCATATCATTGAGCATGTTGAGGAACCAGAGGAAGCTCCAGAATGCATGTAGGATGTACCCAAAGAGAAGATACAAGAGTTGGAGGAGATCAGCCTGGGGGTAGAAGGGGGTGAAGGTAGACCCATTATTATCTCTAACAGTCAGGACCCAAAACAGAAGGAAGAGTTCATTGACCTACTCAAAGATTACACCAACATGTTTTCTTGAAAATACAGGGAGATGCCAGGAATAGATCAAGAGGTGATCTCTCATATGTTGAATGTTATTCCCAATGCTTTTCCAGTTAGACAAGCAACACGCACGTACAAGGCTGACCTCAACCTGAAGATAAAAGTAGAGGTAGAGAAGTTGTTGCAAGCAAGGTTCATCAAACCTATTCAGTACCATGTGTGTCTCTACAATATAGTACAGGTGGCAAAGAAAGATAAGATCCAAATTTGGATTTATGTGTATTTTTGTGATTTGAATCAGGCACGCCCTAAGGATGAGCTTCCTCTGCCAAGCATAGACCATTTAGTCGACGCTAAGGCAGTACATGATATGTATAGTTTCATGGATGGGTACGTCAGCTATAACTATATTAAGATGGATCCGATGGACACGGAGAAGACTGCCTTCTGCACACCATTAGGGAACTTCCACTACACAGTCATGCCATTCGGATTGAAGAATGTCGGGGACACATAACAAAGGACCGTGATGGAAATTTTTCATGATATACTAGAATTTTATGCAGATGATCTAGTGGTGAAATCCAAGAAAGAAAATAAGCACATACAGGACCTCCGGAGGGTGTTTGAGAGGTGCCGCAGGTACAAAATGGGGATGAACCCCTCGAAGTGTGCCTTCAGGGTCACCGTGGGGAAGTTTCTATTTTTTTTAATAGGCAGAGGTGAAAGTAGATGCAGAAAAGATGAAATCAATAGTGATGATTTCACCCCTGAAGAGTTAGAGGCAGCTCAAAAGCTTCTTGGAAAGGTATCCTCCCTAAGAAGGTTCATACATGCACTAGTGGAGGTGACTCACCCATTTACACACCTGCTGAAGGAAAAATCCAAGTGGATATGGGGGAGGATCAGAAGAAAGCATTTGAGAAAATTAAAGAAATTTTAGTCTCTCCATCCACGATGATCCCACTGAGGCTGGAGCACCGCTGCTGTTCTACCTCACCTCAACAGAAAGGTCCATAGGGGCACTTTTCGCCCAAGAAAAAGGAGTAGAAAAGACAGTGTATTACTTATCAAGAGTAATCTCAGGAATAGAATTTAGGTACACCAACATGGAGAGGAACTGCCTTTCCTGGGTTTTTATGGCTCAAAAGTTGAGACAATATCTGCTAGCCTTTACAGTTCATATAGTCACTAAATGTGACACTATCAAGTACCTCCTAGTGCGGACAGTACTTTAGGACGAGATGCAAGTTAGTTTTTGATTTTGTCAGAATATGACTTAAATGCATAGTGCCCAAAGCCATCAAGAGTCAGGAAGTACCAGATCTGTTAGCCCATTTTCCAAGTGGAAACTTTGAGCCCCTAGGGAAGACTTACCTGGGGAGAATTTTCAAACATGCATTGTGGAAGAAATGGAAAAGTGGTCAATGGGGTTCGATGGCTCTAGCGCACAAGGCACATGAGGTGCGAGCATCATACTCTCGAACAGCAAGGAGAAGATCACCCTCTCTTTCAAATTAGACTTCAAATGATCAAACAATGAGGGTGAGTATGAAACTCTTATTTTGGGTATGTTGGAAGCACTTCGGAGGTGAGTCAAAGTATTGTGCATATGGGGGTACTCTAACCTAGTGGTGAAATAGGTTAATGGGGAGTTCTCTCTCAAACATGCTAACTTGTCACCCTATAAATACATCATCCAGAGGTTGCTGGTATAATTCTTGGAAGTAACTATTGAGAGATGTGTAAGAATAATGAACAGGCACCCCGACACGCTAGCTATGATATTGCAAAAGTTAGACATGGATGAGGCAGAAGCCACGATCATAGTGCGGCGGAGGATAGTGCCTACCATAGTGAAGTATTTGTTCCCAAGCAATGATCCAAAAGGCTGGAGGCACCTAGTTTTGAAGTAGTTAGAGACAAGAGAGGGAATGATGAAGATGTTAAAGTTAGCTAACTACCACCTGCTGCAGGGAACACTTTACTTCAAGAGCTCTGGAGGGCTCTTAGCAAGGTGTGTTAGAGAACATGAAGCTAAATAGAGGTCGACCGAGATGCATGTAAATAATTGCGGGGACACGGATATCTCGCTTTACCGCCGGTTACAGCGGGGGGGCTACTATTGGCCCACCATGAGCACAAAGGCTGCTAGTCTGTAATAAGGTTGTTTAAGGTGCCAAATTCATTTCGACTAGGTAGCAAAAGGCAATTTCGTGGAGGCCTTTGAAGATTGGAGGCAATCGTACATAGCGTATCTGAAAGACGGTAAGTTGTTGTGACACTCTGCTTAATTAAATACCGGGTGATCAGGCCTTTAGTAAATAAAAAATAGAATATCCAGATTGATTCTTTCTTAGCATCACTGTCGAAAAACTTTTTAATATTTGCTAAACACTAAGTATTTGAAAAGCAAGTGTAAAATTTTATCTTTATCATTAACATGAAATGATTTAAAACAATTAAATATCACATTCACCATGCTACATTAATTAATACGAAAAATAATGAAATATTGAATCAAATAAGATATGACGGGAGTAAACACCCCAGTCTGAAACTCTAATACAATATTCTATAAAACTAAATCCATCGCTGAAAATAAAATAGTACAATGCCTCTGGAACAACTACTAATAGAAAATGGAAAACATGCCCGATGGAGATAAAGTAATGAGTGCAACAGATCTGCAAAGAAATGGAGGCGTCTATCAAACTAGGACCTGCAATCATCCACAATAACTGCATCACGACAAATGGAAATGAACTCATAAGATGGGCCTCCCTGTGACTGGGCACCTAAAATGTTTTTTTTTACAAAAATTGATTTGGAAAACGGGTTAGAGCCCGAGTAAAAAAATTTAAAAATCCAGTAAAGTATTTAAAATGCATAATCAACAGATATTATATACATGTTAGGTTCACGGATCTCACTTGAGGTCCTAACCCCTCAACTAGTGTACAGGCCTAATGTATACTCCTAACCCGTCCTAGTTATGCTACCCCGCCTAATTGGTTCGAATTAAATATTTTACTTCGTTTACTAACTTTTGGTGCTCACTTATGTCACCCATACAACAACAATTTATGTTCTACGTCTACCAGTCAGTTATAAATTTCATATACTATTAAATTTATATATATATATATATATATACATGTCACTCTAATTATATATATACTACTATAGCACCCCTAGGCTAAGACATGCGGTGCATGCATACTCTGCTATCATATCCAGCTAAATCACGCACTGTATAAAGGACTGTTGGTTTGATATATCTCTCGAACCATAAATACAAATTACATATATTGGAGGTGAACATAGTCCACAGCCAAATGGGTCACGAACATACCTACGCTCCCATTAAACCGTCGAAACTATCATACTCTCGGATAACACGTATCAAAGGTCCTATGTTCTGGGTCTAAGTCTAAAATCCCCCAATGAGCTCTTCAGGATAAGACCGTCCACGACGCGAAACCTCCCCCAGATAGCAAGCAGCGTAGGTATGTCATACACATAATATCACAATCAACATAATATATGCACACACTCATCCTATACATACATAGAGCAAATTTCAAGTTTATCCCATCAACTAACAATTCACATTTTATTCTCATTTCCCATTATTCCTAATATCTCGTTAACCGAAAGGATATAAATAATTTAATTAATTATTTCAGTAGCTACCTTCAACCCATACTTATTGGTCAAAAACCCGGAATCATTATAACAAGCCCGACTTATATTTTAATTCCCAATAATCATTTTTCTCGATAAAGTTACATTCTGTCCAAAAATATAAAATTTCAATTTGAGGATTTTCTAATCCGATTTTGAAAAAACTTAAAACTATAAAGTTGTTTAGAACATGATTTTATACAAGAACTCTAGGGCACACTACCAATTTCCGCTTAAAACAATCATAAAATTATCATACAATGTTCGAACCTTTTCTTGAATAATTTTTCATGTGTTTGACTTTCAGATTCGTATGAGTTCACTTCATTTCTAGTTAGATAGTTGAATCTCCAATTTAATCACATGATTTTCTTATATTTCAAAGTCATCAATAAACTATAAAATCCTAATCATGAGTTCTAAAATCCCAAATGATGTTATCTTAAATCAAAACCTTAATTACATAATCCTATACTCCCAACCAAAACTACCAAACATCATCCCTACCTATATACATGATTTCTAACGTTTCATAATCATCAAATCACCAAGAAACATAATATAATTGGAATTAAGTCAAGAATTATTTCCAAAAAAATCCTAGTTTATCATTTATCCTCAAGAACCTCTATAAAACCCAAATTTTCTTCATGTTTAATCTTCTGAAATAATCCAAATTCGTTATATTACATAACGGATTAAATTCCAAAATTAATTTAACCCAAAACATGATTTAATCTCTCAATTTCGTCATAAATATTCATGAAATCAATATGATTAACATCCTACTCTAACATGGATGATATATCCTTCTTAAATTAAGCAATATAAATACTTGACTTTGTGTGTAGATCTGAATTTCACAAAATTTCTAATATGGTTGTGTTCCTCTCCTTTCAATCTAAGCAACAGGGGTGTTTGGTGGTGGTGCAAGGTGGCTCTAGGTGTTTTTCCTCCTCTAAGACCCTTCACCTTCTTGAGAAACTCTCACACTTTCTCTCCTTTGGTTTCCTCTCACTTTGATTTTTTAATTCCCCATTTTATTAGCCAAAGAGTTTGTCGTAAAGTAGAAAATCTCATACCTCTTCATAGGTTGGAAATCGAAATGTCAAAAATTGACTTTTCACTTGACCCGAGAACCTATACCTATGCCCGAATATATATTTTTGACTATTTTGACGCTTCCGGACACTTTGTGTTTGAACGTGTTTTATATTTACTCGTAATGATCATTTGGTATTTCCATTATACCTAAACCAATGGTACCGTTTCGATCGAATGTATATTTACTACAACTCACGATTTAACGATAAATTCATTCAAGCTGTTACATACCGATATATTTCCTTATAATTAAGGTCTCAATTATATAATGACATGCAAAACTATCGTGTATTCGACAACAATGTCTCAAAATATGAGCCTATACTTATTGATGGCAATTGTTGACACGATGATCCGTTTATGGTAATAACCCGAACATGACCTTGAAAATGACACGACTATCTCGAGTTGCCATCCATGCTTATACCCCACTGGCTCTATCATCTCTACTTTAGAAAGGACCTCACTTCTATAGGTATCAATTTCACTCATTGCCATACCAAGCCATATCTCCTAATAGGGTACATCATCAACAATCCCTGCTTACTCATCTTAGGCCTTAAAACTTTTGCTCCCATTAAAGTACTCTCACTAAGTGAAGGATGTGGAATGATTTAATCCTAGTCGATGGATCATGAATCACTTCGTATCCGAGAAACTTTTTATTTCCCCATTTTGCAACTATTCAAAGGGTAAGCGAAAAAAAAATCTCCCTGTTAAGCCTCATAACTTACTTAGCAGTTTATACCCTTCTACGGGTAATCACATGCAACCCTACCAATTGTAGTTAACATTCCCAATTACTCCCAAAAGTCCAAGACATTCATTCTCATGATCTTCCACATTCTGTATCACTCCTCCCGACTATACATCATCCTACGGTTGACACACCTAGCTCAGGGCTCAATTCTGCCCCCATTGCCTCCCGATACTCCCTATTTAAGGTGAGACTCGTGGGTCTCATCCTTTTATAACAGTATTAGGTGTCATCTTATGTTGATTCAATTCTTCTTTTAATAACACGTTGGGCACGCTGCCAGGCAATATACACACTTCAAACGAATAATAATTATTTTGTTCCTGGTCAATTCACTTCGCGACCCAAAGAAAATCTTGTCTACTATGTAATTATTGAAAATTCAATAATAGACTTGATCAATGTACATACCCATTCTGTCTCTGGAATCATCAATCTATTTTTAAAATTCGGGTATGTAATATCGTACTAACCTCTTCCTTGACGAGTGGGGAACTTGGAAACAACTTCACTATGTCTCACTGAACCCGATATCAACACATTCAACGTATCACATCACGTAGAACATCTTACTCCCTTTATTTTGAGTTAAATAAAAATTATGGCCCGTGCGTTTACTCTAAAACTGTGCGCTTTCTAGGCCCTATTTCCGTCTATTAGAATCTTAATACCCTATCTATGCAGAAAACACTCTCATGCATTCGACTAGGTGAGACTCTGCTCCACCTCCAAAAGTTATGGGGTTATCCTTTGTCAAAGGAGACCCTTTGCATTTGATTCCAATGTATTTGGACTCACTTCGGTTGTTGGAGTTTTCTCGTGACATACACACAGTCAAACTATCTCCTTTTCTCGAATGGAGTTTAGCCTCTCCTACATTTCCAATTGTTTTTTTGCCTGTCCCACAGACATATTTACATCATCTTTCTAAGCCTCCTTATCACAGAAGATATCGAAAGTTAAATTGACCACGCGCCCATACACCCTATATCCCGTGCACAACTACACAATCATTTCTACATTCCACATATAGCATACTTATCTAAAATCTGACCCCGGATTCTCAATGTCTCTTTACACTATGGCTAACCTCAGTTATTTTATTAAAATTATTTAATTCCACTTGAGACTTCCCCACCCATCAACTAGTGGTGCAAAAAAAATTTCCCCAATGCTCCCACACACAGCATTACTCAACTCACCGGTCTTATATCATAAAATAACTCTGAGGTCATGCTTCACCCACATACACGTGTAATAATTTCAATTGATAAACTCATGCCGTAGTGACCAGTACATCTATCGACTACCAACATTAGTTGGGATTCATGCGTGGAATGTCTCGCAAGTGAAATCCAAATAAGGAACCTCCTTGATACACTACTACCTAGCATTGTTGGTCATCAAGATCCGTAGGTCCTACACATATATGATCATAACATCTAAAATTCTAGCCCCACATGTACAAGTCTAACCATCCACTCCCACATCACTAAAGGAGTTATACAACACGATGCCCTCACTATCATTAGTTTTCCCGTGGTAAGTCGATAATGACCTAAATTTCTTCACTCGACAGTTAACTTAATATCCTCGAATCAGATCAGTATAATCCCTACATGCTGGGATCAAATATAACGAGACAAATATAACCTCTGAAGTAACCTCCATCATATAATATAAATTCGAGCTCAACTTTCTTCCAGTTGACACATTGCTAATCAACATATCTTTCCCTGGAATAGCGAACTCGATAGTCTTGCTGTAACAGCCCATCATCGCACATCCCATCGCTAACCAACACATACCTAGGACAACATCATACTCGAATATCATCTCTCTAAAGGGCATAACCCACTAAAATATATCCTCTCAGCGATTATACTCACTTTCCTACAAGTGGAACCAAAAGCCCCGTATTAAACAGTAAAAATATAGGCACGTAATAGTAATACTAATAATACACCCACTAAACCCATCCCACGCACGAATTTCGTGCTAACGAAATATTGTGACTCACTCGTGTCACACAAACATACCCCATTTACCCTAGGATATAACTCACACTTTTAATTATCAATAGCGGTGGAGGTCCAAATGCTTTTTGGACATAACACTCTCATCCATACCGATCCCAAAAACTTTCACAACTATTGCCCTGTTGGGCATTGCTCTCTTGTCCCCTAACTCGTAGCGGACAAGGTCGATAGATATGTCACTACACTCCAACATAGGACGCGTTTTGGTGTCATTTTCCCATCTTTGTCCCAACTGGCCATATTAGGATTGTCCTTCTCTTGGACCTAGTAGTCTTGGCCCTAATTTCTACCCCCGTTGTTCCTTTGACTTTGCTGGCCTGTGGAACACACTATTGTTCTTAGCGGACCTAACTGAATCCATCATCACTCGATATAATTTCCATTGATCTACATCATTTAAATGGATGACCTAGTGAGCATCCCTCTATGGTGTATTACTATCACCAATTACCTTTAGTCTTACCCTTTTGATTATACTCTCCAATCCTCTTGGCTCCATTCCCAATGAAGCATTGATATAAATTTGTAAAAGCGCATCATAGATACAATGGGTATAAGTCGTCCAACACTAACTTACCATAAATACTAGGTACTCATACTCGTAAGTCCATCATCACTTTTTAGAACCTTCCTCAATACCTATCTCCCCGGGTACAAAGTTCACTCACATAAATAAATTTTTCGTCACAATCAACCTCTGTCCATCCCTCTCGTAAAAAGTCCATAAACTTCATCCGCACCTCCGTTTAAGAAGCAGATCAAAGAACTTGTGGTTAGATCGCACCCAAAATTTCTCGATTAATTCATTATCTACTTCTTTATATGTGGTGACTATCTCCTATTATGGCCACCCTGCTATTATGAGCAAAAACTTACACCAAAATTTAAACCTTGGGTGCCTCTCCACCTCACTATATGCAACTTCCTTTGAGTTATTTCCTTCCATTGGCCCACTGCACTTTCGCTTTTTCTCGAATCCTTGCAGGTGGCTCTTCTAGAGAGCTCCTCCGACTTCCCCTTACCGACTACGCTGGGTGAGTCTGAATTTGCACTACTGTTATATACTACAGCACTTGGGGATGCTACTGTCCTCGAGTGATTATACCATTATCTTCTACCTGAGCAATAATCATGGTGACTTCTATTACACTCGTTGTTTCCAGTACGCTTTATGGATTTTGCTGAGCCTCTCCTCCTGCAATCCTTCTAATGGCCCTCGTTGGTCATCCTATAATGTTCGGTTTACGAAACCCAACTGATCTTGCATATAATCCGTATCAATTATACTTAGTAGCAGGATAATGTAGACGTGCGTACAAAGAGGAATAGAACAATCCTATAATAGGTCTCTATATTAAAAAATGCTACGCTAAAACGCAAAAGGTCGCACAGATCCTAAAGACACTAGAACCTGAGGCTCTGATATCTTTGGCACCCCGCTTAATTAAATATCGGGTGATCAGGCCTTTATTAAATTAAAAGCAGAATATCCAGATTGGTTTGTTCTTAGCATCACTGTCGAAATACTATTTAATATTTACTAACCACCTAGTATTTGAAACGTTGGTGTCAAATTTTATCTTTGTCATTAACATGCAAAGATTTGAATCAATTAAACAATAAAATATCACATTCACCATTACATAATAATTAACACCACAAATAATGAAATAATGAATCAAATAAGATATGATGGGAGTAAACACCCCAGTCTAAAACTCTAATACAATAATCCATAAAACTAAATCCACCACTGAAAATAAAAGAGTCCAATGCCTCTGGAACAACTACTAATGCAAAATGGGAAACATGCCCGACTGAGATAAGGTATTGAGTGCATCAGATATGCAAGGAAATGGAGGCATTTATCAAACTAGGACTTGCAATCGTCCACATCAACTGCAACACGACAAATGGAAATGAACTCATAAGATGGGCCTCCCTATGACTGGGTACCTAAAATTGTCTTTTTTTTACAAAAATAGATTTGGATAACGGGTTGGAGCTTGAGTAAAAACATTTAAAAATCCAACAAATATTTAAAATGCATAATCAGCAGATATTATATACATGTTAGGTTCACGGCTCTCACTTGAGGTCCTCACCCCTCAACTAGTGTGCACGCCTAATGTATACTCCTAACCCGTCCTAGTTATGCTACCCCGCTTAACTAGTTCGAATTAAATATTTTACTTCATTTACTAACTTTTGGTGCTCATTTATGTCACCCATACAACAACAATTTATGTTCTATGTCTATCAGTCAGTTATAAATCTCTCATATACTATTAAATTCTCGCATACTTATATACATTTGGATATCACTATCTTTCTCATCTACTAAGAACAAATAGTATAATTAAACCACAAGTGTGTATATATATATATATACATGTCACTCTAATTACATATAAACTACTATAGCACCCTTAGGCTAAGACATGTGGTGTATGCATACTCTGCTATCAAGACCCGGTACAACACACATTGTATAAAGGACTTTTGGTTCGATATCTCTCTTGAACCGTAAATACAAATCATATATATTAGAGGTGAACATAGTCCCGTGACAAGTGGGTCATGCACATACCTACACTCCCATTGAACCGTAGAAACTATCATACTCTCTAAAAGCACATATCCAATGTCCTATGTTCTGGGTACAAATCTAAAATCCCCCCAATGGTCTCATCAGGATAAAACCATCCACGATGCAAAACCTCCCCCCGATAGCAAACAGCAGAGGTTTGTCATACACATATATCACAATCAACATAATATATGCATACACTCATCCTATACATACATAGAGTATATTTCAAGTTTATCCCATAAACTAATAATTCACATTTTATTCTCATTTCCCATTATTCATAATATCTCTTGTTAACCGAAAGGATATAAATAATTTAATTAATTATTTCAGTAGCTACCTTCAACCCATACTTATTGGTCAAAACCCCAGAATCATTATAACAAGCCCGAATTATATTTTAATTCCCAATAATCATTTTTCTCGATAAAGTTACATTCTGTCCAAAAATATAAAATTTCAATTTGAGGATTTTCTAATCCGATTTTGAAAAAACTTAAAACTATAAAGTTGTTTAGAACATGATTTTATACGAGCACTCTAGGGCACACTACCAATTTCCACTTAAAATAGTCATAAAATTATCATACAATGTTCGAACCTTTTCTTGAATAATTTTTCATGTGTTTGACTTTCAGATTCGTATGAGTTCACTTCATTTCTAGTTAGATAGTTGAATCTCCAATTTAATCACATGCTTTTCTTATATTTCAAAGTCATCAATAAACTATAAAATCCTAATCATGAGTTCTAATATCCCAAATGATGTTTTCTTAAATCAAAACCTTCATTACATAATCCTATACTCCCAACCAAACCTACCAAACATCATCCATACCTATACACATGATTTATAACGTTTCATAATCATCAAATCATCAAGAAATGTCAATAATGAATTAAGTCCAAAATTATTTCCAAAAAAATCCTAGTTTATCATTTATCCTCAAGAACCTCTATAAAACCCAAATTTTCTTCATGTTTAATCTTCTGAAATTAATCCAAATTCGTTATATTACATAAGGGATTAAATTCCAATATTAATTTAACCCAAAACATGATTTAATCTCTCAATTTTGTCATAAATATTCATGAAATCAAGATAATTAACATCCTACTCTAACATAGATGATATATCATTATTAAATTAAGCAATGTAAATACTTGTCTTTGTGTGTAGGTTTGAATTTCACAAAATTGCTGATATGGTTGTGTTCCTCTCCTTTTGATCTATGAAACGGTGGTGTTTGGTGGTGGTGCAAGGTGGCTCTAGGTGTTTTTCCTCCTCTAAGACCCTTTACCTTCTTGAAAGAGGGTAAAATTATCATACAATGTTCATCCTTTACCTGCCGTTAACGTTCACCCCTTGCGTGGAGCTATTTCACTATTGAAAGAGGTCCTTTAAGGTACTGAGATAATTTTCTTCACAAGCTCTTTAGTTTTAACACATGGCACCGGAGTTACTTCCACCTCCTCCACCACCTGGTGCTGGAGGGCCTAGTCCTAGCCAGGCACCACCCCAGTCCGAAATGGCTGAGGTGGCGGCAGCCTTGAAGTCCTTGGCAGCGACGCAGCAAGCGATGAATGAGAAATTTGCACAACTCAGTCAAAACATGATGAGACCACCTGGGGTCTCACCGTAGATGATTACTCCGGCGGCCATTCAGCCTCATCCTGATGACAGGGGATCACCCTAGGCACCGCGAAAAAACCAACCTACGCCTCAGCGGAGGAGGGACATTGCTGACCCTAGACGTTTTCGTCTGGGGAGGCAAGGACACCCTTGCCCTGAGGGTAGGTATGATGATTTGGAGGCAGAAGAAGCTCCAGAAGATTGTTAGGAGCGTATGAGGTTTCAAATAACACAGTACATCCTATTCAGCAGAGCCAAGGCTATGGAGGCCGAAGAGGTGAAGAAGCCCAACAAAGAGGGTCAGCTTTTAATAGATTAAGTAGAGGGTCGGCCTTTGAAAGGCTCGGCCCAGTAAATGACCTACGAAAGAGGTTATCCAGGTCAAGGAGTGTAGCCAGCTCACAAAGGGAAGAGGGGCAACGTCGGCCTCATCAAGGCCGACCTAACAGAGGACGGGCTAGGGACCAAGAAGAGGTCAACAGCCGACGTTGTGCTGCGGCTGGGGAACCCTCAGTCCACCCCTTGGAGGTGCCTGGGGACAACCTCTGCCAGGCCGACATTGCAAGACCATGGAATGACTCCATCCAACGTCTTGAGGATAAGATAGGAGACCTCATTAAAAGTCAGGACCCACTGCAAAGAGGATTCTCAGAAGGCTCTTCGTTAGTGGCTAAGATAGTGCGTTTCCCTACCCCTGCCAAGTTCAAGCCACCTACGGTGTCTCCCAAGTATGATGGTAGTACCAACCCTGTACATCATATCGAGATGTACCAGTCAGTAGTGGACATTTACTCAATACCAGATGAGATAAAGTGTCAGGCCTTCTCTGGGACTTTAACAGGAGCTGCACATATATGGTTTACCTCTCTCCCGAAGAACTCAATAGAGAACTTTAAGGGCTTGGCTGAACGATTCATTCATAATTTCTGTTTTGGGGTAAGACCTCAAAAGAAGACCACCCATCTGTTGTATGTTAAGCAAGGCAAAAATGAAAGTCTAAGAGACTACATTGCTAGATTCAACAAAGAAAAACTGGAGGTTGAAGACTACGAAGAGAATATAGCCATGACTGCCCTCATAGGAGGTCTACAGAAAGGGAAGTTATTGTGGAAACTTGCAAAAGACCCACCCAAGTCCATGGCAAAATTCTTGGCAATTGCAGGTAAGGTCATGAACGCTGAAGAGGCCATGGCCTCAAAGTATGAGGATGAAAATGGCAGTGGCAGCGGGAAGTTCCAAAGAAAGAAGGATGAAAAGAAGAGGTCAGCTGATGATAAGTTTGCACGTTATACCCCTCTTACTGTAAGCTGCGAACACATCCTCAATGAGATCAAGAATGACCGGTCCCTAAGATGGCCAGAGAAGCTGAAGGCCCCTCCACATAAGAGGAACCAGAACTTGTGGTGCGAATTCCACCAAGACCATGGCCATGTTACAGACAAGTGCTTCGCCTTAAAGGGTGAGATCAAAAAAATGTTAAAATCAGGAAAGTTGAGAAAGTACGTTGACGACAAGGCTCCTAAACGGGGAAGAGATGACCCTAAAAAAAAGAGAAACGACAGATGTCGTGATGATACTCCAGCAAGAAGAGATGATGACTCAAAGGGTGATGATGAGGGTGATCCGGACCTCCCACCAAAAGATGACAACGCCCCGATAAAGAGGGTCGGTATGATCTCCTTTGGTGTCAACACCATATGCGGAGGACTCGTATGAGGTGGTTCTGAAGTGGCTGACCAAAAAGATCATGTGGCAGAGGCCAAACTAGAAGTGGTAAATTCTACGTCTTCCAAAACCAAGCAAAAGATAAAGAAGGTGGATATGGACAATCTTATAGTCGGGTTCTTCCGACTCGACTTTAAAGGTATCCTAGCTCCGCATGATGACCCTTTTGTAATCACAACAAGGGTGCATGGATACGAGGTACAGAGAATCCTCGTAGATGGTGGAAGTTCAGCAGATGTGATGTTCTGGCCCTGTTTCAAAAGCCTTGGCCTTAGCAAAGCTAGGCTAGTACCCTATCATCATCCGTTAATGGGCTTCAGCGGTGAAAAGGTCCATCCATTGGGCATGTATGAGATGGACGTTCGAATGGGCGACGAGTGGCCTAAGAGGTTGACCCGGAAGATCAATTTTTTTGTTATGGACAAAAATGTCTTCTCGGCCTATAACCTCATCATAGGAAGAGTAGCCCTTAAGGAGTTTGAGGTCGTGCCGTCGACGGTCCACCAGATGCTAAAATTCCCGACCCCCTATGGGGTAGGGGAAGTGCAGGGTGACCAGACCATAGCACGAGAATTCTACTTCAACTCAGCCGAAGACAGAGTGGCCCATAAGAGAGCAACTTCCACATATAAAATTGATACACTTGACCCTAGAGATGAAATGAAGTTAAAGAAAGGAGAGGACGCATAAGAGGTAGAATCCATCATCCTCAATGAAGACGAGCCAGGAAAAACTGTCCAGGTCAGCAAAGCCTTAAAAGTAGAGATTAAGGAAGAACTGAAAAGTTTCTTGAAGAAGAGGCAGAGTGTCTTCGCCTGAAGCCACGCGGACATGGCGGGCATCGACACTGAGGTTATGTGCCATAAACTTAACGTGACTAAGGATGCTAAGCCAATCAAACAAAGATGAAGAGTTTACTCTAGGGAGAAGTACGAGGTCATCCAGGAAGAAGTCATAAAATTGGAAGAGGCCGAGTTTATAAGGGAAGTCATATATCCAGAGTGGTTGTCAAACGCAGTCATTGTGCCCAAAGCTAATGGAAAATGGAGGATGTGCGTAGACTTTACCGACCTAAACAAGTCTTGCCCAAAATACAGTTATCCTTTACCTCGGATTGATCAGATGGTAGATGCCACTACAGGGCATGAGCTCATGAGCTTCATGGACGCATATCCAGGCTACAATCAGATCTTCATGGATTCTAAAGACTCGAAAAAAACGGCCTTCATCACTGACAAGGGGATATATTGCTACAAGGTTATGCCCTTCGAATTGAAGAATGCATGGGCAACATATCAACGTCTAGTGAATAAGATGTTAAAATCAAATAGGCAAGACTATGGAGGTGTACGTAGATGATATGTTGACGAAGAGCTTAAAGGCATGTTCTCACGTGGCAGACCTCGAAAAGACCTTCGATACCATGGACTTTTACAGAATGAAACTTAATCCTGCGAAATGTGTCTTCGCGGTAGGAGCTGGGAAATTTCTTAGATTTATTATCAATCAGAGAGGAATAGAGGCGAATCCTGAGAAAATTAACGCTTTATTTGACATGAAGACGCCAAGAAGTATCAAGGACGTTCAGAGGCTCACTGGAAGAGTAGCTTCACTCAACAGATTTATTTTCAGAGTTACGGACGAGTGTTTTCCGTTCTTTAAGGTTCTTAGAAAGGCCTTCAAGTGGGATAAAGAATGTGATGAGGCTTTTAACCAACTCAAGTCCTACCTCGGGTCTCCCTTGCTCTTATCTCGGCCCATCGTGGGCGAGAAGTTATATGTTTACCTAGCAATCTCTGAATCAGCTATAAGTGCAGCAATAGTACGGGAAGACGTTGGGGTTCAAAGGCCGGTATACTTCAACAGTAAGGCCCTTCAAGGGTCTGAACAGAATTATCCTCGGATGGAAAAGTTAGCCTATGCCTTGATACATGCTTCTAGGAGGATGAAGCCCTACTTTCAAGCCCATTCTATGGTCATCCTCACTGACTGCCTACTAAGATAGGTCCTCCACAAACCCGAGAAGTCCGGACGATTGATGGCCTGGGCCATTGAGTTGGGTGATTATGACCTTATCTACCAACCCAGGGTGTCCATTAAAGGGCATGCACTTACATATTTTTTTGTTGAATTCACATGGGAAGAGGCTGAGGTTGAGAGTAACCAAGAGATTACAGAGGGATCAAACAGCAACATCTTCCGAGACCTAGAAGAGGTTATATCCAACATAGCCAGAAACAGAATAGCCGAGAATGAGGAAAATCGGTACCTCTTCAATCAAAGATTCATGTTAGATGAGGGATTCTCATCAGATAAAGACGTCTGGAACCTCTTTGTTGATGGGTCTTCTTATGAAAGTGGAAGCGGGGCAAGACTGATACTCTTGGCCCCGGACGAAACCAACGTTGAATATGCCCTAAGGTTTAACTTCAAGGCATCAAACAACGAGTCAAAATATGAGGCCATGATAATAGGCCTCACCTCGGCAAAGACCCTTAGGGTAAGACGACTACTGCTTCATAGTGACTCAAGATTGGTTGTTCACCAAGTACTGGGGGTTTATGAGGCTAAGGATGAAAGGATGGCTAAATACCTAAAGATGGTAAGAGTGATATTAGAAGGTTTCGAAGAGGTAAAGATGAATATAATACCTCGACAAAATAAGAGCCATGCAGATGCACTAGCAAGATTGGCTTCAGCAACCACGACAGACATCAGAAGGACAGTTCCAGTCGAGATCTTGCCCAAGCCGACCATTGAAGAATAAGAGGTTAGTAACCCTTGCCTCAATTTGAACCTAGGGGAATCATGGATGGACCCCCTTATGAGATATATTAGAGAGGGAGAACTGCCGAAATCAAAGCTAAAAAGGAGGAAACTAAGGTACAGAGCTGTAAAGTTCTCAATAGTAGGAGACGTCCTATATAAGAAAGGATTTCTATTACCTCTCCTCAGATGTGTCCATCCCACGGAAGTTCTCTGAATCTTAAAGGAGGTGCACGAGGGTTCTTGATCCAGTCACATAGGAGTAATACCTTTAGCCAAGAGGATTATCACGCAGGGATACTGGTGGCCGACCTTGGCTAAGGATGCTTTAACCAATGTGAAGAGGTGTGACAAATGCCAAATATTCTCCACTACCCCCCATCAACCTCATCAGCCTATGACGTCAATAATTTCTCCTTGGCCATTCGTAGTATGGGGAATCGACTTGGTGGGTCCCTTACCTAGAGCGGTGAACAACTACAGGTTTTTGATAGTCGCCATTTACTACTTCTCCAAATGGGTAGAGGCCGAGCCGTTGATCATTATTACAGAGCAGAAGACCTTTCAATTTATCTAGAAGAATATCATATACAGATATGGTCTCCCAAACACCCTCATCTCGGACAATGGCACCCAGTTCAAGAATTCTTCCTTAGAAAAATACTGCGAAAGAGTTGGGATAAAGCAATTTTTCTCTTCTCCTGGCCGACCTCAGGCAAAACGGTCAGACCGAAGTCACCAACAGAACTATTCTCGATGGGATTAAGAAGAGGTTAGAAGAAGCTAAGGGGACAAGGACTGAAGAGGATTATTCTTTATTATGGGCCTACAGAACAATGGATAGGACACTAATGGGGGAAACCCCATTTATGTTAGTGCATGGCTCAGAAGCTGTCATTCCAACCGAGGTAGGGCTCCCCACTCACAGGGTTCAGACTTAAGACCCTGAGAAGAATGAGGAGGAGAGAAAATTTGACCTAGATCTGATTGAAGAGACAAGGGAAGATGCATAGATCAGACAGGCAGCCTGCCAACAGAGAACAACGAAGTTCTACAATCAAAGGGTGAAATCAAGGCCCATAGCTGTGGGAGACCTTATGTTGAAGAAGACGTTGCAGAAAGCAAACAAACTTCACCCAAATTGGCATGAACCTTACAAGGTGATCAAAGAAGTCGTACCTGGGACCTACAGGTTGGAAAACCTTAAGGGGGAACCCTTCTCCGATCCTTGGAATGTTGATCATCTAAAAAAGTATTACATATAATATTGCGAGAGTTTTTATGAAAATGTATCATCTTGTGAAGAGGTTATTAATGAGAAGATCAGTTCTACTGTGAATTCTTGGTTCATTATGATCTAGTGGTAGAATTTATGAGGATAACATCTTAGTTGATGACCTTCGACCTCAAACATCATAATTTGGTGACAAGGTCTGAGGTAAGACATCACACTCGGATGACCTCAGACCTTAAACATCATAATATGGTGACAAGGTCTGAGGTGGACATCACACTGGGATGACCTCAGACCCTAAACATCATTAATTTGATGAATGTATTATGGAGGTAACATCTTAGTTGATGACCTCGGACCTTAAACATCATAATTTGGTGAATATATTATGGGGGTAACATCTTAGTTAATGACCTCAGACCTTAAACATCATAATATAGTGACAAGGTCTGAGGTGGACATCACACTGGGATGACCTCAGACCCTGAACATCATAATTTGGTGAATATATTATGGGGGTAACATCTTAGTTGATGACCTCAGACCTTAAACATCATAATATGGTGACAAGGTCTGAGGTGGACATCACACTGGGATGACCTCAGACCCTGAACATCATTAATTTGGTGAATGTATTATGGGGGTAACATCTTAGTTGATGACCTTAGACCTTAAACATCATAATATGGTGACAAGTTCTGAGGTGGACATCACACTGGGATGACCTCAGACCCTGAACATCATTAATTTGGTGAATATATTATGGGGGTAACATCTTAGTTGATGACCTCAAACCTTAAACATCATAATTTTGTGAATATATTATGGGGGTAACATCTTAGTTGATGACCTCAGACCACAAACATCATAATATAGTGACAAGGTCTGAGGTGGACATCACACTGGGATGACCTCAGACCCTGAACATCATTAATTTGGTGAATGTATTATGGGGGTAATATCTTAGTTGATGACCTCAGACCTTAAACATCGTAATAGGGTGACAAGGTCTGAGGTGGACATCACACTTGTATGACCTCACACCTTAAACATCATTAATTTGGTGAAAAAATAAATAATGGATCTTATGAAGACACCAGTATATCAAGGCTTCAGGCCTTAACACACACACATTGCATGACATAGAAAACCATTCAAACAACATTCAGCAACTAAAGAAATAAATCCCTCTTCAGAGGTTGATGTAGCATAAAGATAAGAATCACAAGCCATAAGGTAACATAATTTTTCACCAGAGGTTACAGCTTGAATCAAAAATTAAAAATTACAAAACCTTCACAAAGTGGATTCAAGTGTCTGCAGTCTCAGGGTTAGTTGCCATGGCCCCATCCCCCTGACCGAGGTTGGTCACCTCCACCTCATTATACTGGGGACCAACGTCTTTAGTTCTAGTATCCTCTTGAGGAGCAGTCTCAGTAGGGGCGGCGCCTCCTTCCTCCTCGACCTCTTATAAGGCCTGAGCAAACCGAGGATCGGCGTATCCTAGACCAATGAAGTCAGAGGCTGCAACGCTCCCAGATTCTTTCTCCTTTATTGCAGCCCATTTGCCAATGGCCTTAACACCTCTTTCGAGGTACTCAAAGCCGAAGCTGACAAATTCATCAGAGACCTTATAGTCCTCTAATATCTTCTCGGAGGCATCATCCAAGGCACCCTTTATAGCAACATCGACTTTTTGTTGAAGAGAATCAGCCTGAGTCTTCAGGGCAGAGCTATAATCCTTCTTCAGCTTGTCCATATCCTTTTCCAACCGCTTCACACTAGCCTCAGACTTCTCTAAGGAAGACTTCAGATGCTCCACTTCAGCGTTTAGAACAGCCTCAGTCTTTTCGGCCTCTTCTCCCTTCTCAATCAGAGGAAGCTTCATCAGTGTCCAGTCAATAAAATGGTTCATGGCAAGGCGACCCTATAGAACATGTGCAGAGATGTCAGTTTAAGATCTGGTATAATTCAAAGTCGATGTTACACTTGGATATAATAAACAAAAGTCCAAGGTCTTACTTAGATAAAGCGATGAAGGGTGAACTCAGCCAGCAGAGGCATGTCCAGAGAGCGAAAGAAGCATTTATCAGAGTCGGTCATGATCGAGCCGATAGTGTCCAGGGCCTTCAGACTCTGGCTGGTAAGACTGTCGTCGATCTTCAGTTGCTCTAGACGAGCAACTAACGCATCCTCAGAAGAGATGGTGATGGCACGATCCCCCTATGAAGCTTTCTTCTTCTGCCTCTGATCCTCAGGGGCAGGGTCGGTAGGTTTTCTCTTCTTATAGGTCTCATTACTTGAATTAGTTGGAGGAGGAGGAGGCGCAGTTAGACCTGCTTTCTTTACGAGTTTGGTAAGACTGTGGGCTGCCATCTCCCAGAGGTCATCAGAAATTCCTTTTGGGCGATCTACAAACAGAAAGGTCAGAATTAGAAAATCAGAGACATAACAAGGTCAGAGGTTCAACTTGTTGAAATAATAAAATAACTTACGGAGCTCGGTCAGAGGACTCCCCCCAAGGCCAGTCTCAGAGAGGTAGTAGGGGGTCATCAAATGCTCGTACTTGACTAAAAGACCATGCTCACCCTGATCCTGAAGGTCTTTAACCTTCTGAAGGTTATTTTTCCTTAGCCCAGGGTCGGCCCTAGCATCCATTGTCACCTTTCCCCATCTTAGTGGTATTCTTGGCTCTAGGGATGAAGAGGGGGCACAGGGACCAAACTCCCATGGCCCTGACGCGAAGAAGTAGCATGGTTTCTAATTATGGTTCGAGGTTTGGGTAACCTGCAACATCTTCTTATTTAAATTTTGAGCTAAAAAAATAGTAGTAACTCAGATGATTCCTGGCAGAAGAGGGGACGTAGCACCCTGTGAAGACCTGGAAGGGAAGGTCTGAATGATGGACTTCCCTCCATAAGACTATAGCTTCAATTATCACCCTCCATGCATTGGGTGATAATTGGGAAGGAGCTAAGTTAATGTAGGACAATATATCCCTGATCATTGGATGAATGGGAAGACGAAATCCTAACTTGAACATCTGCTCATATAAGAAGATCTCACCATCTCGGACACCAAAGGCCCTCAGAGGTCTCCTAAGTTTTATGGATGGACTTATAGAGTACAGATGTCTGAAGGCTAGAAGGTCGATCTCGCTGACAGTGCTCTCTATCTCGACCGCCTCAGAGGTGTCAACATCACTTTCGATACCGTCATCCTCATCTGGGTCAACGTCGGCTTGAGCAGACGAGGGAGCACCACCAGGGAACCTCTGAGAAAACTCAGGTCATGTGGCTGCCGATAATGGAATAACGTCAAGGATTGGGGGAACAGCCATGCTAGGCCCTATAATTTCAACGTGGAGGAGGAGTGTGAGGTGCTTAAACTCTTGTGAGACAAGGCACGACTGGAAACCTCGGCCTGATCAGGGGCTTGGTCCATCCGGATGGAATAATCCATGGATTCTTCAAAAGAATCAATAGACATAGGGTCTGAGGTTGACGACTCAGACTCAGACATAGGAATGGGTTTTACTAGGACCTCTGTAGGCACAGATGGCTCAGGATATACCACTTTCAGAGGTAGTGGAAATATAGGCCTAAGAGGGAATGCATCTTCCCTACGAGCTTCCTCTTGGGCTCGTTCTATTTGCCTAATTTTATCTAAGGTTTTCTCCCTAAGAGAAGGGAATTCCTCTAAGAGTTGATAAAGGGGTCTGAGCATGTGGGGACGACCCTACACTTATGGACTCAAGCTAAAAACAAAAAACTTGACCCAACCAAACTAAGGATCAAGCCGGGATTTTTTAAACAAGAATAATTAAGGACAGTCAAGAATAATGGCTATCAAAAAACTCATAACCCTATCGAAAAACTCATAAAACTCACTGAAAAACTCGAGCTGAGATCGAAAAATGCAACAAATAGGAAAATAAGGCTGAATAAATGGCAAAGAAGGGGTAATAGGCAGTACCTGATGAAGTATGGAGTGAAGAGTGGGAAGATTGGTAAGAAAATTCCTCGAAATGCACCCTTGATCAAGCTCTGGAAGAGAGAGAATTCAAAGAAAGTTCAGGCGGGAGAATGAAAGAGAATAAAGAAAAAAAAGAGAAAAAAGGGTTAAAACCCTTACAAACCACTTGCACGCATCCCAAGGCCCATCATTGCCTTGGGAGCCCAAAAGACCACAATTATTGCATTTGCCAAGCACACAACCACCTTCGAAAGTTGACACTTGTCAAGAAAATATTGGCACCTAAAGAAATCCAACCTCGGACAAATATACCCCTTAGGCACCTGATCAAACAGGTAACTAAGGGCTAGGGGTGATTGATATGACCTATATGTACCCAACAGCTCAGAGACACCAACCTCGGCCTGGAAGATGGCCGAGGTTAGAAGGGCCCCAGATTGGCGACCAGCGGTGTCGTCCTAAGCAAGGTCGTCTATGGCTGATGTTACTAGTTGCCTCATAGCCAAGCAACAACTGAGGCCCTTATGGTCCATGCAGATAGTAATCCATCAGGTCGGTCGGAGCCGGCATCACGCCTACATCATACATAAACCTCGGCTGGGTGTAAGTCGAGGAATCAGAGACTACACAATCATCATAATGAGCCTCGTCTGGGAATCATCTGGCGTTCCTGCTACTCCACCATTACCTCGGCCCTGGCCGACATTACAACTCCATCTGCCTTACCTCGGCTCTCCTACTGAGCCAAGATCATCGCGGATAACCTCTGATTGGGCAGTTCCAGACTTCACCAACCTCGTACTCTTCCAGTCCGTGGTTGGTATCACCCGAGAACAGTCGAGCTTCTACACGTTCTTGTATAACTTGGAACACGTGGACAAATATGTTATAACCTAATTATTCCCTCCACGTGAGGGAATATTGAGGTCATCATTACTTAATTGAGATCAGCCAAGTGTCACTCTCATACTGGCTCGGGGCTCATGCACATGCTCATTGTATGCTTGAGGGGCATATTACACCCCCCAAGCACTATATATAAAGGTCATACTCTACCTTGCAAAGGGATCCAAAATTATAACCCTAGCTGAAACTCTGTCATTTTACACAGTAGAGAGAGAAAGCTTGAGAGATTGTACTCATGGCCATTAGTGCCTTCATTCAGTGATATTACTCACACACACTCACAGTGGACGTAGGCCAGATTGGCTGAACCACTTACATTCAAGTGTTCATCCTCTTCTCCTCATCTCATTCTACATATATACATATATATACTCTCCGGTGCTGCCATTGTTATCACTTTCTTGAGCTTGTCAACACCTTACCTGGTGGTGCTGTTTCCAGCATCATCAAGAAACTCTCACACTTTCTCTCCTTTGGTTTCCTCTCACTTTGATTTTTTAATTCCCCATTTGACTAGCCAAAGAGTTGGTTGTAAAGTAGCAAATCTCGTACCTCTTCATAGGTTGGAAATCCAAATGTCAAAAATTGACTTTTCACTTGACCCAAGAACCTATACATTTGCCTGAATATAGATTTTTGACTATTTCGACGCTTCCGGACACTTTGGTACACTCAAAATGACCATTTAAATTTTCTAAAATGCACTTATATTTTATTTCCCAAAATTAAGTTTCGACACGACTGATACGCACATCCCGACTAAATTTATCGTAACTGTCGTATTTTTCACTCGCGGCAATCATAATACTTTGTTATCAATTAATTACTCATTCACTAAATAATATTCAATATAAATAATATTAACCATTATCTCGCTAATTAATATTTATTTACCGGATTAATTTTCCAAATATAATTTAATTAATCCCAATATAAAAATCAATAAAATTACGGGGTGTTACACATCTCTCCCCTAATAATGGAATTTCGTCCCGAAATTCAAAAAAATAAATGGTATTGATAACTCTGGATATTTGTTGCGAATCTCATCTTCGCGCTCCGAACTAGATTCTTCGGCATTATGATGCCCGATAATATTACCTCAGATTTTTATACAGAACTGCATTCGAACGTGTTTTATATTTACTCGTAATGATCTTTTGGTATTTCCACTATACCTACACCAATGGTACCGTTTTGATCGAATGTCTATTTACTACAACCCACGATTTAACGATAAATTCATTCAAGCCATTACATACCGATATAATTCCTTATAATTAAGGTCTCAATTATATAATGACATGCAAAACTATCGTGTATTCGATGACAATGTCTCAAAAGATGAGACTATACTTATTGATGGTAATTGTTGACACGATAACCCTTTATGGTAATAACCCGACCATGACCCCAAAAATGACACGACTAGCCCGAGTTTCCATCCCTGCTTATACCCCACTGGCTCTATCATCTCTACGTTAGAAATGACCTCACTTCTATAGGTATCAATTTCATTCATTGCCAGACCAAGCCATATCTCCTCGTGGGGTACACCATCAACAATCCATGCTTACTTATCTCAGGCCTTAAAATGTTTGTTCCCATTAAAGTACTCTCACTAAGTGAAGGATGTGGATTGATTTAATCCTAGTCGATGGATCATGAATCACTTCGGATATGAGAAACTTGTTATTTCCCCTTTTTGTAACTATTCAAAGGGTAAGCGAAAAAAAACTCTCCCTATTAAGCCTCAAAACTTACTTAGTAGTTTATACCCTACTACAGGTAATCACATGTAGCCCTACTAGTTGTAGTTAACATTCCCAATTACTCCCAAAAGTCCAAGACATGCATTTTCACGATCTTCCATATTCTATATCATTCCTTCAGACTATACATCGGCCTACGGTTGACATGCCTAGCTCAGGGCTCAATTCTGCCCCCATTACCTCATGATACTCCTTATTTAAGATAAGACTTGAGGGTCTCGTCCTTTTATAACAGTGTTAGGTGTCACCTTGTGATGATTCATTTCTTCTTTTAATAACATGCTGGGCACGCTGCCAGGAAATATACACACTTCAAACGAATAATAATTATTTTGTTCCTCGTCAATTCATATCGCAACCCAAAGAAATATTGTCTACTATGCAATTCCTGAAATTCCAACAATAGGCTTTATCAATGTATATACCCATTCTGTCTTTAGAATCAATCATCTATCATTAAAATTCGGGTTCGTAGTATCGTACCAACCTGTTCCTTTATGAGTGGGGAACTTGGAAACAACTTCACTTCGTCTCACTCAACCTAATATCAACACACTCAACATATCACATCACGTGGAACATCTTACTCCCTTTATTCTGAGTCATATAAAATTTATGGCCCCTGCATTTGCTCTAAAACTATGCACTTCCTAGGCCCTATTTCCGTCTATTAGAATCTTACTACCCTATCTATGCACAAAACACTCTCATGCATTCGACTAGGTGAGACTCTTCTCCACCTCCAAAAGTTATGGGGTTATCCTTTGTCAAAGGAGTCCTTTTGCATTTGATTCCAATGTATTTGGACTCACTTCGATTTTGGAAGTTTTCTCGTGACATACACACAGTCAAACTATCTCCTTTTCTCGAATGAAGTTTAGCCTCTCCTACATTTCCACTTATTTTTCGGCCTGTCCCACGAACATAATTACATCATCTTTCTAAGCCTCCTTATTATAGACGATACCAAAAGTTAAATTGACGAGGAGCCTATACACCCTATATCCTGCGCATAATTACACAATCATTTCTACGTTCCACATATAACATAATTATCTCAAATCCGACCCCGCATTCTTAATGTCGCTTTACACTATGGCTAACCTCAGTCATTTTATTAAAATTATTTAATTCCACTCGAGACTTCCCCACCCATCAATAATTTAAATTGATAAACTCATGCCATAGTGACCAATACATCTATCGACTCCCAGCATTCGCTGGGATTCATGCGTGGAACGTCTCTCAAGCGAAATCCAAATAAGGAACCCCCCCGATACACTACTACCTAGCATTGTCGGTCATCGAGATCCGTAGGTCCTACACACATATGATCAGAACATCCAAAATTTTGGCCCCATATGTACAAGTCTAACCTTCCACTCCTAGATCACTAAAGGAGTTATGCAGCATGGCGCCCTCACTATCACTAGTTTTCTCATGCCAGGTCGATAATGAGCTAAATTTGTCCGCTCAACAGTTAACTTAATATCCCCGAATCGATAATTAGCATCACTGTCAAAAAACTATTTAATATTTACTAACCACCTAGTATTTGAAACGTTGATGTCAAATTTTATCTTTTTAATTAACATGCAAAGATTTGAAACAATTAAACAATTAAATATCACATTCACCATTATACATTAATTAACACCATAAATAATGAAATAATGAATCAAATAAAATATGACGGAAGTAAACACCCCAGTCTGAAACTCTAATACAATAATCCGTAAAACTAAATCCATCACTGAAAATAAAATAGTACAATGCCTCTGGAACAACTACTAATGGAAAATGGGAAACATGCCCGACTGAGATAAAATAATAAATGCATCAGATCTGTAAGGAAATGGAGGCTTCTATCAAACTAGGACCTGCAATCTCCCACAACAACTTCAGCACGGAAAATGGAAATGAACTCCTAAGTTAGGCCTCCCCGTGTCTGGGCACCTAAAATGGTTTTTTTTCACAAAAATAGAATTGGAAAATGGGTTAGAGCCCGAGTAAAAACATTTAAAAATCCAACAAGTATTTAAAATGCATAATTAGCAGATATTATATACATGTTAGGTTCATGGCTCTCACTTGAGGTCCTCACCTCTCAACTAGTGTGCACGTCTAACGTATACTCCCAACTCGTCCTAGTTATGCTACCCCGCCTAACTTGTTCGAATTAAATATTTTACTTCTTTTACTAACTTTTGGTGCTCACTTATGTCACCTACACCAGAACAATTTATGTTCTATGTCTATCAGCTAGAAATAAATCTCTCATATACTATTAAATTCTCACACACTTATATACATTTGGATATCACTATCTTTCTCATCTACTAAGCACAAACAGTAGAATTGAATCACAAGTGTGTATATATATATATATATGTCACTTTAATTATATATATACTACTATATCACCCCCTAGGCTGAGACATGCAGTGCATGCATACTCTGTTATCAAGTCCAGGTACATCACGCACTCAATAAAGGACTGTTGGTTCGGTATCTCTCTCGAACCTTAAATACAAATCACATATATTGGAGGCGAACATAGTCCCCAGCCAAATGGTTCATGCACATATCTACGCTCTCATTCAATCTTCGAAACTATTATACTCCCAGATAGCACGTATCCAAGGTCCTATGTTCTGGGTATAAGTATAAAATCCCCCCAATGGGCTCGTCAGGATAAGACCAACCACAACGCAAAACCTCGCCCCCCGATAGCAAGCAGCGTAGGTATGTCATACAAGTAATATCACAATCAACTTAATATATGCATACACTTGTCCTATACATACATAGAGTATATTTCAAGTTTATCCCATAAACTAATAACTCACATTTTATTCTCATTTTCCATCATTCCTAACATATCTTGTTAACCGAAAGGATATAAATAATTTAATTAATTATTTCAGTAGCTACCTTCAACCCGTACTCATTAGTCCAAAATCCAGAATCATTATAACAAGCTCGTATTATATTTTAATTCCCAATAATTATTTTTCGCGATAAAGTTACATTCTGCCAAGAAATATAAAATTATAATTTGATGCTTTTCTGATCCGATTTTAAAAAAACTTAAAACTACAAAGTTGTTCAGAACATGATTTTATACAAGAAATCGCGACTATACTACCAATTTCCACTTAAAGCAGTCCTAAAATTATCATAAAATGTTCGGCCTTTTTCTAAAATGATTTTTCATGCGTTTGACTTTTGGATTCGTATGAGTTCACTTCATTTCTAGTTATATAGTTTAATCTCCAATTTAATCACATGCTTTTCTCATACTTCAAAATCATCAATAACCTATAAAATCCTAATCATGAGTTCTAAAATCCCAAATGATGTTATCTTAAATCAAAACCTTCATTACATAATCCCATACTCCCAACCAAACCTACCAAACATCATCCCTACCTATATACATGATTTCTAATGTTTCATAATCATCAAATCATCAAGAAACATCATATAATTGGAATTAAATCAAGAATCATTTCTAAAAAATCCTAGTTTATCATTTATCCTCAAGAACCTCTATAAAACCCAAATTTTCTTCATGTTTTTATCTTATGAAATTCATTCAAATTCATTATATTACGTAAGGGATTCAATTTAAATATTAATTCAACCCAAAACATGATTTAATCTCTTAATTTTGTCATCAATATTCATGAAATCAAGATAATTGACATGCTAATCTAACATGGATGATATATATTTATTACTTTAAGCAAGATAAATATTTGCATTTGTGTGTAAGTCTATATTTCACGAAATTGTTGATATGGTTGTGTTCCTCTCCTTTCGATCTACGCAACGGTGGTGTTTGGTGGGGGTGCAAGGTGGCTCTAGGTGTTGCTCCTCTTATAAGA
Source organism: Sambucus nigra (assembly GCA_949130495.1). Classification (NCBI taxonomy): domain Eukaryota; kingdom Viridiplantae; phylum Streptophyta; class Magnoliopsida; order Dipsacales; family Adoxaceae; genus Sambucus; species Sambucus nigra. Next base: position 308,174,342 of record OX422221.1, on the reverse strand, counting down.
CCTTTCACCTTCTTGAGAAACTCTCACACTTTCTCTCCTTTGGTTTCCTCTCACTTTCATTTTTCAATTCCCCAATTGATTAGTCAAAAAGTTGATTTTAAAGTAGTAAATCCCGTATCACTTCATAGGTTGAAAATTCAAAGGTCAAAAATTGACTTTTTACTTGTCGGGTCGACTCAGAAATGACCCGAGACTCTATACATATGCCCGAATATAGTTTTCTGACTATTTCGACCCTTCCGGACACTTTCGCACACTTAAAATGGCCATTTAAATTTTTTAAAATGCACTTATATAATTTATTTCCAAAAATTAAGTTTTGACACGATTGACACGTGCGTCCCTACTAAATTTTTTACCTTCCGTATTTCTCACCCACGACAATTATAATACTTTCTTATCAATTTCTTACTCATTCACTAAATAATATTCAACATAAATAAATATTAGCCCTTATCTCTCTAATTAATATTTATTTTATCGGATTAATTTTCCAAATATAATTTAATTAATCCCAATTAATTCTCAATATAAAAATCCATAAAATTATGTTTTGTTACAGTTGCCCACGGAAAGAGAAAATGAAATTTATCTCTGGAAGAGGGTAGCCCGTTTTTACTTGGTGGAAGGAGAACTCCACAGTAAAGGCTATAATGAGAAGTCACTGAAGTTCATAGCTAAGGAAAACATAGAAAGAGTGTTAAAGGAAGCTAATGAGTCCCCCCCACCCCCACCCCCACACACACACATGGGAGGTGCCCTACTGTACGATTAGTTGATGATGCTGGGTATTATTGTCCTACCAGGGAGGCTGATTCCATTAGTTACGTGAAGAAATGTAGAGTGTGCCAAGTGCATGGCAACATAGTGCATGCCCCTTCTGTTAGCTTGCAAATCCTAGCAGCTTCCTACCCTTTCCACACATGGGCATTTAATTTAGTGGGAAAGATCATCAAAGCCTCTCATGGCAAACCTTTTATCATTGTAGCTACGGAATCGTATACCAAGTGGGCAGAGGCCATTCCTCTAAGAAGGGTGACTGCCCCAGTGGTAACCCAATTTATCAAGGAGTATATCATATGCAGGTTTGGTATACCCAAGGTGATTCTCATATATAATGGGAAACAGTTCGTATGCAAGGAGATGGTGCTTCTCACTGATAAGTATAGAATTGTGCATAACAGCTCAACCATCTCCTACCCAAAGGGAAATGGCTAAGAGGAGGCCACCATCAAGCCCTTGATCAATATCCTGAAAAATATGCTAGAAAACATGCCAGAGGCATGGGATGAGAAGTTTTCCATAGTGTTATGGGCCTACCGCATTTCGAAGAGAATTATTACAGGGTTTACTCCATTCTCACTTATATATAGGAATGAAGTTATCCTACCTGTGGAACTAGCAGTGCCCTCAGCTAGGATCGCTATAAGCAATAGAAACATCCCTTACCCAAGGCATGTGTAGCTAGAGGCGTTAGATGAGCACAAAGATAAGGCAAGGGATAACTTCAAAGTTTTCACCCAGCAGCTGTCCAGAGCCTATGAAAACCTAGTCAAGCTCAGAGATTTTCAGGTGGGAGACTTGGTCCTTCGAGAATCTACTCATCACCTTCGCAATATGTCAGCATCAAAATTCAAACCCAATTGAGAATGCCCCTTTGTGGTAAGAGGGGTGGGGAAGTCAGGATATTGCCAGATTTCAAAGCCGAATAACGACTATCTCCAATCCATTAATTGCAAGTGGGTAAAGAGGTATTATGCCTAGTTTTGTTAAATTTTATTTCTACAATAGAACCTAAGCGGTTTGCTCTCATACCAGAAAAAATCTTTTCTTTTGAAAAAAAATGATGGAGCAATACCATCTTTTAAACAGTACACAACAAAAAAGAAAAGAATAGTAGCATTTTTTTATCATTATTGATGTTTGTTTTGATTACTTACCTACTGTATGAGGCCGGGAAACAAAGAAACAAGGGTGAAGGTGAGAAAACTTGCACAATAAAAGAAAGAAGAAAAAGGAGAAATAGAAAAATAGAGAAGGTATGCCAGTATAATACCTCTCTCATAGCCATTTCTCTAGCATGATCCACAGTCATCGGAGCAGCTACCTCTTTCACCTGGAAACAATGAAACAAGGATGAAGGTGAGAGCAATTACGAAGTAAAAGCAAGAATAAAAAGGAGAAACTGAAAGGGAGAAAGTATGCCAGTATAATAGCTCTCTCACAGCCATCTCTCCGACGTGCTCCATAGTTACCGGAGTTGTCACCTCACTAGCCTGGAAACAATGAAACAAGGGTAGAGGTAAGCATACTTTCAAAGTAAAAGCAAGAAGAAAAAAATGGGAAGTGGAAAATAGGGAAAGGTATAACAATCTAATACCTCTTCCACAGCTACCCCCAATGCATTTCGCAATCACTAGAACAATCGCGGCACTAATCTGAAAACAGAGAAACATGTAAGTGTTAGCAAATGAATGTACAACATATATATATGTGTGTGTGTGTATGTGTGTGTGTGTGTGTGTGTGTGTTATTAAAAAGGTACAAGCAAACCAAGTATTTACCTAGATATCTTTATCTAAAGTGCTAACTGAGAGCCCCGCAGCAGTGAGGACAGCACTAGTAACAGGTTCCGCACAAAAAGGAACCTCGTTTATATTAGCCTGGCCACAAAATTTTAAAAAGAAGTAGGGGTTATACTAGTAAAAAGAGTGGTACATAAATGAATACTCTCATATATGATACCTGAGTAATTCCCTCCACAGCAGTTGGGGGAGTTGCAAGTGCTCCCGAAGGGGCTGCCTCCGTAACACTTGCCACAAACGCGATGAATAAGGAAGCCTCCATAAATCTAGCCTGTAAATGAAGAGGAAGAGGAAAGACTTAGCAAGTCACTTACCTCACGAAGACAACTATATAGAAGAAAACCCAAATATCCATAACGAAAATGGTTACCGGGAGAGGCACTATGATAGGACTCTTATTGAATGTAACAGGGCGAAGTGACTCGTCTGCAGTAGGGGCTGCTGGAGGAATAATAGAAAGAGACGTCGATGAAGTAGTACCAGGGGATAGCTGAAAGGAAAGACGAAATGAGCTATTCAGTACAAGATATAATGAGAAATAACATGTAAGAAGATAATAGAATACCTGGGCTCCATCTAAAGAGGAAGAGAGAAAGATAACTACCGACGCATTAAGGGTAGATGCTGGCTCATGAGCGATGGGATAGATCAAAGGCGTACCATCCATAGAAATATGGACCCGGGGTACATAAATCCTCCCTGAGGGGATAACCCCAGAACAGTAGTTTCAAAAAAGGAATGAGCCCTTCCTATGGAAGAGAGGCCAAGAAATACAGGGCCCTGGGAAATAAAGAGTGATGAAGGATATAAACACCATAAAAAATAGTAATAAAAATAGGGGGCAAGAGAACAAGCAGACCTCTGAAAATGAGGTAACCATGGACTCAGTTGTAGAAGTTCCTTCTGCTGAAGCAAGAGAAGATGAAGTGGCAGGACAATAAGGCACAATCCTCTGCAATGAGAAACAAATAAAAAAACACAAGGGAAAAGAGATGAAAAAGAGAGAGAATAGAACAGTGAGATTGGCCGTATAGAGAAGGTCAGATAAATACCTAAGCAAAATGTGAGGCCACATAAGGGACCCTGGTGCTAGTAGGATGCACAGAAGAAAGATGCAAAGAAATTACAATATATAACATTCAGTTAGAGAAGTGTAATTTGTGACTATCAAAGTTTCAAAAACCCTGAAGGGAGTAACAAACTTCTCTAAAAAGGCCTCGGGAAGAAATAAGCATAGAATTCCTCTCTCGTTGGAAAGGAGCACGATGTAGTGGGGAAGGTGAAGGACCACTCACCTCCACATAAGTAACCTGTGGAAACATTATAAGAAAAAAAAATAGTAAACAATCCAATGATGAAAGGAGTATAAAATAATATGCATAAAATTCCAAAGTAAGGAAAGACTTACAGCAGCAGGATGCACAGTCTGACCATATAGAAGAGGCCTAGAAGCAGATCTAGTCTCTAGTGGAGAATGCGGTGTCTCATCATCACTAGAAGACTCCCTCAAAACTAATAACAAAGCCCAAGTGTCAGTATTTCTTTCATCACAAAAATCCAAGCCATCCATATCATTCGAAGAAGAACTATGATCATCGTAGGAAGGTGTGCTTCCATAGTCAACTAGTTCCTTTTCCAATGAGGGGAAGGGGCAACCAATAAGTGAAAGTCTATAAGATATAGTTTCACTAAGTGAAGAACATTTGGGTGTAGTACCTTCTGCAACCGAAATAGACATGACTTTCGTCTTTTGAGAAGAGAAGCCCAAATCCTCATAACCTTGCTCTTGGACAGTCTTATAAGTCTCCTTTACCCTAAAATCATCGGTATCTAACCCCTGGTCCATTGCGAAAGGAGAAGCATCATCATCATCAGCCCCTTCTTCTTTTTGGAAGATCTAGTCCTCACGGGAAAAGGGGGTGGAGAGAGATCAACAGTAGTAGCAATAAAGTGTGATATATCCGCATCCGGATGCTTTCTCTTACCTGTCGTAGGAGCTTTTGCTTTGCCTGAGCCTTTGTATTGGCCTTTAGATTTGGAAGAAGGCATCTCGGTCTGCTAAGTCTGGGTGGATTCATCTAGAAGTGGATTTACTAGGATGTGAGTAGTCTGCTCAAAAGGTGTCCTAAGGGTAGTGCTAAGGTGCCAAACTTCTTTTTGGGTCCGTCTTATTAAGAACTAGGCTTTGACATACCTAGTGGGAGTGATCTCATGGGGAGGCCCGGCCATGCAGTTCTGGATAAGGAGAACCTGCCCATGCCAAAGTAAGAACCAAGAGGGAATGAATGAAGGCAGGTAATTTATTCTTCGTCTTTTGTGTGACTTGTTTTCTTGATTCGTCAGTCATTGTAGTCAAACTTCGAGTATCAAAGTTCCCTTGAAATAACCTACAAAACTTGTTAAAAATTCAGTATCGTGGTAATTTTGGGTATCAATCCAATTTCAAGCGTTGAACCCGTTATCATGAAAATTTGCAATTTCAATTTTTATAAAAATAATTTTTTTTGTGTTTTTAATTTTTTTTAGTTTTATAATTAAAAATAATTTCAAGGGAGGGAAATAAATTTTTTGCAATTAAAATGACTACGAAAAATTAAAAAGTAACATATTTAGAATTTATGAGAAGAAACAAGAGGTGGGATTACACTGCTTAGTCAATTTAATTAATGTCATAATTATTCAATTGAATAGTTCGAAATACTATTGAATTTAAAACTAAACTCTCGTTACAATCCTAAATTCAATTTTATCTTTTTCAGCAACTAAATTAGGAATTGTCACTACATAAAAAAAATTAATATTCATACTTGTTCTTACAAACTATCTGCTAAGATCAATTCATAAAAATTTGTATGGATCTTTGAATTGCACACAAAGAATTAATACTTGAATTTAAGAATTGAACCTATCTCTAAGTCAAATCCTAAAGTCAAATATTAATTTTCAATATTAATCTATTTACTCTCGTTAAATAAATTAATCAGTGAATTTTTCTGATGATGCTGTAAACAACACCACAAGATGAGGTATTTATAATCTTAAGCTAGCAATAACAATGACAGCACAAGAGTAAATATCTAGTAGAAGGAGGTGAAGGGAAGAGGAGAAAGACTGGTATATAAGTGGTTCATCCAATCTGGCCTACGTTCAATGTGAGTGTGTGAGTAAGAATCACTAAGATGAGGGCACTAATGGCCTGTGATACAATCTCTCACTTTCTCTCTCTACTGTGTATACAAACAAAGTTTATGCTAGGGTTGTAATTTTGAATCCCCCTCTAAAGTAGGAGAAGATATGTATTTATAGTGCTTGGGGGGTGTAGTGTACCCCCCAAGCATGCCATGAGCATGTGTGAGTTGAATACATCAATCGTAGTTGGACACCTGGCTGGGCCACATGTAAGGAATGATGACCAAATATTCCCTCACGTGAGGGGAATGATTTGGTTATAATAGATTTTCTCACGTGTTCCAAGTCTTACATGTGCTTGCGTGTGCTCGGACTTGTAATATCATCTGTTGGAACCTCGGCCTGGCCGAATACGACGTTGTGAAGTTCGATAGCTACCTTATCCTACCAATCTTAAGTATGATCTCAGCCTGAACGATCAGCCGAGATTAGGTATGACATTGGATGTAGTGTATGCTGAAGCAGAGGACGATATTGGCAGTAGTTTGAGCCCACAAGATGTTGTTGACCTCGGCTGCTGTCCAGTCGAGGTTGGTGAATGAGGACCCGACCTTGTAGAAGACGACCTTTCTGATGGCTACTGTGAGCTTCCTAACGAGTCGGCTGTGAGGTTAGACGAGATTAGTTACTCCAAGTACGAGGGAACATTTTGGGCATATCAATTACCCCCTAACCCTTAGTCTTGTATGTGAGTAGGTGACTGAGGGGTATAAGAGTCAGGTTAATGAAGAGACGCTTGGATATCTTGGGGTTTGGAGTGGTGCCTTGGACACATGTCATTCACTGAAGTGGGTAGTGTTTTCCCCAAGGCATGGCAGCTCTGACGGCGTCTTTTAGACTTTCTAGGTCAATGATGAGTGCCTTAATATTTGGGCCTCATCATTGCAAGGATATTTAAACCCTTTTGTCTTTTCATTTTATTTCTTCTTCTTTAGCTCTCCCGCCTATAGCCTTTCTGCAACTTTTACCCTCAAAACCTCAAAACTTTGCTGAAACTCAAGGTTTTTGCTTCTAATTTCATCTTCTTTCCTTCGAACTCTGCAGGTATTATTTTTCAACTTCAAGCTTTTCATTTATGGGTATTACTTTACATTTTTGGTTTTTTGATAACTTTTCCCTTTTTTGGTGAGGGTTTCCACCATTGTTAAGTGGTTGTAAGGTTAGGATTGCAGCGGTTAGGTAGCACTGGAGCCATGCCAGGCTACACTGAGGTTATTTTAGCCACGAATTTCCCTCTTTTAGGCTTTTTCTGTGACTTACCGTCATCTTCTCCGGTAACCTAACTTAGGGTGTTCTTGGTGTTCTTGATCGAAACCTTTTAATTTCTAACTTTTGATCTTTAGTTTAGGTAGCATAAGTTTTGTACTTGTTTCCAATTTGAGTTTTTCTCACAAGTGTAGTGTCGTCCACCATATGCTCAGGACTTTGTATAAGCTTGCTGAAGAGTTTCCAACTCTGCACAAGAAGACCTTTGAAAAGATTAGACAGATAGAGCTAGCCCAAGCAGAAGCTCGTAGGGCCGAGGCCTTTCCCCTCAGAGCCATCTTTCCTCCACCGTTGAAGGTCATATATCCTGAGCCGACTGAACCTGCTGAAGTTCCTAAGGTTCCAGAGCCAATGTCTGAGTCATCTTGTTCAGACTTTATGTCCACCTCTGAGGCTGCTAAGTTCGTAGACTCTTTCCAAGAGGCTATGGACTAATCCCCCAAGGGAAGCGGAATCTCTGAAGAAGTAGAGGTTTCTGATCGTTCCTCATCTCATCGAGATGCTAGCACCTCTCCTAGGTCTCCCTCCATAGAGATCTTAGAACCTAGTGTAGCTTTCCAGGCCCCTATTGAGGCAATTCCATTAATAACTTTTCCTGGAGCCCCCTTTGAGGCCCATCCTCAGACCACTAAGGGCTATAATGATGATGATGACGAGTGTGTACTTGACACTTCTAAGGTTGATGGTCCTGAGACTTCTATCACTGAGTATGACCTTCTTGTCTTCAGACATCTGTATGACATTCCTCCATCCATTTATTTAAAAAAACTTAAGGAAGAGAGGGCCTTTGACGGCCGAGAAGGAGAGCTCTGCGTCTATGAGCAAATGTTCAAACTCAACTTTCATCTTCCAATCCACCCTGTTATCCGAGTTGTCCCCTCTCATATCAACCTTGCTTCTTCTCAACTTTCCCCTAATGCTTGTAGGGTCTTGGTTGGGGCTATCATTATTTGGAAGGTGGTTCATCATACTAACCTTCCAGTTAGGGTACTCTTAGCTTGCTACATACCCTCATCAGCTAAGAATCATCCTAGATACTATCACTTCGTAGCTAGGAAGTCTGAGAAGAAGATATTATTGGTGACCCAAACCTCTAACAACAACTGGAAGGCTTGGTTCTTCTTTGCCTCAGAGGCTTGGGAGTTTGTCCCTAACGAGGCTGGTGGAACGTCTCTTCCAAGGACTCCCCTTAAGTAGGCCAAGGTCTATGTCTCTGCCAAAATCGATCCTTGACTAAGCCAGGAGAACCGTAAAAGCGTTGAGGACCTTCGTAGGCAGGGTGAAGATGGAAACCTTATCAAATATGTGCATCTGATGACCCCTTACTATTTGTCTCAAACATGTCTTGGGAGTAGCCCCTTGGCCGAGCTTCGTAAGTATTCTAGAATAAAACTTTTTTAAACCAAGTCCAGTCTCGTACGTTTCATGTGTCTGGTCATTTAACTCCGATATTTGTATTTTTACAGAGAGACCAGAGGGCATTTATGAATATCTTTAGAATATGTGTGCTCCAAGCATCACAAAACTACTGGAGAAGCGTGGTGACAAGACTGTACCACCCCCTACCCACACAAAGAAGGGGAAGGCCCCTACTGACACAACTAAGAAGAGGAAGTCTACGGCCGACCCTCCACATACGAAACCTCACAAAATTCCAGCCATGGAGTGTGGCATCCCGATTTCTACTGACGAGGCTTTGGATAGTCATCTCTCTACCTTGAAGATCGACGACAGCATCATCAATTACAGTACTAAGGCTTCTGATGCCCTCGGCCAATTGATCACCCCTGATGATAAACGCTTCATGCAATCACTAGACATACCTCTGCTGGCCGATTTTGTTGTTCATAGGGTCGTTCAGGTATTATTTGCACTTTTTTCTTCAAAGTGTTCTCTCTGAGCTTAGCCAGTCATTCTTACCAATGTGTTTGACCTCTTTTTGCAGGGTATTGTTTCTCTCCACCGCTTAGCCAGCTATACTCTGAAGAGGCCCCCTCTGATTCAGAAAGGAGAGGATGATGAGAAGCTTGAAGTGGACCTTAGGAGGGAGATTGCTGACGTGAAGCGGGGTCAGAAGGAGAGAGATGCTAAGATTTCTAATATGGAGACTGATTATGCCCAGGCTCTGAGGGACAAAGATCATAGCCTTCAATCCAAGGTCGACGCTGATGTCCAGGCTGCCTCAGAGAAATTCGTCCAAGAGTACCAATTCTCCGATGAGTTTGTCAGCTTTAGTATCTATTATCTGGAGAGGGGTATAAAGGCAACCAGTCGATGGGCCACCATGAAGCAAGAAAGTTCTAGTAGTCTGTCAACCGAGGACTTTATTAGACTCGACTTTGGAAATGCTCAGCTTGCTAAGGCCTTGCAGAAGGTTAAAGAGGGTGGCCCAGCCGATACGAGCTAGCTTGAGGTGACTGAGACCGAGGATGTTAGGCATCAGGATAACGGGGTTGAAGTTACCCATCAAGTCCCAGAGCCAAATGACCCAACTGCTGGTGTGTCGGCTGAAGCCGAGGGTTAAGCTGAACTCTGAGCGCCTCCTCTACATGTCTGAACTTTTGTGAAGATTTTTATATAACTTTTATTTAGTGAACTGTGACCTCTTCCCTTGGAATGATGTAATATCTTTTGGGTTCAAATGAATGCAATTCCATTTCCTTCATTTGTGTTGCTTTCCTTTGCTTGTTGCCTTGTTGTTTCATATCTACGATGTTCATTTATCCGCCATATCACAAAATTTGGATAATGGGAATAAAATTAAGTAACAACAGACATATATAATTCACCAAACAAGTGATGTTAAAGGTCTGAGGTCACCAAGCTAATGACATTTCACCTCATATTTTCACCAACTAAATGATGTTAAAGGTCTGAGGTCACCAAGATAATGATGTTCCACCTCATAATTCACCAAATAAATGATGTTAAAGGTCTGAGGTCACCAAGATAATGATGTTACACCTCATAATCCACCAACTAAATGATGTTAAATGTCTGAGGTCTCCAATTTAATGATGTTTTACCTCATAATTCACTAAATTAATGATGTTAAAGGTCTGAGATCACCAAGTTAATGATGTTTTACCTCATAATTCACTAAATTAATGATGTTAAAGGTCTGAGGTCACCAATTTAATGATGTTTCACCTCATATTTTTATTAACTAAATGATGTTAAAGGTCTGAGGTCACCAAGTTAATGATGTTTCACCTCATATTTTCACTAAATAAATGATGTTAAAGGTCTGAGGTCACCAAGTTAATGATGTTTCACCTTATTTTTTCACCAACTAAATGATGTTTAAAGGTTTGAAGTCACCAAGTTAATGATGTTTCACCTCATATTTTCACCAACTAAGTGATGCTAAAGGTCTGAGGTCACAAAGCTAATGATGTTCCACCTCATAATCCACCAACTCAATGATGTTACAAGTCTGAGGTCACCAAGTTAATGATGTTTCACCTCATATTTTCACCAAATTAATGATGATAAAGGTCCGAGATCACCAAGTTAATGATGTTTCACCTCATAATTCACTAAATTAATGATGTTAAAGGTCTGAGGTCACCAAGTTAATGATGTTTCACCTCATATTTTCATCAACTAAATGATGGTTCACCTCATATTTTCACCAAATAAGTGATGTTAAAGTCTGAGGTCACCAAGTTAATGATCTTTCACCTCATATTTTCACCAACTAAATGATGTTTAAAGGTTTGAGGTCACCAAGTTAATGATGTTTCACCTCATATTTTCACTAATTAAATTATGTTAAAGGTCTGAGGTCACCAAGTTAATGATGTTTCACCTCATAATTCACCAAATTAATGATGTTAAGGATCTGAGATCACCAAGTTAATGATCTTTCACCTCATACCCCACCAAATAAATGATGTTTAAAACATATACACTGTAACAAAAGTATCAGCACAACATTGCTATTTTTTCATTAACATCCTTAATATAAACTAATACATGTATTGCAAAAAGATAAGAACAAATGCAACATCATAAGTAATATTTCTTTAAGATATCGGCATTCCAAGGGTTGGAGAAAGGCTCTCCTTCAAGATTTTCTAGCCGATAGGTACCTGGTACGACCTCATAAATGACCTTATAAGGACCATGCAAGTTGGGATGGAGCTTATTGGTTTTCTACCACGTCTTCTTCAAGACCAGATCTCCCATAACTATCAGCCTTGACTTTACCCTCTGATTGTAGAACCTTGCAGTTCTCTGCTGATAGGCCGCCTGTCTTACCTCTGCATCTTCTCTTATTTCCTCAATCAAATCAAGATCAAGTCTTCTCTCTTCCCCATTCCTCTGAGGATTATATGTTTGGACTCTATGAGTGGGGAGCCCTATCTCTGTTGGGATGACAGGCTCTGATCCATGGGCTAGCATAAATGGGGTTTCCCCTGTAGGTTTCCTTACCATCGTCTTGTAAGCCCAAAGCATAGCATATACCTCCTCTATCCATCTTTCGTTGGCCTCTTGCAGCCTCTTTTTTATCCCATCAAGGATTGTTCAATTTGTGATCTCGGTCTGACCGTTTTCTTGGGGTCGGCTAGGAGAAGAGAAAAACTACTTAATTCCTACTCTTTCGTAGTATTTTTATAAGGAAATATTATTGAATTGGGTTTCATTGTCTGAGATGAGGGTATTTAAAAGTCCATACCTGCATATAATGTTCTTTCAGATAAACTAAAAAGTCTTCTGCTTGGTGATTATGATCATTGGCTCAACCTCTACCCGTTTGGAGAAATAATCAATTACCACAATTAAGAACCGATAGTTATTTACGGCTCTTGGTAAGGGTCCTATCAAGTTAATGCCCCATACTTTAAATGGTCAAGGGGAATTTATAGACGTCAGAGGTTGGTGTGGCTGATGGGGAATGGTGCAAAACCTCTGACACTTATCACACTTCTTCACATACGCAGCTGCATCTTTGGCCAAGGTCAGCCACCAGTACCATTGAGTGATTATCCTCCTAGCCAACATCCTCCCTCTTATGTGGTTTAAACAAGATCCCTCATGCACATCGTGCCTGATGTGTGGAACCTCTAAAGGGTGGACACATCTGAGGAGAGGGAGCAGGAATCCCTTTTTATACAAGACATATCCTATAATAGAGAATTTAGCAGCTTTAAACTTCAACTTTAACCTTTCTAACTTTGACTCTGGCAGCTCTCCCTGTTTGATGTATCTGATAAGAGTATCTATCCATGAGGCTCCCGTACTCAGATTTAGGCAAGGTTTAGCAACATCTTCCTCTTTGTTGGTCGGCTTGAGCAGAATCTCAACTGATACTGTTCTCCTTATGTCTGTCCTTATTACTGAGGCTAACCTCGCGAGTGCATCAGCTCGTCTATTGTCTAGTCGAGGTATCCTCTTCATCTTTACTTCCTTTAAGCTTTCTACCATCGATCTCACCCTCTTAAGATATCTGGACATCCTTTCATCTTTGGCTTCATATACCCCCAGGATTTGTTTCGCGACCAATCTTGAGTCACTGTGGACTAGGAGTTGGACGATACTGAGGGCTTTTGCTAATGAAAGGTCGACTATCAATGCCTCATATTTTGACTCGTTATTGGATGCTCTAAAGTTGAATCTCAGTGCGTACTCAACATTTGTACCATCTAGCGCCGACATTATAATTCCTTCTCCACTTCCGTTTTCATAAGACGACGCATCAACGAAGAGGTTCCAGATGGTTTCATTGGAAGAGAAGTTTCCCTTTGATAGGATTCACTGTTTGAAGAGGTATATCTCTTTTTCATTCTCAACTGCTCTTTGCTTGGATATACTTGTCTCGGCCTCATCTGATGCTCGACTGACGTTTCATTCTACTGACTCATCTGTAATTTCAAGACCGTTCTCAACCTCAGCCTCCTCCTAGGTAAACTCGACCATAAAATTTGTAAGAGCTTGTCCCTTAATGGCAACCCTAGGTTGATAAACAACATCGTATTCCCCCAACTCAATTGCCCAGGTCATTAGCCTTCCTGACTTTTCAGGCTTATAGAGGACCTGCCTGAGTGGGGAATCAGTTAGGACGACCATGGAGTAAGCCTGGAAGTATGGATTTATTTTCCTAGAAGCGTGTATCAAAGCGTAGTCTAAATTTTCCATCCGAGTGTACTTTTGCTCAGAACCTTGAAGTGCCTTGCTATTGAAGTACATTAGTCTCTTCACTCCATCCTCTTCTCTTACTATTACAACACTGATGGATGACTCTGAGACAGTTAAGTATACGTACAGCTTCTCACCCTGAACCGACCGAGATAGGAGTAGAGGGGATCCGAGGTAGGACTTAAACTCTTTAAAAGCTTTGTTATATTCCTCATTCCATTCGAAGGATTTTTTAAGAACTTTTAAAAAAGGAAGACATTTAACTGTAGCTCTGAAGACAAACTTGTTAAGTGCGGACACTCATCCGGTTAGCCTCTAAATGTCTTTGATGGTTCTGGGTGTCTTCATTTCCAGTAAAGCCTTGATCTTCTCAGGGTTAGCCTTTATTCCCCTTTGGTTGATGATGAAGCCCAAAAATTTACATGCTCCTACCCCGAAGACACATTTGGCCGGGTTGAGCTTCATTTTATATTTATCCATGGTGTCGAAAGTTTTTTTAAGGTCGGCCACATGAGTGTCGACCTTCAGACTCTTCGTCAGCATGTCATCCACATAAACTTCAATGGACTTGCCTATCTAATCTTCGAACATCTTATTTATAAGACATTGGTAGGTGGCCCCTGCATTCTTCAGGCCGAAGGGCATGACCTTGTAGTAATAAGTCCCCTTGTCTGTGATGAATGTTGTCTTCTATGAATCATTCGAATTCATGAAGACTCGATTATACCCGAAATATGCATCCATGAAGCTCATTAGCTCATGTCCTGCTATGACATCCACTATCTGATTTATACTAGGCAGGAGAAAATTATCCTTTGGTCAAGACTTATTTAGATCGATAAATTCTACATACGTCGTCCATTTCCCATTAGCTTTAGGCACTATGACAGCATTAGATAGCCACTTAGGGTATATAACTTCTTTGATGAACTTGGCCTCTTCAAGCTTTCGAACCTCGTCTCTGATGACTTTGTACTTCTCCCTTGAGTATATCCTTTTTCTTTGCTTAATGGGTTTGGCATCCTCTATAACATTGAGTTTATAACACATAATTTCAGGATCAATGTCTGCCATGTCTGTATGGCACCAAGCAAAGATACTTTGTCTCTTCCTTAAATCCTTTACTAGTTCCTCCTTGATCTCAGGCCTTAGGGCTCTACCGACTTGGATGGTTTTTTTGGCTTGTCCTCGTTAAGGGCGATGGATTCTACCTCTTCCACAACCTCTCCCTTTTTTAGCTTTGTTTCGTCTCTAGGGTCAAGGGTGTCAATGTTATAAGTGGTTATTACCCTCTTACGAGCCTCTCTCTCTTTTGTAAAGTTGAAGTACCATTCACGTGCCTAAGTTTGGTCACCCTGCACTTACCCTAACCCATAGGGGTCGGGACTTTTATCATCTGGTGGACCGTTGAAGGCACGACCTCAAATTCTCTAAGGGCCACTCATCCCATGATGAGGTTATAGGCTGAGAAGACATTTTCATCCATTACAAGGAAATTTATTTTTTTGGTCAACCTTTTAGTCCATTCATCTCCCATCCTCACATCCATCTCATACATTACCAATGGATGGACCTTCTCATTGCTGAAGCCAATTGAGGGATGATGATAAGGGACAAGCCTAGCTTTGCTGAGGCCCAAGCTTTTGAAACAGGGCCAGAACGTAATGCCTGCAGAACTGCCCCCATCAATAAGGATCCTTTAAACTTCACACCCATGCATCCTTATGGTGATGACTAAAGGGTTATCGTGGGGAGCTAAGATACCTTTTAAATCAAGTCGTGAGAAGCCGACTACGAGGGTGTCTATGTCTACCTTCTTTCTCTTCTCATGTTTAACCTCTGTAGAAGCCAAGTTCACAACCTCGACCTTAGTCACTGCTTTAGCCTCTGCCACGTGAGCCTTATAATCAGCTACCTCTGAGCCAACCCCTGCTAGTCCTCCACAGATAGTGCTTCCCCCAGAAGAGATCATATTGCGCCTCTTTATTGGGACATTGTCATCCTTTAGTGGGAGGTTAGGGTCATCATCATCATCATCTGAGGCATTATCTTTTCTGGAAGGGGTATCTTCCCAACATTTATCATTTCTTTTCTTTTTAGGGTCGTCTCTTACTCCCTTAGAAGCTCTACTATCCACATACTTTCTGAGTTTTCCAGACTTCAACATTTTTCCAATCTCATCTTTTAGGGTGAAACACTTCTCAGTTAAATGGTCGTGATCTTGATGGAACTCGCACCATAAACTCTTATTTTTCTTGTGTAGAGGAGCCTTTAGCATATCCGACAATCTGAGAGACCTATCATTCTTTATTTCATTGAAAAATGTATTTGCAGCTCACAGTTAAAGGAGTATAGTTACAAACTTGTCATCGATAGCCCTCTTCTTTCCTTCCTTTTTCTTTTGAAACTTCCTGCTGCTACTTCCATTCTCATCCTCATATTTCGCAGCCATTGCTTCTTCTGCATTCATAACCTTTACAGTTGTTGGTAACAGCTCAGCCATAGACTTAGGTGGGTCTTCAGCAAGCTTTTAGAGTAACTTTCCCTTCTGAAGTCCTCCTATAAGGGTTGTCATAGCTATACTCTCTTCATAATTTTCTACCTCCAACTTTTCCTTGTTGAACCTCGCGATATAGTCTTTGAGGCTTTCATTATTCGCTTGCTTTATATAAAGAAAGTGAGTCATCTTCTTCTGAGGTCTTACTCAAAAACAGAAGTTATAGATAAACCGCTCGGCCAAACCTTTAAAACTCTCAACTGAATTTTTAGGAAGAGAAGTGAACCAGTTATGCGCAGCCCGGTTAGGGTGCTTAAAAAAGCTCGGCACCTCATCTCATCAGAGAATGAATAAATGTCTGCTGCAGATTAATACATTTCAATATGATGGACTGGGTTGGTACTTCCATCATACTTGGGAGACACCACTGGATGTTTAAATTTGGTAGGGGTTGGGAAGTTGACAATCCTTGCCACAAATGGTGATCCCTCTGAGTATCCCCTCTGTAATGGGTCTCGACTTTTTATGAGATTCCCTATCTTCTCTTCCAACCTTTGAATAGAATCATTCCATGGTCTAGCAACGTCGTATTGGCCGAGGTTGTCCCCAGCCACCCCCAAGGGGTGAATGGAGGGTTGCCTAGCTACTGCACAACGTCGGCTATTGACCTCCCTCTGACCACAGTCTCGGCCATGTGGGGGTTAGCCATTATGGGGATGATAGTCACCTCCTTCTCTACTAGATCCAACAAGACTTTTTGATCTGGACAGCCTTTCTCTTAGATCATTAACTGGGTCTAGCCTTTCAAAGGACAACCCTCTACTCAAGCGATCAAAAGTTGATTCTCTTTGGCATGCATCACAATCTCTTCTCTCACACTGACCTCGGCTCTAATGACCTCTGCTCTGCTGAACAAGTCTCACTGTGTTGTTTGAGACCTCATACAGCTCCCAACAGTCTGTCAGAGCATCCTCTGCCTCAATGTCATCGTACTTATCCTCAGGTCAAGGGTTTCCTTGCCTCCCCAGGCGTAAATTCCTAGGGTTATAAACATCCCTCCTCCACTGAGGAGTAGGTAGGTCCTTTCGTGGTGCCTGGGGTAGTCCCCTGGCCTCATGATGTGGCTGAGCAGCTGTCGGAGTAATCATCTCCGGTGATACCCCAGGTGGTCTCATTATAATGTTTTGGCTTAGCTGGGCAAATTTCTCCTTCATCACTTGTTGAGTTACAACTAAGGACTTTAAAGCTTCTTCCACCTCAGTCATCTCGGACTGGGGTGGTGCTTGGCTGGGACTGGGCCCTCCAATGCCAGGTGGTGGAGACGATAACTCTGGTGCCATGGAAAAAGACTAGAGAGCTTGTAAATGAAAATACTTTGGGCATATCATTTTCCAATTTAATTAGCCTAGAACACATCAATAAATATTTTATTCAATTAAATAACTCAACATACGCGTTTCATCCCACCCCTTGAATGGGGTGTTTAGCCAGACATTATTAAAGGTTTAACACAAGCACAATTAAATAACAAGAAATTAAAAAAGAGAGAAAGAGATACGATAAGCATTAATTCCTTGTGTCGACTGTGTGCATAAACACGCGTCCAAACCTGTCACAAAAACATAGTTGGATTACAAAACTAAAATTAAAAACTGAACCAATTTTTTTTAATCCTAAACTATTTTTTTTCTGACTTTTTTTCTATTCTCTGCAGTCTCTCTTTTTTTCTTTTCTGTCTCTCGTTGCTGTTCTGTGTGTGTGTGTGTGTGTCTTCTCAGATAAGTTGCCCTTCTATTTCTTTATAGTCCACGAATTCGGTTATAGAGAAGAGATTTGGGGGGATTTCCTTTTGGCTAAGTCAAGGAATGGTAGGAGTAGGCACGTGGGTTTCACTGGCATGGGATAAGAGAACGCCTATTCACATGGAGTGGCAGGTTTGGTTCGGATATGTTGGTTTTCAGGTTTGGAGTTAAAATGGGTTAAGGAGATCGGGTCAGGGGTTCAGAAATGGGTGGATGTGGTTCGCCAGAATGAGGCCCGACCGACGGGGCAGGAAGCGGCCTGAGGCATAAGGGTCGCGATTCCGGTGGGTTTATGGGTTAGGGGCTAAACCCGGTTGGGTAATGTCGGAGGTTAAACCGTCGTGGCCGTTGGGTCGACTGGAATGGATAAACGGGTTTCCATGGAGGTGAATCTAGATGGATTTTTGTGTTGTTATGGGTCTAGGCTGTGGATTTGGGTTCAGGGAAATTGTTGCTCGAGTTTGGATGTGAGTTAGTATGTTAATGGAGGAGAGAGAGTGAGTATGGTTGAAGATGGAGTGGAGTAGGATTGGGTGTGGTGAGGGTGAAGTGTAAGTAGGATGTGGGTGACGAAGAGTTGTTTGTGTGTTTGTTAGGTATATAGGATAGGATGGTGTGAGTGTGTGTTTAATTTGTACCTAAAAAAATAAGATAACCTAACTAACTAACTAAAAATAAAACTAACAAACTAAAAAAAATTAAAAAAAATTAAAATCAACTCAAAAAAATAAAATCTTATCCTAAAAAAATACAAATAATAAAACAAAAGAAATAAAAACTAAAAATCTCATAATAAAAACTAAAGTCCTAAAAAATGTAAAATCATATAAACTAAAAATAAATCCTAAACTAACCCTAATAAAATAAAATAAAGACTAAAAACTAAAAATCAAAATGAAACAACACATCATAAAAAGTAATAGAAAATAAATCCTAAAAATAAAAACGTCTCAAAATAAAAATAATAAAAACACAAACTAAATACACACGAAGCTTGGGGTATGGACTAGGCTTGGTGTAGGCTTAGGTTTGGTCAGGGGATAGGGTTTGGGACATCGGAATTCGTCGGTGCAAGGTCAAACTTGACTTTTGACTTCACTGCTGCTTTGAATTTCTTCATTTAACGCTTTTGACTGCTATTGAGTCGCAATTGACTTGATTTAGCATTATTTGATGTTGCGATTGCTGATTGACTTGAAAAATAATAAAATACGTTATAAGGTCAATTTTAGTAAGAACAAGTGACTAAAATGCATCTATTTGGGGCATAAATTGTAAACTTTTGGGTGCTTATCACACCATCCCCAAACAGAACATTGCTAGTCATTGACCAAAAATAGAGAGAAAATAAAGATAAGTAACCAAAAGTGTGCCACTTTCATACAATCTTTGTGGGGTTCATAACACTAATTCCACAATCAGAGGTAGATTGATTGCATGGTGGTCTTCAGATTCTATGTCTCATTCCGATAAAGTTCACAAAGTCATTCCTGCATTCATAAACTGGGGAATATGGAAAGCTAGAAACAAATGGAGATTTGAAAATGTGAGAATGCAACCTTCCAGAGCCATAAAAGAGATTCATTCTCTTATTACTTTATACACGGGAGTGGATGTTTTTCAGAATCATCCTTCAAGAATGCATCAAAAGCAGCAGAGACAATCAATAAGAATGGTTCAATGGAGGCATCCAAGGGGAAATATGTTCAAGCTAAATGTAGATGGATGCTGTAAAGGAAATCCAGGTCCTATGGGAGGAGGAGTTCTTAGAAATGCTTCAGGAAAGCTCATAAAAGCTTTTTCATCGAGTTTTGGGAATGGTACTAATATTATTGCAGAAGCTCTATCGATTCTTCGAGGTATGGAAATGTGTGAGTCTTTTTTGAATGAGGGCATTATTATAGAATCAGATTCTCTTATTGTTATCCAAGTGTTGAATGATCAATTAAAATGCCCGTGGAGTATAATGCCATACATTGCAAAGATTAAAGACAAGATTCAAGAGCACAATGTGCAGTTTTGTCATATTCTGAGGGAGGGAAACAAATGTGCCGATTTGCTTGCTTCTTATGGCTGGTCTTCTCAAAGACATACTGAATCAAGATCTCTAGATGTCTTCCCAAAAGAATTGAAAGGTCTTATAAACATGGATGCTTGGGGTTTTCCCAATTTTAGAGTCAATTAGTGTTTCCTATGACGTTGTAAAGGTGACTGTTTCTATAAAGTCATCAGTTTCTCATGTAAGCTCTTCTTTTCTTGATTTATTTAATAAAATCTCAGGGGGATAATTTCCTCTTCTAAAAAAAAAAAAAAAAAAAAAAAAAAAAAAAAAAAAAAAAGTGTGCCACTTTCATAGGCACTGACGATTGCACTTAGCATGTGCAATAAACTGTTAAACCTATAGGTTGCCCTACAGGACGCATGGTGTCTTATGAGGGTTTGCAATAAATATACCAACAAAATTCAAACTTTATTAAAATGCAATCTCTTATTTTGACGATGAAACGCTATACAACCCAACTAAAAAGGACGTCAAGGAACACCATATTCAACTATCAAAATAAGATATAAAATGACTTAATACCAAAAAGAGTAATCCTTCCTAAAACTCGACATGTGTTAATGTGAAACACTCTTAAGTATGATTAGAGTGATTCTTAGATTTCCTTTATAGAATCAAAGCTTTGACTTCAATTCTCACTAGTATATCTCTCTGAATCTAACTCTCTGAGAATTTGGTATGTGTATCTCTCTAATATGTGAGGAGGTGAGTAAATGTAAAAAAGTTCAAACGTCTCACACACTTTATAAAAAATGACGGATACGTGAAAGAAAATTAGCCTCGTGAATGAATGCTAACCACTATTTTGAGAATGTCGAGTTATTCACCATATAGTCTTACCATTTGCCCGAACACTTTACCAAGGGTAAAAAATGTGATTTATGAAAGATATGAGAGGATAATGAAATGAAGAAGATATGCTGGTAAGGTTTTTGAGAAGAGTGTGACTAAATAATATCTTCATTTTTTTGACTTTATGATCACCTCGTTTTTTTCTTCTTTTCTATTTTTTTTTCTTTGCTTCTTTTTTCTATATTTTCTCTCTCTCTCTCTCTCTCTCTCTCTCTCTCTCTCTCTCTCTCTCTCTCTCTCTTTTTATTGCTATGCATTTTTTTTTCATAACACAAATGAAGACAATTTATATGGAAAATTTCAAACACTCCTTTTCTAAAAAATTATGGTAGTGATGGGGAATGACATATGGATGGTGTCTGGAACATATATGGGTAAGGAAAACATGGAATGATAATAGGTGGAGTGAAGGGAAAAAATGGTAAGTGTATGAAAAAATCGGTAGTGCTCGGGACAAACTACAAGACACATGTTTCTTATAACTCTAAGATGATTTCATTCTCAATGATTAAGCTAAATTTGAAAAATAATGAGATCATGCAATGACTAAGTGCGGTATCCAAAGAAAGTAAAGTCCACTTATGACTCGGAGATACGAAAAAGACCTCAAAATGGTTAAAATCTCAAATCTCACGGGTTTAATTCGCCACTAGTGATCTTTTAAGGCTCTCTTGAGAATGTTTTTACTCTTCAACTTTTGATTGTAAATGTGGTAGTACAAATTGTTGAGTTTAGGAATTCATTGTGCAAGTACACTTTAAGAGGTATTAATTAATTTTATGTTAATAAGCGTAATTTTAGGGTTGAACATGGGTATTCCGAGATTTCTAAAATAGGGATGATAGACAATTCATGTCATAAAAGTTTATGTTAAACCGCACAAAAAATTTAAAATCACTTATTTTTGAAAATTTTCAAAAGAGGTACGATTTTGATAAATTTCCCACCCCAAAACAAAAGAAAACATCGTCCTCGGTGTTTAAAACTATATATATAAAATAAAAAGCGCAAGGGAGGAAAGATATTACCATAATGAACCGCTAATGAAAATGTACTGCATGATGGAGCAGAGATGAAACCTGGAGAACAGATGCGACACAAAAAGATGTACAAGTCTATAAAGCATGTGAAAAGCAGTGGGTGATGTGAAACACCACCCCCAAACATGAAGACTCATACTCAAAAACAATTTAAGATGGGTTGCCTCCCGGTAGCGCTAAGTTTAATGTCTTCAGCCAGACCAAACCAATATTAACCTAAAGATAAGATCTATGAAAGTCCAGGGCAACATAAAATTAAGGTGATTATAATCACCCCCAAACAAGACTGAACAGTCAGTCTTCCTAAATGAGGTCAACAAGGTCAATTTCTTCTATGTGAGTGGGGCCTAGCTCTAAGAAAGGCTTCAATCATTGACCGTTGACCTGAAATAGGCTACCATCCTTAGGATTTTGAATTGTGATGGAACCATAGGGAGAAACAGATTCAACAACAAAGGGTCTAGACCACCTGGTTTTTAACTCCTGGGAAAGAGATGAAGACGGGAGTTATATAACAACACTTTCTAACCAGGGTGGAATTCTTTTCGGAGGATGCATTGGTCCTGGATTCACTTCATTTTGTCCTTGTACTTCTTAAAGAAATCATAGGCATCATTTTGTATCTCCTCTAATTCATTGAGTTGGAGCTTTCGATGGACGCCATCCTCGTAGAGATCAAAATTAAGGGTATTAACGGGCCAATAGGCATGATGTTAAAGCTCGATGGGTAAGTGGCATGGTTTACCAAAGACCAAGAGATAAGCATACATGCCAATAGGAGTCCTAAAAGCAATACAGTATGCCCACAAAGCATCGTTTAATCTTATAGACCAGTCTTTCCTAGTAGGATTAGCTGTTTTTTCTAGGATTTGCTTAATTTCGAGGTTGAAAACTTCAACCTGACCACTAGTCTGAGGGTAGTATGAGAGACAAACTTTGTGGGTAACACCATACTTTTTCACGAGATGTTTAAAGATTCTATTACAAAAATGTTTACCCCCATCAATAATACTAGCTTTGGGAGTTCCAAAACGTGTGAAGACATACTCCTTAAGAAAACTGACAATAATGCGATGGTCATTGGTGTGGCAAGCGATGGCTTCTATCCATTGGGAAACATAATCAACGATAACTAGAATATATTGGAAACCATAAGATGAGGTAAAAGGACCCGTGAAATCAATGCCCCACACATAGAAGATTTCAATGATGAGAATTGGTGTGAAAGGCATTATATGACGATGAGATATACGCCTAGATTGTTGGCATTTGGCACAAGCCTAGCAATAGTGGTGGGCATCTCAAAAAAGAGTGGGCCAGTAGAAACCACTTTGCAAAAAATTTTATGGCGATTTTCTTGGAGCTAAAGTGGCCACCAGAGGCACCATTGTGGCAAAAGGAGAGAATACTAGACTGTTCATGGTCAGGAACATAGTGGCGAATGACTTGATTAGGGCAATACTTAAAAAGGAATGGATCATCCCAAGAGTAAAATTTCACATGTGCCATGAACTTAGAACACTCGTCTTTTGACCAATGATTGGGTAGTTATTTGGTAACAAGGAAATTAACTATATCAGCATACCAGGTGAGGTGGAGGTAGTAAAAAGTTGCTCATCGAGAAATGTTTTAGAAATAAGGACGGGATCAGATTTAGACGTAATAGTAAGGCGGGAGAGATGGTCTGCAACTAAATTTTCGTGCCCTTTCTTATCTCAAATTTAGAGGTTAAACTCTTGAAGTAAGAGAATACACCGTATTAATCAAGGGTTAGAATCCTTCATCTGAAGAAGGTGCCTTGGGGAGGCATGGCCATTGTAAATGATGATAGAGGAATCGATAAGATACGACCTAAACCTATCGAGTGTGAATACGACCGCTAGCAACTCCTTTCGATGGTCGTGTAATGAAGTTGAGCATTATGGAGGGTTCTGATAGCATAATAAATGACATGATGGTGCTTATCAACCTTCTGACCAAGTACAACACCTAAAGAAAAATCAGAGGCATCACACATGAGCTCAAAAGGTAAAGACCAATTAAGAGGCTGAATGATAGGAGCATAAGTAAGCTCGGCCTTAAGGCGCTTAAAAGAAGCGACACACGCATCGTTAAAGACAAAAGTAACATCTTTGGATAAAAGGTTTGTTAAAGGTCGAGCGATTTTAGAAACGTCCTTGATGAAACGACGGTAGAAGCCCGCATGTCCTAAGAAGGAGCGAATGTCCTTAATAGACTTAGGAATGGGGAGTGTGGAAATTAAGTCAACTTTTGCTTTATCTACCTTAATACCGTCGCGAGAGACTACATGACCTAGAAGAATCCCCTTTTTGACCATGAAGTGGCATTTTTTCCAATTGAGGACCAATTTCTTTTCTTGACGACATTTTAGGACCATAAAGAGGTGAGAAAAGCATTGCTCTAAGGAAGAACTAAACATAGAAAAATCCTCCATAAAGATTTCAAGAAAACGTTCTACCATGTCACTAAAAATGCTAATCATACACCATTGAAAAGTCGCAGGTGCATTGAAAAGGTCAAATGACATGCGAGAGTTGGCAAAAGTGATAAAAGGACATGCGAAGGTAGTTTTCTCTTGGTCTTTAGGGGTAATGGGAATTTGGTTGTATCCTGAATAGCCGTCAAGGAAGAAGTAACCCATGGCCAGCTAAACGTTTGATCATTTGGTCAATATAGGGAAAAGGAAAATGGTCCTTGTGAGTGACAACATTTAGCTTTCGATAGTCAATATAAACACGCCATCCCGTT
The DNA here is from genome assembly GCA_949130495.1 of Sambucus nigra. NCBI lineage: Eukaryota > Viridiplantae > Streptophyta > Magnoliopsida > Dipsacales > Adoxaceae > Sambucus > Sambucus nigra. Next base: position 308,150,139 of record OX422221.1, on the reverse strand, counting down.
TGCATACGGGTGGGCACAAGCTCATTGTCACTATTTTTTACGACTGTGACACCAGACTTTTTCGGTACGATGAGAATGGGACTAACCCATTGACTATCTAATATAGGGTAGATAATACCAACTTCGAGAAATTTTAAAATTTCAGTGCGAACGAATTCTTTCATAGAAGGATTGAGTCCACGTTAGGGTTCACGAGAAGTCTTGATGCTCTCATCCAAATGAATGTGATGACTACAAACATTGGGGTTCACACCTTAAATATCGAAAATGGTCCATCATATAGGAGTGTTATACTGAGTAAGGGTATGGACTAATTGCTCTTCTTTATCAGGGGTTAAGTCGGAAGCAATAATGACAGGGCGATGGTTGTTGGGGCCTAAGAAAGTATATTTCAACTCAGGGGATAAGGGATTAAGCTCCAAACTAGTAGGTGGCACAGGAGTGAAATCGTACTCAGATGAAAAAATAGAGTCCGGAGAACTATCGGTGCATAAAGTGGAGGAATCGGATGTGGCAGTGATTTTATGAGATGGAACAGGGTGATCTATAGAGTGAAGAGTATCAACATAGAGGGGCTCGAAGGGAGGATCCTAAGAGGAAGTGTCAATCAGGGGAGTGGAATCTAACATGGCATTTAGTTCAGAGATGGAGGAATCAATGTCAAAGTCTGATCCTAAATGAGATAAACATTGTTGAAGAGGATCGGCAGGGTAAGTTTGGTCCAACATTTCATTAACTAAGGAGTCAATCACACACACCTCGTCAAGAGAATCGACACCTTTTTATTGTTGCATAAGATGGAAGATATTAACTTCCACGGTCATGTTTCCAAAAGATAGATTCATGGACCCGTCATGACAATTGATGATGGCATTGGTAGTGGCTGAAAAGGGGAGACCCAATATGATAGGAGTATTGGTTGGGTCAGACGCAGAAGTGTCTAAGATGATGAAAACCATGGGATAGTTAAGTCCAAAACTTTTGCCAAACATCTTCAATGATTCTTTTAGGTACTTGCACGGAACAATAGCAAGTTGAAGAGTAGTCGGTGTAGGTTTCATGTTTTGTAAACATAACTTAAGTTAGAGGGAGTAAGGTAACAGATTAACACTAGACCCAAGATCAAGCAAAGCAGTAGTAGTGAACTTGTCGCCTAACATACAAGAGACAGTTGGACGACCAGGGTCTTTGCACTTCACAACACCGTTATCATGAAGAAGGGGCGTAGCTTGCTTAGTGAGGAAAGTATCATGAGGAACATTGGTCCTACACTTAATAGTGCACAAGTCCTTCAAAAATTTGGCATACGAAAGGACTTGTTGAATCGCAGTAAGGAAGGGAATGTTAATGTCAACATTCTGAAAGAATTTCTTAATCTCGTCAAATTACTGGGCTTTCTTAGTGGGAGCCAACCAATGAGGGAAGGGTGCTTTGGAAATGTAAAACGAGGTGGGCTCAGGAGGCTTGGACACTGCAGTAGATGGGCTTTTGGAAGATGAGAGAATCGGAGGAAGAGGCTCTAAAGATGGGATGGGTGGGTGTGGGAAATCACTGGGAGCATGAACACCATTATTAACTTATTTTCTGAGCGAAGAGTAGACACCTCTTTCATATTCGCTTAGTAATTGGTTTGAGTGTAAGTGGAACCAATCTCGTAGGTTGAGTCTTTGTCGTTCCCCTTAGGGTTAGCAATAGGTTGAATGGGGAAACGACATTTCTCTCGCTCAGACTCGAATTGGTTAAAACACTGCTCAAGTCGTTGGAGGGATTGAATCTGAGTGGTCATAAACTAAATGAGGAGATTCTAGAGAGAAGAGGTGGATGAATTAGGCGGAGGGGCATAAGATGGTTGGTGTACCAACTCACGCTGAGAATTAAGCGGTTCTGAATACTCATATGAATGAGGGGGAACAGGAACAAGCTGCTTGTTATTGTTTGGATGTCCATTGTGGGGGACAAAGGATGAAGGATGGTGATGTTGATTGTAAGATGCAAACAGATGCGGGACGGGAGGGAGATATTTCCTTTTGGGGTTGTGTGGAAACCTAGGGTGACCACTAACATGTTGTTGTGGTTTGGAAGGAGCGGAGTTTTGGTCGTACTTATAGGAGAAATATGGGCGATTCCTATTATTAGGATTGTAAGTAAACGATCGGGGAACGAGTTTCCTAGAGTTATCAAAGGTACACGCTTGGGACATGGTGGGTTCAGGATCATCTTGAAAAAGGGGGCATAAATGAGCTAAATGATCTTGACTTAAGCAGACACTACAAGAAGAAGGAATAAAATCGTTGACAGTCATCACTTGTTTAGAAAGTGAAACATTTTGTTGCATAGTACAACTAAGAGAATCAACGGTTTTAGTCAAAGAGTGTAAGCTTTGTAGCAAAGTTTTAAAATCAGGATCATTTTTTACCTCAGAAGTGTTCCCTATACGTGGAGGGTCGGATCGTGAAAATGAATTGGTGCCCTTCCAATCTTAGGATTCATCGCCTAATTCAAGGAGAAAATTATAGGCGGCAGTGGGAATTAAATACATGAACTTCCCTTTATGCATGGATTCAATCATGGTGAGAGAAGAAGGGATAAGACCATTGTAAAAACTATGGACTAAGAGACTTTTATAGAGACCATGATGTGGGCAACTATTAATATAGTCTTAGAAACGGCCCCATGCTTCACAAAACTATTCAGTAGGCTTTTGCCTAAATACCTGAATGGCTTGGCGCATTTCATTTATTTTGCTCATGGGGTAGAACTTAGACATGAAGTTCTTGACAAGTGGTTCCCAAGTTTGGATAGAATTTGGGGGTAAGGAATGGAGCCACATAGATGCCTTATTGTGGAGAGAAAGGGGAAACAACCGAAGATGAACATTCTCTTCATCTAAGTTTTGATTTTTAAAAGTAGCGCACACAGTGAGAAATTACCGCAAATGAGTATAAGGAGACTCATGTTCAAGGCCATGAAAACGGGGAAATATAAAAATAGTCGCGAGGCAAATTTCAAATTGCACGGTCGAAATGGGCGTAAGAACGATACATGAAGGTGGAGTGGCCGTAATTAGGGCAAAGTATTCCCTTAAAGCGCGTTCGTCGGCCATGATGGGTGGGCTAACAGAACCAGGGGAAGTGGTCGAACTAGGTGTATCCGATGAAGAAGAACATGGATCGGGGAGATGAGGAGGAAAATCAACGATAAGAGCACGATCACCTAAGAGGGAATTTAGAGATGGAGCACTAGGGGAATGTGTTAATCGATGATCAATTCGGTGCCAATTTGGCATAAAAACAACGAAAAATATTTTTGGATTTTTTCGAAAAAGGAGAAATGTTGTTTGATTTTTGTAAATCTAAAAAGGAAAAAGGAAAAATGTTTTTGGTGTTTGGAGAAAAAAAAGTGAAGAATGGGGCGGAAGAAAAATGGAAAATATTTTTGTAGTTTTGATTTTTGTAAAATAAATTCTGAAAAAGCGAGAAAAAGGAGCGATGGAATGACGTTGGAAAAACTAACAGATGGAGAAAAAAATTGACTACCTAAAGGAACAATTTATACACGTACACAAAGGGTACAAGACCGAACGAGCACATAGCCAAATTATTATCTTCAAGTTAAGTGAGTGGGTAGTCAATTTTAATTATTCTGCGGGTGAGAAAAATAAGAAAGCCTAGGTCTCGCCGGTAAAAAGGTGCTCCTACTTTCTTCCCAAGAGACAAGAGTCTTACTAGTTAAGTCTCAACACACTAGCTACTATAATAAACAACTATCTGGTACCACGCTGGGGAAATCACAAGCCCATTTTACTAAGTGGCCTCAATTAAAACCCAGTTTCCCTAGACAAAAGTCTTAAGACAGTTTAATGAAGATTTGCAGGAGTGGAAAGGACTCACTAGAGTATCCTATGAGGGTCTTGTTATGAAGGGGTCCTAATGAACACCATTCCTGCTTGGCTTGCTAGTTGATTGATTTTAATTTAAGTGAGGGAACGGGTAACAAGCAAATGGAGATGTGATTGAGGGGGTGATGAAATCCAACTCGTTGCAATGACCGGGTATAGGTCTTAGGTAAATTTATTCATCAAACCATCCAATTTAAGTGCGATACTGAAATGAAAAGCACATAGGAGCAAGTAGCACACAAAAATTGACTCGCTTGTAGGAGATTCACGAGTGATAAAGAGGTTACCTCCCACGATTTTTACACGCGTGGGGTGAAGACCGAGTTGAGTCAACCGGATGGAAGTACGCCTACTTCAGTCGTCCCGGGGAGTCCTACCGACCCAAAGTAGAGAGGCTTTAAAAATCCTCGTCTTTGGACATCCTCTCTCCACCTTGTACATCTTCCCTTTCTCTTTTTTGAATGTTTGAATAACTAGTACAAAAAATAAAATAGTGTCAAAGTGCACCCCAATTAAATACAAGGCCTCAATAATCCTAAACAACCGGTCTAAGGAGAGAGAGGAAGGAATAACTGCATTAAAAATAAAAAAATAAAAATAAAAATTACAAATCTTCACTGGCTTCAATCTTCAAGAAACTGGCAACGGCACCATTTGATACTCCGTCTTTTGTGTGACTTGTTTTCTTGATTCGTCAGTCGTTGCGGTCAAACTTCGAGATCAAAGTTCCCTTGAAATCACCTACAAAACTTGTTAAAAATTCAGTATTGTGGTAAATTAGGGTATCAATCCAATATCAAGCGTCGAAATTGTTATCGTGAAAATTTGTAATTTCAATTTTTATAAAAATAATCTTTTTGTTTTTAATTTTTTTTTAGTTTTATAATTTTAACAATTTCAAGGGAGGAAACGAAAATTTTTGCAATTAAAATGACTACGAAAAATTAAAAAGTAATCTAGTTTAGAATTTATGAGAAGAAACAAGAGGTGGGATTACACCACGTAATCAATTTAATTTAATGTCCTGATTATTCAATTGAATAGTTCGAAATTATATTGAATTTAAAACTTAACTCTCGTTACAATCCTAAATTCAATTTTATCATTTTCAGCAATTAAATCAGGAATTGTTACTACATAAAAAAAAAAATTAAGATTCATACTTGCTCTTACAACTATCTGCTAAGATTAATTCATAAAAATTTGTACGGATCTTTGAATTTCACACAAAGAATTAATACTTGAATTTAAGAATCGGACTTATCTCTAAGTCAAATCCTAAAATCAAACATCAATTTTCAACATTAATCTATTAACTCTCGTTAACTAAACTAATCAGTAATTTTTCCCAATTTAATTACCCTAGAACACATCAATGAATAATTTATTCAATCAAATAACTCAACATACGCGTTTCATCCTACCCCTGAATGGGGTGTTTAGCCAGACATTATTAAAGATTCAGCACAAGCACAAGCACAATTAAATAACAAGAAATTAAAGAAGAGAGAAAGATATACAATATGCATTAATTCCTTGTGTCAACTATGTGCATAAACATGCATCCAAACTCGTCACAAAAACTCAGCTGGATTACAAAACTAAAATTAAAAACTGAACCTAATTTTTTTTTAATCCTGAACTATTTTTTTCTAACTTTTTTCCTACCTCTGCAGTCTCTCTTTTTTATTTTCTGTCTCTCGTTGTTGTTCTCTGTGTGTGTGTGTGTGTCTTCTCAGATAGGTTGCCCTTCTCTTTCTTTATAGTCCACAAATTCGGTTGTAGAGAAGAGATTTTGTGGGGTTTCCTTTTGGCCAAGTCAAGGAATGGTAAGAGTAGGCACGTGGGTTTTGCTAGCATGGGATAAGACAACACCTATTCTCATGGAGTGGCAGGTATGGTTTGACTATGTTGGTTTTCGGGTTTAGAGTTAAAATGGATTAAGGAGATCGGGTCAGAGGTTCAGAAATGGATGGATGTGGTTGGCCGGAATGAGGTCCGACCGACGGGGAAGGATGTGTCATGAGGCATAAGGGTTGCGATTCCAGAGGGTTTACATGTTAGGGGATAAACCCGGTTGGGTAATGTCGGAGGTTAAACTGTCGTGGCTGCTGGTTCAACTGAAATGGATAGGCAGGTTTCCATGGAGGTGAATCCAAAAGGATTTTTATATTGTTGTGGGTCTAGGCCGTGGATTTGGGTTCGGGAAAATTGTTGCCCGGGTTTGGATGTGGGTTAGTATGTTAATGGAGGAGAGAGGGTGAGTATGGTTGAAGATGGAGTGGAGTAGGATTGGGTGCGGTGAGCGTGAAGTGTAAGTAGGATGTGGGTAAGGAAGAGTTATTTGTGTCTTTATTAGGTGTATAGGATAGGATGGTATGAGTGTGTGTTTAATTTGTACTTAAAAAATAAAAGTAACAAACTAAAAAAATTAAAATCAACTACAAAAAAAAAACTATCCTAAAAAGATTCAAATAATAAAACAAAAGAAATAAAAACTAAAAATCTCATAACAAAAACAAAAGTCCTAAGAAAAATGTAAAATCTAATAAACTAAAAATAAACTCCTAAAATAATCATAATAAAATAAAATAAAGACTAAAACCTAAAAATCAAAACAAAACAACACAACATAAAAAGTAATAGAAAATAAATCCGAAATAAATCTAAAATAAATCTTAAAAATAAAAACGACTCAAAATAAAAATAATAAAAAGACAAACTAAACACACGCGAGGCTCGGGGTATGGACTGGGCTTGGTGTAGTCTTATTTTTTGTCCAGGAATATGGTTTGGGATATCGGGATTCATCAGTGCAAGGTCAAACATGACTTCTAACTTCACGACCGCTTTGAATTTCTTCATTTAACGCTTTTGACCACTATTGAATCGCAATTGACTTGATTTAGCATTATTTGATGTTGTGACTGCTTATTGACCTGAAAAATAATAAAATACGACATAAGACCAATTTTAGTAAGAACGATGCATCTATTCGGGGCATAAAATATGTGCTTTTGGGTTCTTTTTTGTTCTTTTGAAATGAACTATTTATTTTATTAAGAATTAGGAGAAGAAAATCTCTTCTACGTGGGTTACAATCAAGGAAACTGAATTGAACCTCATGATGCAGGGAAGCAAGTGAGGATCTTTATAAACTAGATTCCTTACAAGATAAATAGGTAGACAAGAAAATATAAGATTTAGCTGAAATCCACGAACAGAGAGAATTAATGCCCAAGAGCACCTAGTCATCTTTAAAATTTGGCAGCCCCCATTTTTCAACTGTGATCATACCTTTAAGGTCCTTTGGTAAGTCTTCAATATTGATAGAAAACATATCTTTCCTATCCGTACTCCCTTTTTTACCTAAAAAATCTGCAATTTGGGTTCTTATCAGTAATCGCGGGAAGGAACATATAGTACCCCTAAGTGACATACTCTATAAAGCATTCCTTGAAAGGTAAAGTTTTTACATGCCTTTGAGAATAACTTTGAAGGGTCGTTACATGAAGGGTAAGAAGGGGTGTGAACTCCCTGGTCGTAACCAAACTGTCTTCTCACTCTCTCTGGGTGATCAAATTCAACACCTTGACCTAGATCTGTCTAATAAGGGAGGAGAATTTGTAATAGAATCTCCACTACATTGATGTGTGGATAGGAAGAAACATAGTCAACATTATAAGGGTAATAAAAAGTGTTGTTGTCAGGAAAGAAAGCCAGCTAAAAATGCCACCAGGGCATTTGCTGTAAGGGAGAAAATAGAACTCCTTAATATCATTAATCAAAGTCCCCAGGGGTTTCTTGGGGGCCTTCCTATGCCACCTCAGAAGACGAGCGACATTGTTGTGGCAGGCCTGTGCTTCAGGGCCAAAATGGGGAAAATTCTCAAATAGGAAAGCCATCAAAGAAGATAATTGGAAAAGTTAGCGGCATCAAAATGACCGCAATATCTCTCAACATCTATATGAGCACGATCTATCCAGGAATAAAGATAACCAATAACTAAGGTAGTGAGGGGTACTGAACTCCCGTGCAACAATCGCACAACAAACTTAAAAAAGATCTCACGGGGAGAGTCTTCGGGTTTACCTGGGAACAAGAATCGACTCAAAAAAGTAACAAGAAAAGTGACTAAGTGCGAGGAGGAATGAAGCTTGGGACCATCCTCACTTCTGAGGGCCCTTCAAGAAGTCCCCCCCCCCCCCCCCCATCGGCGACTGCTCAAAGTCTCTGAACCAGCACCTCTTCCATTTGGTGAAAGAATGTTTGGTAAGACTAGTTACATTTATAGCAACAAATTTCTAACACTTGGTGAGTGATGCCGTCAACTCTTCCACCATCTCCTGCTCAAGGGGATCCTTGTAGCCATCAGCAAAAACATGCTCCCCGAAGAAAGGTAGGGCATACAGCTCACAAACATCCTCTATAGTAACGGTAAACTCGCCCTAACCAATCACAAAAGTATGAGATTCCCTACTCCACCAAGACAATAAAAGGTTGAGGGTGGAGTTGTGTTTGACCATAATACAAGACCTCAAACTATTAATGGTCGTAAGAAGGCCAAGTCCCTTAAGGGTAGCCTTATAAGAAGGAACAGTCAGAATATAATCAACCCATGCAGCCCACTCCTCTGGGGCACCCCCAACAACTTTGATTTCGGTATTAGAATAAGGGAAATCACCGTGATCAATCCTAACTCTGAGAATAGAATCGAGAAAAATAATAGGAGAATCGAGAGACTCACCTAACCCTAATGGGGTCACTCGAGAACATTGGCAACAAACTTCTCCTTAAATTGAGCAAAGGAAGCCATAAAATTATCACTTGGTCCAAAAAAGGGTGCACGGCGATAAAGGACACAATCCCTTCCCTAACGAGTGCACATATAATCTTCCCAAGCCTGAGAAGAAGATGAAGTGGTGGAAGAGATGCCAATAGCCACCGATTCAACTGAGGAACCCACAGTTATAGAAGGCCTAGACAAGGAACCCCCCATATTCAATACGTCAGGCGAGGAACTTGCAGTTGCAAAGTGCCCAGGCAAGGAACCCTCCATGGTCAACACCTTGCGCGAGGAACCTAGGGTCGCGAAAGGTCCCAACGAGGAACCCTTCATATCCAAAATAGTAGGCTATGAACTCACAGTCACCCTTACTAGATGTGAGGGACCTCTCAAAATCAAAGCGGTGGGAGAGTTATCCCCTAAGTTCAAAGAATCGGATGAGAAAGCCAAAGTCACGACATTCTCGATCGAGGAACCCTTCAAGTTTAAAGTCTTAGACGAGGGACCTAAAGTCGTAAAATTCTCGGTCGAGGAACCCTTCATATTCAAAGCCTCAGACGAGGGACTCAGAGTCGCAAAATGACCGATCGAGGAACCCTTCATAATCGAAGAAATAAGAGAGGAACCCATAGTCACCCTTACATGGTGTGAGGAACCCCTCAAAATCAAGGCAGCGAACGAGGTATCCCCTCAAGGTCAAATATTCAGATGAAGAGTTCGCAGTAGTGAAGCGTCCGATCGAGGAACCCCTCGAATTCAAAGCGGCAGACAAGGTATCCCCCAAATTCAAAGTGGAGGACGAGGAACCCACCATCACGCAGAGTTAGGAGAAGGAATACCTTAAATTTAAAGCCTTATACGAGTAACCATTATCTACTACAAAATGCAAAGAGGGGACCTTAGAGGTCCTCACCCCAAAGCTCAATTTACCGTCAACAGACCTCCTATCAAACAGACTTTCATTAGCTAACCCATCAGAGGAATGGAGCGTCCATCGCAGATGAACCATAGGGACGTTGTCAACTAAAAATGAAGTGAACAGGACAAGGATGACGGAATCTCCTAGAGCTGTGGTTATGGTGGTAGTTCCAGTGGCCACCGTCGTAGATATAGAAACATAGATGGGCAAAGAGCCGATTACAACGGGAATGACAGTGGTAGCAATATCGGAAGAGGTATTTGGCAATGACGAATCCATTGGTGATGTTTTGAGAAAAGGAAAAAGATTGAAAGAAAAATATGGAGTTTTCTTCTCTCACTAGAATTCTCCACTCTCTGTGAATATTTTGAGGAAATGCTAAAAGGGAAAGCTTTTATATGAAAATGGGAAAATGTGGGGAATATCAAAAGGTTAGTAGACTTTATTTCCCAAATGATGAGACACTACACCAAAAACATCAATTTGGCACACCCTGATATTAAAAATCTTGCACAGTTTAAAACTGTGCCAGATTTTGGCACGGTTTAATAGGAATTTGGCACACTTTAAAAAAGTGCCAAAATTGAGTACACTTACTAAAATATATAATACCCAAAAAAACATTACACTCCTCTCTCTCTTATTCTCGCTCACGGTTCCCGCTCACTCCCTCTGCGCTAGGGCTCGGTCTCTCTCTCTCGCCTCTTGGTCAGAGCTCACTCCCTCTTCGCTAGGGCTGCAGGCTGTTAGCATCCTCTCTATGGCCGACGCTCTCTCTCTCTGGCTCACTCTTTCTTTCTCTGGTCACATTACCTTTCTCAAGGTCTGTTGGTCTATTCTTCTGTTCATTTTCTTTTTCTCAATTTGAAGATGTACTACTCTTTCTTTCTCTGGTCATATCTTGTATTGTTGTATATAAATAGGCATTAATGAAAATCAATATCCAAGACTTTGGAGTTTATTAATTTCTCTCTTTTAATGTGTGAGTTTGTGGTGCAAATTGAATGTTGATAATGAAAAAAAATAAATCATTGGTTTTTAGATGGACCTTGGAATCTTTTAGTGGTAAATTATGTTTTTATGTTCTTACCCTTTTAATTAAAATGCATATTTGATCTGATTCGTACAGGTTACGGAGTTTTAAGAAAATTTAAGTGCTAAATATACAATAATAATGTAAAAATAACAAATTAAAAAGTAGACACCCCACTAATTAAATGGATAAATGAGATTATGTGTTGAAAATTTAAGAAAAAGCAAAAAAAAAAACTATTTAAATAGTAAGTAGACATTAATACTAAACATTCAATAATGATGTTACACATGTAGAAAAACCTTAGACTCGTTCAAGAGGTCTCACTATGACTGTGGTGAGAACTCTTGAATTGTCCAATTTTTGGACAGTTTGGAAATGCAAAAGTTTGTATTGTACATAATGTTTATGCATGTCTTATTTTGAAAAATTCGGTGGCATCTCTTTATGTTCTTTGGGTGCATACTAGATTGATGTAGTGTTTTGTGTTTTCTTGGTTGAAAAACTTAAGTAACACATGAACACTCCCAATTTAAGTTGTGTACTTGAAGAACTGTAGGGAGATGCTGGCGAAATTTTCTAGATTAGGACATGGCATGAGACATTATGAACAATACAAAATATGCATTTTCGAATGGGATAGGACCCTTACCCTGTAGAGGAGATGGAGGAAATATAGGAGCTCAAATATATACATATTTACACTTGAATAAACTTAAATATATTTACAGTAAGCGTTTGTGTGTTCTTTAAACTTATCAGGATGTCGTCGGGAATCAACAAAGAATGGATAAATGAGAAAAATATCGAGACTGATACATCTAGAGATGGGGTGTTACAGTTTCTACATTATGTGCGTAGTAATAGTTCGAATGCTAAACATTCATGTCCCTGTAGACGTTGTCGAAATGGGAAAGGACAAGTTGTTATAGATGACATATTCGTTCTTTAATGACATATGGTATGGACATGAACTATACCTTATGGCATTTTCACGGTGAGACATTAGTTGTTGATCAAGTCCAACCACCACCGCAATCTATGACACCGACAGAACACGCTGATGTGCACAATATTCCAATTTTGAATGATCTTGTGAATGATGCTTGTGAGATGTTTATGGGTGAAGCGGAACCTAGTGAACCAAATTGTGTAGGCAGTGATGAATCCCCCCCAACTTCTGAGGTTCCCAATGATTCGCACACACATAAATACAAAGGCAAGAAGTATGATCGTTTACATCAACTCGCACAGGAGCCATTGCACCCAGCTACCGGTTCTTCACGTCATACCACAATGTAAGCTCTTATAAAGTTGAATGATTTGAAAACACAATTCAATTTATCGGATAGTGCTACAGGTGGAATTCTTAGATTGTTAAATGAACTACTTCCTGAAGAGAACAACTTGACAACTAGTTATACAGAAATGAAAAACACCGTTAGAGATCTCGGTATGGATTATGTTAAGTATGGCGTATGCATTAACAACTGTATGATATTTTGGAAAGAGCATGAAAAATCTACTAGATGTATAAAATGTGGTTCTTTACGTTACAAGTTTACTTGTCTAGATGAGGACGGGGTAGAAATTCAGAATGCTAATGGAAAAAAAAGTACTCTAGGGTTCCTACGAAGGTAATGCGACATTTCCCTCTAATCCCTAGGCTAAAACGGTTGTGTACCATAAAATGGATAGCAGACAAAATGACTTGGCACGCTCGTGCAAGCTCTTGTATGGAATGCTTGCGTCATCCCCGAGATTCAGCAGAATGGGTAAATTCAAACATTATGTGGAGAGACTTTGCAAAAGATCCGCGAAATATTCGACTTGCAATAGCAACTGATGGTTTCAGCCCGAATAACATGTTTGGCCGTAAGTATAGTTGTTGGCCAGTGATAATTCAACCTCTCAACCCTCCCCCATAAATGTGTATGAAAAGTGAGTTTTCAATGTTGTCTATATTGATTCCCGGACCAAAGTCCCCATCAAGTAATATTGATGTCTTCCTCCAACCGTTGGTCGATGAGTTAAAGATCTTATGGTCTGGAGTTGAGGCTTGGGATGCGTACAAAAATGAGAAATTTCAGTTAAAAGCCATGTTGATGTGGGGTATACATGATTTTCCAGCTTATGGGATGTTAGCAGGTTATTCAACTCAAGGTTACAATGGGTGCCCTGTTTGTTCTACAAATACACCTTTTGAATATCTTTCTAAGTCAACGAAATGTTGTTACCAACGATCTCATATGGTCCTTCCTAAAGACCATCCTTATAGGTTTGACACATCAAAGCAAACATTTAATGGTAAAATAGAGGATGTTATGGCTCCAAGAAAGTTAACAAGTGTAGAAGTTGAGCAGATAGTGTCACTTATCGCTCGAGAAGGTGTTCAAAGAGAGGGAGAGGGAGAGGGAGACAAAAAGGGAAAGGGAAAGGGAAAGGGGAAAGGGAAAGGGAAGGGGATAGGGAAGGAGAAGGAGGATGTCATAATGGAAGACGATGATTATCCAAGTGAGGGTGACGATGAGAATCTAGTAGGTACCGAGGGTTTTTCAAGGAGGTCAATTTTCGTTGACTTATAGTATTGGAAGGATCATGATATTAGACATAATTTAGATGTTATGCATATTGAAAAGAATGTCACAGATACTCTTTTAGGTACAATACTCTCGGTGAAAGATTCATCAAATAAAGATACGGTCAAAGCCCGTGAAGACCTGAAAGTTCATTTGAATCTTAAAAGGAAATTATGGATGAAAGATGTTGAAGGCAGTAACAAAAGGCTTATGCCAAAGGAACCTTTCGCATTAGAAAAGGAAGAGAAAGAAGCCTTTTTTCGTACACTAAAAACATTAAAGGTACCGATTGGATTTTCATCAAATTTTAACAACAATGTTAACCTCGATCCACCTGGATTTACCAATCTCAAGTCCCACGATTATCACGTCATTATGCAACGGTTGCTTCCTGCATTGCTTATGCATTCATTTCTGGATGATAAGCCTTTGTTTAAAGCTATACAGCGGATAAGCATATTCTTTAATGTGTTGTGTGCCAAAGTGATATTTAGAGAACCTCTTTTGAAGGTTAAAAACGCATTGGTAGAGGCACTTTGTGTCTTTGAAATTAATTTTCCACCTGCCTTTTTTGTGGTGATGATCCACCTCATGCACCATTTAGCCGATGAAGCTTTGACAGTTGGGCCACCAAGATATCGGGCGATGTGGTTGTTTGAGAGAGAAATGGGAAGATATAAAAAGTGGTCACGAAACAATAGGTACATTGAAGGGAGCATTGCTAATGCATATTTGTTACATAAAACTTCTTTGTATGCCATAGAGTACATATAGAAAAGAGGTGAAGGAACTTATAAGAGGAATCTTGAGGATTTTCTTGATGATAAGTTTGATGACTCGGAATGCCACCGACCATTGGGTAAAAGTAAAGAATTGATCTTAAATAATGTACAATATGAGCAAGTGCGAAGATGGGTTTTATCTCAATGCGACGGTGTTGATGAATGGAGAAGGTACACACTTAGTTCTATGTTAATTCATATTAATTGATTGTAATGTGATATTTCTTAATTTTGAAACTAATTTCTTGTAGAAAATTTGTAGTAACTGAGACTCAATCGAGGCATAGAATTGATGATTTCATCCCTTGGCTAAGGAACGAGGCAAGTCTTTATTTATACATGTACTTTTTTATCAACCGTAATTATTTTTAATGAAACTTTAAAAAATTATCAATTCCTTACAGGCCTCAAGATTTAATGATACGGGAATTTTGCCATATCCTGATGGTCCGCTCCATAGGGTTACCAGTTATGAGAAATTTCAATGAAATGGGTACACCTTTTGTACTTCTGGACATCAATAGAATCATAACTTTCAGAGTAGTGGTGTATCCACTAAGGCATTTAATAAGAAGGGGATTATGACAACCTTTTATGGAGTTATTAGACAAAGACTCGACCTCAATTATATTGAGTTCCCACATACTGTCTTTTATTGTGATTGGGTGGATGTTGATGATAAGAATGCTTGCAAAGTTGAACCCACCTCAAAATTGGTGATGGTGAATCTTAGTAAGCTCGTGAGTAAAAATACCATTCACGATGATCCGTTCATCCTTGCATCTCAAGCCAGTCAAGTATTTTATTGTCAAGATGTAAAGCTGAATGGGTGGTCATTTGTTTTACACTCTCCCAAGAGACTGACGAAAGAAATAGATGCGATGGATATTGATCGTACGATGTATGACTCCATTCTCGAGGAAAATGATAAATTGCTGGAGCTTTTGGACACAGATTTCTAGTGCAATGATTTAGTTCTGAACTTGTTTTTGAATATGTGATATTCTATTTATGTTGTTGTTGTTGTTGTTGTTGTTGTAAACATTTAATAGTTTATTACTTTTTGAACATTTAATACAGGTATGGTTGTTTGAAATTATAATTATATTTGAACATGTAATCTTCTTTATATTGCTATTTGAACATGTAATATTCTTGTAAATGTTTATTCTGATTATTTTGGTGTCCAATAGTCACTTTTTTCCAGATAAATGTCTTATATGGGTGATACTTCGCAACCGTCAATAAATGGGGAGACACCTATATCAACCTCCCGTTCTAAGGTTGCTTCGGGTGCTTCAAGAGTAGGTGGTGACTCTTCCACTAAGAAGTTAAAATTTATTGAGCACGGCCTTCTAGTTGGTGAAAACTCATATACACTCTCAACCAGGTTGGGAGACTTAGCAAGGACACATGTTCCCAATTCTTATACGAGTTGGAAACAAGTGGATGTGCGATATAAGAACTCAGTTTGGTCATCATTAATGGTATACTATTCCTTTCTATTCCAAAGAATGTAAATTCAATTATGTGATGTTTTAATTTTATTTCTTCATATATTGTAGAAAGAGTTCCCAGATGTGCGCAAAAGTCAGAAGCAAATTTTTACGAAAAAAGCGAACGATGCTTGGAAAAATTTCAAGTCAAAGCTAAGGGTTAATTTGAAGGATGGTGATGTTGGAAAGTGGAAGGAGAAAGTGCCACGAAATGTCAAATCTGAGGACTGGGAGGTAGTTTGCAATAATGAAGTTTTAGAGGTTCAAAAGACTTTGCGAAGAAAGAACAAAGTGACTAAACAAAATTGTGTGAGAAAGACAACACACGTGAACTTGTTGGTTATGGGAGGAAAACGCAACCAGGAGCCGTCTCGACCGTTCACTTCCATACGTTGAGAAATAATGAAGTGCGAGTTTTACTCAATGACATCAAAGTGCCCGAGTATCCAATTTAGGGTGGAAAACAAGCTCATTGCGAGAACTTGGAAGATGTTGGTAAAAATGGAATTATGTATTGGCTCGACGACCTTTGTCCTCCCATTGGTGACACTGACGAATGACCTTTGTTCTCCCATTGGTGACACCGGCGACCTACGCTACCTTGCTTCGAAGTACTTCCCTCTAAGGTACAAATCTGCAAAATCTCTACTTATATTCCTAATTCATGCTTCTATAATCCTGCTCCACCACCTACTGAATTGAGTTATGTTGTTTATGTTTATAGGATCAAGAAATTATTGGGTTATCGTTATGCAATCAACTATTGAATTGAGTTATCGTTATGCAATCAACTAGGAAAACCAGTTATTTATTTATCATTATTGAGCGGGAAGCGCGGACAAGCAATTATATATAACAGTTGTTATATATAACAACTCTGTCATATATAACACCTGTTATATATAACAGCTGTTATATATAACAGCTCTGTTATATACAACAGAGGTGTTATATATAACAACTGTTATATATAACACCTCTGTTATATATAACATGTGTTATATATAACAGTTGTTATATATAACAGCTCTGAAAATTAGTTATAGGCTTTTATCTACAAGAGGATTGACATAGACCATCAACCTAGAGAGGGATCATGACTAAATATTAAGGAAGAGATTGAGTTATGGTAGTGAGTGGAGAATTCTTAGTTGGAAGAGATTGAAATTATGCTACATAATAGAGAGGCATGAACATAGAGATATATGTCCCATAGGTTCTTCCAAAGCCGATGCAAGATAAAATATTATCGTATTCTCTTATGAATTCACATAATGCCACTCTAGTTATGTTATCCTTGGTAAGAAATTTGATTATCAAATGAATATATACATATTATTTATTACCATTATTACAAAAAGATAATTTCAGATGAAAAAAATCTACAAGTTCAATTTCCTATAGGTGGGATTATCACGAGAACAAATATATAAAATGAGAGTTATGTAGTTTCTTATAACATTAAGGATTGCACTTAAAGACTATTATGGTCTATTTAAAATTCCTTGGGGTAGATTCTCCTTCAAGTTATACCACCATATTTGGATAAACCATGTTCATCTTGATAGTTTTAACGATCTCCCTAAAATATTTCAATCTTTGATTTCCAAATAACATGGTGTGGTGGTGGTGAAGGGAAGCCAACCTACCACGCACAACTATAAAGTGAAATAGTTTGATTCTTGGGATGAATACAAAGGTAATTCCCATATGGATGACTTTATACCAATTCTCATATTGGACAAACTCCACTGAAAATCAATATAAGTTGCTTATGCAATAGATATTGAAATACAAAGTTCTTTAATAATCTTAATTGAGAAGAAACATAGAGTGCTCGTCTGGACTTATGAAGAAATCTGGATTAATCATAATCTCATTATTCATGGAATTGACGTGAACAATTGACCAAGACTATACAGTAAAAGAAGAAGACTTTTGAACCTAAGAGAAATGATATAACTCTTGGTAATGTAAAGAAACTTGTAAATGGTAAAATCACACTTAGACTAAAAAACATGCCGTCAAAGGGTGAAAACCCAAACGAACCCGTAGGAGGCACGAACACCTCGCATGGGACCAATGTCACTTGTAGGAAATAACCGCATAGTCCCGAGTCTCCCGGTCTGAGAGTATGACGATAAATTGCAAAAATCACACTTAGACTAAAAAACATGCCGTCAAAGCGTGAAATACCAAACTAACCCCCAAACGATCCCGTAGGAGGCATGAACACCTCGCACGGGACCAATGTAACGTGTAGGAACTGACTGCGTAGTCCCGGGTCTCCCGGTTTGAGAGTATGACGATAATTTACAAAAATCAGCACTTAAACTTAAAAACAAGCCGTCAAAGGGTGAAAACCCAAACCAACCCCCAAACGACCCCGTAGGAGTCACGAACACCTAGCACGGGACCAATGTAACATGTAGGAACTAACCGTGTAGTCCCGGATCTCTCGGTTCGAAAATATGACGATAATTTGCAAAAATCAACACTTAAACTTAAAAAGAAGTCGTTAAAGGGTGAAAACCCAAACCAACCACCAAATGACCCCGTAGGGGACACGAACACCTCGCACGGGACCAATGTAACTTGTAGGAACTAACCGCGTAGTCCCGGATCTCCCGGTTTGAGAATATGACGATAAATTGCAAAAATCACACTCAGACTAAAAAACAAGCCGTCAAAGGGTGAAAACCCAAACCAACCCCCAAACGACCCCGTAGGAGGCACGAACACTTCGTACGGGACCAATGTAACATGTAAGAACTGACCGCGTAGTCCCGGGTCTCCCGATTTGAGAGTATGACGATAATTTGCAAAAATCAGCACTTAAACTTAAAACAAGCCGTCAAAGGGTGAAAACCAAAACCAACCCCCAAACGACCCCGTAGGAGGCACGAACACCTCGCACGGGACCAATGTAACATGTAGGAACTGATCGCGTAGTCCCGGATCTCTCGGTTTGAGAATATCATGATAATTTGCAAAAATCAACACTTAAACTTAAAAACAAGCCATTAAAGGGTGAAAACCCAAACCAACCACCAAATGACACCGTAGGGGACACGAACACCTCGCACGGGACCAATGTAACTTCTAGAACTGACCGCGTAGTCCCGGGTCTCCTAGTTTGAGAATATGATGATAATTTGCAAAAATCACACTTAGTTAAAAACAAGCCGTCAAAGGGTGAAAACCCAAACCAACCCCCAAACGACCCCGTAGGAGGCACGAACACTTCGCACGGGACCAATGTAACATGTAGGAACTGACCGCGTAGTCCCGGGTCTCCCGATTTGAGAGTATGACGATAATTTGCAAAAATCAGCACTTAAACTTAAAAACAAGCCGTTAAAGGGTGAAAACCAAACCAACCCCCAAATGACCCCGAAGGGGGTACGAACACCTCGCACGGGACCCATGTAACTTGTAGGAACTGATCGCGTAGTCCCGGGTCTCCCGGTTTGAGAGTATGACGATAAATTGCAAAAATCACACTAAGACTAAAAAACAAGCCGTCAAAGGGTGAAAACCCAAACTAACCCCCAAACGATCCCGTAGGAGGCACGAACACCTCGCACGGGACCATTGTAACTTGTAGGAACTGACTGCGTAGTCTCGGGTCTTCCGATTTGAGAGTATGACGATAATTTGCAAAAATCATCACTTAAACTTAAAAATAAGCCGTCAAAGGGTGAAAATCCAAACCAACCCCCAAAACGACCCCGTAGGAGGCACGAACACCTCGTACAGGACCAATGTAACATGTAGGAACTGACCGCGTAGTCCCGGATCTCTCGGTTTGAGAATATGATGATAATTTACAAAAATCAAAAACTTAAAAACAAGCCGTCAAAGGGTGAAAACCCAAACGAACCACCAAATGACCTCGTAGGGGACACGAACACCTCGCACGGGACCAATGTAACATGTAGGAACTGACCGTGTAGTCCCGGATCTCTCGGTTTGAAAATATGACGATAATTTGCAAAAATCAACACTTAAACTTAAAAACAAGTCGTTAAAGGGTGAAAACCCAAACCAACCACCAAATGACCCCGTAGGGGACACGAACACCTCGCACGGGACCAATGTAACTTGTAGGAACTGACCGCTTAGTCCAGGATATCCGAGTTTGAGAATACGACGATAAATTGCAAAAATCACACTCAGACTAAAAAACAAGCCGCCAAAGGGAGAAAACCAATACTAACCCCCAAACGATCCCGTAGGAGGCACGAACACCTCGTACGGGACCAATGTAACTTGTAGGAACTGACCGCGTAGTCCAGGATCTTCGGGTTTGAGAATACGACGATAAATTGCAAAAATCACACTTAGACTAAAAAACAAGCCGTCAAAGGGTGAAAACCCAAACTAACCCCCAAACGATCCCGTAGGAGGCACGAACACCTCGTACGGGACCAATGTAACTTGTAGGAACTAACTGCGTAGTCCCGGGTCTCGCGATTTGAGAGTATGAGGATAATTTGCAAAAATCAGCACTTAAACTTAAAAATAAGCCCTCAAAGGGTGAAAACCCAAACCAACCCCCAAACGTCCCCGTAGGAGGCACGAACACCTCGCACGGGACCAATGTAACATGTAGGAACTGATCGCGTAGTCCCGGATCTCTCGGTTTGAGAATATCATGATAATTTGCAAAAATCAACACTTAAGCGTAAAAACAAGCCATTAAAGGGTGAAAATCCAAACCAACCACCAAATGACACCGTAGGGGACACGAACACCTCGCACGGGACCAATGTAACATGTAGGAACTGACCGTGTAGTCCCGGATCTCTCGGTTTAAAAATATGACGATAATTTGCAAAAATCAACACTTAAACTTAAAAACAAGTCGTTAAAGGGTGAAAACCCAAACCAACCCCCAAATGACCCCGTAGGGGGTACGAACACCTCGCACGGGATCCATGTAACTTGTCGGAACTGATCGCGTAGTCCCGGGTCTCCCGGTTTGAGAGTGTGACGATAAATTGAAAAAATCACACTTAGACTAAAAAACAAGCCGTCAAAGGGTGAAAACCCACACTAACCCCCAAACGATCCCGTAGGGGACACGAACACCTCGCACGGGACCAATGTAACTTGTAGGAACTGACCGCGTAGTCCAGGATCTCCGGGTTTGAGAATACGACGATAAATTGCAAAAATCACACTCAGACTAAAAAACAAGCCGCCAAAGGGAGAAAACCCAAACTAACCCCCAAACGATCCTGTAGGAGGCACGAACACCTCGTACGGGACCAATGTAACTTGTAGGAACTGACTGCGTAGTCCCGGGTCTCCCGATTTGAGAGTATGATGATAATTTGCAAAAATCAGCACTTAAACATAAAAATAAGCCCTCAAAGGGTGAAAACCCAAACCAACCCCCAAACGACCCCGTAGGAGGCACGAACACCTCGCACGGGACCAATGTAACATGTAGGAACTGATCGCGTAGTCCCGGATCTCTCGGTTTGAGAATATCATGATAATTTGCAAAAATCAACACTTAAACTTAAAAACAAGCCATTAAAGGGTGAAAACCCAAACCAACCACCAAATGACACCGTAGGGGACACGAACACCTCGCACGGGACCAATGTAACATGTAGGAACTGACCGTGTAGTCCCGGATCTCTCGGTTTGAAAATATGACGATAATTTGCAAAAATCAACACTTAAACTTAAAAACAAGTCGTTAAAGGGTGAAAACCCAAACAAACCCCCAAATGACCCCGTAGGGGGTACGAACACCTCGCACGGGATCCATGTAACTTATCGGAACTGATCGCGTAGTCCCGGGTCTCCCGGTTTGAGAGTGTGACGATAAATTGCAAAAATCACACTTAGACTAAAAAACAAGCCGTCAAAGAGTGAAAACCCACACTAACCCCCAAACGATCCCGTAGGAGGCACGAACACCTCGCACGGGACCAATGTAACTTGTAGGAACTGACTGCGTAGTCTCGGGTCTCCCGGTTTGAGAGTATGATGATAATTTGAAAAATCTGCACTTAAACTTAAAAACAAGCCGTCAAAGGGTGAAAATCCAAACCAACCCCCAAAACGACCCCGTAGGAGGCACGAACACCTCGTACAGGACCAATGTAACATGTAGGAACTGACCGCGTAGTCCCGGATCTCTCGGTTTGAGAATATGACGATAATTTACAAAAATCAAAAACTTAAAAACAAGCCGTCAAAGGGTGAAAACCCAAACTAACCACGAAATGACCTCGTAGGGGACACGAACACCTCGCACGGGACCAATGTAACATGTAGGAACTGATCGCGTAGTCCCGGATCTCTCGGTTTGAGAATATCATGATAATTTGCCAAAATCAACACTCAAACTTAAAAACAAGCCATTAAAGGGTGAAAACCCAAACCAACCATCAAATGACACCGTAGGGGACACGAACACCTCGCACGGGACCAATGTAACATGTAGGAACTGACCGTGTAGTCCCGGATCTCTCGGTTTGAAAATATGACGATAATTTGCAAAACACAACACTGAAACTTAAAAACAAGTCGTTAAAGGCTGAAAACCCAAACCAACCCCCAAATGACCCCGTAGGGGGTACGAACACCTCGCACGGGATCCATGTAACTTTTCGGAACTGATCGCGTAGTCCCGGGTCTCCCGGTTTGAGAGTGTGACGATAAATTGCAAAAATCACACTTAGACTAAAAAACAAGCCGTCAAAGGGTGAAAACCCACACTAACCCCCAAACGATCCCGTAGGGGACACGAACACCTCGTACGGGACCAATGTAACTTGTAGGAACTGACCGCGTAGTCCAGGATCTCCGGGTTTGAGAATACGACGATAAATTGCAAAAATCACACTCAGACTAAAAAACAAGCCGCCAAAGGGAGAAAACCCAAACTAACCCCCAAACGATCCTGTAGGAGGCACGAACACCTCGTACGGGACCAATGTAACTTGTAGGAACTGACTGCGTAGTCCCGGGTCTCCCGATTTGAGAGTATGATGATAATTTGCAAAAATCAGCACTTAAACATAAAAATAAGCCCTCAAAGGGTGAAAACCCAAACCAACCCCCAAACGACCCCGTAGGAGGCACGAACACCTCGCACGGGACCAATGTAACATGTAGGAACTGATCGCGTAGTCCCGGATCTCTCAGTTTGAGAATATCATGATAATTTGCAAAAATCAACACTTAAACTTAAAAACAAGCCATTAAAGGGTGAAAACCCAAACCAACCACCAAATGACACCGTAGGGGACACGAACACCTCGCACGGGACCAATGTAACATGTAGGAACTGACCGTGTAGTCCCGGATCTCTCGGTTTGAAAATATGACGATAATTTGCAAAAATCAACACTTAAACTTAAAAACAAGTCGTTAAAGGGTGAAAACCCAAACAAACCCCCAAATGACCCCGTAGGGGGTACGAACACCTCGCACGGGATCCATGTAACTTATCGGAACTGATCGCGTAGTCCCGGGTCTCCCGGTTTGAGAGTGTGACGATAAATTGCAAAAATCACACTTAGACTAAAAAACAAGCCGTCAAAGAGTGAAAACCCACACTAACCCCCAAACGATCCCGTAGGAGGCACGAACACCTCGCACGGGACCAATGTAACTTGTAGGAACTGACTGCGTAGTCTCGGGTCTCCCGGTTTGAGAGTATGATGATAATTTGAAAAATCTGCACTTAAACTTAAAAACAAGCCGTCAAAGGGTGAAAATCCAAACCAACCCCCAAAACGACCCCGTAGGAGGCACGAACACCTCGTACAGGACCAATGTAACATGTAGGAACTGACCGCGTAGTCCCGGATCTCTCGGTTTGAGAATATGACGATAATTTACAAAAATCAAAAACTTAAAAACAAGCCGTCAAAGGGTGAAAACCCAAACTAACCACGAAATGACCTCGTAGGGGACACGAACACCTCGCACGGGACCAATGTAACATGTAGGAACTGATCGCGTAGTCCCGGATCTCTCGGTTTGAGAATATCATGATAATTTGCCAAAATCAACACTCAAACTTAAAAACAAGCCATTAAAGGGTGAAAACCCAAACCAACCATCAAATGACACCGTAGGGGACACGAACACCTCGCACGGGACCAATGTAACATGTAGGAACTGACCGTGTAGTCCCGGATCTCTCGGTTTGAAAATATGACGATAATTTGCAAAAATCAACACTCAAACTTAAAAACAAGCCATTAAAGGGTGAAAACCCAAACCAACCATCAAATGACACCGTAGGGGACACGAACACCTCGCACGGGACCAATGTAACATGTAGGAACTGACCGTGTAGTCCCGGATCTCTCGGTTTGAAAATATGATGATAATTTGCAAAACTCAACACTTAAACTTAAAAACAAGTCGTTAAAGGGTGAAAACCCAAACCAACCCCCAAATGACCCCGTATGGGACACGAACACCTCGCACGGGACCAATGTAACTTGTAGGAACTGACCGCGTAGTCCAGGATCTCCGGGTTTGAGAATACGACGATAAATTGCAAAAATCACACTCAGACTAAAAAACAAGCCGCCAAAGGGAGAAAACCCAAACTAACCCCCAAACGATCCCGTAGGAGGCACGAACACCTCGTACGGGACCAATGTAACTTGTAGGAACTGACTGCGTAGTCCCGGGTCTCCCGATTTGAGAGTATGATGATAATTTGCAAAAATCAGCACTTAAACTTAAAAATAAGCCCTCAAAGGGTGAAAACCCAAACCAACCCCCAAACGACCCCGTAGGAGGCACGAACACCTCGCACGGGACCAATGTAACATGTAGGAACTGATCGCGTAGTCCCGGATCTCTCGGTTTGAGAATATCATGATAATTTGCAAAAATTAACACTTAAACTTAAAAACAAGCCATTAAAGGGTGAAAACCCAAACCAACCACCAAATGACACCGTAGGGGACACGAACACCTCGCACGGGACCAATGTAACATGTAGGAACTGACCGTGTAGTCCCGGATCTCTCGGTTTGAAAATATGATGATAATTTGCAAAAATCAACACTTAAACTTAAAAACAAGTCGTTAAAGGGTGAAAACCCAAACCAACCCCCAAATGACCCCGTAGGGGGTACGAACACCTCGCACGGGATCCATGTAACTTGTCGGAACTGATCGCGTAGTCCCGGGTCTCCCGGTTTGAGAGTGTGACGATAAATTGCAAAAATCACACTTAGACTAAAAAACAAGCCGTCAAAGGGTGAAAACCCACACTAACCCCCAAACGATCTCGTAGGAGGCACGAACACCTCGCACGGGACCAATGTAACTTGTAGGAACTGACTGCGTAGTCTCGGGTCTCCCGGTTTGAGAGTATGATGATAATTTGAAAAATCAGCACTTAAACTTAAAAACAAGCCGTCAAAGGGTGAAAATCCAAACCAACCCCCAAAACGACCCCGTAGGAGGCACGAACACCTCGTACAGGACCAATGTAACATGTAGGAACTGACCGCGTAGTCCCGGATCTCTCGGTTTGAGAATATGACGATAATTTACAAAAATCAAAAACTTAAAAACAAGCCGTCAAAGGGTGAAAATCCAAACTAACCACGAAATGACCTCGTAGGGGACACGAACACCTCGCACGGGACCAATGTAACATGTAGGAACTGATCGCGTAGTCCCGGATCTCTCGGTTTGAGAATATCATGATAATTTGCCAAAATCAACACTCAAACTTAAAAACAAGCCATTAAAGGGTGAAAACCCAAGCCAACCATCAAATGACACCGTAGGGGACACGAACACCTCGCACGGGACCAATGTAACATGTAGGAACTGACCGTGTAGTCCCGGATCTCTCGGTTTGAAAATATGACGATAATTTGCAAAACTCAACACTTAAACTTAAAAACAAGTCGTTAAAGGGTGAAAACCCAAACCAACTCCCAAATGACCCCGTAGGGGGTACGAACACCTCGCACGGGATCCATGTAACTTTTCGGAACTGATCGCGTAGTCCCGGGTCTCCCGGTTTGAGAGTGTGACGATAAATTGCAAAAATCACACTTAGACTAAAAAACAAGCCGTCAAAGGGTGAAAACCCACACTAACCCCCAAACGATCCCGTAGGGGACACGAACACCTCGCACGGGACCAATGTAACTTGTAGGAACTGACCGCGTAGTCCAGGATCTCCGGGTTTGAGAATACGACGATAAATTGCAAAAATCACACTCAGACTAAAAAACAAGCCGCCAAAGGGAGAAAACCCAAACTAACCCCCAAACGATCCCGTAGGAGGCACGAACACCTCGTACGGGACCAATGTAACTTGTAGGAACTGACTGCGTAGTCCCGGGTCTCCCGATTTGAGAGTATGATGAGAATTTGCAAAAATCAGCACTTAAACTTAAAAATAAGCCCTCAAAGGGTGAAAACCCAAACCAACCCCCAAACGACCCCGTAGGAGGCACGAACACCTCGCACGGGACCAATGTAACATGTAGGAACTGATCGCGTAGTCCCGGATCTCTCGGTTTGAGAATATCATGATAATTTGCAAAAATTAACACTTAAACTTAAAAACAAGCCATTAAAGGGTGAAAACCCAAACCAACCACCAAATGACACCATAGGGGACACGAACACCTCGCACGGGACCAATGTAATATGTAGGAACTGACCGTGTAGTCCCGGATCTCTCGGTTTGAAAATATGACGATAATTTGCAAAAATCAACACTTAAACTTAAAAACAAGTCGTTAAAGGGTGAAAACCCAAACCAACCCCCAAATGACCCCGTAGGGGGTACGAACACCTCGCACGGGATCCATGTAACTTGTCGGAACTGATCGCGTAGTCCCGGGTCTCCCGGTTTGAGAGTGTGACGATAAATTGCAAAAATCACACTTAGACTAAAAAACAAGCCGTCAAAGGGTGAAAACCCACACTAACCCCCAAACGATCTCGTAGGAGGCACGAACACCTCGCACGGGACCAATGTAACTTGTAGGAACTGACTGCGTAGTCTCGGGTCTCCCGGTTTGAGAGTATGATGATAATTTGAAAAATCAGCACTTAAACTTAAAAACAAGCCGTCAAAGGGTGAAAATCCAAACCAACCCCCAAAACGACCCCGTAGGAGGCACGAACACCTCGTACAGGACCAATGTAACATGTAGGAACTGACCGCGTAGTCCCGGATCTCTCGGTTTGAGAATATGACGATAATTTACAAAAATCAAAAACTTAAAAACAAGCCGTCAAAGGGTGAAAACCCAAACTAACCACGAAATGACCTCGTAGGGGACACGAACACCTCGCACGGGACCAATGTAACATGTAGGAACTGATCGCGTAGTCCCGGATCTCTCGGTTTGAGAATATCATGATAATTTGCCAAAATCAACACTCAAACTTAAAAACAAGCCATTAAAGGGTGAAAACCCAAACCAACCATCAAATGAC
The DNA here is from genome assembly GCA_949130495.1 of Sambucus nigra. NCBI lineage: Eukaryota > Viridiplantae > Streptophyta > Magnoliopsida > Dipsacales > Adoxaceae > Sambucus > Sambucus nigra. The sequence continues at coordinate 308,123,180 of OX422221.1, read as the reverse complement.
ACCGTAGGGGACACGAACACCTCGCACGGGACCAATGTAACATGTAGGAACTGACCGTGTAGTCCCGGATCTCTCGGTTTGAAAATATGACGATAATTTGCAAAACACAACACTTAAACTTAAAAACAAGTCGTTAAAGGCTGAAAACCCAAACCAACCCCCAAATGACCCCGTAGGGGGTACGAACACCTCGCACGGGATCCATGTAACTTTTCGGAACTGATCGCGTAGTCCCGGGTCTCCCGGTTTGAGAGTGTGACGATAAATTGCAAAAATCACACTTAGACTAAAAAACAAGCCGTCAAAGGGTGAAAACCCACACTAACCCCCAAACGATCCCGTAGGGGACACGAACACCTCGTACGGGACCAATGTAACTTGTAGGAACTGACCGCGTAGTCCAGGATCTCCGGGTTTGAGAATACGACGATAAATTGCAAAAATCACACTCACACTAAAAAACAAGCCGCCAAAGGGAGAAAACCCAAACTAACCCCCAAACGATCCCGTAGGAGGCACGAACACCTCGTACGGGACCAATGTAACTTGTAGGAACAGACTGCGTAGTCTCGGGTCTCCCGATTTGAGAGTATGATGATAATTTGCAAAAATCAGCACTTAAACTTAAAAATAAGCCCTCAAAGGGTGAAAACCCAAACCAACCCCCAAACGACCCCGTAGGAGGCACGAACACCTCGCACGGGACCAATGTAACATGTAGGAACTGATCGCGTAGTCCCGGATCTCTCGGTTTGAGAATATCATGATAATTTGCAAAAATCAACACTTAAACTTAAAAACAAGCCATTAAAGGGTGAAAACCCAAACCAACCACCAAATGACACCGTAGGGGACACGAACACCTCGCACGGGACCAATGTAACATGTAGGAACTGACCGTGTAGTCCCGGATCTCTCGGTTTGAAAATATGACGATAATTTGCAAAAATCAACACTTAAACTTAAAAACAAGTCGTTAAAGGGTGAAAACCCAAACCAACCCCCAAATGACCCCGTAGGGGGTACGAACACCTCGCACGGGATCCATGTAACTTGTCGGAACTGATCGCGTAGTCCCGGGTCTCCCGGTTTGAGAGTGTGACGATAAATTGCAAAAATCACACTTAGACTAAAAAACAAGTCGTCAAAGGGTGAAAACCCACACTAACCCCCAAACGATCCCGTAGGAGGCACGAACACCTCGCACGGGACCAATGTAACTTTTAGGAACTGACTGCGTAGTCTCGGGTCTCCCGGTTTGAGAGTATGATGATAATTTGAAAAATCAGCAATTAAACTTAAAAACAAGCCGTCAAAGGGTGAAAATCCAAACCAACCCCCAAAACGACCCCGTAGGAGGCACGAACACCTCGTACAGGACCAATGTAACATGTAGGAACTGACCGCGTAGTCCCGGATCTCTCGGTTTGAGAATATGAAGATAATTTACAAAAATCAAAAACTTAGAAACAAGCCGTCAAAGGGTGAAAACCCAAACCAACCCCTAAACGACCTCGTAGGGGACACGAACACCTCGCACGGGACCAATGTAACATGTAGGAACTAATCGCGTAGTCCCGGATCTCTCGGTTTGAGAATATCATGATAATTTGCCAAAATCAACACTCAAACTTAAAAACAAGCCATTAAAGGGTGAAAACCCAAACCAACCACCAAATGACACCGTAGGGGACACGAACACCTCGTACGGGACCAATGTAACTTCTAGGAACTGACCGCGTAGTCCCGGGTCTCCCGGTTTGAGAATATGATGATAATTTGCAAAAATCACACTTAGTTAAAAACAAGCCGTCAAAGGGTGAAAACCCAAACCAACCCCCAAACGACGCCGTAGGAGGCACGAACACTTCGTACGGGAATAATATAACATGTAGGAACTGACCGCGTAGTCCCGGGTCTCCCGATTTGAGAGTATTACGATAATTTGCAAAAATCAGCACTTAAACTTAAAAACAAGCCGTTAAAGGGTGAAAACCCAAACCAACCCCCAAATGACCCCGTAGGGGGTACGAACACCTCGTACGGGACCCATGTAACTTGTAGGAACTGATCGCGTAGTCCCGGGTCTCCCGGTTTGAGAGTATGACGATAAGTTGCAAAAATCACACTTAGACTAAAAAACAAGCCGTCAAAGGGTGAAAACCCAAACTAACCCCCAAACGATCCCGTAGGAGGCACGAACACCTCGCACGGGACCAATGTAACTAGTAGGAACTGACTGCGTAGTCTCGGGTCTCCCGATTTGAGAGTATGACGATAATTTGCAAAAATCAGCACTTAAACTTAAAAACAAGCCGTCAAAGGGTGAAAATCCAAACCAACCCCCAAAACGACCCCGTAGGAGGCACGAACACCTCGTACAGGACCAATGTAACATGTAGGAACTGACCGCGTAGTCCCGGATCTCTCGGTTTGAGAATATGACGATAATTTACAAAAATCAAAAACTTAAAAACAAGCCGTCAAAGGGTGAAAACCCAAACTAACCACCAAATGACCTCGTAGGGGACACGAACACCTCGCACGAGACCAATGTAACATCTAGGAACTGACCGTGTAGTCCCGGATCTCTCGGTTTGAAAATATGACGATAATTTGCAAAAATCAACACTTAAACTTAAAAACAAGTCGTTAAAGGGTGAAAACCCAAACCAACCACCAAATGACCCCGTAGGGGACACGAACACCTCGCACGGGACCAATGTAACTTGTAGGAACTAACCGCGTAGTCCCGGATCTCCCAGTTTGAGAATATGACGATAAATTGCAAAAATCACACTCAGACTAAAAAACAAGCCGTCAAAGGGTGAAAACCCAAACTAACCCCCAAACGATCCCGTAGGAGGCACGAACACCTCGTACGGGACCAATGTAACTTGTAGGAACTGACTGCGTAGTCTCGGGTCTCCCGGTTTGAGAGTATGACGATAATTTGCAAAAATCAGCACTTAAGCTTAAAAACAAGCCGTCAAAGGGTGAAAATCCAAACCAACCCCCAAAACGACCCCGTAGGAGGCACGAACACCTCGTACAGGACCAATGTAACATGTAGGAACTGACCGCGTAGTCCCGGATCTCTCGGTTTGAGAATATGACGATAATTTACAAAAATCAAAAACTTAAAAACAAGTCGTTAAAGGGTGAAAACCCAAACAAACCACCAAATGACCTCGTAGGGGGCACGAACACCTCGCATGGGACCATTGTAACTTGTAGGAACTGACCGCGTAGTCTCGGGTCTCCCGATTAGAGAATATGATGGTAATTTGCAAAAATCACACTTAGTTAAAAATAAGCCCTCAAAGGGTGAAAACACAAACCAACCCCCAAACGACCCTGTAGGAGGCACGAACACCTCGCACGGGACCAATGTAACTTGTAGGAACTTACCGCGTAGTCCCGGATCTCCCGATTTGAGAATATGACGATAATTTGCAAAATTCTACACTTAAACTTAAAAATAAGCTGTTAAAGGGTGAAAACCCAAACCAGCCCACAAATGACCCCGTAAGAGGCACGAACACCTCGCACGGAACCATTGTAAATTGTAGGAACTGATCGCGTAGTCCCGGATCTCCCGGTTTGAGAATATGACGATAAATTGCAAAAATCACACTTAGACTAAAAAACAAGCCGTCAAAGGGTGAAAACCCAAACTAACGCCCAAACGATCCCGTAGGAGGCACGAACACCTCGCACGGGACCAATGTAACTTGTAGGAACTGACTGCGTGACCTCGGGTCTCCCGGTTTGAGAGTTTGACGATAATTTGCAAAAATCAGCACTTAAACTTAAAAACAAGCCGTCAAAGGGTGAAAACCCAAACCAACCCCCAAAACGACCCCGTAGGAGGCACGAACACCTCGTACAGGACCAATGTAACATGTAGGAACTGACCGCGTAGTCCCGGATCTCTTGGTTTGAGAATATGATGATAATTTGCGAAAATCAAAAACTTAAAAACAAGCCATCAAAGGGTGAAAACCCAAACCAAACCCCAAACGACCCCGTAGGAGGCACGAACACTTCGCACGGGACCAATGTAACATGTAGGAACTGACCGCGAAGTCCCGGGTCTCCCGATTTGAGGGTATGACGATAATTTGCAAAAATCAGCACTTAAACTTGAAAACAAGTCGTTAAAGGATGAAAACCCAAACCAACCCCCAAATGACCCCGTAGGGGGTACGAACACCTCGCACGGGACCCATGTAACTTGTAGGAACTGACCGCGTAGTCCGGGGTCTCCCGGTTTGAGAGTATGACGATAAATTGCAAAAATCACACTTAGACTAGAAAACAAGCCGTCAAAGGGTGAAAACCCAAACTAACCCCCAAACGATCCCGTAGGAGGCACGAACACCTCGCACAGGTCCAATGTAACTTGTAGGAACTGACTGCATAGTCTCGGGTCTCCCGGTTTGAGAGTATGATGATAATTTGCAAAAATCAGCACTTAAACTTAAAAACAAGCTGTCAAAGGGTGAAAACCCAAACCAACCCGCAAAACGACCCCGTAGGAGGCACGGACACCTCGTACAGGACCAATGTAACATGTAGGAACTGACCGCGTAGTCCCGGATCTCTCGGTTTGAGACTATGACGATAATTTGCAAAAATCAAAAACTTAAAAACAAGTCGTTAAAGGGTGAAAACCCAAACCAACCACCAAATGACCTCGTAGGGGGCACGAACACCTCGCATGGGACCAATGTAACTTGTAAGAACTGATCACGTAGTCCCGGGTCTCCCGGTTAGAGAATATTATGATAATTTGCAAAAATCACACTTAGTTCAAAACAATCCCTCAAAGGGTGAAAACCCAAACTCGCCCCAAATGACCCCGTAAGAGGCACGAACACCTCGTACAGGACCAATGTAACATGTAGGAACTGACCGCGTAGTCCCGGATCTCTCGGTTTGAGAATATGACGATAATTTACAAAAATCAGCACTTAAACTTAAAAACAAGCCGTCAAAGGGTGAAAACCCAAACTAACCACCAAATGACCTCGTAGGGGACACGAACACCTCGCACGGGACCAATGTAACATGTAGGAACTGACCGTGTAGTCCCGGATCTCTCGGTTTGAAAATATGACGATAATTTGCAAAAATCAACACTTAAACTTAAAAACAAGTCGTTAAAGGGTGAAAACCCAAACCAACCACCAAATGACCCCGTAGGGGACACGAACACCTCGCACGGGGACCAATGTAACTTGTAGGAACTAACCGCGTAGTCCCGGATCTCCCGGTTTGAGAATATGACGATAAATTGCAAAAATCACACTCAGACTAAAAAACAAGCCGTCAAAGGGTGAAAACCCAAACTAACCCCCAAACGATCCCGTAGGAGGCACGAACACCTCGTACGGGACCAATGTAACTTGTAGGAACTGACTGCGTAGTCCCGGGTCTCCCGATTTGAGAGTATGATGATAATTTGCCAAAATCAGCACTTAAACTTAAAAACAAGCCGTCAAAGGGTGAAAACCCAAACCAACCCCCAAACGACCCCGTAGGAGGCACGAACACCTCGCACGGGACCAATGTAACATGTAGGAACTGATCGCGTAGTCCCGGATCTCTCGGTTTGAGAATATCATGACAATTTGCAAAAATCAACACTTAAACTTAAAAACAAGCCATTAAAGGGTGAAAACCCAAACCAACCACCAAATGACACCGTAGGGGACACGAACACCTCGCACGGGACCAATGTAACTTCTAGGAACTGACCGCGTAGTCCCGGATCTCTCGGTTTGAGAATATGACGATAATTTACAAAAATCAAAAACTTAAAAACAAGCCGTCAAAGGGTGAAAACCCAAACTAACCACCAAATGACCTCGTAGGGGACACGAACACCTCGCACGGGACCAATGTAACATGTAGGAACTGACCGTGTAGTCCCGGATCTCTCGGTTTGAAAATATGACGATAATTTGCAAAAATCAACACTTAAACTTAAAAACAAGTCGTTAAAGGGTGAAAACCCAAACCAACCACCAAATGACCCCGTAGGGGAAACGAACACCTCGCACGGGACCAATGTAACTTGTAGGAACTAACCGCGTAGTCCCGGATCTCCCAGTTTGAGAATATGACGATAAATTGCAAAAATCACACTCAGACTAAAAAACAAGCCGTCAAAGGGTAAAAACCCAAACTAACCCCCAAACGATCCCGTAGGAGGCACGAACACCTCGTACGGGACCAATGTAACTTGTAGGAACTGACTGCGTAGTCTCGGGTCTCCCGGTTTGAGAGTATGACGATAATTTGCAAAAATCAGCACTTAAGCTTAAAAACAAGCCGTCAAAGGGTGAAAATCCAAACCAACCCCCAAAACGACCCCGTAGGAGGCACGAACACCTCGTACAGGACCAATGTAACATGTAGGAACTGACCGCGTAGTCCCGGATCTCTCGGTTTGAGAATATGACGATAATTTACAAAAATCAAAAACTTAAAAACAAGTCGTTAAAGGGTGAAAACCCAAACAAACCACCAAATGACCTCGTAGGGGGCACGAACACCTCGCATGGGACCATTGTAACTTGTAGGAACTGGCCGCGTAGTCTCGGGTCTCCCGATTAGAGAATATGATGATAATTTGCAAAAATAACACTTAGTTAAAAATAAGCCCTCAAAGGGTGAAAACACAAACCAACCCCCAAACGACCCCGTAGGAGGCACGAACACCTCGCACGGGACCAATGTAACTTGTAGGAACTTACCGCGTAGTCCCGGATCTCCCGATTTGAGAATATGACGATAATTTGCAAAATTCTACACTTAAACTTAAAAATAAGCTGTTAAAGGGTGAAAACCCAAACCAGCCCACAAATGACCCCGTAAGAGGCACGAACACCTCGCACGGAACCATTGTAAATTGTAGGAACTGATCGCGTAGTCCCGGATCTCCCGGTTTGAGAATATGACGATAAATTGCAAAAATCACACTTAGACTAAAAAACAAGCCGTCAAAGGGTGAAAACCCAAACTAACGCCCAAACGATCCCGTAGGAGGCACGAACACCTCGCACGGGACCAATGTAACTTGTAGGAACTGACTGCGTGACCTCGGGTCTCCCGGTTTGAGAGTTTGACGATAATTTGCAAAAATCAGCACTTAAACTTAAAAACAAGCCGTCAAAGGGTGAAAACCCAAACCAACCCCCAAAACGACCCCGTAGGAGGCACGAACACCTCGTACAGGACCAATGTAACATGTAGGAACTGACCGCGTAGTCCCGGATCTCTTGGTTTGAGAATATGATGATAATTTGCGAAAATTAATAACTTAAAAACAAGCCATCAAAGGGTGAAAACCCAAACCAAACCCCAAACGACCCCGTAGGAGGCACGAACACTTCGCACGGGACCAATGTAACATGTAGGAACTGACCGCGAAGTCCCGGGTCTCCCGATTTGAGGGTATGACGATAATTTGCAAAAATCAGCACTTAAACTTGAAAACAAGTCGTTAAAGGATGAAAACCCAAACCAACCCCCAAATGACCCCGTAGGGGGTACGAACACCTCGCACGGGACCCATGTAACTTGTAGGAACTGACCGCGTAGTCCGGGGTCTCCCGGTTTGAGAGATTGACGATAAATTGCAAAAATCACACTTAGACTAGAAAACAAGCCGTCAAAGGGTGAAAACCCAAACTAACCCCCAAACGATCCCGTAGGAGGCACGAACACCTCGCACAGGTCCAATGTAACTTGTAGGAACTGACTGCGTAGTCTCGGGTCTCCCGGTTTGAGAGTATGATGATAATTTGCAAAAATCAGCACTTAAACTTAAAAACAAGCTGTCAAAGGGTGAAAACCCAAACCAACCCGCAAAACGACCCCGTAGGAGGCACGGACACCTCGTACAGGACCAATGTAACATGTAGGAACTGACCGCGTAGTCTCGGATCTCTCGGTTTGAGACTATGACGATAATTTGCAAAAATCAAAAACTTAAAAACAAGTCGTTAAAGGGTGAAAACCCAAACCAACCACCAAATGACCTCGTAGGGGGCACGAACACCTCGCATGGGACCAATGTAACTTGTAGGAACTGATCGCGTAGTCCCGGGTCTCCCGGTTAGAGAATATTATGATAATTTGCAAAAATCACACTTAGTTCAAAACAATCCCTCAAAGGGTGAAAACCCAAACTCGCCCCAAATGACCCTGTAAGAGGCACGAACACCTCGTACAGGACCAATGTAACATGTAGGAACTGACCGCGTAGTCCCGGATCTCTCGGTTTGAGAATATGACGATAATTTGCAAAAATCAAAAACTTAAAAACAAGTCGTTAAAGGGTGAAAACCCAAACCAACCACCAAATGACCTCGTAGGGGGCACGAACACCTCGCATGGGACCAATGTAACTTGTAGGAACTGACCGCGTAGTCCCGGGTCTCCCGGTTTGAGAGTATGACGATAAATTGCAAAAATCTAACTTAGACTAAAAAACAAGCCGTCAAAGGGTGAAAACCCAAACTAACCCCCAAACGATCCCGTAGGAGGCACGAACACCTCGCACGGGACCAATGTAACTTGTAGGAACTGACTGCGTAGTCTCGGGTCTCCCGGTTTGAGAGTATGACGATAATTTGTAAAAATCAGCACTTAAACTTAAAAATAAGCCGTCAAAGGGTGAAAATCCAAACCAACCCCCAAAACGACCCCGTAGGAGGCACGAACACCTCGTACAGGACCAATGTAACATGTAGGAACTGACCGCGTAGTCCCGGATCTCTCGGTTTGAGAATATGACGATAATTTACAAAAATCAGCACTTAAACTTAAAAACAAGCCGACAAAGGGTGAAAACCCAAACTAACCACCAAATGACCTCGTAGGGGACACGAACACCTCGCACGGGACCAATGTAACATGTAGGAACTGACCGTGTAGTCCCGGATCTCTCGGTTTGAAAATATGACGATAATTTGCAAAAATCAACACTTAAACTTAAAAACAAGTCGTTAAAGGGTGAAAACCCAAACCAACCTCCAAATGACCCCGTAGGGGACACGAACACCTCGCACGGGACCAATGTAACTTGTAGGAACTAACCGCGTAGTCCCGGATCTCCCGGTTTGAGAATATGACGATAAATTGCAAAAATCACACTCAGACTAAAAAACAAGCCGTCAAAGGGTGAAAACCCAAACTAACCCCCAAACGATCCCGTAGGAGGCACGAACACCTCGTACGGGACCAATGTAACTTGTAGGAACTGACTGCGTAGTCCCGGGTCTCCCGATTTGAGAGTATGATGATAATTTGCCAAAATCAGCACTTAAACTTAAAAACAAGCCGTCAAAGGGTGAAAACCCAAACCAACCCCCAAACGACCCCGTAGGAGGCACGAACACCTCGCACGGGACCAATGTAACATGTAGGAACTGATCGCGTAGTCCCGGATCTCTCGGTTTGAGAATATCATGATAATTTGCAAAAATCAACACTTAAACTTAAAAACAAGCCATTAAAGGGTGAAAACCCAAACCAACCACCAAATGACACCGTAGGGGACACGAACACCTCGCACGGGACCAATGTAACTTCTAGGAACTGACCGCGTAGTCCCGGGTCTCCCGGTTTGAGAATATGATGATAATTTGCAAAAATCACACTTAGTTAAAAACAAGTCGTCAAAGGGTGAAAACCCAAACCAACCCCCAAACGACCCCGTAGGAGACACGAACACTTCGCTCGGGACCAATGTAACACGTAGGAACTGACCGCGTAGTCCCGGGTCTCCGGATTTGAGAGTATGACGATAATTTGCAAAAATCAGCACTTAAACTTAAAATCAAGCCGTTAAAGGGTGAAAAACCAAACCAACCCCCAAATGACCCCGTAGGGGGTACGAACACCTCGCATGGGACCCATGTAACATGTAGGAACTGATCGTGTAGTCCCGGGTCTCCCGGTTTGAGAGTATGACGATAAATTGCAAAAATCACACTTAGTCTAAAAAACAAGTCGTCAAAGGGTGAAAACCCAAACTAACCCCCAAACGATCCCGTAGGAGGCACGAACACCTCGCACGGGACCAATGTAACTTGTAGGAACTGACTGCGTAGTCTCGGGTCTCCCGGTTTGAGAGTATGACGATAATTTGCAAAAATCAGCACTTAAGCTTAAAAACAAGCCGTCAAAGGGTGAAAATCCTAACCAACCCCCAAAACGACCCCGTAGGAGGCACGAACACCTCGTAAGGGACCAATGTAACATGTAGGAATTGACCGCGTAGTCCCGGATCTCTCGGTTTGAGAATATGACGATAATTTACAAAAATCAAAAACTTAAAAACAAGTCGTTAAAGGGTGAAAACCCAAACAAACCACCAAATGACCTCGTAGGGGGCACGAACACCTCGCATGGGACCATTGTAACTTGTAGGAACTGACCGCGTAGTCTCGGGTCTCCCGATTTGAGAATATGATGATAATTTGCAAAAATCACACTTAGTTAAAAATAAGCCCTCAAAGGGTGAAAACACAAACCAACCCCCAAACGACCCCGTAGGAGGCACGAACACCTCGCACAGGACCAATGTAACTTGTAGGAACTTACCGCGTAGTCCCGGATCTCCCGGTTTGAGAATATGACGATAATTTGCAAAATTTTGCACTTAAACTTAAAAATAAGCTGTTAAAGGGTGAAAACCCAAACCAGCCCACAAATGACCCCGTAAGAGGCACGAACACCTCGCACGGAACCATTGTAAATTGTAGGAACTGATCGCGTAGTCCCAGATCTCCCGGTTTGAGAATATGACGATAAATTGCAAAAATCACACTTAGACTAAAAAACAAGCCGTCAAAGGGTGAAAACCCAAACTAACCACCAAATGACCTCGTAGGGGACACGAACACCTCGCACGGGACCAATGTAACATGTAGGAACTGACCGTGTAGTCCCGGATCTCTCGGTTTGAAAATATGACGATAATTTGCAAAAATCAACACTTAAACTTAAAAACAAGTCGTTAAAAGGTGAAAACCCAAACCAACCACCAAATGACCCCGTAGGGGACACGAACACCTCGCACGGGACCAATGTAACTTGTAGGAACTAACCGCGTAGTCCCGGATCTCCCAGTTTGAGAATATGACGATAAATTGCAAAAATCACACTCAGACTAAAAAACAAGCCGTCAAAGGGTGAAAACCCAAACTAACCCCCAAACGATCCCGTAGGAGGCACGAACACCTCGTACGGGACCAATGTAACTTGTAGGAACTGACTGCGTAGTCTCGGGTCTCCCGGTTTGAGAGTATGACGATAATTTGCAAAAATCAGCACTTAAGCTTAAAAACAAGCCGTCAAAGGTTGAAAATCCAAACCAACCCCCAAAACGACCCCGTAGGAGGCACGAACACCTCGTACAGGACCAATGTAACATGTAGGAACTGACCGCGTAGTCCCGGATCTCTCGGTTTGAGAATATGACGATAATTTACAAAAATCAAAAACTTAAAAACAAGTCGTTAAAGGGTGAAAACCCAAACAAACCACCAAATGACCTCGTAGGGGGCACGAACACCTCGCATGGGACCATTGTAACTTGTAGGAACTGACCGCGTAGTCTCGGGTCTCCCGATTAGAGAATATGATGATAATTTGCAAAAATCACACTTAGTTAAAAATAAGCCCTCAAAGGGTGAAAACACAAACCAACCCCCAAACGACCCCGTAGGAGGCACGAACACCTCGCACGGGACCAATGTAACTTGTAGGAACTTACCGCGTAGTCCCGGATCTCCCGGTTTGAGAATATGACGATAATTTGCAAAATTCTACACTTAAACTTAAAAATAAGCTGTTAAAGGGTGAAAACCCAAACCAGCCCACAAATGACCCCGTAAGAGGCACGAACACCTCGCACGGAACCATTGTAAATTGTAGGAACTGATCGCGTAGTCCCGGATCTCCCGGTTTGAGAATATGACGATAAATTGCAAAAATCACACTTAGACTAAAAAACAAGCCGTCAAAGGGTGAAAACCCAAACTAACGCCCAAACGATCCCGTAGGAGGCACGAACACCTCGCACGGGACCAATGTAACTTGTAGGAACTGACTGCGTGACCTCGGGTCTCCCGGTTTGAGAGTTTGACGATAATTTGCAAAAATCAGCACTTAAACTTAAAAACAAGCCGTCAAAGGGTGAAAACCCAAACCAACCCCCAAAACGACCCCGTAGGAGGCACGAACACCTCGTACAGGACCAATGTAACATGTAGGAACTGACCGCGTAGTCCCGGATCTCTTGGTTTGAGAATATGATGATAATTTGCGAAAATTAATAACTTAAAAACAAGCCATCAAAGGGTGAAAACCCAAACCAAACCCCAAACGACCCCGTAGGAGGCACGAACACTTCGCACGGGACCAATGTAACATGTAGGAACTGACCGCGAAGTCCCGGGTCTCCCGATTTGAGGGTATAACGATAATTTGCAAAAATCAGCACTTAAACTTGAAAACAAGTCGTTAAAGGATGAAAACCCAAACCAACCCCCAAATGACCCCGTAGGGGGTACGAACACCTCGCACGGGACCCATGTAACTTGTAGGAACTGACCGCGTAGTCCGTGGTCTCCCGGTTTGAGAGTATGACGATAAATTGCAAAAATCACACTTAGACTAGAAAACAAGCCGTCAAAGGGTGAAAACCCAAACTAACCCCCAAACGATCCCGTAGGAGGCACGAACACCTCGCACAGGTCCAATGTAACTTGTAGGAACTGACTGCATAGTCTCGGGTCTCCCGGTTTGAGAGTATGATGATAATTTGCAAAAATCAGCACTTAAACTTAAAAACAAGCTGTCAAAGGGTGAAAACCCAAACCAACCCGCAAAACGACCCCGTAGGAGGCACGGACACCTCGTACAGGACCAATGTAACATGTAGGAACTGACCGCGTAGTCCCGGATCTCTCGGTTTGAGACTATGACGATAATTTGCAAAAATCAAAAACTTAAAAACAAGTCGTTAAAGGGTGAAAACCCAAACCAACCACCAAATGACCTCGTAGGGGGCACGAACACCTCGCATGGGACCAATGTAACTTGTAGGAACTGATCGCGTAGTCCCGGGTCTCCCGGTTAGAGAATATTATGATAATTTGCAAAAATCACACTTAGTTCAAAACAATCCCTCAAAGGGTGAAAACCCAAACTCGCCCCAAATGACCCCGTAAGAGGCACGAACACCTCGTACAGGACCAATGTAACATGTAGGAACTGACCGCGTAGTCTCGGATCTCTCGGTTTGAGACTATGACGATAATTTGCAAAAATCAAAAACTTAAAAACAAGTCGTTAAAGGGTGAAAACCCAAACCAACCACCAAATGACCTCGTAGGGGGCACGAACACCTCGCATGGGACCAATGTAACTTGTAGGAACTGATCGCGTAGTCCCGGGTCTCCCGGTTAGAGAATATTATGATAATTTGCAAAAATCACACTTAGTTCAAAACAATCCCTCAAAGGGTGAAAACCCAAACTCGCCCCAAATGACCCCGTAAGAGGCACGAACACCTCGTACAGGACCAATGTAACATGTAGGAACTGACCGCGTAGTCCCGGATCTCTCGGTTTGAGAATATGACGATAATTTGCAAAAATCAAAAACTTAAAAACAAGTCGTTAAAGGGTGAAAACCCAAACCAACCACCAAATGACCTCGTAGGGGGCACGAACACCTCGCATGGGACCAATGTAACTTGTAGGAACTGACCGCGTAGTCCCGGGTCTCCCGGTTTGAGAGTATGACGATAAATTGCAAAAATCTAACTTAGACTAAAAAACAAGCCGCCAAAGGGTGAAAACCCAAACTAACCCCCAAACGATCCCGTAGGAGGCACGAACACCTCGCACGGGACCAATGTAACTTGTAGGAACTGACTGCGTAGTCTCGGGTCTCCCGGTTTGAGAGTATGACGATAATTTGCAAAAATCAGCACTTAAACTTAAAAACAATCCGTCAAAGGGTGAAAATCCAAACCAACCCCCAAAACGACCCCGTAGGAGGCACGAACACCTCGTACAGGACCAATGTAACATGTAGGAACTGACCGCGTAGTCCCGGATCTCTCGGTTTGAGAATATGATGATAATTTACAAAAATCAGCACTTAAACTTAAAAACAAGCCGACAAAGGGTGAAAACCCAAACTAACCACCAAATGACCTCGTTGGGGACACGAACACCTCGCACGGGACCAATGTAACATGTAGGAACTGACCGTGTAGTCCCGGATCTCTCGGTTTGAAAATATGACGATAATTTGCAAAAATCAACACTTAAACTTAAAAACAAGTCGTTAAAGGGTGAAAACCCAAACCAACCACCAAATGACCCCGTAGGGGACACGAACACCTCGCACGGGACCAATGTAACTTGTAGGAACTAACCGCGTAGTCCCGGATCTCCCGGTTTGAGAATATGACGATAAATTGCAAAAATCACACTCAGACTAAAAAACAAGCCGTCAAAGGGTGAAAACCCAAACTAACCCCCAAACGATCCCGTAGGAGGCACGAACACCTCGTACGGGACCAATGTAACTTGTAGGAACTGACTGCGTAGTCCCGGGTCTCCCGATTTGAGAGTATGATGATAATTTGCCAAAATCAGCACTTAAACTTAAAAACAAGCCGTCAAAGGGTGAAAACCCAAACCAACCCCCAAACGACCCCGTAGGAGGCACGAACACCTCGCACGGGACCAATGTAACATGTAGGAACTGATCGCGTAGTCCCGGATCTCTCGGTTTGAGAATATCATGATAATTTGCAAAAATCAACACTTAAACTTAAAAACAAGCCATTAAAGGGTGAAAACCCAAACCAACCACCAAATGACACCGTAGGGGACACGAACACCTCGCACGGGACCAATGTAACTTCTAAGAACTGACCGCGTAGTCCCGGGTCTCCCGGTTTGAGAATATGATGATAATTTGCAAAAATCACACTTAGTTAAAAACAAGTCGTCAAAGGGTGAAAACCCAAACCAACCCCCAAACGACCCCGTAGGAGGCACGAACACTTCGCTCGGGACCAATGTAACACGTAGGAACTGACCGCGTAGTCCCGGGTCTCCGGATTTGAGAGTATGACGATAATTTGCAAAAATCAGCACTTAAACTTAAAATCAAGCCGTTAAAGGGTGAAAAACCAAACCAACCCCCAAATGACCCCGTAGGGGGTACGAACACCTCGCATGGGACCCATGTAACATGTAGGAACTGATCGTGTAGTCCCGGGTCTCCCGGTTTGAGAGTATGACGATAAATTGCAAAAATCACACTTAGACTAAAAAACAAGTCGTCAAAGGGTGAAAACCCAAACTAACCCCCAAACGATCCCGTAGGAGGCACGAACACCTCGCACGGGACCAATGTAACTTGTAGGAACTGACTGCGTAGTCTCGAGTCTCCCGATTTGAGAGTATGACGATAATTTGCAAAAATCAGCACTTAAGCTTAAAAACAAGCCGTCAAAGGGTGAAAATCCTAACCAACCCCCAAAACGACCCCGTAGGAGGCACGAACACCTCGTACAGGACCAATGTAACATGTAGGAATTGACCGCGTAGTCCCGGATCTCTCGGTTTGAGAATATGACGATAATTTACAAAAATCAAAAACTTAAAAACAAGTCGTTAAAGGGTGAAAACCCAAACAAACCACCAAATGACCTCGTAGGGGGCACGAACACCTCGCATGGGACCATTGTAACTTGTAGGAACTGACCGCGTAGTCTCGGGTCTCCCGATTTGAGAATATGATGATAATTTGCAAAAATCACACTTAGTTAAAAATAAGCCCTCAAAGGGTGAAAACACAAACCAACCCCCAAACGACCCCGTAGGAGGCACGAACACCTCGCACAGGACCAATGTAACTTGTAGGAACTTACCGCGTAGTCCCGGATCTCCCGGTTTGAGAATATGACGATAATTTGCAAAATTTTGCACTTAAACTTAAAAATAAGCTGTTAAAGGGTGAAAACCCAAACCAGCCCACAAATGACCCCGTAAGAGGCACGAACACCTCGCACGGAACCATTGTAAATTGTAGGAACTGATCGCGTAGTCCCGGATCTCCCGGTTTGAGAATATGACGATAAATTGCAAAAATCACACTTAGACTAAAAAACAAGCCGTCAAAGGGTGAAAACCCAAACTAACCCCCAAACGATCCCGTAGGAGGCACGAACACCTCGCACGGGACCAATGTAACTTGTAGGAACTGACTGCGTGACCTCGGGTCTCCCGGTTTGAGAGTTTGACGATAATTTGCAAAAATCAGCACTTAAACTTAAAAATAAGCCGTCAAAGGGTGAAAACCCAAACCAACCCCCAAAACGACCCCGTAGGAGGCAAGAACACCTCGTACAGGACCAATGTAACATGTAGGAACTGACCGCGTAGTCCCGGATCTCTTGGTTTGAGAATATGATGATAATTTGCGAAAATCAAAAACTTAAAAACAAGCCATCAAAGGGTGAAAACCCAAACCAAACCCCAAACGACCCCGTAGGAGGCACGAACACTTCGCACGGGACCAATGTAACATGTAGGAACTGACCGCGAAGTCCCGGGTCTCCCGATTTGAGGGTATGACGATAATTTCCAAAAATCAGCACTTAAACTTAAAAACAAGCCGTTAAAGGATGAAAACCCAAACCAACCCCCAAATAACCTCGTAGGGGGTACGAACACCTCGCACGGGACCCATGTAACTTGTAGGAACTGACCGCGTAGTCCGGGGTCTCCCGGTTTGAGAGTATGACGATAAATTGCAAAACTCACACTTAGACTAGAAAACAAGCCGTCAAAGGGTGAAAACCCAAACTAACCCCCAAACGATCTCGTAGGACGCACGAACACCTCGCACAGGTCCAATGTAACTTGTAGGAACTGACTGCGTAGTCTCGGGTCTCCCGGTTTGAGAGTATGATGATAATTTGCAAAAATCAGCACTTAAACTTAAAAACAAGCCGTCAAAGGGTGAAAACCCAAACCAACCCCCAAAACGACCCCGTAGGAGGCACGGACACCTCGTACAGGACCAATGTAACATGTAGGAACTGACCCCGTAGTCCCGGATCTCTCGGTTTGAGAATATGACGATAATTTGCAAAAATCAAAAACTTAAAAACAAGTCGTTAAAGGGTGAAAACCCAAACCAACCACCAAATGACCTCGTAGGGGGCACGAACACCTCGCACGGGACCAATGTAACTTGTAGGAACTGACCGCGTAGTCCCGGGTCTCCCTATTAGAGAATATGACGATAATTTGCAAAAATCACACTTAGTTCAAAACAATCCCTCAAAGGGTGAAAACCCAAACCATCCCCAAATGACCCCGTAAGAGGCACGAACACCTCGCACGGGACCATTGTAACTTGTAGGAACTGACCGCATAGTCCCGGGTCTCCCGGTTTGAGAATATGACGATAATTTGCAAAAATCACACTTAGTTAAAAACAAGCCATCAAAGGGTGAAAACTCAAACCAACCCCCAAACGACCCCGTAGGAGGCACGAACACCTCGTACGAGACCAATGTTACATGTAGGAACTGACCGCGTAGTCCCGGGTCTCCCGATTTGAGAGTATGATGATAATTTGCCAAAATCAGCACTTAAACTTTAAAACAAGTCGTTAAAGGGTGAAAACCCAAACCGACCCCCAAATGACCCCGTAGGGGGTACGAACACCTCGCACGGGACCCATGTAACTTGTAGGAACTGACCGCGTAGTCCCGGGTCTCCCGGTTTGAGAGTATGACGATAAATTGCAAAAATCACACTTAGACTAAAAAACAAGCCGTCAAAGGGTGAAAACCCAAACTAACCCCCAAACGATCCCGTAGGAGGCACGAACACCTCGCACAGGACCAATGTAACATGTATGAACTGATCGCGTTGTCCCGGATCTCTCGGTTTGAGAATATGACGATAATTTGCAAAAATCAAAAACTTAAAAACAAGTCGTTAAAGGGTGAAAACCCAAACCAACCACCAAATGACCTCGTAGGGGGCACGAACACCTCGCATGGGACCAATGTAACTTGTAGGAACTGATCGCGTAGTCCCGGGTCTCCCGGTTAGAGAATATTATGATAATTTGCAAAAATCACACTTAGTTCAAAACAATCCCTCAAAGGGTGAAAACCCAAACCAACCCCCAAACGACCCCGTAGGATGCACGAACACCTCGCACGGGACCAATGTAAGTTGTAGGAACTGACTGTGTAGTCTCGGGTCTCCCGGTTTGAGAGTATGATGATAATTTGCAAAAATCAGCACTTAAACTTAAAAACAAGCCGTCAAAGGGTGAAAACCCAAACCAACCCCCAAAATGACCCCGTAGGAGGCACGAACACCTCGTACAGGACCAATGTAACATGTAGGAACTGACCGCGTAGTCCCGGATCTCTCGGTTTGAGAATATGACGATTATTTATAAAAATCAAAAACTTAAAAACAAGCCGTCAAAGGGTGAAAACCCAAACCAACCACCAAATGACCTCGTAGGGGGCACGAACACCTCGCACGGGACCAATGTAACATGTAGGAACTGACCGTGTAGTCCCGGATCTCTCGGTTTCAAAATATGACGATAATTTGCAAAAATCAACACTTAAACTTAAAAACAAGTCGTTAAAGGGTAAAAACCCAAGCCAACCACCAAATGACACCGTAGGGGACACGAACACCTCGCACGGGACCAATGTAAATTTGTAGGAACTGACCGCGTAGTCCCGGATCTCCCGGTTTGAGAATATGACGATAAATTGCAAAAATCACACTCAGACTAAAAAACAAGCCGTCAAAGGGTGAAAACCCAAACTAACCCCCAAACGATCCCGTAGGAGGCACGAACACCTCGTACGGGACCAATGTTACTTGTAGGAACTGACTGCGTAGTCCCGGGTCTCCCGATTTGAGAGTATGATGATAATTTGCAAAAATTAGCACTTAAACTTAAAAACAAGCCGTCAAAGGGTGAAAACCCAAACCAACCACCAAACGACCCCGTAGGAGGCACGAACACCTCGCACGGGACCAATGTAACATGTAGGAACTGATCGCGTAGTCCCGGATCTCTCGGTTTGAGAATATCATGATAATTTGCAAAAATCAACACTTAAACTTAAAAACAAGCCATTAAAGGGTGAAAACCCAAACCAACCACCAAATGACACCGTAGGGGACACGAACACCTCGCACGGGATCAATGTAACTTCTAGGAACTGACCGCGTAGTCCCGGGTCTCCCGGTTTGAGAATATGATGATAATTTGCAAAAATCACACTTAGTTAAAAACAAGCCGTCAAACGGTGAAAACCCAAACCAACCCCCAAACGACCCCGTAGGAGGCACGAACACTTCGCACGGGACCAATGTAACATGTAGGAACTGATCGCGTAGTCCCGGGTCTCCCGATTTGAGAGTATGATGATAATTTGCAAAAATCAGCACTTAAACTTAAAAACAAGCCATTAAAGGGTGAAAACCCAAACCAACCACCAAATGACCCCGTAGGGGGTACGAACACCTCGCACGGGTCCTATGTAACTTCTAGGAACTGATCGCGTAGTCACGGGTCTCCCGGTTTGAGAGTATGGCGATAAGTTGCAAAAATCACACTTAGACTAAAAAACAAGCCGTCAAAGGGTGAAAACCCAAACTAACCCCCAAACGATCCCGTAGGAGGCACGAACACCTCGCACGGGACCAATGTAACTTGTAGGAACTGACTGCGTAGTCTCGGGTCTCCCGGTTTGAGAGTATGACGATAATTTGCAAAAATCAGCACTTAAACTTAAAAACAAGCCGTCAAAGGGTGAAAATCGAAACCAACCCCCAAAACGACCCCGTAGGAGGCACGAACACCTCGTACAGGACCAATGTAACATGTAGGAACTGACAGCGTAGTCCCGGATCTCTTGGTTTGAGAATATGACGATAATTTGCGAAAATCAAAAACTTAAAAACAAGCCGTCAAAGGGTGAAAACCCAAGCCAACCCCCAAACGACCCCGTAGGAGGCACGAACACTTCGCACGGGACCAATGTAACATGTAGGAACTGACCGCGTAGTCCCGGGTCTCCCGATTTGAGAGTATGACGATAATTTGCAAAAATCAGCACTTAAACTTAAAAACAAGCCGTTAAAGGATGAAAACCCAAACCAACCCCCAAATGACCCCGTAGGGGGTACGAACACCTCGCACGGGACCCATGTAACTTGTAGGAACTGACCGCGTAGTCCGGGGTCTCCCGGTTTGAGAGTATGACGATAAATTGCAAAAATCACACTTAGACTAAAAAATAAGCCGTCAAGAGCTGAAAACCCAAACTAACCACCAAACGAGCCCGTAGGAGGCACGAACACCTCGCACGGGACCAATGTAACTTGTAGGAACTGACTGCGTAATCTCCGGTTTCCCGATTTGAGAGTATGACGATAATTTGCAAAAATCAGCACTTAAACTTAAAAACAAGCCGTCAAAGGGTGAAAACCCAAACCAACCCCCAAAACGACCCCGTAGGAGGCACGGACACCTCGTACAGGACCAATGTAACATGTAGGAACTGACCGAGTAGTCCCGGATCTCTCGGTTTGAGATTATGATGATAATTTGCAAAAATCAAAAACTTAAAAACAAGCCGTTAAAGGGTGAAAACCCAAACCAACAACCAAATGACCCCGTAGGGGGCACGAACACCTCGCACGGGACCAATGTAACTTGTAGGAACTGACCGCGTAGTCCCGGGTCTCCCAATTAGAGAATATGACGATAATTTGCAAAAATCGCACTTAGTTCAAAACAATCCCTCAAAGGGTGAAAACCCAAACCAGCCCCCAAATGACCCCGTAAGAGGCACGAACACCTCGCACGGGACCATTGTAACTTGTAGGAACTGACCGCGTAGTCCCGGGTCTCCCGGTTTGAGAATATGACGATAATTTGCAAAAATCACACTTACTTAAAAACAAGCCATCAAAGGGTGAAAACTCAAACCAACCCCCAAACGACCCCGTAGGAGGCACGAACACCTCGCACGAGACCAATGTAACATGTAGGAACTGACCGCGTAGTCCCGGGTCTCCCGATTTGAGAGTATGACGATAATTTGCCAAAATCAACGCTTAAACTTTAAAACAAGTCGTTAAAGGGTGAAAACCAAAACCAACCCCCAAATGACCCCGTAGGGGGTACGAACACCTCGCACGGGACCCATGTAACTTGTAGTAACTAACCGCGTAGTCCCGGGTCTCTCGGTTTGAGAGTATGACGATAAATTGCAAAAATCACACTTAGACTAAAAAACAAGCCGTCAAAGGGTGAAAACCCAAACTAACCACCAATCGATCCCGTAGGAGGCACGAACACCTCGCACGGGACCAATGTAACTTGTAGGAACTGACTGCGTAGTCTCGGGTCTCCCGGTTTGAGAGTATGACGATAATTTGCAAAAATCAGCACTTAAACTTAAAAACAAGCCGTCAAATGGTGAAAACCCAAACCAACCCCCAAAACGACCCCGTAGGAGGCACGAACACCTCGTACAGGACCAATGTAACATGTAGGAACTCACCGCGTAGTCCCGGATCTCTCGGTTTGAGAATATGATGATAATTTGCAAAAATCAAAAACTTAAAAACATGTCGTTAAAGGGTGAAAACCCAAACCAACCACCAAATGACCTTGTAGGGGGCACGAACACCTCGCATGGGACCAATGTAACTTGTAGGAACTGATCGCGTAGTCCCGGGTCTCCCGGTTAGTGAATATTATGATAATTTGCAAAAATCACACTTAGTTAAAAATAAGCCCTCAAAGGGTGAAAACCCAAACCAACCCCCAAACGACCCCGTAGGAGGCACGAACACCTCGCACGGGACCAATGTAACTTGTAGGAACTGACCGCGTAGTCCCGGATCTCCCGGTTTGAGAATATGACGATAATTTGCAAAAATCCACACTTAAACTTAAAAACAAGTCGTTAAAGGTGAAAACCCAAACCAACCCCCAAATGACCCCGTAGGGGGCACGAACACCTCGCACGGGACCATTGTAACTTGTAGGAACTGACCGCGTAGTCCCGGGTCTCCCGATTTGAGAGTATGACGATAATTTGCAAAAATCAGCAGTTAAACTTAAAAACAAGCCGTTAAATGGTGAAAACCCAAACCAACCCCCAAACGACCCCGTAGGGGGTACGAACACCTCGCACGGGACCAATGTAACTTGTAGGAACTGACTGCTTAGTCCCGGATCTCCCGGTTTGAGAGTATGACGATAATTTGCAAAAATCAGCACTTAAACATAAAAACAAGCCGTCAAAGGGTGAAAACCCAAACCAACCCCCAAACGACCCCGTAGGAGGCACGAACACCTCGCACGGGACCAATGTAACATGTAGGAACTGATCGCGTAGTCCCGGATCTCTCGGTTTGAGAATATCAATATAATTTATAAAAATCAACACTTAAACTTAAAAACAAGCCATTAAAGGGTGAAAACCCAAACCAACCACCAAATGACACCGTAGGGGACACGAACACCTCGCACGGGACCAATGTAACTTCTAGGAACTGACCGCGTAGTCCCGGGTCTCCCGGTTTGAGAATATGATGATAATTTGCAAAAATCACACTTAGTTAAAAACAAGTCGTCAAAGGGTGAAAACCCAAACCAACCCCCAAACGACCCTGTAGGAAGCACGAACACTTCGCACGGGACCAATGTAACATGTAGGAACTGACCGCGTAGTCCCGGGTCTCCCGATTTGAGAGTATGATGATAGTTTGCAAAAATCAGCACTTAAACTTAAAAACAAGTCGTTAAAGGGTGAAAACCCAAACCAACCCCCAAATGACCCCGTAGGGGGTACGAACACCTCGCATGGGACCCATGTAACTTGTAGGAACTGATCGTGTAGTCCCGGGTCTCCCGGTTTGAGAGTATGACGATAAATCATAAAAATCACACTTAGACTAAAAAATATGCCGTCAAAGGGTGAAAACCCAAACTAACCCCCAAACGATCCCGTAGGAGGCACGAACACCTCGCACGGGACTAATGTAACTTGTAGGAACTGACTGCGTAGTCTCGGGTCTCCCGATTTGAGAGTATGACGATAATTTGCAAAAATCTGCACTTAAACTTAAAAACAAGCCGTCAAAGGGTGAAAACCCAAACCAAACCCCAAAACGACCCCGTAGGAGGCACGAACACCTCGTACAGGACCAATGTAACATGTAGGAACTGACCGCGTAGTGCCAGATCTCTCGGTTTGAGAATATGATGATAATTTACAAAAATCACACTTAGTTAAAAATAAGCCCTCAAAGGGTGAAAACCCAAACAAACCCCCAAACGACCCCGTAGGAGGCACGAACATCTCGCACGGGACCAATGTAACATGTAGGAACTGATCGCGTAGTCCCGGATCTCTCGGTTTGAGAATATCATGATAATTTGCAAAAATCAACACTTAAACTTAAAAACAAGCCATTAAAGGGTGAAAACCCAAACCAACCACCAAATGACACCGTAGGGGACACGAACACCTCGCACGGGACCAATGTAACTTCTAGGAACTGACCGCGTAGTCCCGGGTCTCCCGGTTTGAGAATATGATGATAATTTGCAAAAATCACACTTAGTTAAAAACAAGCCGTCAAAGGGTGAAAACCCAAACCAACCTCCAAACGACCCCGTAGGAGGCACGAACACTTCGCACGGGACCAATGTAACTTGTAGGAACTGACCGCGTAGTCCCGGGTCTCCCGATTTGACAGTATGACGATAGTTTGCAAAATTCAGCACTTAAACTTAAAAACAAGTCGTTAAAGGGTGAAAACCCAAACCAACCCCCAAATGACCCCGTAGGGGGTACGAACACCTCGCACGGGACCCATGTAACTTGTAGGAACTGACCGCGTAGTCCGGGGTCTCCCGGTTTGAGAGTATGACGATAAATTGCAAAAATCACACTTAGACTAAAAAATAAGCCGTCAAGAGGTGAAAACCCAAACTAACCACCAAACAATCCCGTAGGAGGCACGAACACCTCGCACGGGACCAATGTAACTTGTAGGAACTGACTGCGTAGTCTCGGGTTTCTCGGTTTGAGAGTATGACGATAATTTGCAAAAATCAGCACTTAAACTTAAAAACAAGCCGTCAAAGGGTGAAAACCCAAACCAACCCCCAAAACGACCCCGTAGGAGGCACGGACACCTCGTACAGGACCAATGTAACATGTAGGAACTGACCGCGTAGTCCCGGATCTCTCGGTTTGAGACTATGACGATAATTTGCAAAAATTAAAAACTTAAAAACAAGCCGTTAAAGGGTGAAAACCCAAACCAACAACCAAATGACCCCGTAGGGGGCACGAACACCTCGCACGGGACCAATGTAACTTGTAGGAACTGACCGCGTAGTCCCGGGTCTCCCTATTAGAGAATATGACGATAATTTGCAAAAATCACACTTAGTTCAAAACAATCCCTCAAAGGGTGAAAACCCAAACCAGCCCCCAAATGACCCCGTAAGAGGCACGAACACCTCGCACGGGACCATTGTAACTTGTAGGAACTGACCGCGTAGTCCCGGGTCTCCCGGTTTGAGAATATGACGATAATTTGCAAAAATCACACTTAGTTAAAAACAAGCCATCAAAGGGTGAAAACTCAAACCAACCCCCAAACGACCCCGTAGGAGGCACGAACACCTCGTACGAGACCAATGTAACATGTAGGAACTGACCGCGTAGTCCCGGATCTCCCGATTTGAGAGTATGACGATAATTTGCCAAAATCAGCGCTTAAACTTTAAAACAAGTCGTTAAAGGGTGAAAACCCAAACCAACCCCCAAATGACCCCCTAGGGGGTACGAACACCTCGCACGGGACCCATGTAACTTGTAGTAACTAACCGCGTAGTCCCGGGTCTCTCGGTTTGAGAGTATGATGATAAATTGCAAAAATCACACTTAGACTAAAAAATAAGCCGTCAAAGGGTGAAAACCCAAACTAACCCCCAATCGATCCCGTAGGAGGCACGAACACCTCGCACGGGACCAATGTAACTTGTAGGAACTGACTGCGTAGTCTCGGGTCTCCCGGTTTGAGATTATGATGATAATTTGCAAAAATCAGCACTTAAACTTAAAAACAAGTCGTCAAATGGTGAAAACCCAAACCAACCCCCAAAACGACCCCGTAGGAGGCACGAACACCTCGTACAGGACTAATGTAACATGTAGGAACTGACCGCGTAGTCCCGGATCTCTCGGTTTGAGAATATGATGATAATTTGCAAAAATCAAAAACTTAAAAACAAGTCGTTAAAGGGTGAAAACCCAAACCAACCACCAAATGACCTTGTAGGGGGCACGAACACCTCGCATGGGACCAATGTAACTTGTAGGAACTGATCGCGTAGTCCCGGGTCTCCCGGTTAGAGAATATTATGATAATTTGCAAAAATCACACTTAGTTAAAAATAAGCCCTCAAAGGGTGAAAACCCAAACTAACCCCCAAACGATCCCGTAGGATGCACGAACACCTCGCACGGGACCAATGTAACTTGTAGGAACTGACCGCGTAGTCCCGGATCTCCCGGTTTGAGAATATGACGATAATTTGCAAAAATCCACACTTAAACTTAAAAATAAGTCGTTAAAGGGTGAAAACCCAAACCAACCCCCAAATGACCCCGTAGGGGGCACGAACACCTCGCACGGGACCATTGTAACTTGTAGGAACTGACCGCGTAGTCCCGGGTCTCCCGATTTGAGAGTATGACGATAATTTGCAAAAATCAGCAATTAAACTTAAAAACAAGCCGTTAAATGGTGAACCCCCAAACGACCCCGTAGGGGGTACGAACACCTCGCACGGGACCAATGTAACTTGTAGGAACTGACTGCTTAGTCCCGGATCTCCCGGTTTGAGAGTATGACGATAATTTGCATAAATCAGCACTTAAACTTAAAAACAAGCCGTCAAAGGGTGAAAACCCAAACCAACCCCCAAACGACCCCGCAGGAGGCACGAACACCTCGCACGGGACCAATGTAACATGTAGGAACTGATCGCGTAGTCCTGGATCTCTCGGTTTGAGAATATCAAGATAATTTATAAAAATCAACACTTAAACTTAAAAACAAGCCATTAAAGGGTGAAAACCCAAACCAACCACCAAATGACACCGTAGGGGACACGAACACCTCGCACGGGACCAATGTAACTTCTAGGAACTGACCGCGTAGTCCCGGGTCTCCCGGTTTGAGAATATGATGATAATTTGCAAAAATCACACTTATTTAAAAACAAGTCGTCAAAGGGTGAAAACCCAAACCAACCCCCAAACGACCCCGTAGGAGGCACGAACACTTCGCACGGGACCAATGTAACATGTAGGAACTGACCGCGTAGTCCCGGGTCTCCCGATTTGAGAGTATGACGATAGTTTGCAAAAATCAGCACTTAAACTTAAAAACAAGTCGTTAAAGGGTGAAAACCCAAACCAACCCCCAAATGACCCCGTAGGGGGTACGAACACCTCGCACGGGACCCATGTAACTTGTAGGAACTGACCGCGTAGTCCCGGGTCTCCCGGTTTGAGAGTATGACGATAAATTGCAAAAATCACACTTAGACTAAAAAATAAGCCGTCAAAGGCTGAAAACCCAAACTAACCCCCAAATGACCTCGTAGGGGGCACGAACACCTCGCACGGGACCAATGTAACTTGTAGGAACTGACTGCGTAGTCTCGGGTCTCCCGGTTTGAGAGTATGACGATAATTTGCAAAAATCAGCACTTAAACTTAAAAACAAGCCGTCAAAGGGTGAAAACCCAAACCAACCCCCAAAACGACCCCGTAGGAGGCACGAACACCTCGTACAGGACCAATGTAACATGTAGGAACTGACCGCGTAGTCCCGGATCTCTCGGTTTGAGAATATGATGATAATTTACAAAAATCACACTTATTTAAAAATAAGCCCTCAAAGGGTGAAAACCCAAACAAACCCCCAAACGACCCCGTAGGAGGCACGAACACCTCGCACGGGACCAATGTAACATGTAGGAACTGATCGCGTAGTCCCGGATCTCTCGGTTTGAGAATATCATGATAATTTGAAAAAATCAACACTTAAACTTAAAAACAAGCCATTAAAGGGTGAAAACCCAAACCAACCACCAAATGACACCGTAGGGGACAC
Organism: Sambucus nigra; assembly: GCA_949130495.1. NCBI lineage: Eukaryota > Viridiplantae > Streptophyta > Magnoliopsida > Dipsacales > Adoxaceae > Sambucus > Sambucus nigra. The sequence continues at coordinate 308,095,854 of OX422221.1, read as the reverse complement.
GAACACCTCGCACGGGACCAATGTAACTTCTAGGAACTGACCGCGTAGTCCCGGGTCTCCCGGTTTGAGAATATGATGATAATTTGCAAAAATCACACTTAGTTAAAAACAAGTCGTCAAAGGGTGAAAACCCAAACCAACCCCCAAACGACCCTGTAGGAAGCACGAACACTTCGCACGGGACCAATGTAACATGTAGGAACTGACCGCGTAGTCCCGGGTCTCCCGATTTGAGAGTATGATGATAGTTTGCAAAAATCAGCACTTAAACTTAAAAACAAGTCGTTAAAGGGTGAAAACCCAAACCAACCCCCAAATGACCCCGTAGGGGGTACGAACACCTCGCACGGGACCCATGTAACTTGTAGGAACTGACCGCGTAGTCCCGGGTCTCCCGGTTTGAGAGTATGACGATAAATTGCAAAAATCACACTTAGACTAAAAAATAAGCCGTCAAAGGGTGAAAACCCAAACTAACCCCCAAATGACCTCGCACGAACACCTCGCACGGGACCAATGTAACTTGTAGGAACTGACTGCGTAGTCTCGGGTCTCCCGGTTTGAGAGTATGACGATAATTTGCAAAAATCAGCACTTAAACTTAAAAACAAGCCGTCAAAGGGTGAAAACCCAAACTAAACCCCAAAACGACCCCGTAGGAGGCACGAACACCTCGTACAGGACCAATGTAACATGTAGGAACTGACCGCGTAGTCCCGGATCTCTCGGTTTGAGAATATGATGATAATTTACAAAAATCACACTTAGTTAAAAATAAGCCCTCAAAGGGTGAAAACCCAAACAAACCCCCAAACGACCCCGTAGGAGGCACGAACACCTCGCACGGGACCAATGTAACATGTAGGAACTGATCGCGTAGTCCCGGATCTCTCGGTTTGAGAATATCATGATAATTTGCAAAAATCAACACTTAAACTTAAAAACAAGCCATTAAAGGGTGAAAACCCAAACCAACCACCAAATGACACCGTAGGGGACACGAACACCTCGCACGGGACCAATGTAACTTCTAGGAACTGACCGCGTAGTCCCGGGTCTCCCGGTTTGAGAATATGATGATAATTTGCAAAAATCACACTTAGTTAAAAACAACCCGTCAAAGGGTGAAAACCCAAACCAACCCCCAAACGACGAACACTTCGCACGGGACCAATGTAACTTATAGGAACTGACCGCGTAGTCCCGGGTCTCCCGATTTGAGAGTATGACGATAGTTTGCAAAAATCAGCACTTAAACTTAAAAACAAGTCGTTAAAGGGTGAAAACCCAAACCAACCCCCAAATGACCCCGTAGGTGGTACGAACACCTCGCACGGGACCCATGTAACTTGTAGGAACTGACCGCGTAGTCCGGGGTCTCCCGGTTTGAGAGTATGACGATAAATTGCAAAAATCACACTTAGACTAGAAAACAAGCCGTCAAAGGGTGAAAACCCAAACTAACCCCCAAACGATCCCGTAGGAGGCACGAACACCTCGCACAGGTCCAATGTAACTTGTAGGAACTGACTGCGTAGTCTCGGGTCTCCCGGTTTGAGAGTATGACGATAATTTGCAAAAATTAGCACTTAAACTTAAAAATAAGCCGTCAAAGGGTGAAAACCCTAACCAACCCCCAAAACGACCCCGTAGGAGGCACGAACACCTCGTACAGGACCAATGTAACATGTAGGAACTCACCGCGTAGTCCCGGATCACTCGGTTTGAGAATATGACGATAATTTGCAAAAATCAAAAACTTAAAAACAAGTCGTTAAAGGGTGAAAATCCAAACCAACCACCAAATGACCTTGTAGGGGGCACGAACACCTCGCATGGGACCAATGTAACTTGTAGGAACTGATCGCGTAGTCCCGGGTCTCCCGGTTAGAGAATATTATGATAATTTGCAAAAATCACACTTAGTTAAAAATAAGCCCTCAAAGGGTGAAAACCCAAACTAACCCCCAAACGATCCCGTAGGAGGCACGAACACCTCGCACGGGACCAATGTAACTTGTAGGAACTGACTGCGTGACCTCGGGTCTCCCGGTTTGAGAGTTTGACGATAATTTGCAAAAATCAGCACTTAAACTTAAAAATAAGTCGTCAAAGGGTGAAAACCCTAACCAACCCCCAAAACGACCCCGTAGGAGGCACGAACACCTCGTACAGGACCAATGTAACATGTAGGAATTGACGGCGTAGTCCCGGATCACTCGGTTTGAGAATATGACGATAATTTGCAAAAATGAAAAACTTAAAAACAAGTCGTTAAAGGGTGAAAACCCAAACCAACCACCAAATGACCTCGTAGGGGGCACGAACACCTCGCATGGGACCAATGTAACTTGTAGGAACTGACCGCGTAGTCCCGGGTCTCCCGTTTAGAGAATATGATGATAATTTGCAAAAATCACACTTAGTTAAAAATAAGCCATCAAAGGGTGAAAACCCAAACCAACCCCCAAACGACCCCGTAGGAGGCACGAACACCTCGCATGGGACCAATGTAACTTGTAGGAACTGACCGCGTAGTCCCGGATCTCCCGGTTTGAGAATATGACGATAATTTGCAAAAATCCACACTTAAACTTAAAAACAAGTCGTTAAAGGGTGAAAACCCAAACCAACCCCCAAATGACCCCGTAGGGCGCACGAACACCTCGCACGGGACCATTGTAACTTGTAGGAACTGACCGCGTAGTTCCGGGTCTCCCGATTTGAGAGTATGACGATAATTTGCAAAAATCAGCACTTAAACTTGAAAACAAGCCTTCATAGGGTGAAAACCCAAACCAACCCCCAAACGACCCCGTAGGGGGTACGAACACCTCGTACGGGACCAATGTAACTTGTAGGAACTAACTGCGTAGTCCCAGATCTCCCGGTTTGAGAGTATGACGATAATTTACAAAAATCAGCACTTAAACTTAAAAACAAGTCGTCCAAGGGTGAAAACCCAAACGACCCCGTAGGAGGCACGAACACCTCGCACGGGACCAATGTAACATGTAGGAACTGACCGTGTAGTCCCGGATCTCTCGGTTTGAAAATATGACGATAATTTGCAAAAATCAACACTTAAACTTAAAAACAAGTCGTTAAAGGGTGAAAACCCAAACCAACCACCAAATGACCCCGTAGGGGACACGAACACCTCGCACGGGACCAATGTAACTTGTAGGAACTGACCGCGTAGTCCCGAATCTCCCGATTTGAGAATATGACGATAAATTGCAAAAATCACACTCAGGCTAAAAAATAAGCCGTCAAAGGGTGAAAACCCAAACTAACCCCCAAACGATCCCGTAGGAGGCACGAACACCTCGTACGGGACCAATGTAACTTGTAGGAACTGACTGCGTAGTCCGGGTCTCCCGATTTGAGAGTATGATGATAATTTGCAAAAATCAGCACTTAAACTTAAAAACTAGCCGTCAAAGGGTGAAAACCCAAACCAACCCCCAAACGACCCCGTAGGAGGCACGAACAACTCGCACGGGACCATTGTAACATATAGGAGCTGATCGCGTAGTCCCGGATCTCTCGGTTTGAGAATATCATGATAATTTGCAAAAATCAACACTTAAACTTAAAAACATGCCATTAAAGGGCGAAAACCCAAACCAACCACCAAATGACACCGTAGGGGACACGAACACCTCGCACGGGACCAATGTAACTTGTAGGAACTAACCGCGTAGTCCCGGATCTCCCAGTTTGAGAATATGACGATAAATTGCAAAAATCACACTCAGACTAAAAAACAAGCCGTCAAAGGGTGAAAACCCAAACTAACCCCCAAACGATCCCGTAGGAGGCACGAACACCTCTTACGGGACCAATGTAACTTGCAGGAACTGACTGCGTAGTCCCGGGTCTCCCGATTTGAGAGTATGATGATAATTTGCCAAAATCACCACTTAAACTTAAAAACAAGCCGTCAAAGGGTGAAAACCCAAACCAACCCCCAAACGACCCCGTAGGAGGCACGAACACCTCGCACGGGACCAATGTAACATGTAGTAACTGATCGCGTAGTCCCGGATCTCTCGGTTTGAGAATATCATGATAATTTGCCAAAATCAACACTTAAACTTAAAAACAAGCCATTAAAGGGTGAAAACCCAAACCAACCACCAAATGACACCGTAGGGGACACGAACAACTCGCACGGGACCAATGTAACTTCTAGGAACTGACCGCGTAGTCCCGGGTCTCCCGGTTTGAGAATATGATGATATTTTGCAAAAATCACACTTAGTTAAAAACAAGCCGTCAAAGGGTGAAAACCCAAACCAACCCCCAAACGACCCCGTAGGAGGCACGAACACTTCGCACGGGACTAATATAACATGTAGGAACTGACCGCGTAGTCCCGGGTCTCCCGATTTGAGAGTATGACGATAATTTGCAAAAATCAGCACTTAAACTTAAAAACAAGCCGTTAAAAGGTGAAAACCCAAACCAACCCCCAAATGACCCCGTAGGGGGTACGAACACCTCGCATGGGACCCATGTAACTTGTAGGAACTGATCGTGTAGTCCCGGGTCTCCCGGTTTGAGAGTATGACGATAAATCACAAAAATCACACTTAGACTAAAAAATATGCCGTCAAAGGATGAAAACCCAAACTAACCCCCAAACGATCCCGTAGGAGGCACGAACACCTCGCACGGGACTAATGTAACTTGTAGGAACTGACTGCGTAGTCTCGGGTCTCCCGGTTTGAGAGTATTACGATAATTTGCAAAAATCAGCACTTAAACTTAAAAACAAGCCGTCAAAGGGTGAAAATCCAAACCAACCCCCAAAACGACCCCGTAGGAGGCACGAACACCTCGTACAGGACCAATGTAACATGTAGGAACTGACCTCGTAGTCCCGGATCTCTCGGTTTGAGAATATGACGATAATTTACAAAAATCAAAAACTTAAAAACAAGTCATTAAAGGGTGAAAACCCAAACCAACCACCAAATGACCTCGTAGGGGGCACGAACACCTCGCATGGGACTAATGTAACTTGTAAGAACTGACCGCGTAGTCTCGGGTCTCCCGGTTAGAGAATATGATGATAATTTGCAAAAATCACACTTAGTTAAAAATAAGCCCTCAAAGGGTGAAAACACAAACTAACCCCCAAACGACCCCGTAGGAGGCACGAACACCTCGCATGGGACCAATGTAACTTGTAGGAACTTACCGCGTAGTCCCGGATCTCCCGGTTTGAGAATATGACGATAATTTGCAAAAATCACACTTAGACTAAAAAACAAGCCGTCAAAAGGTGAAAACCCAAACTAACCCCCAAACGATCCCGTAGGAGGCACGAACACCTCGCACGGGACCAATGTAACTTGTAGGAACTGAATGCGTGACCTCGGGTCTCCCGATTTGAGAGTTTGACGATAATTTGCAAAAATCAGCACTTAAACTTAAAAACAAGCCGTCAAAGGGTGAAAACCCAAACCAACCACCAAATGACACCGTAGGGGACACGAACACCTCGCACGGGACCAATGTAACTTCTAGGAACTGACCGCGTAGTCCCGGATCTCTTGGTTTGAGAATATGACGATAATTTGCGAAAATCAAAAACTTAAAAACAAGCCGTCAAAGGGTGAAAACCCAAGCCAACCCCCAAACGACCCCGTAGGAGGCACGAACACTTCGCACGGGGCCAATGTAACATGTAGGAACTGACCGCGTAGTCCCGGGTCTCCCGATTTGAGAGTATGACGATAATTTGCAAAAAACAGCACTTAAACTTAAAAACAAGCCGTTAAAGGATGAAAACCCAAACCAACCCCCAAATGACCCCGTTGGGGGTACGAACACCTCGCACGGGACCCATGTAACTTGTAGGAACTGACCGCGTAGTCCGGGGTCTCCCGGTTTGAGAGTATGACGATAAATTGCAAAAATCACACTTAGACTAAAAAATAAGCCGTCAAGAGCTGAAAACCCAAACTAACCACCAAACGAGCCCGTAGGAGGCACGAACACCTCGCACGGGACCAATGTAACTTGTAGGAACTGACTGCGTAATCTCCGGTTTCCCGGTTTGAGAGTATGACGATAATTTGCAAAAATCAGCACTTAAACTTAAAAACAAGCCGTCAAAGGGTGAAAACCCAAACCAACCCCCAAAACGACCCCGTAGGAGGCACGGACACCTCGTACAGGACCAATGTAACATGTAGGAACTGACCGAGTAGTCCCGGATCTCTCGGTTTGAGATTATGATGATAATTTGCAAAAATCAAAAACTTAAAAACAAGCCGTTAAAGGGTGAAAACCCAAACCAACAACCAAATGACCCCGTAGGGGGCACGAACACCTCGCACGGGACCAATGTAACTTGTAGGAACTGACCGCGTAGTCCCGGGTCTCCCAATTAGAGAATATGACGATAATTTGCAAAAATCGCACTTAGTTCAAAACAATCCCTCAAAGGGTGAAAACCCAAACCAGCCCCCAAATGACCCCGTAAGAGGCACGAACACCTCGCACGGGACCATTGTAACTTGTAGGAACTGACCGCGTAGTCCCGGGTCTCCCGGTTTGAGAATATGACGATAATTTGCAAAAATCACACTTACTTAAAAACAAGCCATCAAAGGGTGAAAACTCAAACCAACCCCCAAACGACCCCGTAGGAGGCACGAACACCTCGCACGAGACCAATGTAACATGTAGGAACTGACCGCGTAGTCCCGGGTCTCCCGATTTGAGAGTATGACGATAATTTGCCAAAATCAGCGCTTAAACTTTAAAACAAGTCGTTAAAGGGTGAAAACCCAAACCAACCCCCAAATGACCCCGTAGGGGGTACGAACACCTCGCACGGGACCCATGTAACTTGTAGTAACTAACCGCGTAGTCCCGGGTCTCTCGGTTTGAGAGTATGACGATAAATTGCAAAAATCACACTTAGACTAAAAAACAAGCCGTCAAAGGGTGAAAACCCAAACTAACCACCAATCGATCCCGTAGGAGGCACGAACACCTCGCACGGGACCAATGTAACTTGTAGGAACTGACTGCGTAGTCTCGGGTCTCCCGGTTTGAGAGTATGACGATAATTTGCAAAAATCAGCACTTAAACTTAAAAACAAGCCGTCAAATGGTGAAAACCCAAACCAACCCCCAAAACGACCCCGTAGGAGGCACGAACACCTCGTACAGGACCAATGTAACATGTAGGAACTCACCGCGTAGTCCCGGATCTCTCGGTTTGAGAATATGATGATAATTTGCAAAAATCAAAAACTTAAAAACAAGTCGTTAAAGGGTGAAAACCCAAACCAACCACCAAATGACCTTGTAGGGGGCACGAACACCTCGCATGGGACCAATGTAACTTGTAGGAACTGATCGCGTAGTCCCGGGTCTCCCGGTTAGTGAATATTATGATAATTTGCAAAAATCACACTTAGTTAAAAATAAGCCCTCAAAGGGTGAAAACCCAAACCAACCCCCAAACGACCCCGTAGGAGGCACGAACACCTCGCACGGGACCAATGTAACTTGTAGGAACTGACCGCGTAGTCCCGGATCTCCCGGTTTGAGAATATGACGATAATTTGCAAAAATCCACACTTAAACTTAAAAACAAGTCGTTAAAGGGTGAAAACCCAAACCAACCCCCAAATGACCCCGTAGGGGGCACGAACACCTCGCACGGGACCATTGTAACTTGTAGGAACTGACCGCGTAGTCCCGGGTCTCCCGATTTGAGAGTATGACGATAATTTGCAAAAATCAGCAATTAAACTTAAAAACAAGCCGTTAAATGGTGAAAACCCAAACCAACCCCCAAACGACCCCGTAGGGGGTACGAACACCTCGCACGGGACCAATGTAACTTGTAGGAACTGACTGCTTAGTCCCGGATCTCCCGGTTTGAGATTATGACGATAATTTGCAAAAATCAGCACTTAAACATAAAAACAAGCCGTCAAAGGGTGAAAACCCAAACCAACCCCCAAACGACCCCGTAGGAGGCACGAACACCTCGCACGGGACCAATGTAACATGTAGGAACTGATCGCGTAGTCCCGGATCTCTCGGTTTGAGAATATCAATATAATTTATAAAAATCAACACTTAAACTTAAAAACAAGCCATTAAAGGGTGAAAACCCAAACCAACCACCAAATGACACCGTAGGGGACACGAACACCTCGCACGGGACCAATGTAACTTCTAGGAACTGACCGCGTAGTCCCGGGTCTCCCGGTTTGAGAATATGATGATAATTTGCAAAAATCACACTTAGTTAAAAACAAGTCGTCAAAGGGTGAAAACCCAAACCAACCCCCAAACGACCCTGTAGGAAGCACGAACACTTCGCACGGGACCAATGTAACATGTAGGAACTGACCGCGTAGTCCCGGGTCTCCCGATTTGAGAGTATGATGATAGTTTGCAAAAATCAGCACTTAAACTTAAAAACAAGTCGTTAAAGGGTGAAAACCCAAACCAACCCCCAAATGACCCCGTAGGGGGTACGAACACCTCGCATGGGACCCATGTAACTTGTAGGAACTGATCGTGTAGTCCCGGGTCTCCCGGTTTGAGAGTATGACGATAAATCACAAAAATCACACTTAGACTAAAAAATATGCCGTCAAAGGGTGAAAACCCAAACTAACCCCCAAACGATCCCGTAGGAGGCACGAACACCTCGCACGGGACTAATGTAACTTGTAGGAACTGACTGCGTAGTCTCGGGTCTCCCGATTTGAGAGTATGACGATAATTTGCAAAAATCTGCACTTAAACTTAAAAACAAGCCGTCAAAGGGTGAAAACCCAAACCAACCCCCAAAACGACCCCGTAGGAGGCACGAACACCTCGTACAGGACCAATGTAACATGTAGGAACTGACCGCGTAGTCCCGGATCTCTCGGTTTGAGAATATGACGATAATTTACAAAAATCAAAAACTTAAAAACAAGTCATTAAAGGGTGAAAACCCAAACCAACCACCAAATGACCTCGTAGGGGGCACGAACACCTCGCATGGGACCAATGTAACTTGTAGGAACTGACCGCGTAGTGCCGGATCTCTCGGTTTGAGAATATGATGATAATTTACAAAAATCACACTTAGTTAAAAATAAGCCCTCAAAGGGTGAAAACCCAAACAAACCCCCAAACGACCCCGTAGGAGGCACGAACATCTCGCACGGGACCAATGTAACATGTAGGAACTGATCGCGTAGTCCCGGATCTCTCGGTTTGAGAATATCATGATAATTTGCAAAAATCAACAATTAAACTTAAAAACAAGCCATTAAAGGGTGAAAACCCAAACCAACCACCAAATGACACCGTAGGGGACACGAACACCTCGCACGGGACCAATGTAACTTCTAGGAACTGACCGCGTAGTCCCGGGTCTCCCGGTTTGAGAATATGATGATAATTTGCAAAAATCACACTTAGTTAAAAACAAGCCGTCAAAGGGTGAAAACCCAAACCAACCTCCAAACGACCCCGTAGGAGGCACGAACACTTCGCACGGGACCAATGTAACTTGTAGGAACTGACCGCGTAGTCCCGGGTCTCCCGATTTGAGAGTATGACGATAGTTTGCAAAATTCAGCACTTAAACTTAAAAACAAGTCGTTAAAGGGTGAAAACCCAAACCAACCCCCAAATGACCCCGTAGGGGGTACGAACACCTCGCACGGGACCCATGTAACTTGTAGGAACTGACCGCGTAGTCCGGGGTCTCCCGGTTTGAGAGTATGACGATAAATTGCAATAATCACACTTAGACTAAAAAATAAGCCGTCAAGAGGTGAAAACCCAAACTAACCACCAAACAATCCCGTAGGAGGCACGAACACCTCGCACGGGACCAATGTAACTTGTAGGAACTGACTGCGTAGTCTTGGGTTTCTCGGTTTGAGAGTATGACGATAATTTGCAAAAATCAGCACTTAAACTTAAAAACAAGCCGTCAAAGGGTGAAAACCCAAATCAACCCCCAAAACGACCCCGTAGGAGGCACGGACACCTCGTACAGGACCAATGTAACATGTAGGAACTGACCGCGTAGTCCCGGATCTCTCGGTTTGAGACTATGACGATAATTTGCAAAAATTAAAAACTTAAAAACAAGCCGTTAAAGGGTGAAAACCCAAACCAACAACCAAATGACCCCGTAGGGGGCACGAACACCTCGCACGGGACCAATGTAACTTGTAGGAACTGACCGCGTAGTCCCGGGTCTCCCTATTAGAGAATATGACGATAATTTGCAAAAATCACACTTAGTTCAAAACAATCCCTCAAAGGGTGAAAACCCAAACCAGCCCCCAAATGACCCCGTAATAGGCACGAACACCTCGCACGGGACCATTGTAACTTGTAGGAACTGACCGCGTAGTCCCGGGTCTCCCGGTTTGAGAATATGACGATAATTTGCAAAAATCACACTTAGTTAAAAACAAGCCATCAAAGGGTGAAAACTCAAACCAACCCCCAAACGACCCCGTAGGAGGCACGAACACCTCGCACGAGACCAATGTAACATGTAGGAACTGACCGCGTAGTCCCGGATCTCCCGATTTGAGAGTATGACGATAATTTGCCAAAATCAGCGCTTAAACTTTAAAACAAGTCGTTAAAGGGTGAAAACCCAAACCAACCCCCAAATGACCCCCTAGGGGGTACGAACACCTCGCACGGGACCCATGTAACTTGTAGTTACTAACCGCGTAGTCCCGGGTCTCTCGGTTTGAGAGTATGACGATAAATTGCAAAAATCACACTTAGACTAAAAAACAAGCCGTCAAAGGGTGAAAACCCAAACTAACCCCCAATCGATCCCGTAGGAGGCACGAACACCTCGCACGGGACCAATGTAACTTGTAGGAACTGACTGCGTAGTCCCGGGTCTCCCGATTTGAGAGTATGATGAGAATTTGCAAAAATCAGCACTTAAACTTAAAAATAAGCCCTCAAAGGGTGAAAACCCAAACCAACCCCCAAACGACCCCGTAGGAGGCACGAACACCTCGCACGGGACCAATGTAACATGTAGGAACTGACCGCGTAGTCCCGGATCTCTCGGTTTGAGAATATGATGATAATTTGCAAAAATCAAAAACTTAAAAACAAGTCGTTAAAGGGTGAAAACCCAAACCAACCACCAAATGACCTTGTAGGGGGCACGAACACCTCGCATGGGACCAATGTAACTTGTAGGAACTGATCGCGTAGTCCCGGGTCTCCCGGTTAGAGAATATTATGATAATTTGCAAAAATCACACTTAGTTAAAAATAAGCCCTCAAAGGGTGAAAACCCAAACCAACCCCCAAACGACCCCGTAGGAGGCACGAACACCTCGCACGGGACCAATGTAACTTGTAGGAACTGACCGCGTAGTCCCGGATCTCCCGGTTTGAGAATATGACGATAATTTGCAAAAATCCACACTTAAACTTAAAAATAAGTCGTTAAAGGGTGAAAACCCAAACCAACCCCCAAATGACACCGTAGGGGGCACGAACACCTCGCACGGGACCATTGTAACTTGTAGGAACTGACCGCGTAGTCCCGGGTCTCCCGATTTGAGAGTATGACGATAATTTGCAAAAATCAGCAATTAAACTTAAAAACAAGCCGTTAAATGGTGAAAACCCAAACCAACCCCCAAACGACCCCGTAGGGGGTACGAACACCTCGCACGGGACCAATGTAACTTGTAGGAACTGACTGCTTAGTCCCGGATCTCCCGGTTTGAGAGTATGACGATAATTTGCATAAATCAGCACTTAAACTTAAAAACAAGCCGTCAAAGGGTGAAAACCCAAACCAACCGCCAAACGACCCCGCAGGAGGCACGAACACCTCGCACGGGACCAATGTAACATGTAGGAACTGATCGCGTAGTCCCGGATCTCTCGGTTTGAGAATATCAAGATAATTTATAAAAATCAACACTTAAACTTAAAAACAAGCCATTAAAGGGTGAAAACCCAAACCAACCACCAAATGACACCGTAGGGGACACGAACACCTCGCACGGGACCAATGTAACTTCTAGGAACTGACCGCGTAGTCCCGGGTCTCCCGGTTTGAGAATATGATGATAATTTGCAAAAATCACACTTATTTAAAAACAAGTCGTCAAAGGGTGAAAACCCAAACCAACCCCCAAACGACCCCGTAGGAGGCACGAACACTTCGCACGGGACCAATGTAACATGTAGGAACTGACCGCGTAGTCCCGGGTCTCCCGATTTGAGAGTATGATGATAGTTTGCAAAAATCAGCACTTAAACTTAAAAACAAGTCGTTAAAGGGTGAAAACCCAAACCAACCCCCAAATGACCCCGTAGGGGGTACGAACACCTCGCACGGGACCCATGTAACTTGTAGGAACTGACCGCGTAGTCCCGGGTCTCCCGGTTTGAGAGTATGACGATAAATTGCAAAAATCACACTTAGACTAAAAAATAAGCCGTCAAAGGGTGAAAACCCAAACTAACCCCCAAATGACCTCGCACGAACACCTCGCACGGGACCAATGTAACTTGTAGGAACTGACTGCGTAGTCTCGGGTCTCCCGGTTTGAGAGTATGACGATAATTTGCAAAAATCAGCACTTAAACTTAAAAACAAGCCGTCAAAGGGTGAAAACCCAAACTAAACCCCAAAACGACCCCGTAGGAGGCACGAACACCTCGTACAGGACCAATGTAACATGTAGGAACTGACCGCGTAGTCCCGGATCTCTCGGTTTGAGAATATGATGATAATTTACAAAAATCACACTTAGTTAAAAATAAGCCCTCAAAGGGTGAAAACCCAAACAAACCCCCAAACGACCCCGTAGGAGGCACGAACACCTCGCACGGGACCAATGTAACATGTAGGAACTGATCGCGTAGTCCCGGATCTCTCGGTTTGAGAATATCATGATAATTTGCAAAAATCAACACTTAAACTTAAAAACAAGCCATTAAAGGGTGAAAACCCAAACCAACCACCAAATGACACCGTAGGGGACACGAACACCTCGCACGGGACCAATGTAACTTCTAGGAACTGACCGCGTAGTCCCGGGTCTCCCGGTTTGAGAATATGATGATAATTTGCAAAAATCACACTTAGTTAAAAACAACCCGTCAAAGGGTGAAAACCCAAACCAACCCCCAAACGACGAACACTTCGCACGGGACCAATGTAACTTATAGGAACTGACCGCGTAGTCCCGGGTCTCCCGATTTGAGAGTATGACGATAGTTTGCAAAAATCAGCACTTAAACTTAAAAACAAGTCGTTAAAGGGTGAAAACCCAAACCAACCCCCAAATGACCCCGTAGGTGGTACGAACACCTCGCACGGGACCCATGTAACTTGTAGGAACTGACCGCGTAGTCCGGGGTCTCCCGGTTTGAGAGTATGACGATAAATTGCAAAAATCACACTTAGACTAGAAAACAAGCCGTCAAAGGGTGAAAACCCAAACTAACCCCCAAACGATCCCGTAGGAGGCACGAACACCTCGCACAGGTCCAATGTAACTTGTAGGAACTGACTGCGTAGTCTCGGGTCTCCCGGTTTGAGAGTATGACGATAATTTGCAAAAATTAGCACTTAAACTTAAAAATAAGCCGTCAAAGGGTGAAAACCCTAACCAACCCCCAAAACGACCCCGTAGGAGGCACGAACACCTCGTACAGGACCAATGTAACATGTAGGAACTCACCGCGTAGTCCCGGATCACTCGGTTTGAGAATATGACGATAATTTGCAAAAATCAAAAACTTAAAAACAAGTCGTTAAAGGGTGAAAATCCAAACCAACCACCAAATGACCTTGTAGGGGGCACGAACACCTCGCATGGGACCAATGTAACTTGTAGGAACTGATCACGTAGTCCCGGGTCTCCCGGTTAGAGAATATTATGATAATTTGCAAAAATCACACTTAGTTAAAAATAAGCCCTCAAAGGGTGAAAACCCAAACTAACCCCCAAACGATCCCGTAGGAGGCACGAACACCTCGCACGGGACCAATGTAACTTGTAGGAACTGACTGCGTGACCTCGGGTCTCCCGGTTTGAGAGTTTGACGATAATTTGCAAAAATCAGCACTTAAACTTAAAAATAAGTCGTCAAAGGGTGAAAACCCTAACCAACCCCCAAAACGACCCCGTAGGAGGCACGAACACCTCGTACAGGACCAATGTAACATGTAGGAATTGACGGCGTAGTCCCGGATCACTCGGTTTGAGAATATGACGATAATTTGCAAAAATGAAAAACTTAAAAACAAGTCGTTAAAGGGTGAAAACCCAAACCAACCACCAAATGACCTCGTAGGGGGCACGAACACCTCGCATGGGACCAATGTAACTTGTAGGAACTGACCGCGTAGTCCCGGGTCTCCCGTTTAGAGAATATGATGATAATTTGCAAAAATCACACTTAGTTAAAAATAAGCCATCAAAGGGTGAAAACCCAAACCAACCCCCAAACGACCCCGTAGGAGGCACGAACACCTCGCATGGGACCAATGTAACTTGTAGGAACTGACCGCGTAGTCCCGGATCTCCCGGTTTGAGAATATGACGATAATTTGCAAAAATCCACACTTAAACTTAAAAACAAGTCATTAAAGGGTGAAAACCCAAACCAACCCCCAAATGACCCCGTAGGGCGCACGAACACCTCGCACGGGACCATTGTAACTTGTAGGAACTGACCGCGTAGTTCCGGGTCTCCCGATTTGAGAGTATGACGATAATTTGCAAAAATCAGCACTTAAACTTGAAAACAAGCCTTCATAGGGTGAAAACCCAAACCAACCCCCAAACGACCCCGTAGGGGGTACGAACACCTCGTACGGGACCAATGTAACTTGTAGGAACTAACTGCGTAGTCCCAGATCTCCCGGTTTGAGAGTATGACGATAATTTACAAAAATCAGCACTTAAACTTAAAAACAAGTCGTCCAAGGGTGAAAACCCAAACGACCCCGTAGGAGGCACGAACACCTCGCACGGGACCAATGTAACATGTAGGAACTGACCGTGTAGTCCCGGATCTCTCGGTTTGAAAATATGACGATAATTTGCAAAAATCAACACTTAAACTTAAAAACAAGTCGTTAAAGGGTGAAAACCCAAACCAACCACCAAATGACCCCGTAGGGGACACGAACACCTCGCACGGGACCAATGTAACTTGTAGGAACTGACCGCGTAGTCCCGAATCTCCCGATTTGAGAATATGACGATAAATTGCAAAAATCACACTCAGGCTAAAAAACAAGCCGTCAAAGGGTGAAAACCCAAACTAACCCCCAAACGATCCCGTAGGAGGCACGAACACCTCGTACGGGACCAATGTAACTTGTAGGAACTGACTGCGTAGTCCCGGGTCTCCCGATTTGAGAGTATGATGATAATTTGCAAAAATCAGCACTTAAACTTAAAAACTAGCCGTCAAAGGGTGAAAACCCAAACCAACCCCCAAACGACCCCGTAGGAGGCACGAACAACTCGCACGGGACCATTGTAACATGTAGGAGCTGATCGCGTAGTCCCGGATCTCTCGGTTTGAGAATATCATGATAATTTGCAAAAATCAACACTTAAACTTAAAAACATGCCATTAAAGGGCGAAAACCCAAACCAACCACCAAATGACACCGTAGGGGACACGAACACCTCGCACGGGACCAATGTAACTTCTAGGAACTGACCGTGTAGTCCCGGGTCTCCCGGTTTCAGAATATGATGATAATTTGCAAAAATCACACTTAGTTAAAAACAAGCCGTCAAAGGGTGAAAACCCAAACCAACCCCCAAACGACCCCGTAGGAGGCACGAACACTTCGCACGGGACCAATGTAACATGTAGGAACTGACCGCGTAGTCCCGGGTCTCCCGATTTGAGAGTATGATGATAATTTGCAAAAATCAGCAGTTAAACTTAAAAATAAGCCTTTGAAGGGTGAAAACCCAAACCAACCCCCAAATGACCCCGTAGGGGGTACGAACACCTCGTACGGGACCCATGTAACTTGTAGGAACTGACCGCGTAGTCCCGAGTCTCCCGGTTTGAGAGTATGACGATAAATTGCAAAAATCACACTTAGACTAAAAAACAAGCCGTCAAAGGGTGAAAACAAAAACTAAACCCCAAACGATCCCGTAGGAGGCACGAACACCTCGCACGGGACCAATGTAACTTGTAGGAACTGACTGCGCAGTCTCGGGTCTCCCGGTTTGAGAGTATGACGATAATTTGTAAAAATCAGCACTTAAACTTAAAAACAAGCCGTCAAAGGGTGAAAACCCAAACCAACCCCCAAAACGACCCCGTAGGAGGCACAAACACCTCGTACAGGACCAATGTAACATGTAGGAACTGATCGCGTAGTCTCGGATCTCTCGGTTTGAGAATATGACGATAATTTGCAAAAATAAAAAACTTAAAAACAAGTCGTTAAAGGGTGAAAACCCAAACCAACCACCAAATGACCTCGTAGGAGGCAAGAACACCTCGCACGGGACCAATGTAACTTGTAGGAACTGACTGCTTAGTCCCGGATCTCTCGGCTTGAGAGTATGACGATAATTTGCAAAAATCAGCACTTAAACTTAAAAACAAGCCGTCAAAGGGTGAAAACCCAAACCAACCCCCAAACGACCCCGTAGGAGGCACGAACACCTCGCACGGGACCAATGTAACATGTAGGAACTGATCGCGTAGTCCCGGATCTCTCGGTTTGAGAATATCAAGATAATTTATAAAAATCAACACTTAAACTTAAAAACAAGCCATTAGAGGGTGAAAACCCAAACCAACCACCAAATGACACCGTAGGGGACACGAACACCTCGCACGGGACCAATGTAACTTCTAAGAACTGACCGCGTAGTCCCGGGTCTCCCGGTTTGAGAATATGATGATAATTTGCAAAAATCACACTTAGTTAAAAACAAGCCGTCAAAGGGTGAAAACCCAAACCAACCCCCAAACGACCCCGTAGGAGGCACGAACACTTCGCACGGGACCAATGTAACTTGTAGGAACTGACCGCGTAGTCCCGGGTCTCCCGATTTGAGAGTATGACGATAGTTTGCAAAAATCAGCACTTAAACTTAAAAACAAGTCGTTAAAGGGTGAAAACCCAAACCAACCCCCAAATGACCCCGTAGGGGGTACGAACACCTCGCACGGGACCCATGTAACTTGTAGGAACTGACCGCGTAGTCCCGGGTCTACCGGTTTGAGAGTATGACGATAAATTGCAAAAATCACACTTAGACTAAAAAATAAGCCGTCAAAGGCTGAAAACCCAAACTAACCCCCAAATGACCTCGTAGGGGGCACGAACACCTCGCACGGGACCAATGTAACTTGTAGGAACTGACTGCGTAGTCTCGGGTCTCCCGGTTTGAGAGTATGACGATAATTTGCAAAAATCAGCACTTAAACTTAAAAACAAGCCGTCAAAGGGTGAAAACCCAAAACGACCCCGTAGGAGGCATGAACACCTCGTACAGGACCAATGTAACATGTAGGAACTGACCGCGTAGTCCCAGATCTCTCGGTTTGAGAATATGATGATAATTTACAAAAATCACACTTAGTTAAAAATAAGACCTCAAAGGGTGAAAACCCAAACAAACCCTCAAACGACCCCGTAGGAGGCACGAACACCTCGCACGGGACCAATGTAACATGTAGGAACTGATCGCGTAGTCCCGGATCTCTCGGTTTGAGAATATCATGATAATTTGCAAAAATCACACTTAGTTAAAAATAATCCATCAAAGGGTGAAAACCCAAACCAACCCCCAAACGACCCCGTAGGAGGCACGAACACCTCGCATGGGACCAATGTAACTTGTAGGAACTGACCGCGTAGTCCCGGATCTCCCGGTTTGAGAATATGACGATAATTTGCAAAAATCCACACTTAAGCTTAAAAACAAGTCGTTAAGGGGTGAAAACCCAAACCAACCCCCAAATGACCCCGTAGGGGGCACGAACACCTCGCACGGGACCATTGTAACTTGTAGGAACTGACCGCGTAGTCTCGGGTCTCCCGATTTGAGAGTATGACGATAATTTGCAAAAATCAGCACTTAAACTTGAAAACAAGCCTTTAAAGGGTGAAAACCCAAACCAACCCCCAAACGACCCCGTAGGGGGTACGAACACCTCGTACGGGACCACTGTAACTTGTAGGAACTGACTGCGTAGTCCCGGATCTCCCGGTTTGAGAGTATGACGATAATTTACAAAAATCAGAACTTAAACTTAAAAACAAGCCGTCCAAGGGTGAAAACCCAAACGACCCCGTAATAGGCACGAACACCTCGCACGGGACCAATGTAACATGTAAGAACTGATCGTGTAGTCCCGGATCTCTCGGTTTGAAAATATGACGATAATTTGCAAAAATCAACACTTAAACTTAAAAACAAGTCGTTAAAGGGTGAAAACCCAAACCAACCACCAAATGACCCCGTAGGGGACACGAACACCTCGCACGGGACCAATGTAACTTGTAGGAACTGACCGCGTAGTCCCGAATCTCCCGATTTGAGAATATGACGATAAATTGCAAAAATCACACTCAGACTAAAAAACAAGCCGTCAAAGGGTGAAAACCCAAACTAACCCCCAAACGATCCCGTGGAGGCACGAACACCTCGTACGGGACCAATGTAACTTGTAGGAACTGACTGCGTAGTCTCGGGTCTCCCGATTTGAGAGTATGATGATAATTTGCAAAAATCAGCACTTAAACTTAAAAACAAGCCGTCAAAGGGTGAAAACCCAAACCAACCCCCAAACGACCCCGTAGGAGGCACGAACAACTCGCACGGGACCATTGTAACATGTAGGAGCTGATCGCGTAGTCCCGGATCTCTCGGTTTGAGAATATCATGATAATTTGCAAAAATCAACACTTAATCTTAAAAACATGCCATTAAAGGGTGAAAACCCAAACCAACCACCAAATGACACCGTAGGGGACACGAACACCTCGCACGGGACCAATGTAACTTCTAGGAACTGACCGTGTAGTCCCGGGTCTCCCGATTTCAGAATATGATGATAATTTGCAAAAATCACACTTAGTTAAAAACAAGCCGTCAAAGGGCGAAAACCCAAACCAACCCCCAAACGACCCCGTAGGAGGCACGAACACTTCGCACGGGACCAATGTAACATGTAGGAACTGACCGCGTAGTCCCGGGTCTCCCGATTTGAGAGTATGATGATAATTTGCAAAAATCAGCACTTAAACTTAAAAACAAGTCTTTAAAGGGTGAAAACCCAAACCAACCCCCAAATGACCCCGTAGGGGGTACGAACACCTCGTACGGGACCCATGTAACTTGTAGGAACTGACCGCGTAGTCCCGGGTCTCCCGGTTTGAGAGTATGACGATAAATTGCAAAAATCACACTTAGACTAAAAAACAAGCCGTCAAAGGGTGAAAACCCAAACTAACCCCCAAACGATCCCGTAGGAGGCACGAACACCTCGCACGGGACCAATGTAACTTGTAGGAACTGACTGCGCAGTCTCGGGTCTCCCGGTTTGAGAGTATGACGATAATTTGTAAAAATCAGCACTTAAACTTAAAAACAAGCCGTCAAAGGGTGAAAACCCAAACCAACCCCCAAAACGACCCCGTAGGAGGCACAAACACCTTGTACAGGACCAATGTAACATGTAGGAACTGATCGCGTAGTCCCGGATCTCTCGGTTTGAGAATATGACGATAATTTGCAAAAATAAAAAACTTAAAAACAAGTCGTTAAAGGGTGAAAACCCAAACCAACCACCAAATGACCTCGTAGGGGCACCAACACCTCGCATGGGACCAATGTAACTTGTAGGAACTGACCGCGTAGTCCCGGGTCTCCCGGTTAGAGAATATGATGATAATTTACAAAAATCACACTTAGTTAAAAATAAGCCCTCAAAGGGTGAAAACCCAAACCAACCCCCAAACGACCCCGTAGGAGGCACGAACACCTCGCACGGGACCAATGTAACTTGTAGGAACTGACCGTGTAGTCCCGGATCTCCCGGTTTGAGAATATGACGATAATTTGCAAAAATCCACACTTAAACTTAAAAACAAGTCGTTAAAGGGTGAAAACCCAAACCAACCCCCAAATGACCCCGTAGGGGGCACGAACACCTCGCACGGGACCATTGTAACTTGTAGTAACTGACCGCGTAGTCCCGGGTCTCCCGATTTGAGAGTATGACGATAATTTGCAAAAATCAGCACTTAAACTTAAAAACAAGCCGTTAAAGGGTGAAAACCCAAACCAACCCCCAAACGACCCCGTAGGGGGTACGAACACCTCGCACGGGACCAATGTAACTTGTAGGAACTGACTGCGTAGTCCCGGATCTCCCGGTTTGAGAGTATGACGATAATTTACAAAAATCAACACTTAAACATAAAAACAAGCCGTCCAAGGGTGAAAACCCAAACAAACCCCCAAACGACCCCGTAGGAGGCACGAACACCTCGTACGGGACCAATGTAACATGTAGGAACTGACCGTGTAGTCCCGGATCTCTCGGTTTGAAAATATGATGATTATTTGCAAAAATCAACACTTAAACTTAAAAAAAGTCGTTAAAGGGTGAAAACCCAAACCAACCACCAAATGACCCCGTAGGGGACACGAACACCTCGCACGGGACCAATGTAACTTGTAGGAACTGACCGCGTAGTCCCAGATCTCCCGGTTTGAGAATATGACGATAAATTGCAAAAATCACACTCAGGCTAAAAAATAAGCCGTCAAAGGGTGAAAACCCGAACTAACCCCCAAACGATCCCGTAGGAGGCACGAATATCTCGTACGGGACCAATGTAACTTCTAGGAACTGACTGCGTAGTCCCGGGTCTCCCGGTTTGAGAGTATGATGATAATTTGCAAAAATCAACACTTAAACTTAAAAACAAGCCGTCAAAGGGTGAAAACCCAAACCAACCCCCAAACGACCCCGTAGGAGGCACGAACACCTCGCACGAGACCATTGTAACATGTAGGAGCTGATCGCGTAGTCCCGGATCTCTCGATTTGAGAATATCATGATAATTTGCAAAAATCAACACTTAAACTTAAAAAGATGCCATTAAAGGGTGAAAACCCAAACCAACCACCAAATGACACCGTAGGGGACACGAACACCTCGCACGGGACCAATGTAACTTCTAGGAACTGACCGTGTTGTCCCAGGTCTCCCGGTTTGAGAATATGATGATAATTTGCAAAAATCACACTTAGTTAAAAACAAGCCGTCAAAGGGTGAAAACCCAAACCAACTCCCAAACGACCCCGTAGGAGGCACGAACACTTCGCACGGGACCAATGTAACATGTAGGAACTGACCGCGTAGTCCCGGGTCTCCCGATTTGAGAGTATGACGATAATTTGCAAAAATCAGCACTTAAACTTAAAAACATGCCGTTAAAGGGTGA
Organism: Sambucus nigra; assembly: GCA_949130495.1. Lineage (NCBI taxonomy): Eukaryota > Viridiplantae > Streptophyta > Magnoliopsida > Dipsacales > Adoxaceae > Sambucus > Sambucus nigra. The sequence goes on along the minus strand of OX422221.1, from coordinate 308,074,340 downwards.
AAACCCAAACCAACCCACAAATGACCCCGTAGGGGGTACGAACACCTCGCACGGGACCCATGTAACTTGTAGGAACTGACAGCGTAGTCCCGGGTCTCCCGGTTTGAGAGTATGACGATAAATTGCAAAAATCACACTTAGACTAAAAAACAAGCCGTCAAAGGGTGAAAACCCAAACTAACCCCCAAACGATCCCGTAGGAGGCATGAACACCTCGCACGGGACCAATGTAACTTGTAGGAACTGACTGCGCAGTCTCGGGTCTCCCGATTTGAGAGTATGACGATAATTTGTAAAAATCAGCACTTAAACTTAAAAACAAGCCGTCAAAGGGTGAAAACCCAAACCAACCCCCAAAACGACCCCGTAGGAGGCACGAACACCTCGTACATGACCAATGTAACATGTAGGAACTGATCGCGTAGTCCCGGATCTCTCGGTTTGAGAATATGACGATAATTTGCAAAAATCAAAAACTTAAAAACAAGTCGTTAAAGGGTGAAAACCCAAACCACCCCCCAAACGAACATGTAGGGGGCACAAACACCTCTCACGGGACCAATGTAACTTGTAGGAACTGACCGCGTAGTCCCTGGTCTCCCGGTTTGAGAATATGACGATAATTTACAAAAATCACACTTAGTTAAAAACAAGCCGTCAAAGGGTGAAAACCCCAAACGACCCCGTAGGAGGCACGAACACCTCGCACGGGACCAATGTAACTTGTAGGAACTGACCGCGTAGTACCCGATCTCCCGGTTTGAGAATATGATGATAATTTGCAAAAATCAACACTTGAACTTAAAAACAAGTCGTTAAAGGGTGAAAACCCAAACCAATCAACAAATGACCCCGTAGGGGGCACGAACACCTCGTACGGGACCAATGTAACTTGTAGGAACAGACCGCGTAGTCCTGGGTCTCCCGATTTTAGAATATGACGATAATTTATAAAAATCACACTTAGTTAAAAACAAGCCGTCAAAGGGTGAAAACCCAAACCAACCTCGTAGGAGGCACGAACACCTCGTACCGGACCAATGTAACTTGTAGGAACTGACCGTGTAGTCCCTGGTCTCCTGATTTAAGAGTATGACGATAATTTGCAAAAATCAACACTTAAACTTAAACACGAGCCGTTAAAGGGTGAAAACCCAAACCACCCCCCAAACGACCCCGTAGGGGGCACGAACACCTCGCACGGGACCAATGTAACTTGTAGGAACTGACCGCGTAGTCCCGGGTCTCCGGATTTGAGAGTATGATGATAATTTGCAAAAATCAGCACTTAAACTTAAAAACAAGCCGTTAAAGGGTGAAAACCCAAACCAACCCCCCAAACGACCCCGTAGGGGGTACGAACATCTCGCACGGGACCAATGTAACTTGTAGGAACTGTACGCGTAGTCCCGGGTCTCCCGGTTTGAGAGTATGACGACAAATTGCAAAAATCACACTTAGACTAAAAATAAGCCGTCAAAGGGTGAAAACCCAAACTAACCCCCAAACGATCCCGTAGGAGGCACGAACACCTCGCACGGGACCAATGTAACTTATAGGAACTGACTGCGTAGTCTCGGGTCTCCCGATTTGAGAGTATGAAGATAATTTGAAAAAATCAGCACTTAAACTTAAAAACAAGCCCTCAAAGGGTGAAAACCCAAACCAACCCCCAAAACGACCCCGTAGGAGGCACGGACACCTCGTACAGGACCAATGTAACATGTAGGAACTGACCGCGTAGTCTCGGATCTCTCGGTTTGAGAATATGACGATAATTTGCAAAAATCAAAAACTTAAAAACAAGCCGTTAAAGGGTGAAAACCCAAACCAACGACCAAATGACCCCGTAGGGGGCACGAACACCTCGCACGGGACCAATGTAACTTGTAGGAACTGACCGCGTAGTCCCGGGTCTCCCGATTAGTGAATATGACGATAATTTGCAAAAATCACACTTAGTTAAAAACAAGCCCTTAAAGGGTGAAAACCCAAACCAACCCCCAAACGACCCCGTAGGAGGCACGAACACCTCGCACAGGACCAATGTAACTTGTATGAACTGACCGCGTAGTTCCGAGTCTCCTGGTTTGAGATTATGACGATAATTTGCAAAATTCTGCACTTAAACTTAAAAATAAGCTGTTAAAGGGTGAAAACCCAAACCAGCCCCCAAATGACCCCGTAAGAGGCACGAACACCTCGCACGGGACCATTGTAAATTGTAGGAACTGATCGCGTAGTCTCAGGACTCCCGGTTTGAGAATATGACGATAATTTGCAAAAATCACACTTAGTTAAAAACAAGCCGTCAAAGGGTGAAAACTCAAACCAACCCCCAAACAACCCCGTAGGAGGCACGAACACCTCGCACGAGACCAATGTAACTTGTAGGAACTGATCGCGTAGTCCCGGATCTCCCGATTTGAGAGTATGACGATAATTTGCAAAAATCAGCACTTAAACTTAAAAATAAGCCGTTAAAGTGTGAAAACCCATACCACCTCCCAAACGACTCCGTAGGGGGCACGAACACCTCGCACGGGACCAATGTAACTTGTAGGAACTGACCGCGTAGTCCCGGGTCTCCCGGTTTGTGAATAGGATGATAATTTGCAAAAATCAACACTTAAACTTAAAAACATGTCGTTAAAGGGTGAAAACCCAAACCAGCCCCCTAACGACCCCGTAGGAGGCACGAACACCTCGCACGGGACCAATGTAAATTGTAGGAACTGACCGCGTAGTCCCGGGTCTCCCGGTTTGTGAGTATGACGATAATTTCCCTTCATATATGTAATTTTTTTGTTTTGAGTATTTTTTTTTTGTAAATTATTGGGTTACTAATATCGTATCTTTTTTGTATTCTATTTTTTTTGCAGGATAAGAGTTTATCGTTGGCTTTTATTCACGTGGAACACACAAAGAACTCAATGGTTTACAACAAGGGGTTTATTAATGATTCCATTTTTGTGTGTCATGACCGTACGGTCTTTTGTTGTTTTATTATTGACTTTTATGGCCATGAGGGCTTTTGTAAGTTAATTGTTATATTTTGTGGCCGTGCGAGTTTTATGTTAGGCAGGTTTTGTGTTAACAGGTTTTGGAATGTCCAGAAAATAGAGGAAACTCTGCCCAATTTTTTTTTGGCCTGTAAGCAGTTAAAGGCTTGTAATATTTTGAAGTTTGTATGTACATTAGTTTATTAATAACGCGCAATATTATTAATTTGTGAATTTTGTGCTTTCAAATATTTTTTTTTAAATAAAAAAATTGGCACAGTTCAAAACCGTGGCAAAAGTGTATCATATTTTGGCACGGTTTTAAACTGTGCTAAATTTTTTTAAACTGTGTTGAATCTGGCACAGTTAAAAACTATGCCAAAAGTGTGCCAGAAATATCAAATTCTGGCACGGTTTAAAAGTGTGCCAGAAGTGTTCCTATTTTGCTGAATCTGGCATAGTTAAAATTTGTGCCAAAAGTGTGCTAGAATTATCAAATTCTGGCACGGTTTAAAAGTGTGCCAGAAGTGTTCCTGTTTGGTTGATTCTGTCACAGTTAAAAACTGTGCCAAAAATATCAAATTCTGACACGGTTTAAAAGTGTGCCAGAAGTGTTCTTGTATGGCTGATTCTGGCACACTTTTGAGTCGTGCCAGAAAAAAATTCCCATTTTGGAACACCTGATTCTGGCATAGTTCAAAACCGTGCCAGATTTGATCTGGCACAGTTTTAAACCATGCCAGAATCCTGTTTTTGGTATAGTGAGATGAGATTCCCCATGATGACACGTTGCTTCTTGAGACTCCAAAAATTAGAATGAAGAAACAATGCATTTAAAGACCCTAGGGAAAATGATGAGGAACCCTTGGGTCCTTCAAAAAAAATTGAAAGTTGAATTTATGGCGTACAAAGCCTTTTGGTCTCCCCAACACAAAAGACTTTGCACCAGTGGCTAATGTAGAAGGGTGTTTCAAGCCTGCCCACTATATTTTGGGGCGAGGAACCCTCAAGGTACTCCCCCTCAGCTTCCAAAAAATCTAGGGTGAGGAACCCTTAAGATCCTCCCCCTCAGCTTCCAGAAAATCATGTGTGAGAAACCCTCAAGATCCTCCTCCTCGTCTCCCATAAAATGTTAGGCGAGGAACCCTCAAGATCCTCCCCCTCATATTTCAGAAAATCATAGGTGAGGAACCCTCAAGGTCCTCCCCCTCAACTTCCAGAAAATATTGGGCTAGGAACCCTCAAGGTCCTCCCCCTCAGCTTTCAGTAAATCTTGGGTGAGGAACCCCCAAGGTCCTCCCCTTCAACTTCCAGAAAATCTTAGGTGAGGAACCGTCAAGGTCCCCCCCCCCCCCCCCCCACACACACACACAGTTTCAAGAAAATAGTCCAGGATGAGGGAGGGGATACCATGATCAACCCCTCATCATTAAAGATTATTCTTTTAAAGAACAAAAATACTAATATTTATTTTCTTGTATAAGTAGCCTAGTTGAGCAGGCAACGCTCAAATAAGCCAGTTGGGATCTCTTGGAAGTTATGGCTTGGCGACTGAGGAATAAGGTTTTTTGAGCAAGCTCAACAACTTAACACTTTAGTATTGAGGGAATACTAGTATAAAGACCCTAGGAATCACTCAAGTCCTTACACAACACACTCAGTCATAATTAAAATGAGCAACCAAGAGGTTGCGCACCAGAAATGAAATTTTGTTATAAAAATGATTTTAGGGAAGGGGGTCCTCAACCCCTCCCCCCTCAACATAAATAATTTTAGATGAGGTGGTCCTTGAGGCCGCTTCTCTCAGTTTACAATTTTTTTACCACAAGTAACTGTTTTAAAAGATATTTACCAAATCAGATATTTTGTCAAGCGTAGAATATTTGCTTTTTAACTTTGATTTACACCGGGTGGCACCTGTTAGAGGGGACATGCGGTTGCACACAAATAGGGACAAATGGTACAATTCAGACCTTGTCCCTTACCAACCCTCTCAATTTTGGCGTCCAAAAGTGTCAACTCGGCCCTAGTGCCCAAGTATAAATAGGACCCCTAGGCAAGGTCAAGCAAGAATCATAACTCAAATCATACTGTTACTCTATCAAAATCATACCAGAACCTCCAAGTATTCTCTCCCCTCTCTCTCTCTAAGTGATAAGTGCCTTGTTCTTTCACTCCCCATTTACAGTCATCACTCTCAGGAGTTCCTCTTGAGAAAAGTTACTATTATTGTTGTGAAGTTCATCTTCTTGCAGGGAGTAGGCCCTAACTTGGGTTCCATTTTTTTACCAAAAGGAGAACGTTTCACTAGAAGTTGCTCCAAAAGTTATTGAGATTATTAAAGGTAGAGTTTCATTAATGTGGGTCACGCCTCACCCGATTCAGTATCTTACCAGACCCCAGTCACACTACCCTCTTACAATATGTGTAGGGACAATTTTAAACGTGAATAACACATCAAGACTACAAGAAATCTACCTAAGAACATATCAAAACCCATAATTCATCAAAACCCTAGTTTATGTGTTCTTCATGCATATTCATCAATTTACTAAGATTTCTTTCATGTTAATCCCATATTCTCTGATTTCGTATTATTTACATGTATGAATTTGTTCAACATCAATTGCTACCCCAAATCATGAATCTCACCAATCAAAATCCCAATAACTTCAATTAGGTCATGAAGTCAAAACTCTACACTACATGGGTATTATAACATTCTTAAAGTAATGCAAGATAAACATTTACCTTGAGAAAGCAGGTCTGATTTTACGTAGTAGAAGACGAATCGGTGTTAGAACTCCCTAATCCTCTTTAATTTTGTCTCCTAAAGCTCTCCTCTTTATTCTTTCTCTCTTGTTTCAATATCTTAGGGTTTAGAATACGAATTACGACTGCCTCAAACTCTTAGACTTAGGTTTTTAATCCTCAATCCCGAAACAGGCTAACGGGCCAAGCCTAAATGACCCAAATAGCCTCGTGTGGGCCCGTTCATGTCTAAAAAGGCCTCGGAACCCAATTACTACCCCTTAATACTCTATTTTAACTATATCGACCCATTTGGATTCAACCGTGATCTCAAAATTTTCATACGAGTCACCCTACATAAATATCCTATCTCGACCTCAATATAGTCAACGCGTGACTTTTGGTTGAGATATAAAATAGTCATATCGATATCATTCGATACGACGTATAATAATTATCTCAAGTAATTTACTACTCACTTAGTAACTTTATTCCATTATATTAATCATTATCTCTCTTTCGATTAATATTATAAATAAACACAAAATATTTAATTAAATTAAACTAGTCCATGGCCTTTTACTCAATGGGGATTAGACATTGTGGGACCATTACCTACTGCATCCAAAAATCCAAAGTATCTTTTGGTCGCCACTGACTACTTCACCAAATTGGTAGAGGCAAAACCATTGGCAAACATTTGAGACTCTGACATGTACAGTTTCATTTCGAGGAACATCATAACTCGCTTTGGTATACCAAGGACCATCATCATAGATAAATGTACACAATTTGAAAGTGGGTTCTTCCAAGATTTCTGCGACGATCACGACATCAAGCACCACTTCAGCTATGTGGCGTATCCCAAAAGTAATGGGCAAGCGAAAGCTTCCAAGAAAACCATGATTGATGGGATAAAAAATGACTGGAAAGAGCTAAAGGCGCTTGGGTGGAAAAAATCCCTCATGTTCTGTGGGCTTATAGCACAACGACCAGGAGACCAACTAGGGAAATACAATTTGCCCTCACTTATAGCATGGAGGATGTCATCCCTCTAGAAGCAGGCCTCCCCACTATGAGAACCACTTTGGTTGACCAAGGCCCCAATGATGAAGCACTATGCACTGAACTTGACCTATTAATGATCAATGGCAAGTAGCCTTAACCAAAATGGAATCCTACAAACAGAAACTATCCAAGCAATACAATAAAAGGGTTAACCCGATGAAGTTTTCAATAGGGGAATATGTCTTTCAAAAAGTCCTCGGAGGTGCTGTAAAACCATCAGACGACAAATTGGGACCAAATTGGGAAGGACCATTTAGAGTAATCAGAGATGATCTTCAAGGAGTATATCATTTGGAAACACTGAGGGAGGGGAGATACCAAGAGCATGGAACGCAGCCAATCTCAAGATTTTTTAACTTTTAGATCTTCTTTTTATCTTTTAAGTTAACAGAGTTTTTAGTTTTTTTTGTTAGATAAGATAATTTGCAATGAATAAAGGTCGAATTGGCCCATCTATTCTCAAAGTTTACATTGGTTGCTCAACTTATCTTGATTATATCTCATTAATCTGCACCTTTTCTAATGATAACTCCTTTGTGCATATCCAAAATGTTTAATGAACAGGGTTAGAAAGTTAAATACAAACACTCCAAATCACCCTCATGCCCTTATTTATAACACAAGAGGCCTCATGAGTTGCCCCAATAATAACAAAATCCCTACAGGGGATCCTTAGGCAACAAAGACAACTCTAGTTGGTCGCCAACATCTGTTGGTCAAAAAAAGCCTGCTCAGGCGGATTTCCCAGTAGCCAGGTACATTCTCGCCATCATCTCACTTGGGCCTAAGGTAGTGTAACGACACGACCTAAAAGGTAAAGTGAATGGAATGATATGGTTCAAGCATATTATACTGAGAGAATGTTCAAACATGTAAAAGGAGTAATGCCAACCCTTAAACATCATTTAGTTTATTACAAAAGCCCAAGATGATTCAATCTAAGTATGAGTCTACCTAAAGCCTACAATCGGTCAATCAATGTCATTTGGGTTAGTAAAATTACTAAGTAACCTTCGATCAGGAAAAATCAAAACATGTTTAGTCAGCATATGCTCAAAACATAAAAAAATTCTTTATTAATAACACAAGTTTACAATCACAAGCCAAAAAGAAATACATAGGGGCCAAAGAGGGACCAGGGTATCGAGCAAGATATTTTGTTACAACTGCCCTCTGACCATAATCTAGCTTTGGGTAAAATTCTTCGACATCTTTGTCAAGATATTGATCCAAGAGTTGGGGAGGAATATCATCGACTGGAATCCATTTATCATCTTTTGAGAAGGGATTATGGCTATAGGCAGGACATTCAATCTATTACTTGTACCAAAGCTTGGATTCTTTTGGAGTTCTCGCCTCTTTAAGAGCACTAAGCTACCCTCGAGAAAAAGTAATGCTTTCAGCCTCCTTAAGTTTTATTGGGGCATCTTCCCAACCAGCATTATAACCTTCTCCCCAGACCTCTATGGGCCCACCGTAAATGATCATCTCAGCTTCTTGACATTATCTTTTAGCACCCCTATAAAAGATTTCAGGCTCACCACCTCTTTTATCAGAGTATCATTTTCAGACTGCAGGACCTCGCCCACTTAGTCGACCTCAGTCCTCTCCAACAGTTGGGTCCTAAAGGAATTAACTTCATCCTGTACATAGGCCCCTATTTCCTTCATCTCCTGGAGATCGTCTTTCAGTTTGGCAATCACTTTAGTTTAGTTATTGTACTGCTCATTCCTCTCTCTTAGTGACCTGCAGATTTTCATAAAAGCTTTATGACACGCCCACAAATGTGTATCTAGTGTTCGTGCTATATAGGCTCAAATGCAAGACTGTGGCTCAAGTAATAATCCCGGTAAGTCGGTGTACAATCCTCAGGGAAATAGGACGAGAAAATCATGACGATGTTTGGAGAGACGGAGAACCCTAACTTGACTCTAAAAGATATGAAAAGATGCTTTGAATGGGAGATTAATTATAAACTAAATGCAGAGTTAAATTAACAACTAACTGAACTAAATACTAATGACATGCAGCTATACTAATTAATCTAAGAGCAGATAACAAATGTGTGAAAGACTTAACTACGAATGAGAAAAATAGGTTAGGACACAATCCTCCCACCCTAGTGCAATTACCGATGTTAAAATCAACTCTCGAATTGAAATAAATGATTAAATCCAGTCTTTATTAATCTCAAGCATTATATATATGAGGTTCAATCCCGCATCATATATAATCAAAAGTAAGAATATAGCGGTGTTGAGATAGTTACACTGTGTTGCATTCTTAAGCATACCGATTACCTAGGTCAAACAAGATCAAAAGTCCTACAACGGTTATGATCACCAAAAAACACGATTTGACTAATTATTTAATATGAAAAATTAATTTTATATATATGTAAAGAACATCGGGTTCGATTCATGCATCCCAACCCTTAGAAACTTAGCCGGACATAACTAAACTAAATAAAAACACAATTTTTGAAAAACAAAATATCATACTATATGGAGATTGGGGAAGAAGAACGTGATGAATCAAAACAAATAACTAATCTAAGTAAACACTGAAGGATTAAAGGTAAACTATAACTTGTATTGAAGAAATTCGAGAAATAAAACTTCAATCTTCATTCAAAATTCACTATTTGACAAAACTAGGGTTTTTGGTTACAAAACCTTTCTACTACTGGAAATCTAATTTTTTCGAATCCCTAATATTGTGTAACAACCTTGAATAAATAGCCTCCGGAATTTACAAGATATTGAGCCGACATAAAACTCTTAAGAAAGAAAATCAAATTCTGAGAAAATCCAAAACGCTTTGGATCGGCAGGACTGGGCGGTCTGGATCTCTCCCTTATTTGAGTCAGGCATTTGCACAGGGTCGATCCGGATCCTTTAATGTTAATAGGTCCGAATCGCTCTTGTTTTTCATTAAGATATTTTGTTGCTAATCGGTCCGGATCTTTTATTTTTAATAGGTCTGGATCACCATTGAAATTCCTCCTGAACTTTTTTCTTGACTTCTCTCATCTTCAACCGATCATAACTTCTTCACCGTAGCTCGGATTGAAGTGCCGTTTTTTCCAGTGTTCTTGTAATTGAAAGATATTCAACCTTACAGTTGGACCCACCTCTAGACTAAGGCTGAAAAGTTACTAAAATGCGCTTTTCTTCTTTCCTTCTTTAATTTCTTTCAATGTTTTTCCAATTTCTTTCTTTCTCGATACTTTAAATGCATGCAAAATTCATGAGAAATACACGAAACTAGATGTACTTGTTAGAAGGAGTCATTATCAAGGAAATGAGATAAATCAACACACTTTACATTATTCGAGATGATAAGAATCCCTAAATTAAGGGGATAAATTAGGAAGAATTTATGCCTAATCAAATCCCCCTAACTTAGAACTTTGTGCGTCCCGAGCAATGTAAAAAAGGAATCTTAAACTCAGATCAATTCTCGAATTTCACTTATTGAGGTAAAATACCACTTTCGCGGGCAAGCGATTGCATTTAGCATATGCAACAAGCTCTTAAACCCCTAGGTTACCCTAGTAGGACGAGTTGTGTCTCGTGAGGGTTTGTAGTGAATATATCCACAAAATTCGATTCAAAGTAAAGTCAAACTACTTAAAAATTATACAATTTAAAGTTTTCAGAAAATAGTCACCACAAATTCATATTCAAGAGTCTCAAATCATAGTGTGTGTGAAGCTAAAAATTTAACCGCTAATTTCCACCGATTGAGCATTACGTTACTTTTTCGAAAATTCGTTTTGATTCAAATACTCACGGAATACTTTCACAAAAGAATCACTCGGAATATGGCTATTCTCTCGGTATGCGTGATATAAAGAGCAAATATAATGGAACACAAGTTCACGCACACATATATAAAAAACGGAATATTTGTGGTGAAAAGATCTCATCATCGGAATACGGTTATTGAAAAATGGAAACATCGCCTCGTACTCACACATATAATCTCTTTTATTATCTTTTGTGCCTTAACTCTCCATGTGGTAAACAATTTCGCAGTTCGAACTCGGTTAGGACTTTCTTGGGTTTAAGGTATTTGGGTAGAATGGAAATGGTGGGGACTTAGGAATTGGAGAATTAATTTATGATGTCCATTTGTGCTTTTTCAGGCTATTGCTTATTTTCTCTTCTTTTTCTATTTTTTTTATTTTCTTGCTATTTTTGTTGAGCATTTTCTATTTTTCTCTCGTCCCTTTTTATTGCACCTTTTTGGACTAAATTTTTTAATTTTTTATTTTCACAATTTCGGGCTAATTTGGTGTTTCGGGTTATCAAACGAAAAGGAAAAAAATTATTATGCTCAAATTGGGTTACAAATGGATGAATTTTTCACGACTTTTTGTGGCTAATCTTTTTGGGTAACAAACGATGACCTACTTCATTGTCCAAATGCGAGTTGCTTTACTATATACGTCTCGAGATTAATTTAGTTTAGAGATATTTTAGTTCGCGTTATTCAAGACAATATCTCACACATTTCCCATAACCGATCAAAAATTACTTTTGTAAACGCTAAATAGAACTTTGAGTTAACAATTAACTCGGATTGATTTATAAACTCACAAAAATGATAGGCTCGAAATCTCACCGGGTTTGTTAATCTCCACACTTATTCGTTAAGTCGTCAATTTTCGCTCAATTTCCATCTTTGGTCAATTTTGGCTTTGTACATTTGAATTTTATAATTTGAGACTTTAAACCGAATTTTAATGATATTTTTGAAAATTTTAAATTCCAATTTTTATTTATTTTGAAGAAAAATATTTTTGGCTTTTTCAAAAATTTGCATTTTTTTTGTTTGGGGCATTTTAAAAATTTGTGAAGATTTAGAATACACACTTGTCACCCCCTATAACTTAGACTTTTGCATTGTCTTCAATCAAACGGACTAAAAATCAAAAGAAGAGCAAATAACAAGTGTGACAAATAAAACGAGCAAATATTTAAAATGCAAAAACAACACTAACTGACACTAACACATGACTCAATAATACAACAAAAATCACCCCATAAGCGTCGGGGGTGTGACGACCTCTCATCTCTCCACAAACTCACCCGACCCCATGAACGATGTCCAATTCTCTACTCGTATCTCCCGTCTTCATATCGTAAACCAATAATCGGAAAAAGTTGGGACCTCGCCCATAGATAAGGGAAGGACCAGGGGACTTGTCGTGACTAATCGAAAAGGGATCCTCGCGTTCTTACTCAAAGTGTGTCCTGCGTGCGCCGACTCGGAGGGAACACCTAGGTTTCTGATAAGAAGCTTTTTGCGTATGTATCGTTGTAATGCAAAAGCCACTCTCAAAATTCCCTTGAGTACCTACAAAACTTGTCTAAAAATAACTCATATTGCGGTAAGTACGGGTATCAATATAACTTTTAAGGTGAAACAATAAATGTAAAAACGTGCAATTCCAATTTTTTTTTATTAAAATATTTTTTTATTATTTAAAAGAAAATTTCAAGGGAAAGATTAACTAACAAATACTAAAAATTATAAAATGACTAAATAATGAAAAAGAATGTGCAACCGAGTGTGAAATATGTGAGAAGGTCAAGAGGGGGGATTACATTGCATTTTCAATTATTTTAATTTATCAAGTTATTAATTTGAAATATTTCGAGATAATATTAAATCGATAATCTAACTCTCGTTAAAATTATAAATTTAATAATATCTTTTTCAGAAAATTAATTTAAAAATGCCACACATTGAAAAATTAGGACTTATACTATTTTGAGAAAATTACCCGCTAGGATCAATTTAATGAAAACAATATCAATCCTCAAATTTCAATACCGAATTGATATTCAAATATAGAAAAAACCTATCTCCAGTTCAATTCATAAATTCAAACATTAATTTGTTCAATTAATTTACTAACTCTCGTTACATAAATTAATTGGTGACACTTAAAATTAATTTACATAGAAATATAAAATTAATGAAACCAATTAATTAAAGTAACATCATATGTAGTGCATCCCACCCCTCGAACGGGGTGTTTAGCCAAACATTCTCATGTGTGTATAAACAACAATAAATAATATGTCAAGAAGGAAATAAATTGAAAAGAGAATGTAGAAATACAATACGCAATTTTTTTCACAACTTTGTCTTGAAATGCGCCTTGACATGCGTCCAACTTCTTCACAATTTTTTGCACTTGATTATAAAAAGAAGAGTAGAAACTAAACCTAAAAATTATTCTAAAGCTAAACTAATATTTTTGTATTTTTCTGGAATTTTTTTATGAACCTACTATGTACATATTATACACTGTGTTTTTCTCTCTCTACGTCCCTATATTTCTTTTCTGTGAGAGTCTTTTTATAAGCTTTTCTCCTTTCTTTTGATTGACCCACGATTTGTTTGTTTCTTAGGAGATTTTGTGGGATTTTCTTGGCTTGGGATAAAATTTGTTCCATTAAAATAGGATTTGGATTTAGGCTATGGCTGGTTCGATTTTGTTGGGTTTGAAATTGGTAACAGGAAATGGTTTGTCAGCTGGGGCACAGTTGAGATCGGGTGTGGTTGACTTGGGCTCGGACAGTTCGCGGGTCGACAAGGCCGCGGGTCTGAATGGGTTTCGGACCAGGCCAGATCGGCGCTGGGGCACCACCGGCGTGGCAGGTCTGCCGCCGCGGATTTTTGGACAGGGGGTAGGGGGTAGGAACCGGGTTGGTCGCAGTTTAAAGGTTGGCTGGAATTCAGGTTTGGGGCTGTTGAAATGGAGGAGGTATAAGGGTTTTGATGGAGGCTAAGGTGGAGAGAGAGTTTTGTTGGGTGTTGGGTTTAATGGAGAAGTGATACTGAGTTGGTGTTGGAAGGTAGAAAATGGAGTGGGGGATGATTTTATGTGTGTGTGTGTGTGTGTATGGTATGCTAGTGTGGGGATGAGTAAGGGAGTAGGATGTGGAAGAGTGTATGTGTTATGGTGAGGGTGTGTGTTTATTTTGTACCCCTAAAAATTAATACAACCTAAAAAAATAAAACTAAAACTAAATAAAAATAAAAATTTAAAATCTAATAAAACTAAAAACTAACATCTCAAACTAATTAAAAAAAATGAAAATAAAAAGAAATAAAATAAAATTTTATTAAAACTAAAAAAAAAATAATCCTAATAAAACTAAAATAAAAGAAATTAAAATCTAATAAAACTAGAAAATAAATTCCCAAAAACTAATCTTTAAAAAAAATAAAAGAAAGATTAAAAATTAAAAACTAATAAAAATCAAAATAAACTAAACTAATAAAAATAAAATATAAAAATATGCAAATAAATTCTAAAAATCCTAAATAATTCTAAAATAAATCCTAAAAATAAAATGACACAAAATAAAAATCTAGAAAAATAATAAAGGTACAAACTCAACACACACGGGGCTCGGAGAATGGTCTGGGCTTGGTGTAGGCTTAGGTTTGGGTTACGGTTCTGGTTCGGGGTGTTCGGAACACATCTCGATAAGCTCAGAATGGAATTCTCACTTCACGGTCTCTTTGGATTTCTTCGATGCACGCTTTTGACCGCTTATGGGTCGCAATTTTACTAATTTAGCATTATTTGTACCACAACTGCGTATTGACCTGAGAAATAAATAAATACGAACATAAGGTCATTTTTATTAAAAACGAGCGACTAAAATGCATCTATTCGGGATATAAAATAGACACTTTTAGGTGCTTATCACACCACCCCCAAACAGAATATTGCTAGTCCTAGAGCAAAAATTAGTGAGAAAACAAAGATAAGTATCCAAAAGTGTGCCACTTTCGCAGGCACTGGCGATTGCACTTAGCATGTGCAACAAGTCGTTAAACCTGTAGGTTGCCCTACAGGACGAGTGGTGTCTCGTGAGGGTTTGCAGTGAATGTACTCACAAAATTCAAAAACTTATTTAAATGCAGTATCTGGGTAGATGATGAAACGCTATACAACCCAACTTTAAAAGAACATCAAGGAACACCGTATTCAATTATCAAAATAAGATACGAAATTACTTAATACCAAAAGCATAATCCTTCCTAAAACTCAGCGTGTGTAGTGTGAAACAATCTTAAGTATCATTAGAGTAATTCTAAGATCGCCTTTTGGGAATTGACGCTTTGACTTCAATTCTCACTGGATATATCTCTCTGAATCGAACTCTCTGAGAATTGAGTAAGTGTATCTCTCTAGTGTGTGAGGATGTGAGTAAATGTAAACAAGTTCAAACGTCTCACACACTTTATAAAAAGGACGGATAATGAAAAAATTTGATCTCATGAAGGAATGCTAACCACTATGTCGAGAATGTCGAATTATTCACCATATAATCTTTTCGTTTGCCCGAACACATTGCCAAGAGTGAAAATGTGGTTTATTGAAAGGTGTGAGGGGATAATGAAATGAAAAAGATGAATGATGGGGTGTTTTGAGAAGAGTGAAACACACTTTAACTGACTATTGTCTTCATCTTTTGAATTTCTGATCGCATGATTCCTTTTTCTTCTTTTCTATTTTTCATTTCTTTCTTTGCTTTTTCTCTTTTTTTTTCGATACATTTTTCTTTTCATAACACAAATAGAGACAATTTAAGCGAAAAATTTCAAACACTCTTTTTCTCAAAAATTATGGTAGTAGTGGGAAATGACATATGGATGGTATTTGGGATATATATGGATAAGGAAAATATGGATAGAAAATGTGATATGAAAAATGGCAAGTGTATGGAAAAATCGATTTAGTGCTCAGGACAAACTACAAGACACATATTTCTTACAACTCGAAAGTAATGTCATTCTCAGTGATTAAGCCAAAAGTGAAAAATAATGCGACTCAAAAAGGTGAAAAGCTCAAATCTCAAGGGTTTAAGTCTCTACTAGTGATCTTTTAAGGCTTTCTTAAGAATATTGTTACTTTTCAACTTTTGATTGTAAACGTGATAGTGCAAAATTTACGAGTTTAGGAATTCATGGTGCAAGTATGCTTTTCAGAGGTATTAATTAATTTAAGGTTAAAAGCATAACTTCAAGATCAAACACAGGTATTCCGAGATTTCTAAAAGAGGGATGATAGACAAATCATATCATAAAAATTTATTTTTAACTGCACAAAAAGTTTAAAATCACTTGTTTCTGAAAATTTTCAAAAGAGGTACAATTTTGATAAATTTCCCACCCCCAAACAAAAGAGAACATCGTCCTCGATGTTTAAAACTATATATAAAAATTAAAAATCACAAGGGAGGAAAGTGTAATACCCCGTGATTTTTAATGACTTTTAAAATGGGTTATATTTTAAAAAAATAGATTAATTGGATCTTATTATAAATTAATTCAATTGGGTTTTATCCGAATTGTGGATATTAAGATGGATGATTCTGAATATTACTTAAAGATATTTAGGTAATAAATGAATGTGATGTCATTGATATGACGGCATGATATAAATTCGGTAATTTGAATTTTTAGTCAGACGCGGTATGGGACGTGTCGGGACTAATTTATTAAATTAAAAAGGAAATTTATTTGCTAACAACCTTATAGTCATTTCGACTGCATCTTTACGTCCGGAAGGTTCGAAATAGTCAGAAAAGTCTACTTGGATGTTAATTTTGAGTCTCGGATCATTTGGAAATGAAAAGACAACCCAAAAGGGCATTTTGGTTATTTTTACAAGGGGGATGAATAGTGATTTCGGGTTTTGTATTATTATAAATATTGGTAGATTAAGTGTACATGGGTTATACATCGCCTCTTCACAAATTAGAGAAGTCATCTTCCTAGAGAGAGTGAAAGGTTGCTTGGGAAGGGAAAAGCTTGCTTGGAAAGGAGAAGAACCAAAGGTCAAAGGTCACCACCACCATCACCACCTATGTTATTCAACTCCAAAGGATTAGATCTTCATTAGAGGCAAGTGTTTGATATTTGCAATTTAATTTAGTATATTGTCCATGTTAGGATAGTTATAAAAAGAGATGATTTTCATGCTTGGAAGATGAAAGGATATAGTTGTTAATGGATTTTTGGAATCTAAAAATATATAGGAATTAAACTCATGTTGTAGGTAGTTAGTAATCCAACAAATATTCATCAATTTGTGGAAGAAATTCTGAAAATAATTTAGTGTTCTTGAAGATAATATGTTGATAATTTTTTGGAAAAAGAGGCAAAAACGAGTGGAATGAGAAGAGCCAATTTGGAATGTTTAGATCTTCTTTTTGAGTGCATTTGGATGAGATTTAAGAAAAACTCAAAACACATACCTGACTCAATTTTTCGTGTAGAATCCAAATCTGAAGTCGGATTGATGATTTAAATAATTTTTGGATCTGATTTTTCTGTGTATTTAAAATATGAGAATTCATGATGTTGTTTTTTTTTAATGTTGGTTCTTATCCCAAAACTTTTGTAGATCTTCGGTGATTATTAATTGGATACTATGGGACTTAGAGAAGATCAGTAAGCCCTAGTTAAGATTTGAATTAATTTGATTGGGATTTAATTGATTAGAATTATGATAATTAAAGTTAAAGAGATTTCGGTTGCTAGATTCATGTGTTGGATTCTAATCTGTTTGTATGAGGATTAAGGATAGTTCAAGTAGGGGAGATTTAATATAACACCTGGGTAGCCTTAGGGTTATAATTTAAACATCAATGGCTGAGTTTAAACTCATTATTGATTTCGCAAGGGCTGAGTGTAGTACACGAGCGTATTGGTATGGCTCCTGGATAGAGATGGGAGTTTAGAACACATTTGGTTGAAATAGGGGATGAGGTTATTCCGATCGCATATTTGAAGTTGACGAACCTCCTCGATCGACAAAGTTAAGTAGTAGTGTAGTGGAGGGGTTCCTTGTTTGGATTTCGCTTTGCGAGACGCTCCGCGCATCAACCTTAACGACGTCGGGAGTGGAGAGATGTTATAGGATGCGAGGATAATTAAATTATGAAGTAAAGATATGACATTTTAATACGTGGGATCTAAAGAGATATAATGCTACGTAAGGGAATAATCTAAGGTTAATGTGAGTAACTTGTTGTTAGTATACTATAGGTATGATAATACCTATTTGATTGATTGATGATTTATGTGCATGACATACCTAGCTTACTTGCTATCGGTGGGAGGTTTGCGCGTGAGGGCAGTCGTATCCTGATGAATCCATGGGATCTTTGATTTGTCGCTCGAGAACATAGGTCTATGAAATACTTATCGGGGAGTTGATAAGTCCGCTGACTATGGGTACGTAGGTATGTGCGTGACCCATGGGTATGAGAACTATGTCCGCCTCCAATGATTGTGTTGTTGTTAATGATTCGAGGTATCCTCACCGTACCTTTTGTCCCCTTTTCGGTGACCAGCGATATTGGGACATGATAGTAGAGTAATGCATTGCACCGCAGCTGTGACTCGGGGTGCCGTATTATATATGAATATATATATATATAATGGATTAAATGAATAAATGGATATTTATTGTGGTTAAATCATCTACTGTGTGATAATTGTAGATAACGGTGAATAGAGAAAGATAATGGAATTAAGTTAATGAATGTTTATTCTTAAAGAATTGAAAATCTTAACTCATATTAATAAGAAATGATTCATGTTAATGAGAAACTAATCATATAAATGAGAAATGTAAATGAATAATAATGTGACGTACGGTATGGGACATACGGGGATTATGATATGGGAATGGAATTATAATATGGAGACTAGAAAAGAGGAACCATTCACTAGGAGGTTAATAGGAAACGTTAAGTGTGCACTCTAGTTGAGAGGTGAGAATAGCAAGTGAGAGTTAGATCTAACATCTACATAATAAATGTTTTATTGCACTTGTTAAATACTTGTTGTTTTAAAAATCATTTACACAATCGGGCTCTGACCCGTTTCCTTGCATATTTTCTTTTCTATTGTATCTTCTATATCAAGTGTCCAGCAACAGGGACGCCAACCTTAGCGGATTATGACAGGCTATGGATTTATGGAGTTTTGCTTAGACGCCTATCTTCATTTGATTCTCAGTATTCTCTTAGTTGGGGCATGTCGCCCAGAGGATTCAGTTATCATTTTCTATCGGAGTCAAATACTATTGTATTCGTGTCTTTTTTATACAGTTGTTATTGATGGGATTACTGTAATGGATTAATACTATTTGGGAATGTTTATTCCAACTGCATTTAAATTCTTTTGTGTTATCTATTCAGTTAAGTGTTGTAGAATAAAATGTATTGTGTTATTCTTAAACTGGAAATGGATTTTGTTGAATTAAAATTTGGAGAGTTTTTAACACCAGCTTAACTGAGTATTGGGTGAGTTGTAAATATTTTCGACAGTGATGCTAATAATGAACCAACTGTATATTCTGTTTTAATTTGGTATGGGACTGGCCACCCGGTATTTAATTAGGTGGGGTGTTACAGGTGGTATCAGAGCTTAGGTATATGGCAACCCTCGGGTCTTGGGTTTTGGGTTCATTGCGTGGTTAGCGATTTTTGGAGATAGAAAATTTTAGGTGATATTCGTGTTAAGTTTCGAGATTAGATGTGAGGAATTTATTTTTGGGAGACATGATTTATTTTTGGAGTTAGTGTAGTGGCCTGATTTTGAGAGTTAGGCATTCGACGAATTTCGAGGGCGAAATTCCATTGTTAGTGGGGAAGTGTAACAACCCGCGTAATTTTGGGCTATTTTAATTAATTTCTGGAAAATGGAGGAAAATAAAGTTTTAGATAAAATTATTTTTATTGCGCAAATATGTTGAATATTATTTTTAAAGTCGATAATTTCAAACGGTTTCGAAATCGGAGTTAAAACGGATTTTAAAATGATTTTTAAATGTTTTTAACTCTTGGAATTCTAAGTCGGCGAACATTAAGTAATTTTCAAGAGTTGTTTTGACTTCCAACTCTTCATTTCTTTGCCTTATTTAAAGGAGTATTTTGGATTCCAACTCTTCATTTCTTTGCATTATAAAAGGAATTCTTGGGCAGCCCTTTTAACATACTTTTAGCACAAATTTTGGCAGCAAATATATTTTATATTCCTCTTATTTTTATATACACGTTGGCCCTTGAGATTTGTGAGTTCCAACCTTAGATTATAGGTGTTATTGGGGCTATTTGGTTGGAGGTTCTTGGAGGAGCTTTTGTAGATCTTTTGTGTTGATCTTGAGGATGTGATCGTTGGTTTCTCATCGTGTTTTGAGGTATGGGGTTTTACACAATATGCTCCTTAAATCTCGCGAGTGTCATTCTCGTTGATTTCTTATTAATTGAACTCATATTTAATTGATAAATTCATTGAAATCTGGAAAATAATTGTTGAAATTATTTTGATTCATGTGGTATCATTATATGGCTGATGAGCACGTTGTCATGAGATTTTAATATGGCACGGATTTTGGGCACCCGCCAAAATTCCTGTTTCCGGGGCTATGGTTTGATAAAGCATATACGGATGTGGTGAGGCCAGGTGACCCGGTTAAAGTGTTGTTGAGAAATTATAATGATGAAATTCTATTGATATTTACATTTTGATTTGAATATTCGTACTCGTGTTGTTACGTTTTATTCATCGCTAACATATATTTGTTGAGCATCTTTCCTGTCGTATTGTGTACTTCCCCATATTTTCTTTTAGTTGTTAGGTTAGCGTGGATTTGGGACGCTATGGATCAATTGGAATGATTTTTAGCGTGGATAATATTGGGGAGAATTTTTAATACAAGTTGGAAGAATTGTATTATTTTGATGTATAGAGCATTGAAGATTTGTATTTATTTTTCGAGTTAGATGTTGTATTAATTAGAGAGACTTGTTGTAATTAAAGAGATTGAGATTAGTGGATTTATATTATTGTGGGTTTATTTAGATGCTCTATACCTTGTTACTTGTGGATTTGGATTTATTTTATCGATAGTGGCGCTCCGTTCGCTCTCCCTGGACGGGCGGGGTGTTACAAATGGTATCAGAGCATCAGGTTCTAGTGTCTTTTAGGATCTGTACGGCTTACTGTGTTTTCAGCTTAGCGTTCTTTGATATAGAGCCCTATGTTTAGGATTGTTGATCTCTTTGGTAAGATTCCGTATATATCAGTGAATCTTATTTACGTTCGGGAGTGATTGAACAAAGAAGTATGGCAGATGAGGGCCATTGAATGGATAGCGGAGATCGTACTTAGGAGTTTATGAAGTATGTTCGAGTATGATGACCGTAGTCGAGGTCACCCCTATTATGGAAAATTGAGGAGAGACATCAGTAGAAGTTCTTGAAATGCGGGAATTGTGTGTGTTACCTAACGAAGGCAATATATTCAAAGGCTTGGGCATATAGTGGAGTGTGGTTAACTAGAACTGAAAATTTGGGGTAAAAATTTTTCTTGACTTATCGGAGCAAAGTTTTATTAGTGGGAGTCAACAACCACCACCCGCGAATGAGGGTATGTTTTCTATCTAAGGAATTATGAGGCGTATATTGATTTTTGTAGCAATTAATATTGTGTGGGGAAAAGGGTTGCTAAACTTAGCCTATAGCATCGTTATTTACGTAGACTCGCTGAGGGGAGTGGGACACCTATATATTACATGTTATCACGTGGGTTTGATTTTTATCATGGGATTACTTACTTTGGGCATGTCCGAGCATGATGTGACTATCGGCATGCATTGACTCGTGGTATACGAGAGTGTATGTACTACTATTAACTAGCATCTTGTCTTCTAGAGAAGAGTAGATGAGTAGACTCTATTTGAAATCATTAAAACCTAAAAAAAATTTAAATCGATAAACCTGATATGTTTTTTTTTATAAACCAAATTTTTATATAATTGACTAAGGACCTTAAGAGTTTCGATGACCGACTACTTTAGGAAGTAGTGCATCGGGGTGGTTCCTTGTTTGGATTTCGCTTGCGAGACACCCCACGCATGAAACTAATAATCGTTGGGAGTCGAAATAAGATAGGTCTTTAGGATATGAGTTTATAACCTTTGCTATAATTATGGAAGTGGTACGATAGGGTGTATGGGCGCCCTGGATGATTGGATTGTAGTAGTTTTCATAATTGTGAAAAAGGTAAGTAGTTGAGACTTCAGGATTTATTTGTTCAATACGAGAGGATCATTTATTTTTCCCAAAGTTTGTCACGAGGATGGTATAGGGAAGGTTGGGTAAAGTTTATATTCGATTTACTTGGAACTATATGGTGAGGCTTGGCGTATAACATCGATAGGGATTTTCGTTAATGTATTGTATGGGCGGTATGTCTTAGATTTCTTGCGATGTGAGATTTATACTCGGAGTTGACCTTACCGGTATGATTTATATTCCTAAATTTCGGGACGAAATTCTGTTATAAGGGGGGAAGTATGTAATACCCCGTGATTTTTAATGACTTTTAAAATGGGTTATATTTTAAATTAATGGATTAATTGGATCTTATTATAAATTAATTCATTTTGGTTTTATCTGAATTGTGAATATTAAAATGGATGATTCTGAATATTACTTAAAGATATTTAGGTAATATATGAATGTGATGTCATTGATATGACGGTATGATATAAATTCGGTAATTTGATTTTTTAGTCAGACGCGGTATGGGACGTGTCGGGACTAATTTATTAAATTAAAAAGGAAATTTATTTTCTATCGACCTTATAGTCATTTTGACTGCGTCGTTGCGTCCGGAAGGTTCGAAATAGTCAGAAAAGTCTATTTGGATGTTAATTTTGAGTCTCGGGTCATTTAGAAATGAAAAGACAACCCAAAAGGGCATTTTGGTTATTTTTACAAGGGGGATGAATAGTGATTTCGGGTTTTGTCTTATTATAAGTATTGGTAGATTAAGTGTACATGGGTTATACATCTCCTCTTCACAAATTAGAGAAGTCATCTTCCTAGAGAGAGTGAAAGGTTGCTTGGGAAGGGAAAAGCTTGCTTGGAAAAGAGAAGAACCAAAGGTCAAAGGTCAAAGGTCACCACCACCATCACCACCTATGTTATTCAACTCCAAAGGATCAGATCTTCATTAGAGGCAAGTGTTTGATATTTGCAATTTAAGTTTGTATATTGTCCATGTTAGGATAGTTATAAAAAGAGATGATTTTCATGCTTGGAAGATGAAAGGATATAGTTGTTAATGGATTTTTGTAATCTAAAAATATATAGGAATTAAACTCATGTTGTAGGTAGTTAGTAATACAATAAATATTCATCAATTTGTGGAAGAAATTCTGAAAATAATTTAGTGTTCTTGAAGATAATATGTTGATAATTTTCTGGAAAAAGAGGCAAAAACGAGTGGAATGAGAAGAGAAAATTTGGAATGTTTAGATCTTCTATTTGAGTGCATTTGGATGAGATTTAAGAAAAACTCAAAACACATACCTGACTCAATTTTTCGTGTAGAATCCAAATCTGAAGTCGGATCGATGATTTGAATAATTTTTGGCTCTGATTTTTCTGAGTATTTAAAATATGAGAATTCATGATGTTGTTTCTTTTTAATGTTGGTTCTTATCCCAAAACTTTTGTAGATCTTCGGTGATTATTAATTGGATATTATGGGACTTAAAGAAGATCATTAAGCCCTAGTTAAGATTTGAATTAATTTGATTGGGATTTAATTGATTAGAATTATGATAATTAAAGTTAAAGAGATTTCGGTTGCTAGATTCATGTGTTGGATTCTAATCTGTTTGTATGAGGATTAAGGATAGTTCAAGTAGGGGAGATTTAATATAACACCTGGGTAGCCTTAGGGTTACAATTTAAACATCAATGACTGAGTTTAAACTCATTATTGATTTCGCAAGGGCTAAGTGTAATACAAGAGCATAGTGGTATGGCTCCTGGATAGAGATGGGAGTTTAGAACACATTTGGTTGAAAGAGGGGATGAGTTTATTCTGATCGCATATTTTAAGTTGAAGAACCTCCTCGATCGACAAAGTTAAGTAGTAGTGTATTGGAGGGGTTCCTTGTTTGGATTTCACTTTGCGAGACGCTCCGCGCATGAACCTTAACGACGTCGGGAGTGGAGAGATGTTATAGGATGCGATGATAATTAAATTATGAAGTAAAGATATGACATTTTAATATGTGGGATTTAAAGAGATGTAATGCTACGTAAGGGAATAATCTAAGGTTAATGTGAGTACCTTGTTGTTAGTATACTATAGGTATGATAATACCTATTTGATTAATTGATGATTTATGTGTATGACATACCTAGCTTACTTGCTATCTGTGGGAGGTTTGCGCGTGAGGGCAGTCATATCCTGATGAATCCATGGGATCTTTGATTTGTCGCTCGAGAACATAGGTCTATGAAAGAATTATCGGGGAGTTGATAAGTCCACTGACTATGGGTACGTAGGTATGTGCGTGACCCATGGGTATGAGAACTATGTTCGCCTCCAATGATTGTGTTGTTGTTAATGGTTCGAGGTATCCTCACCGAACCTTTTGTCCCCTTTTCGGCGACCAACGATATTGGGACATGATAGTAGAGTAATGCATTGCACCGCAGCTGTGACTCGGGGTGCCGTATTATATATGAATATATATATATATAATGGATTAAATGAATAAATGGATATTTATTGTGGTTAAATCATCTACTGTGTGATAATTGTAGATAACGGTGAATAGAGAAAGATAATGGAATTAAGTTAATGAATGTTTATTCTTAAAGAATTGAAAAGCTTAACTCATATTAATGAGAAATGATTCATGTTAATGAGAAACTAATCATATAAATGAGAAATGTAAATGAATAATAATGTGACGTATGGTATGGGACATACGGGGATTATGATATGGGAATGGAATTATAATACGGAGACTAGAAAAGAGGAACCATTAACTAGGAGGTTAATAGGAAACGTTAAGTGTGCACTCTAGTTGAGAGGTGAGAATAGCAAGTGAGAGTTGGATCTAACATGTACATAATAAATGCTTTATTGCACTTGTTAAATACTTACTGTTTTAAAAATCATTTACACATTCGGGCTCTGACCCGTTTCCTTGCATATTTCCTTTTCTTTTGTATCTTCTATATCAGGTGTCCGGCAACAGGGACGCCAACCTTAGCGGATTATGACAGGATATGGATTTATGGATTTTTGCTTAGACGCCTATCTTCATTTGATTCTCAGTATTCTCTTAGTTGGGGCATGTCGCCCAAAGGATTCAGTTTTCATTTTCAATCGGAGTCAAATACTATTGTATTCGTGTCTTTTTAATACAGTTGTTATTGATGGGATTACTGTAATGGATTAATACTATTTGGGAATGTTTATTCAAACTGCATTTAAATTCTTTTGTGTTATCTATTCAGTTAAGTGTTGTAGAATCAAATTGTAATACCCCGTATTTTTGTGATATTTATTTATGGGATTAATTGAATTAAATGGATATTAATTGGAAATTAATCCGGATTAAAATACTAACGAGATGCGAGTTGGTATTTGATTATAATGTGTATATATGATTATATATGAATATCTAATTATGAAATTGTCGCGAGATTGAAATATGATAATTTGGGAATTTTGTTGAGACGCGTGTGACAGTCGCGTCAGGGAAATATTTATTTTAATTAAAAAGTGAATTTTAGTTCTATTAACTGTATGGTCGTTTTGAGTGCGCCAATGCGTCCGGAAGGGTCGAAATAGTCAGAAAACACTAGCCGGGGGTTTGGTTTGGGTCCCGGGGTATTTTTAGGTCATACCGGCAACCAAAAAGGGCAGTTTGGTAATTTTAGAATTTTGGGATTTGTGACTAACGAATTTTAGGAGTTTTAAATGGAAAATTAAAAGACCCACTAACCCATTACCATCCATTAACTGATTAGAGGGCTACGGGGGTTATTAGAATTAGCCCTAAAAGTTCCTAAGACAAACCCTAGCCTCCATTGCCACCATTAGAGAAGAGCTTATAGAGGGAGAGAAAGAGGATAATTCTGCAGAGAGAGAGAGAACCATTCATCGGATCGACATCAAAATCATAGATTCAAATAAGGCAAGTGGTTTAATTCCAATTAATTTCAGAGAATGTTTCTTCCATGCGTAGGAATTTGTCATAATTGTATTTGTTTTGGGAGTTGGATGAAAACTCATTAAATTTGGAATTAGAATCTTGCATATTTATGAGGAATTGCATGTAGAATTGTATGTAGGTGATTATTCTGATGATAATAAAATCTTGGATGAAACAAAAACGGATTTAATTAGGCTCATTGATGATTTATAAATTTTAGGGTTCATGTTCATGTAATTTGGGGATAAATGAAGAGATTTGATAATTGTATGAGGTTAGGATGAATTAACCCCACAAAATGTGTTAGTATATGACCTAAATATGTTTAGGGATGATTAGTAGCTTTGAACAATCTTTGGATTAACGTTTAGATGAGGTTAGAGGTGAAGAGAAGTTGGAAAAACTAGATTAGGAAAATCTGGGCTCGAAACTGGCCACTCGTTAGAAGACCTGCCCAGGTCGTTCGAACGAGCTCGTTCGAACAAGATTCTAACGAGTTGACCTTTGACTTCTAACGAGGGTGAAGTTCGTTCGATGATTTCATTCGAATAAGACCTCGTTAGAAAGCCCACTTCGTTCGAACGAACTCTCGTTCGAACAGCCTCGTTAGAAAAAGACTTCGAACGAGTTGACAGTTTAGGCTTTTTAGCCTGTTTTGATCCCGAGTGTCCCGTAACCTTGTGTATATGTAGAGATAACCTTCCCTTGATGATTAATTGTTATATTGGGATGTTTGGGATATAATGAGGAGTCAAACCTAGAAGTGTAGTTTGAACCTAAGGGAAAATATGAAGTAGGACGTGAGTGTCTATTACGATGTGAGAACTATTGACGGCCTAATTTATTATATTAACCGGGAACATATAAATTGTGTAGTATTATATGTCGGTACGAGAATGAGAAGTATACCACTAATATAAATTATGGTGATTACTAAGATGTGTTAATACTTAGTATATGTATTAATTTTATGTGTATGACATACCTACCATACTTGCTATCACGGGAGGTTTACGTTCGCTTAGGGCCTTCTAATCCTTGTGTTGCCCGGATTTAGATTGGTTACCTCGATGAACATAGGTCAGAGAAGGACTTATAGGGATGTTAATAAGTCTGATGATCGTGGGAGCGCTGGTATGTGCGTGACCCATGTGATGTGACTGTGTTCGCCTCCATTATTTGTGATGTTGTTATCTGAGAACGATTCCTGAGAGATTCAGAATGCGTGATCCTTATGTACGTGATGTACCGGGATGGATAGCAGAGTATGTGTCCACCGCAGCTAGTCTTGGGTGTTTCTATTGTATATTTTTGGACGTAAATAATATACACTTAATTAATGGGAACTTTCATGTTGGTATTGTGAATATAATTATGGTAATGTTTTGAGAAAACATAACGGGTTAACCGATAGTGAATTGTATTACTAATTGAGAATCTGAGTCTAAGTAAAGCCCTCTATTTAATTGATAACGCTAGAATGTGATATGGGAAATCGAGCAGTAAGGGGTAGAACTTATTACGGTTTGGTTAGATATGTATGTCATTTAGATGGGTACGGTACGTTAGGAGTGCACATGTAGTCAAGAGGTGAGAATTTCATGTGAGTGCACGTCCTAACATGTATTTTGCATTTAATGTTTTAATGTTATTAAAACACTTGTTGTTTTTAAAATGATTTCCACTTTCGGGCTCTGACCCATTTGCTTTCAAATCTATTTTTGTAAAAACCATTTTAGGTGCCCAGCCATAAGGACACCATGCTTAGGATCCTCATTCAGGTGACGAGCTGTAGCTGTTTGTGGAAGTTACAGGATTTTGCTTATAGACGCTTCATCTATCTTGACCCCATATTCAGCATTTATCAGTTGTAGGGCATGTCGCCCAATTCTTTTAGACATTTCATTTAATTCAGTTTCAGACTTCTGGCATGTAATTATTCAAGATTCGGACTTGTCATATTATTTTCAGTTGTGGGATTGTTGTGAGGAGTTTTCCTCCGGACTTACTATTAATTGTTGGTTATTTCATTACTTCGTTATGGTGAATGGATTATTTTGTTCTTCCATTATTCTTTTATTGCATGTTAACCAGACTTAAAATTAAAATTTGGCAACTTACTTTTTAAATACTAGGTGGTTAGTAATCTTTAAAATGTTTTCGTCAGTGATGCTATTAACTGAACCAACTTGGCATTTTGTATTGATTTAATAAAGGAGTAGCTACCCGGTATTTAATTAGTCGGGGTGTCACAGGTGGTATCAGAGCATCAGGTTCTAGTGTCCTTTCTGATCGGTACGGCTTATTATGTTTTCCGCTGAGCTTTCTTTGATATAGAGCCCTAATTCTAGGAATGTTGTGTTTATCTCTATACTCTGGAAATTCGTACTTCTGCGATTTGTTTATTTGAATGACGAACTCATCCAAATTTACCTAAATTTCAGATGAATCGTCAAGAAGAACTAGCTAAAACGGTTAGGGGAGTCAACGAGCAAGATCGACTCACACCTCAGGTATCCCCAGAGAGAATATCAACCGCCGAGTTAGCAGGTATCGTGGCACAAGCAGTTACCACTGCAATTCTACAATACCAAGAACGCAACATACAACTTAAAGGAGGCAAAAGACCTAGAGAAGGTAACCAAATGCATGTGACTAACGTTGAAAATCGTGCGAAGGTGCCGAATCTACGACAACAAAATAATCAAAATCGAGTGAGTTCCAGAAGTAACGAGATTCATGTGCAGGGGCAAAAGTGTCAGGGCCAACGAAGTCGGGTTCCAAATAAAATCACTAAGAAGTGTTTCGGTTGTGGAATGGACAATCACAAACATAAATCTTGTCCGAATCAGACTAGGGATAAACTACAATCTGACCAGCGAAGAATTTTGAAACTCTGCTATAAATGTGTACAACCGGGTCACAAGTGGATGGATTGTCCTCGCCCTGACATAGTTTTTCCGCAAATCTCTCCCCAAGGCCAGCAAGACCAGGGAAAAAGCGAGACTAGTCAACACCGAAATGAAGTGAAGCAGTTTCGAGGAAAGTGTTTCATTTGTTGTAAGATTGGCCACAAACGTCAGGATTGTCCTGATAAGGGCAAGGCCCCGCAGCAACAGCAAGGTGCTCGACATGAGCCACAGAAGCCACTTTTTCCACCTGCCCTCCCAGCTCCAGCCCAGGTGTCAGCACTACCAGCCATTCCAGCAGTTCCTGTGCAGCAGGGGCAGTTACAGTATGGACGTGCCTATAACGTCCACCAAGCAGCAGCTCCACAGGCACCACCCGTGATTGAGGGTATGTTTCCTATCCATGGTACTATGGGTCGAGTTTTGTTTGATACGGGGGCAACGCATTGCTTTATAGCTACACATTTTGGGAAAGCCTTAGGGTTGTTAGCCACAGCAGAGAGCACAGTGGCGTGTGTAGACTCACCATTGGGAAGTGGGTCACTTATTTTCTTTTATATGCCGGGGAGTGGGGGTAGAGATTGGTAGTCTGGTATTACCTGCAGATATGTTGGTATTAGATATGCATGTTCACGATGTGATTATCGGTATGGATTGGCTCGCAGATTATAGATCCATGATTGATTGCTTCGGTGGGAGCATTGTTTTTGCCATTCCGGGGCAAGAGATGTTTGTAGTGGCGATGCATCGCCCAGAGGGAGGCTCGACCGCTCATTTGTATTACATAGAGGAGGATACCTCTAAGGAGGTTGTGATTCCTTTATATTCGATCCCAGTTGTCAGGGAGTATTCTGATGTGTTTCAGGAGATACCGGGCCTACCCCCCAGTCGAGAGATAGACTTTGTCATAGACTTATTACCAGATACGAGACCTATAGCACGCGCACCGTACCGTATGGATCCAGCTGAGATGAGGGAGTTACGGGATCAGATTGAGCAGTTGTTGGGTCAGGGGTTTATTCGGAGGAGTACTTCGCCGTGGGGTGCCCCTGTGTTGTTCGTGAAGAAGAGAGATGTTTCACTGAGATTCTTTGTGGACTACCGGGAGTTGAACAAAGTCACGATACGGAATAAGTATCCGTTGCCTCGAATCGATGACTTATTCGACCAGTTGAGAGGAGCTTCTTTCTTCTCAAAGATTGATTTGAGATCGGGATACCATCAGTTGCGTATCAGGGAGGAGGACGTCTCGAAAACTGCGTTCTTATCGAGATATGGTTCTTACGAGTTTCGGGTTATGCCTTTTGGTTTGACCAATGCTCCAGCCGTGTTTATGGACTTAATGAATAGGGTGTTCAGGGACTTCCTAAATCAGTTTGTCATTGTCTTTATTGATGATATTCTGGTTTACTCCCAGACAGAGGAGGAGCACGCCGAGCACTTGAGGCAAGTTTTGCAGACGCTACGTCAGAACGAGCTGTATGCAAAGTATGAGAAGTGCGGGTTTTGGCTGAAGGAGGTCCAGTTTTTGGGACACACTATTTTCGACCGGGGGATATCTGTTGATCCGGGGAAGGTATCCACGGTGAGGGAGTGGGGACAACCCACAACACCGACTGAGATCCGTAGTTTCTTAGGCCTAGCAGGATACTACAGGAGATTCATTCGGGGATTTTTGAAGATAGCAGGTTCTTTGACACATCTGACTCGTAAAGGTGTGCCGTTCATCTAGAGTGATGCCTGTCAGTTGGCATTCGATGAGTTGAAGAATAAGTTGACCTCATCACCTGTGTTAGCATTGCCGAGACCGGGAGTTGAGTATCTAGTCTACACCGATGCACCCTTGCAGGGATTTGGAGGTGTATTGCAGCAGGAGAGCCAGGCCATAGCTTATGCTTCCCGTAAGCTAAAGCCTCACGAGAAGAATTACACCACTCATGACTTGGAGTTGGCGGAAGTTGTATTTGCCCTTCGTATTTGGAGACATTAATGTAATACCCCGTACTTTTGGCTATATTTATTTTTTGGGATTAATTAATTAAATGTGAATTATTTGGAAATTAATCCGGGTAAAATACTAGCGAGTTGTGAGTTGGTATTGACTATATTGAGTATATATGATGTTATATGAATATTAAATTATGAAATTTGTCGTGAGATTGATATACGGCAATTTGGTCATTTTATTGGGACGCGTGTGACAGTCGCGTCAGGATATAAATATTTTGATTATAAAAGTGAATTTAAATTCCTTAAACCGTATGGTCGTTTTGAGTGCGCCAACGCGTCCGGAAGGGTCGAGATAGTCAGAAAACACTAGCCGGGGGTGTAGTTTGGGTCCCGGGGTATTTTTAGGCCATACCGGCAATATAAAGGGTATTTTGGTAATTTCGTATTTTTAGGAATTAAAAATGAAGAAAATTAGAGAAGTAAATCTGATTGGGAATAGACCCACTAAACCCACTAATCAACCCTTAATGACCCAATAAGCTACGGAGGTTATCATTTAGGTTTCCAACTTTCCCAAAGAAAACCCTAGCCACCATAGCCACCTTTGGAGAAGAAAGCTTGGAGAGGGAGAGAAAGAGAAGGAATTCTGCAGAAATCTTTACAAAAATCAACACTAAATTCAGAGACAATCAAAGCAAGTGATTTAATTACATTTAAATTCAGAGAATGTTCTTCCCATGTTAGAAAATTGAAGAATTCCAATTGTTCTTGAAAGATGAATGAAAACCCATGTTAATTGGATTTAGAACTTGAATATTGAGGACAAATTGCATGTAGAACCATATAGAGATGATTATTCTGGTATTAGTATACGTGGGATGTAACAAAAACGGATCTAGAATGGACTAATTGATGATTACAAATTCTAGGGTTTATATTCTTGAATAATTGGGGAAAAAGTGTAGAGATTTGTATATTGATTGATGTAAGGGTGATTTAATCCTTTAAAACGTGTTAGGAGGTGACTATAATATGTTTAGGATTGATTAGAGACCTTAAAACAATCATTGGGACTAATTTTAGAGGATATTTGAGGAGTAAAATTGATGAAAAACGAAGAAGGAAAAATCTGGGCTCGAACTGGTCGTTCGTTAGAAGAGCCTCCCCAGGTCGTTCGAACGAGATCGTTTAAACGAGCTTCTAACGAGTTGACCAGTCGCTTCTAACGAGGGGAGACTTCGTTCGATACCTTCGTTCAAACGAACTGTATTTCGTTTGATACATTCGTTCGAACGAGATGTCGTTAGAAGGTACAGTTCGTTCGAACGAACTGGAATCTCGTTCGAACGAGACTTCTAACGAGTTGACAGTTGGATCTCGTTCGAACAGCCTCGTTCGAACGAGACTTCTAACGAGCTGGCAGTTTGGGCCTTTTTGGCCTGTTTTGATTTTGGGAGTCCCGTAAACTTGTTCGAGGGTAGAGTTAACATTCCTTTGATGATGTATTGATAGATTTGGGACTTTTGGGTTATTATGAGGAGTAAATTATATACGAGTGATTTAAATCAATGATCCGTTTGGGTTGAGACGTGAGTGTATACTACGACGTGAGAATAGATTATGGCGCGTATGATTATAAACCGGAATCGTATAAAGTGTGTAAATTATAGATTGGTACGAGAATGAGAATAGTACTACAATTAAACTACGGAATTACTAAGACGTGTGTTTACTTAGTATTGGTATATAAATTGTGTGTATGACATACCTACCATACTTGCTATCACGGGAGGTTTACGTTCGCTTAGGGCCCTCTAATCCTTGTGTTGCCCGGATTTAGACTGGTTACCTTGATGAACATAGGTCATAGAAAGACTTATTGGGATATTAATAAGTCCGCTGATCGTGGGAGCGTAGGTATGTGCATGACCCATGTGATGTGACTGTGTTCGCCTCCATTATTTGTGATGTTGTTATCTGTGAACTATTCCTGAGAGATTCGAAATATGTAATCCTTATGTACGTGATGTACCGGGATGGATAGCAGAGTATGTGTGCACCGCAGCTTAGTTCTCGGGGTGCTTGTATTGTATATTTATGATGTGAATAATGTACACTTAATTAATGGGAACCTTCATGTTAATGTGGTAAATAATTACGGTATTGTTTCGAGAAAAACATAACGGGTTAGCTGATAGTGAAATATATTGCAGCATATTGAACATCTGAGTATACGTTAAACCCCTATTTAATTACGAGCGTTATAATGCTAATAGAACCGAGTAATAAGGGTAGGACCTATGACAGTCTAGCTAGATATGATGTCACTTAGCTAGTGGTTTGTGTCGTTGTAGATGGGTACTTACGTTAGGAGTGCACAGTTAGACGAGAGGTGAGAATATCATGTGAGTGCACGTCCTAACATGTACTTTGCATTTAATGTTTTAAATGTTTTTAAAGCACTTGCAGGTTTTTAAAATATCTCCACATTCGGGCTCTGACCCGTTTGCTTTCAAATCTATTTTCTTGTAAAACCATTTTAGGTGCCCAGCCACAAGGACACCATGCATAGGATACTCCTTCCTGTGACGAGCTGTAGCTGTTTGTGGAAGCTACAGGGAATTGCTTTTAGACGCTTCTATCATTTGGATTCCGTATTCAGTATTCTATCAGTTGTAGGGCATGTTGCCCATTTCTATTAGAGACATCTTTTCATTTCAGTTTTCAGACTTTGGTTTGTATTGATTCAGTATTCCTTTATTTATTTCAGTTGTGGAATTGTAGTGAGGAGTTTCCCTCCAGACTTTATTTACATTATGTGATGGTTATTCTATTTACTTCGTTATGGTGAATGGTGTTATTTATTCTTTACACTTGTTGCATGTTAATCAGACTTAAATTAAAATTTGGCAACTTACTTTTTAAATACTAGGTGGTTAGTAATCATTAAAATGTTTTCGACAGTGATGCTATTAACTGGACCAACTTGGCATTTTGAATTAATTTAATAAAGGAGTAGCTACCCGGTATTTAACTAGTCGGGGTGTCACAATTACCTTTTGGGGGAAAAGTTTCGATTGTTCATGGACCACAAATCCCTACAATACCTATTCACGCAGAAGGAGTTGAATATGCGGCAGCGAAGGTGACTTGAGTTTAGGAAGGACTATCAGTTTGATATCCAGTATCAACCGGGGAAGGCTAACGTGGTAGCAGACGCGTTGAGCCGTAGGCAAGTAGATGAGATAGCAGGGGTGTGGAAGGCCAAATGGAAGGAGTTGGGACACCAGGATGCAGTGGCCCGATCATTCATGTCAGTAATGACTGTTACACCACAGATTGTCATGAGAGTGGTAAAGGCCCAGGCAAATGACTCGTTCTGTCCGGAGCAGATAGTTTGATTACTAGCAGAGGGAGCCGAGTCCTATACCGTTAGCTCAGACGGGGGATTACGCTTCAATGGGAGATTGGTAGTTTTGGAAGGGGAGGAATTGCGACACGAGGTGATGGCAGAGTCGCACGGCTCACGGTTCGCGGTACATCCCAGTGGGGACAAAATGTACCAAGACATGAGATGACAGTATTGGTGGGGCGGGATGAAGAGAAATATTGTCGTGTCTGTTTCAAAATGCGCCACTTGTCAGCTAGAAAAAGTGGATCATCAGAGACCGACAGGACTGCTACAGCCGTTAGAGGTCCCGATGTGGATGTGGGAGAGCATATCTATGGACTTTATCACGGGGTTGCCTACGTCACAGAGGGGTCACGACTCCATTTGGGTAATTGTGGACAGGTTGACCAAAGTCGCACACTTTCTACCCGTAAGGACAGACTACACTACGGGACAGTATGCCCAGCTCTTTATTACAGAAATAGGGAGACTTCACGGTGTGCCCCTAAATATCGTGTCTGACAGAGATAAGATATTCGTTTCACGGTTTTGGGAAAGTTTTCAGGAGGCCATGGGCACGAAGTTTTGGTTGAGTATGGCGTATCACCCGCAGACCGATGGGCAGACCGAGCGTACAAACCAGATGTTGGAGGACATTCTACGTATGAGTATCATTGATTTTGGGGGTGGATGGGAGCAGTATCTTCCACTGGTGGAGTTTACTTACAACAACTCCTACCAGTTCACCATTGGCATGGCTCCATTTGAGGCGTTGTACGGTAGACCTTGTCGTTCCCCAGCATGTTGGTTGGAGGTGGGGGACAACAAACTACTTGGGCCGGAAGTGATTCAGGATACTTCGGCGAGGATAGAATTGATTCGAACTCGCATTCGGGTAGCTCAGGATCGGCAGAAGAGCTATGTTAATGCGAAGAGGTTCTTCAGGGAGTTCCAACTGGGGGACCAGGTTTTGCTCAGAGTATCTCCTATGAAGGGGATTATGCGTTTCGGGAAGAAAGGGAAGTTGGCACCGAGATATGTGGGACCATTTCCTATTATTGAGCGAATTGGACCGGTTGGGTATAGGCTTGGATTACCGAAGCATTTACATCGGATTCACGATGTGTTTCATATTTCCTCGCTAAGGAAATATCTTAGAGACGATTTGGCTCATTCTCACATTGCTTTGGAGGACATAGATCTCCATCTTGATAGCTCCTACGAGGAGGGGCCGATTGCTATTTTGGACCGAAGTGAACAGAAACTGCGGTCAAAGATAGTTCCGTTAGTGCGTGTTCAGTGGCGACATCATAATGTCGAGGAGTCCACATGGGAGCGCGAGGATGAGATGCACGAACGTTATCCAGAGTTGTTCTTACCAGGTACTTTCTAGTTCCGAATTTCGGGACGAAATTCAGTTATTAGGGGGGAGTATGTAATACCCCGTATTTTTGTGATATTTATTTATGGGATTAATTGAATTAAATGGGTATTAATTAGAAATTAATCCGGATTAAAATACTAACGAGATGCGAGTTGGTATTTGATTATAATCTGTATATATGATTATATATGAATATTGAATTATGAAATTGTCGCGAGATTGAAATACGACAATTTGGGAATTTTGTTGAGACGCGTGTGACAGTCGCGTCAGGGAAATATTTATTTTAATTAAAAATTAAATTTTAGTTCTATTAACCGTATGGTCATTTTGAGTGCGCCAACGCATCCGGAAGGGTCGAAATAGTCAGAAAACACTAGCCGGGAGTTTGGTTTGGGTCCCGGGATATTTTTAGGCCATACCGGCAACCAAAAAGGGCAGTTTGGTAATTTTAGAATTTTGGGATTTGTGACTAACGAATTTTAGGAGTTTTAAATGGAAAATTAAAAGACCCACTAACCCATTACCAGCCATTAACTGATTAGAGGGGCTACGGGGGTTATTAGAATTAGCCCCAAAAGTTCCTAAGACAAACCCTAGCCTCCATTGCCACCATTAGAGAAGAGCTTGTAGAGGGAGAGAAAGAGGAAAATTCTGCAGAGAGAGAGAGAACCATTCATCGGATCGACATCAAAATCAGAGATTCAAATAAGGCAAGTGGTTTAATTCCAATTAATTTCAGAGAATGCTTCTTCCATGCGTAGGAATTTGTCATAATTGTATTTGTTTGGGAGTTGGATGAAAACTCATTAAATTTGGAATTAGAATCTTGCATATTGATGAGGAATTGCATGTAAAATTGTATGTAGGTGATTATTCTGATGATAATAAAATCTTGGATGAAACAAAAACGGATTTAATTAGGCTCATTGATGATTTATAAATTTTAGGGTTCATGTTCATGTAATTTAGGGATAAATGAAGAGATTTGATAATTGTATGAGGTTAGGATGAATTAACCCCACAAAATGTGTTAGTATATGACCTAAATATGTTTAGGGATGATTAGTAGCTTTGAACAATCGTTGGATTAATGTTTAGATGAGGTTAGAGGTGAAGAGAAGTTGGAAAAACGAGATTAGGAAAATCTGGGCTCGAAACTGGCCACTCGTTAGAAGACCTGCCCAGGTCGTTCGAACGAGATTTTAACGAGTTGACCTTTGACTTCTAACGAGGGTGAAGTTCGTTCGATGATTTCGTTCGAACGAGACCTTGTTAGAAAGCCCACTTCGTTCGAACGAACTCTCGTTCGACCAGCCTCGTTCGAACGAGACTTCGAACGAGTTGACAGTTTAGGCTATTTAGCCTGTTTTGATCCCGAGTGTCCCGTAACCTTGTGTATATGTAGAGATAACCTTCCCTTGATGATTAATTGTTATATTTGGGATGTTTGGGATATAATGAGGAGTCAAACCTAGAAGTGTAGTTTGAACCTAAGGGAAAATATGAAGTAGGACGTGAGTGTCTATTACGATGTGAGAACTATTGACGGCCTAATTTATTATATTAACCGGGAACATATAAATTGTGTAGTATTATATGTCGGTACGAGAATGAGAAGTATACCACTAATATAAATTATGGTGATTACTAAGATGTGTGAATACTTAGTATATGTATTAATTTTATGTGTATGACATACCTACCATACTTGCTATCACGGGAGGTTTACGTTCGCTTAGGGCCTCCTAATCCTTGTGTTGCCTGGATTTAGATTGGTTACCTCGATGAACATAGGTCAGAGAAGGACTTATTGGGATGTTAATAAGTCTACTGATCGTGGGAGCGCAGGTATGTGCGTGACCCATGTGATGTGACTGTGTTCGCCTCCATTATTTGTGATGTTGTTATCTGAGAACGATTCCTGAGAGATTCGGAATGCGTGATCCTTATGTACGTGATGTACCGGGATGGATAGCAGAGTATGTGTGCACCGCAGCTAGTCTCGGGTGTTTGTATTGTATATTTTTGGACTTAAATAATATACACTTAATTAATGGGAACTTTCATGTTGGTATTGTGAATATAATTATGGTAATGTTTTGAGAAAACATAACGGGTTAACCGATAGTGAATTGTATTACTAATTGAGAATCTGAGTCTAAGTAAAGCCCTCTATTTAATTGATAACACTAGAATGTGATATGGGAAATCGAGCAGTAAAGGGTAGAACTTATTACAGTTTGGTTAGATATGTATGTCATTTAGATGGGTACGGTACGTTAGGAGTGCACATGTAGTCGAGAGGTGAGAATTTCATGTGAGTGCACGTCCTAACATGTATTTTACATTTAATGTTTTAATGTTATTAAAACACTTGTTGTTTTTAAAATGATTTCCACTTTCGGGCTCTGACCCATTTGCTTTCAAATCTATTTTTGTAAAAACCATTTTAGGTGCCCAGCCATAAGGACACCATGCTTAGGATTCTCATTCAGGTGACGAGCTGTCGCTGTTTGTGGAAGTTACAGGACTTTGCTTATAGACACTTCATCTATCTTGACCTCATATTCAACATTTATCAGTTGTAGGGCATGTCGCCCAATTCTTTTAGATATTTCATTTAATTCAGTTTCAGACTTCTGGCATGTAATTATTCAGGATTCGGACTTGTCATATTATTTTCAGTTGTGGGATTGTTGTGAGGAGTTTTCCTCCGGACTTACTATTAATTGTTGGTTATTTCATTACTTCGTTATGGTGAATGGATTATGTTGTTCTTCCATTATTCTTTTGCTACATGTTAACCAGACTTAAAATTAAAATTTGGCAACTTACTTTTTAAATACTAGGTGGTTAGTAATCTTTAAAATGTTTTCGTCAGTGATGCTATTAACTGAACCAACTTGGCATTTTGTATTGATTTAATAAAGGAGTAGCTACCCGGTATTTAATTAGTCTTGTGTTATTCTTAAACTGGAAATGGATTTTGTTGAATTAAGATTTGGAAAGTTTTTAACACCAGCTTAACTGAGTATTGGGTGAGTTGTAAATGTTTTCGACAATGATGCTAAGAATGAGCCAACTGTATATTCTATTTTAATTTGGTATGGGACTGGCCACCCGGTATTTAATTAGGCGGGGTGTTACAGAAAGATATTTCCATAATGAACCACTAGTGAAAATGTACCGCACTCTGGAGCATAGATGAAACCTGAAGAACAGATGTGATACAAAAAGACGTACAAGTCTATAAAGCATGTGAAAAGCATTGGGTGGTGTGAAACACCACCCCCAAACAGGATAAGACTCATACTCAGAAATAATTAACAACGGGCGGCCTCCCGATAGAGTTAAGTTTAACGTCTTCAGCCAGACCGAACCAATCTTACCCTAAGGATAGGAACTATGAAAAGCACAGGGCGACAGAAAAATTGGGTGATGAAAATCACCCCCAACAAGACTGATGCATCAGTCTTGTTGGATAAAGGCTAAAAGAGGTCAATGCACTTGTATAGCAAAGTGCATTACTCGATGCAAAGCATCGGTGGACCAAGGGCGGGTGGGTATCAGGGTAAGGATGAGAAAGGCATGGGAGAATAAGCATCGATCACGGGCCTTATTGAGCCAAAAGGTGAGGGAAACAAGGGCCCTATAAGCATGATGCTCAAGTTAGTGGGGGAGCCAAAATGGTTTGGCAATAGTGAAGGGGTGGGCCTCAGAGAAAGTGCACGAATGTTCTATAAATGAAGGATGGTAATAGTCGCGCCGTGACACACCAGGGAGCGGTAGATGGAAAAAATTAACACCACAAGGTAGTGGTGTGCATAAAATAATAATCTCGGTGTCACGAAATATTAGAGTAGCACAAATACTCTCATAGATAGTGGTGTCAATAAAAAGTGCAAAAATGGGAGCGTAGAGCACTAGGGAGGAGGGTGGGTGTAGGTGAGGACCTAAATGCTTAGATGTGAACAGGTGAGGTGAAATAACGAGGTCCAAACCAAGTGGTGGGGTGGAAGGGACAGTGGGTAGGTCGGGTGGGACAAAGGGTGGGGGAAGATGATCTAACTCACGAGTAGGAGACACACACTCCTCATGAGGCACATAGTGATCCTCAAGGTCACTTGCAAGAGGAAGTGTGGAAATAAATGAGGGAGTGATCAACTTAGCCACCATTACGTCACCATCCAAGGTGGTGAAAGGGTCTAACGAGGCTGTAAGATCCGAGATAGATGAATCTACATCAATATTCAGCTCAAGGGGAGCCAAGCATGGTGGGTCAGGATCCATATCCCGAGCGATAGAAACCATCTAGGATTCTATATCAAAAAAAGGGTGAGCACTCGTAGCCGAAGCTAACCTATAAAAATGGGTTTCTCGGGAACACACATAAAAGGGTCAAAAGGTGTAGACTCTGGCATAAGTATGGATTCGGTGGAAGGGGAAAGGTGAAACTTAATGGTGGGTTGGAAAGGATAAGGCGGTGTGGGATCAGTCGCACTATCAATGGATATGTCAACATAATTGTCAACTTGGGTTCCGGACCACGCAGTGGTCTCAATGTCGAGATTCTCAGGAAGATAGGGTTGGTCACACTCAAAATTCGTGGCACAAGGCGACACATCCTTATCCCACGTAGGTGGAATAAAGGGTCGACTTGGGGTGGAATCCGTCTCGTTCGCAAATTCAAAATCATATAATCGTTGTTCAAGCCTTTGAAGTTATTCAGTTTGAGATTGAAGTGTGTGCGCAAACTTTTACAAAAGACTTTCGAGAGCGGATGTGCAAGGTGGTGGTGAAGTGGTGGCGGGTGGCGGTGGTGGGTGAGGTGGACACAACTCGCTAGAAACACTAGGATGTTGAGAAAACTCATATGAAGTGTGTGGAGCAGGGTTAAGTGTAGCATTCACAGGAGAAGCATCTCCGTGAGGGACAAAAGTGTGATCAGCATGAGGAGCATATGAAGGGGACTGATAGGTATGAGGTGCACAAGGTAGCGATGACGACTGTTGGAAACCGTAAGGATCCACAACATGGCATTGGGATTCATATTGCATGGAAGGATGATCAGGCCTCCATGAATAGCTCGGGTACTCATACCCCTCGACATTAGATATGTCTTGACCATACGTCGAGGGTGGTTCCAAAATAGTATCATATGGACGCACATGTTCCATGGTGGATTCAGATGGAGAGAATATAAATGGACACTCATGGGACAAGTAGTCGCTAAGAAAGCAGTGTGTGCACGGTGAAGCATGTGATGGGTTGACACTCGTCACCGGAGGCGATGGAAGATGAGCTGTGTGCATGGACGACACAGGAGTATCAACGGTGTGCGTTTGAGAGTTAAAGCCCTGAATTAATGAATTAAGGGTCAATTCGGGCTTATCATCAAACAAACTTTGAGAGAATGTTAAATGGCCAGAGTATTCCCGTAAAGGACGTTCTTCGGCCATGACAAGAGGAATATTTTTCGGTTTTTAAATATTTTTCAACTTTTTGTGATTTTTGAAAATAAGAAAAGGAAAATCTTTTTGGTATTTTAAATATAGAAAAAAAATCTTTTGGGGATTTTTGAAAATATTTAAAAAAAAAGGAAAATGTTTTTGATATTTTTCAAAAAATGGGAAAATTTTGACTCTTGATTTGGTCGAACTAACTAAAATTGACTACCTAAAGAATGGAATTGGACACACACGAGTCAAGAAAAATCCTAACGAGCACTTAGCCAATTATTATCTTCAAAATTAGTGAGAGGGGCAGTCAAATTTTAATTAAGTCCGCGGGCGACAAAATTCACGAAAGTTATCTTTGTGATCGCCGGTTGCAAAAGTGTGTTCCTACGGGGTTAGCTAGTTGATTGATTTTAAATTTAATGACAGCTAGGGTAGCACACAATGGATAAGCGAGTGAGTCGGGTGATGAAATCCCTTCTCGTTGCAATGACCGGGTCCAGGTCTTAGGTAAATTAATTCATCAAATCATCAATTTAATTGCGATGCAGAAATTAAAAGCACATAGGAGCAATTAATCACACAAAAAATGAACTCGCTGGCAGGAGATTCGAGAGGGATAAAAAATTATACCTTCCACGGCTTTTACACACGTGGGGTGAAGACCGAATTGAGTCGACCGGGGGGAAGTACGCCCCTACTGACCCAAAGTAGAGAGGCTTCAAAATCCTCGCCTTGGACACCCTCTCTCTACCTTGTCCGATTTCCCTTTTAGCTTTTTTTTTGAATAATTATTACAAAAATCGGTGTCAAAATGCACCCCAAATAAATACATAATCTTAAAAAAAAAATCCTATACAACGAGTCTAAGGGGGAGGGAGGAGGAAGAACTACACTAAAAAAGATAAATAAAATTACAAGTCTTCAATCATGTCTCCACGTCAAGAAGCGGCAACGGCGCCATTTGATAAGAAGCTTTTTGCGTATGTATCGTTGTAATGCAAAAGTCACTCTCAAAATTCCCTTGAGTACCTACAAAACTTGTCTAAAAATAACTCGTATTGCGGTAAGTACGTGTATCAATTTAACTTTAAAGGTGAAACAATAAATGTGAAAACGTGCAATTCCAAAATTTTTTATTATAATATTTTTTTATTTTTTTTTATTTTTAAAAATAATTTCAAGGGAAAGATTAACTAACTAATGCTAAAAATTATAAAATGACTAAATAATGAAAAAAAATGTGCAACCGAGTGTGAAATATGTGAGAAGGTCAAGAGGTGGGATTACATTGCATTTTCAATTATTTTAATCTCTCAATTTATTAATTTGAAATATTTCGAGATAATATTAAATCGATAATCTAACTCTCGTTAAAATTATAAATTTAATAATATATTTTTCAGAAAATTAATTTTAAAATGTCACACAATGAAAAATTAGGACTTATACTATTTTTAGAAAATTATCCGCTAGGATCAATTTAAAGAAAACAATATCAATCCTCAAATTTCAATAACGAATTGATATTCAAATATCGAAAAGCCTATCTCTAGTTCGATTCTTAAATTCAAACATTAATTTGCTCAATTAATTTACTAACTCTCGTTACATAAATTAATTGGTGACACTTAAAATAAATTTACCTAGAAAAATAAAATTAATGAAACCAATTAATTAAAGTAACATCATATGCAGTGCATCCCACCTCTCGAACGGGGTGTTTAGCCAAACATTCTCACGTGTGCATAAACAACAATAAATAATATATCAAGAAGGAAATAAATTGAAAAGAGAATGTAGAAAATACAATATGCAATTTTTTCCACAACTTTGTCTTGAAATGCGCCTTGACATGCGTCCAACTTCTTCACAATTTCCAGCGCTTGATTACAAAAAGAAGAGTAGAAAGTAAACCTAAAAATTATTCTAAAGCTAAACTAATTTTTTTTGTATTTTTCTGAAATTTTTTTATGAACCTACTATGTATATATTATACACTGTATTTTTCTCTCTCTACGTCCCTGTATTTCTTTTCTGTGAGAGTCTTTTTATAAGCTTTTCTCCTTTCTTTTGATTGACCCATGATTTGTTTGTTTCTTAGGAGATTTTGTGGGATTTTCTTCGCTTGGGATAAGATTTATTCCATTAAAATAGGATTTGCATTTAGGATATGGTTGGTCCGATTTTGTTGGGTTTGAAATGGGTAACAGGAAATGGTTTGGCAGCTGGGGCGGAGTTGAGATCGGGTGTGGTTGACTTGGGCTCGGACAGTTCGCGGGTCGACAAGGCCGCGGGTCTGAATGTGTTTCGGACCAGGCCAGATCGGCGCTGGGGCACCACCGAC
Organism: Sambucus nigra; assembly: GCA_949130495.1. NCBI lineage: Eukaryota > Viridiplantae > Streptophyta > Magnoliopsida > Dipsacales > Adoxaceae > Sambucus > Sambucus nigra. The sequence goes on along the minus strand of OX422221.1, from coordinate 308,030,995 downwards.
GTGGCAGGTCTGCCGCCGCGGATTTTTGGACAGGGGGTAGGGGGTAGGAACCGGGTTGGTCGCAGTTTAAAGGTTGGCTGGATTTCAGGTTTGGGGTTGTTGAAATGGAGGAGGTATAAGGGTTTTGATGGTGGCTAAGGTGGAGAGAGAGTTTCGTTGGGTGTTGGGTTTAATGGAGGAGAGAGAGTGAGTTGGTGTTGGAAGGTAGAAGATGGAGTGGGGGATGATTTTGTGTGTATGTGTGTGTATGGTATGCTAGTGTGTGGGTGAGTAAGGGAGTAGGATGTGGAAGAGTGTATGTGTTATGGTGAGGGTGTGTATTTATTTTGTACCCCTAAAAATTAATACAACCTAAAAAGATAAAACTAAAACTAAATAAAAATAAAATTTTTAAATCTAATAAAACTAAAAACTAACATCTCAAACTAATTAAAAAAAATGAATATAAAAAGAAATAAAATAAAATTCTATTAAAACTAAAAAAATATAATCCTAATAAAACTAAAATAAAAGAAATTAAAATCTAATAAAACTAGAAAATAAATTCCCAAAAACTAATCTTAAAAAAAAATAAAGATTAAAAATTAAAAACTAATAAAAATCAAAATAAACTAAACTAATAAAAATAAAATATAAAAATATGCAAATTAATTCTAAAAATCCTAAATAATTCTAAAATAAATCCTAAAAATAAAATGACTCAAAATAAAAATCTAGAAAAATAATAAAGGTACAAACTCAACACAGACGGGGCTCGAAGAACGGTCTGGGCTCGGTGTAGGCTTAGGTTTGGGTTACGGTACTGGTTCGGGGTGTTCGAAACACATCTCGGCAAGCTCAGAATGGACTTCTCACTTCACAGTCTCTTTGGATTTTTTCGATGCACGCTTTTGACCGCTTCTGTGTCGCAATTGTACTGATTTAGCATTATTTGTACCGCAACTGCGTATTGACCTGAGAAATAAATAAATACGAACATAATGTCATTTTTAATAAAAATGAGCGACTAAAAAGCATTTATTCGGCGTATAAAATAGACACTTTTGGGTGCTTATCAGTTTCTTTCAATTTTTTGAATGCATGGGTCGGGCTCTAGGTCAGACGAAACACACATTTTCTCCGCAATCGCCTCCGGGACCTCAAGTGGTATGGGTGGATGGTCACAAAGAAGGAATTCATCAATTTTATCTTTCCATTCGCTTTCTTCTAAGTGACTACAAGAGTCAAACAGGGATTGGACTTCAATAGTAAGTCCCTCTTCCATCAGCCCGAATTCTTTTTCAAAGTCTTCAAGACTTATATCTCATAATTCGCTCTCTCGAGTGTGTTTCGAACATTCTCTTTCATTCTCTTCTGAAGACTTCTGTGATGTGGAGGGATGGTCATTACGAAGGAATTCATCTATTGTATCTTGTCATTCGCTCCCATCTAAGTAACTAAACAAGTCCAATAAATGTTAGACTTCTACATTCAGGCTCTCATCCACATGCCCAAATTCTTTTTCAAAATCTTCCACGCTCACGTCCCCTAACTCTCTCACGCGAGTAATGCCTACGTCCTCGCTTACTCGTTCGATCTCTAACTCCACTATTTTTCTCTCCTCTATGCACTCTCTCTTGCTCTTAATCACGGTCACTACACACACCTTCCCCACCTTTCTTTCATCATCAAAACTATCACCCTCACTTAATGAAATAAGGCACGCCCCTAACGGCTCTCGCTTGTGGTACCTCTCATGCTCCTGTACCGTCTCTTCTATAAGATCCATTTCTCCCCATTCGCTCTCATCAGCCTCTTACGTTCTGGTGTTGGAGATATTTTTTTCGAGGGTCATATTCCCGAATGTGATTTGCATTTGCCCATTGCGCATATTTATCAATGCATTAGCCGTAGCTAAGAATGGGAGGCCAAGGATAATGGGAACATGATTACTCGAGAGAGCGGAGGGTTCCTCGACCCAAATGAAAAAGTCTACCGGGAAGTAGAAAGTGTCAATTTGGACAATCACATCCTCTACGACCCCACAAGGTATCTTGACGGAGTGATTGGCAAGTTAGAGAGTCATCCTTGTGGGTTTAAGGTCCCCCAAATCTAATTGTTGATAGATGGAATAGGGGAGAATGTTAACACCATTCCCTAAGTCGATTAGTTATCTCTCAATCTGATTCTTCCCCATGATGCACAAGATGGTAGGTGCACCCGGATCTTTATATTTTAAAGGAAGGTCACTTAATAACACTGAACTGACGTTCTGTGCTAAAAACACATTTTTCTTTACCTTTAGCTTGCGTTTCACCATGAGTAAGTCCTTAAAAAACTTAGCATACGCGAGAATTTTCTGTATAGTCTCGGGAAAAGGTAAATTAATCTTTACTTGCTTAAGAACGTCTAGGACATCGTCATGAGAGGTCTCTTTTTAAGGTGGGACCAACCATTGAGGAAATGGCGCGACATTGGGTGGTTTTACGATGACTTTGGGCCCACCAGTGTTATCCTCCTCCTCACTCTCAATTAAGGGGTCATCTTCGACCTTTTTCATGCTAGGAAAAACCTTCTTGCCTTTAGGTGTGTCGTGCAGGAAAGGTCATAAATCAACAACTTTCCCACTATGTAGAGTGGTTATTGCACAACATTACTCTTGATTTGCATTAGAAATAGAGCTTACACTAGTTTGACCTTGGGGAGGTCTTTGGCCTTGGGTCGAAAACTTACCCTTCTCTTGGATACTTAAAGATGATGGCAACCTAGAGATATTCACATTTATATCGGTGAACATGTGCTCAAATCTAGCATTCGTTGCATTATGGGATTGAATTAATTGATTCAAATTATTCTCAAGAGATCTCCGCGGTGGGGTAATGTATAGGCCTGGAGGTGGTGCTTGCTGAACTTGAGGAGGGGGTGGAGGTAGGGCAACGTGTCAATTAGGATTCAACGCAGCCTGTTGCTTCCCATAACTAAAACCATGATGGTTTTTCCATGAGGGGTTATAAGAATTTCCGTGTGGGGCACCAAAATTACCCTTAAATTCTCTTACACCACTCACTTGCTCTTGAAGCATGACCTTGTAGGCGAGTATCGTCGGGCATTCCTCTGTTGAATGTCCTACCTCACAAATAACACACACCTTTTTAATGGGGGTATGGATGGGGCCGGTTGCTTCTCTTACTCATGCTTCGAGTAATTCTCTCATTCCCTTCTCAATTTGATCGATTCGATGGTCTAATAAGGTATCTTTGTCTACGTGTTATAAATCGGATGCCGATGGAGTGGTGGATGCTTGACAAGTTCGATTTTGGTCACTATGGTCGAATGTATCCCATGCTTGAGTAGTCTCGGTGACATACCTCAAGTGGAGCTCAGCATCATTAGCGTCTAGTTCAATAAAGGGGCCATCACACATTGTTTTCACGAGTTGTTTAGAGTTAATGTTCAGACCATGATGGAAGAATGAAATGATTTGCTGTTTATCAAGTCCATGATGAGGGCATGAAGTAACTAACTCATTGAAATGCTCAAAACATTGATCAAACATCTCATTTTCTAATTGTCGGAAGGTTTGAATTTGAGCCTTAATGGAGTTCGTCCGATGTGGAAGGAAGAACTTCTTGAGAAACTTAGATTGTAACTCGTTCCACGATGTAATCGAATTAGGAGGTAGAGACCATAGCCAGGTCTTAGCTTTATCCTTGAGAGAAAAAGGGAAGAGCTTCAGGCGGATTATATCTTTTGTGCATGTTCGATCACTGAAAGTCTCACACACCTCTTCAAACTCCCGAATGTGGAGATATGGCAATCCGATTCCAATCCATGGTAGGTGGAAAGTATTTGGATCATTCCATTCCTAAAACAAAATTACCCTACATTATATGGGAGTAAAATGCAGCCCGGAGTGACTGATCGCTCAGGGTACAATAATTCTCTCAAGGGTCGATATGGTACCTCATCCTCGCTCGCACCTACACTACCGTGTTGTGACATGGCTCTCTCACTTAATGACTTAGTATCCTCACTCGGTGCGCTAGGAGTGTAACCTGGAGGGTCACTCGAAGTATAATTGGACAGTGAATTTGGCGGTGTAGGAGGTGGAACCAAAAATTGAGGAACGCGAGGGGTATATGGGTTGTCTCGGTTGTATTCGACTGTCAAGTTTTCGTGAATGCGCATAGGAGTATCTTGAGGATTTCGTTGTGGATTTTTCATTAACAGGCTTCTGAGAGATGTAGTATTTCTTTTTTTTATATTTTTTTTTTGTCAAAGTTATGGATTAACTCGATCTAACCTACAGTCTACCTAAATCCCCGACAATGGCACCAAAAACTTGACACGACGACAAATGAGTATCTAGTGTGCATGCTATATAGACTCAAGGGCAAGCCTATCGCTCAAGTAATAATCTCGGTAAGTCGAGGTCGAATCCTCGGGGAAATAGGATGAGAAAATCGTGATGACGTTTGGAGAAACGGAGAACCCTAACTTGAGTCTAAAAAAGTGAAAAGTTGCTTTGAATGGGAGGTTAATTATGAACTAGATGCTGAGTTAAATTGACAACTAACTGAACTAAATACTAATGACATGCAGCTACGCTAATTAATCTAAGAGCAGATAAAAAATGTATGAAAGACTTAACTACTAATGAGAACAATAGGTTAGGACACAATCATCCAACCCTAGTGCATTTACCGATGTTAAAATCAACTCTCGAATTAAAATAAATGATTAAATCCAGTCCTTATTAATATCAAGCATTATATATATGAGGTTCAAGCCCGCATCATATATAATCAAAAGTAAGAATCAAGCGGTGTCGAGACAGCTACACGCGTATTGCATTCTTAAGCATCCCGATTACCTAGGGCAAACGAGATCAAAAGTCCTACAACGATTGTGATCACCACAAACACGATTTGACCAATTATTTCATTCGAAAACTTAATTTTATACATATATAAAGAACATCGGGTTGGATTCATGCATCCCAACCCTTAGAAACTTAGTCGGACATAACTAAACTAAATAATAATACAAATTTTGAAAAATAAAATATCATACTATATGGATATTAGGGAGGAAGAACGTGCTAAATCAAAACAAATAGCTAATCTAAGTAAACACCAAAGGATTAAAGGAAAAATATTACTTGTATTGAAGAAATCCCAGAAATAAAACTTTAATCTTCACTCAAAATTTACTCTTTGACAAAACTAGGGTTTTTAGTTACAAAACCCTTCTACTACTACTGGAAATCTAATTTTTTCGAACCCCTAATATCGTGAAACAAACTTGAATAAATAGCCCACAAAATTTACAAGAGATTGAGCCAATATACAACTCTTAAGAAAGAAAATGAAATTCTGAGAAAATCCAAAACGATCCGGATCGGTGGGACTAGGCGGTCTGGATCCTTTAATTTTAATTGGTCCGGATCACTCTTGATTTTCATTCAGATATTTTGTTGCCAACCGGTCCAGATCTTTTATTTTTAATAGGTCCGGATCGCCCTTGAAATTCCTCCTGGACTTTTTTCTTGACTTCTCTCATCTTCAACTGATCATAACTTCTTCACCGTAGCTCGGATTGAGGTTCCGTTTTTCAAGTATTCTTGTGATTGAAAGATCTTAAACTTTACAGTTGGCCCCACATCCGAACTAAGGCTGCAAAGTTATGAAAATTCCCTTTTTAACTTTCCTTCTTTGATTTCTTTCACTATTTTTCCAATTTCTTTCTTTCTCGATAATTTAAATGCCTGCAAAACTCATGAGAAATACATGAAACTAGATGTACTTGTTCGAGGGAGTCATTAGTAAGGAAATTGGATAAATTAACACCTTTACATTATTCGAGATGATAAAAATCCCTAAATTAAGGGGATAAATTAGGAAGAATTTATGCTTAGTCACTTTACGAGCTTGTAGGTTGGTGCCAGGTCCAAAAATGATCCCCATTTGAGAATTAGGAGAAATATAATGATTTAAATTAGCAGACTATTAACGGAACACATTGAACTAGAAGAAAGAATATCAGCATAAAAGAAAACAACACATGCGTGAGGGGGAGAATTTCATTGCCACATAACATAAAAAAAAGGCCAATGGCCATTACATGAAATTCTCAAAATAAGGATACAAATCAACACGACTAAAAACCGTACAAGGGGAATAAAAACTCCTAGTCTAAAGAGCCCTAATCTTTCACCTGGTCTCCCTCAACTATGGCTTTCCCCTTGTCAACCACCTGTTGCTCTTGGTCAGCACCTGCACTCCCATTAATCGCAGTAGGAACAATCTTAGTGTTACGAGCAGCATGGTCACCACCTTCCCTTTCTTCTTCTTCTTATTCTTCTTCTTCTTCTTCTTCTTCTTCTTCTTCTTCTTCAATATAAGGGTCAGGACCAGGAGAATGAAGGCTAACAAGATCAGAATCTACGGGAGCTCCACCAGCCTCCAAACCTTGGTCCCATCCCTTCTTTAACGAAACCTTGCAAGAATAATCCATCTGACACTCAACATCATCGTAATCTTTGTAAAAGCCCTCACGGTAGTTGTCATCCTTCGTTTGGGGAAGATCACCCTCCTACTTGGAAACTTTGTTAGTTAAATTTTTATTGGCCTCCACCAGTTTGGACTTCTTAGTAATTAATACCTTCTGAGTAGCCCCGAGAGCATCATATGCCTTAGAGATCTCATTTTTTTATGCTCCCACTCTTAGCGAGCATTGACAAAGGCAACCTTCTCGGCCTCCAGGGCTTTCTTCAGCTCCTCCTCCCTTCTGAAGCTATTAGATTGATTGTCCAAAAGGGTAGTTAAATCAGAAAACATCTATGAGTAGGAGAGAATAATAGAGAATCAGAGCAGAGAGCAAAGAGTAAAGAAAAAGAAACAAGCATAAAAGATTTACCAGTGCCATCCCTTATACAGTCTTGAGGGTGAGTAGAGTCGGCCCCAGCCTAGAGGAACGCTCGCGATCAGTAATGAGCACCTACCTCTTTAGGAGATCAGGGGAAAAAAAGGAGGAATTACCCACACTATCCCCCTAAAGACTAGGGACAATGGGCACTCTAGAGGACTACTGGGCTAATTTTTTCTTGGCCTCAGCTCTCTCCTTCTCTTTCCTCTTCTCTTCTTCTTTATTTCTCTCTTCTTCTATCTTTTTTTCTCTTATTCTTCTCTTTTTTTATCTCTCTCCCTCTCTTGCTCCCTCCCCTTATCAGATGGGTCAGAACCACTGCCCTTGGGAGAGCCTACTATAAAAAACTTCAGAGCTGGAATCCAATAAAAAAGGATCGCATGATCGTCATCATCATCAGGAAGCCTTAACCTCCCCTTCTTGACTAAAGGAGCCATATCCTTTTCTTCATGTTCTTCTTCTTCTTCTTCTTCTTCTTCTTCTTCTTCTTCTTCTTCTTCCTCTTAATTCTATTCATCCTCTTCTCTCTTCTTAGCTCTCTTCCTTTTCTTCAGAATTATCCTCCTCAATAAGAACTGAATCAGAAGGACCTACCTCTGGAGCTTTTAAAATGGGAACCTAATCAACTGGTCAAGCAATGAAGTAGGTGCCCATGTTCTTGTATTCCAAGAGAAAGGTCGTCGACCTAGGATGCTCACCTTTTATCAATCTCTCCTTTATGCTCCAGGCCTTCATAATATCTTTAGTATTAATTTCACTAATGTCATGCTCTTAGTTCTTGGCATGAGCTGCAATAATAAATAAGAGGAATATCAGTCACAAGAATGAGAAGAGTTCACAAGAAGTTAGCAAAAAGAAAAAAAAAGGAAGCGACCTATTTCGGCCTCTCCATATTAAAAAACGGTAAGGACACATGGTCTCTACCCCTCCAACGATGGAGGGTGTTGCCAGTTCCTTGCAATGAACCCACTTTCCCAGTAGTCTTTGTGGGAATCCAAAAGATATAACACCAGAACTCGCTCGGCTTTCCTGGTTTTCAGATACAACAAACCATCTTTGGTCTTTTAGAACACATAACAGTAACATATCTCACTAATACCTAACCTTGTTCCATAAAGTGTATTTATCCTATGGACACCATTTACTATCTTCCATACGCTGGGGGAACATTGAGCAGGAACAATAGCAAAATACCTAAAAAATCTAATAAACAACTCATTTGGGGGGAATGTCAAACCCCCCTTGAGTTATCAATAGAGTGTGAATCCAGTACCCCCATCAACTTCAGGAACATTACGAGGAAGGGGGCATAGTTGATAATCACCCAGTTAGGGATGTTATACTTGTGCCTAAACTCTTTTACAGATTTACCATCTAACATCGCCATAACTGAATAAGTAAGAAGAAACCCTAGCTACAGTAACTAGCTAAAAGAACCAAGAAGGAGCAGAGACTATAACTTACAGGCGGTAATGAGGCTTTGAGAAATCACAGAAAAAGGGGAACTTCTACGTTTAAAGCATAAGAGGAGATTAGGAACAGAGTAATCACAAGAACGACCAAAGACAGTGAACAAACATTTGAGTACACACTACATGATCACCACAAGACTCTAATGATGAGTTTCAACTTCCCATGAAGATTTTAGCGCTTTAATTTCTTTTTTAAGACAAGTGTGCCCTTCATGTAGACCTTCCTATTACAAAGATGCCATCACGGACTGTCACTACATTTTAAGGCCTTGGATCTCCGACCTAGTTGAAATCTTTTGGCCTATAGTTATTAGCCCAAAAATTTCAAGGGCAATTGTGGGAGCCATTTTTTACAAGTCCATGAGAGTAGCCGACCAAGATAACTTGAGTTATTTGGCCCGACCCAAATCATAACTTAATTTCTACATGAACAATTTAGTTAGAGGAGGATAATCGCAGATATGGTCAAATCAGGTGCCAAGAATCTCGGTCGAGATATTCAAGAACCTCATGGCCAATACACGAGCTATGATGGAGTTCCTTAAATAACTCAAACTCTATAACAAACATATTTATAAATTGTACACCCTGACTTGGGGCAAAGGGATGAAAAATTATAATCGTTGAGAGACACTTAATAAGATCAAGTAACCTCCTTGTGGACGTAGGCAAGTTCTCGAACCACGTACATCGTTGTTGTCTGTGATCCCATTTACTTTCTTTTTTTTGTGATTATTTTTATAGATCCTTTATTGTGAATTTTTCTGCACTCACGGGCGGGAACATTCTACACATGCTTGCTATATGCTTGGGGGGTACAATACACACCCCAGACACTATATATACTCTCATTCTTCATTAATGAAAATGATCGAACTATTCAAACCCTAGCCCAAGCTTTGCTTGTAGAGAAAGAAATTGTTGAGAATTGTATCACTAAGGCCATTAGTGCCCCTTTTTTATAGTGAAATTCACTCTCACTTGCATAGTGGAATAAGCCAATTTTTGAACCACTTATATGCTAGAGTTTATTCATCTTTCCCCGATCTCCTTCTTCACTTATATACTTTCTTATAGACCATTATTGCACCTTCAAAATTGTTTTGGATTGAGATCATATCAGTTTACTTATTGATACTAAATCAGGCATCATCAACCACCGTTTAAATCCCAACTTTTGAGCCTTAAATACACGGTTTACCCTTTCTCTCTCAATACTCTCCAACTCAAACACTCGGTTTTATTTTTTCTCTCATCATACTCCCACATAAAACTCAAAAGCCCAGATCTACTTCACTGAAGGAATAAATCACTGTATTTTTTTAGTGGTTCCATCGACTTCACTGGAGGGATTTCAGCGGATCACTGGAGATCTCTCAAATGGCACCGTAAGTAGAGATCATGAATACTTGGGTCGTCGAAGGTAATTTTTTTGAACAGTTGCATTTTCTTTCATTTCCTATTCCTATTCCTAATTTCTTTTTTTTTAGTTTCTTAATTAAGTATTTGAGTTTAATTTTGTTTTTTAGACTTTTTTATTTTATTTTTAGTGTTGTAATCAATCAGTTTCATTAAGTTTTTTTTTACTAAACCTAATTCTCATTGTATATTTCAGAAAAATGGAGCCTTCTTCTTTCATTGAGAATAACAAAGAACTTTGGATAGTGGAAGATATGCAAATTGAATTTGAATTTGAGGACAGTGGGAATGTGGAAATTGAGAAGGTTCAAAAAGTCGATTTTAATTCAGAACAAGACAATTTATTCAACCCTTATGTAAAGTTGGAAAAATACCCAAAGATTGTGCAGCAGTTTGAAAGTTTGGATAATGTTTAGAACTTATACAATGAATATGCTAAAAATATCGGATTTAGTGTGCATAATTCCATGATTAATAGGCGTCGGGAGATGAATGAGATCATTAGGAAGTCATACGTATGTTTTAAAGAAGGGAAGAGTACGGTTGTAACGAAATTGGGGACATCTAGATGCTGATGGGCCATTAGAGAGAATTGAAAAGCTAAGCTTGTGGTGTTGCGGTCGAAAGACAACAAGTTTGTGATTAATATATTTGTGGAGGGTCACAATCATCCATTAGCTAGCCTAATATAATCTCATTTTCTACAATCACATCGAGGTGTTTCTAATGCCTAAAAATGCTTGACTCAACAACTTGGTGCAGTTACCAAAGCATCAATAATGCAACCTATTGGAGTTATATGCGGGTGGGTTTGGGAATGTTGGCTTCACTAAAAAAGATTTGTATAACCAAGTCCATAATAAATGTAGTGAGTTAGTTGGTCGTGATGGAGACATATTATTAGAGTTTTTGAATTTAGAGCAACAAAAGAACCCTTCCTTTTAATTTAAAATTGAGTTGGATAATGATAATAGAATTAGGCATTATTTTGGTGCGGATGCCACATCTAGATGAGCTTATGGGTGTTACGGTGATGTGGTGGTGTTTGATACTACATAGAATACAAATAAATATAGTTTGATATTTGCAACACTAAAATCCTTCCGGTGAAGTAGATGACACCACTGAAAAAACACAACGATTTATCTCTCCAGTGAAGTAGATCTGGGCTTTTGAGTTTTGTGAGGAAGTGTGATGAGAGAGAAAATGAAATCGGGTGTTTGAGTTGGAGAGTGATGAGAGAGAAAAGGTAAACCTTGTATTTGAGGCTCAAAAGTTGGGATGTAAAAGGTGGTGTCATTTTGTGTATATTGATTTGTGTTTCACTAATGATGCACCGATGATGTATACAAAGTGATGCACAGGAGCCTCTCTCTCTCTCTCTCTCTCTCTCTCTCTATATATATATATATATATATATATATATATATATATGTGTGTGTGTGTATATGTATGTGGTGGGAGGGTTATTTTTGGTTAATATGTAAGGAAAAAACAAGGATTCTTTTTGGATTTGCTACATGTTTTTTTAATAAGTAAGGATGACAATAATTAAACCATATCAAATGATATGTATGCTAACTGGTATTTCAATTTTAATTGCATTTCTTTGAATACATAGGTTACAAGTACATTTCATGCCATTTTGATAATTAATTCATTGGCTAAGACTAATTTTGTTATAAATATTTTTTTGTCTTCTTTAAGCTAAATCAACTTGATCCTCAAACATATTGATATTCTTTAAGAACCTGTGGATTATTTTCCTCGACCAGGAATAGATTTGGGTATTAACCCAATTAAAAAAATCACTATAAAAATTGATTTTTAACTAATAATTAATTTATGGGGTAAATTCTGAATTACCCCAAAATTCAGACATCCATGAAATCTTCTTCTTTTGGCAAAAAAAAAATGAGTAATGTGGAAGAAGAATTTGGAATAGGTGAAATAAGAAGAATTATATGTATATATAAGATTTTTGGTTATGTCTAACGGGAAAATGAAGTTTGCTTTTGGCCCCTAAGTTCATCTGGACAACCAAGTAGACATTTCATTAAGTTATGAGTACCACTACATGGACCCTTTTTTCATACCCGCTTTGATACACGCCTAATAAGACAATGCTGATAAGGGGTTGTACCTTGTGCCTTGACGAAACCCACAACAACAAAATATAACATTTTTATGCACCGAGTATGAAAAAAGAGTATCAAAGTGAGTCTGTGTAGATTCTTAAGTTATATATCGACTTCAGTTAGTTGCTCAAACGACAGAGTCATGAAGTGTTAGGTTTCATTTTGATTACTTTAATGTGCATGAGAGTTAAATTTGTAACTTATGAAAGTAAAGTGTGAGGTTAAATTTGCATTTTTTTCTAAAAATAAAATAACAATAGAAAACTAAAGTCGCCCTTATTTTAGTTTAGTCCCCCGTTTAATAATGCGATAAGAGTAGGTTGGAGAGGTTGGTGTGCAAAAGTATGGGGAGCTTTATCATCCACAACTCAGCCGCCTCATCCCTCTGTCTAACCAACACTTCCACACTCCACTCTCTCCGTCAACCCATCTCCCCCTCAATTGGCTTCACTCAACGCAAAACCAGAGGTTTATCGGTGGTCACACGTGGAACCCCCGGCCCCACCACATTTATCTTCGCTTTCATATTTCCCCTCTCTCTTCTCGCCGTAACCATCTTCACTTCCGTAAGAATTGCCGATAAGCTCGACAACGATTTTCTTGAAGAGGTACGTCTTCTGCTTTTTATATGCCTTCTTTATGTTTAATTCTTCATACCCACTTCCACTATTTGCCTTTTTCGACCTCTTACTAGTTGTTTTGTTTCATTGCTTTCCAAAATTATTATTTTTTTAGTTTGTTCAAAATACATTATAGCTATTTGCTTCAATTGTTTGTCTTACGGTTAATGAGTATAAATGAAGCATCTCTATATTGTTGTATTATGTGTACTCAAATCATGTTACAAGTGTACCAAATCCTATACATATTTGTATCTTTTATCCTCACTTGATCATAGTAAACTGGCAAAGTATAAAGTTAACCAAATTGGGTTGGGAATGAGTGGTTCTCAGCCAGTGGGTCTAAAAAATTCCAATTTGAAATATTTGAATTTGTATTGCTATGTGAATTGCGTATTGTATATGCAACAATATATTTGTGATGGGCATTTGGGGTGTAATTTATATAACTAAATGTGCGTAACATGTCATATGATATTAACAATTATGGAATAACCACCAAGCAAAATACGATTTAAGGTGCAATAGAAATTCAAATGCTATTCAATTTGCATAAGCACCCTATTAGATCAAATTGCATTACAATTATACTAAAATTTGTAAATATAAGGTCAGAAAACCCTATACATGTTATCGAACATATCTGAAATGTTGACCTAAAATTCATCCCTCCAAAATAGAAACAAATAACTGATGCCTAGGGTTGTAAACGGATATTCGAAAATCCGCATCCGTCCGATATCCGAATCCAAATTTGCGAATATTTATCCGAAAATATGGAAACGGATACGAATATGGATACTCTATAAAAATATCTGAGAAAACGGATACGGATACGGATAGTACTAGTATCGGACATGGATAATCCGTATCCGATGCGGAGTATCCATTTTATCGGATATCCGTTTTACCGGATATCCGTATCCGTCAAACATATGTTTAAAATATTACTAATAATATTAGTATTAGTATTACTAATAAATAAATATTAAAAAAAAACTTAATCGTTTATTCCCCAAAACAAAATAAACACATACTCCACTCAAAATAAAAACACCCTAAAGTTATTATTTTATTGGGTATATTATAAAATGTCATGTATTATTATTTTATTAGGTATATTATCATTGAGTTACACTAAAGTTACAATACACCCTATCACACAACGTACACCGACTAAAGAACATATACTCCACTAAAAAAAAAATAACTTCGTTTCATTTCTCTTTCGTACAAAACAAGAGAAAAGAAACTCTCATGTGGTTGTTCGTTAGTTTTCTTAATTATAAATAAATGTAAGAGAGAAACAGAAAAGAATGTAAGAGATAAACAGAATAGAATGTAAGAAAGAAACAAAAAAGTAAAGAGATGGTTTTGATTGTGATGAGAACTAAAGTTAACAACATGTATATTATATACAAAATCAAAATGTATACTTATTAAAATAAAAATATCAGTATGTTTTGAAGACAAAAAGTCCATGAGGTTATCATTCTCAATAAATTTGATTAATCTAAAAGGTGCATATTTATTTCTACTGGCATGGAATGCGACTGTTTTTTTTTTGGATGGTTTTAAACTCATATGGTTGTAAATTATGGATGAATTTAAGCCATATTATCATTATGGAATGATATTATTATTATGGAATTCATAATTATTGATATTAGGAGGCAATAATTTTGTTATATATTTATTTGGATTGGATTGGATTTCATTGGATTGGATATTTTAATTGTTATTTTTTGCGATGGCTAAATAATGTAAACGGATACGGATATTATCCGAATCCGATGTATTCGAGCGGATATGAATATGGATAGTTGTTTTAACTATCCGGGGGGATATGGATACGGATACGAATAATACATTCAAATAGCGAATACGGATATGGAAAACATGGTATCCGATCCGTATCCGTCCGTTTACCACCCCTACTGATGCCCACACTTGCTTCACATAATCTACTTTTAATATAAGCTTCATAATCATGAATTTGTAAGAAAGTATAAGAATAAGAATGAGCCCTACAGAGTGAGGCTCTCCAACATACTTCCTAACAATATATCTATGAACATTTTCATTTTTTAAAAATAGTAAAAAAAAATATAGTTTTCAATCAAATTTGATATACATGATTTCCATAATGAGGAAATCATCCACAAAAAATTACTTCCAAAAATTTAACTTGGAAGAGGGTGAGATGATAACAAGTTTCAATGGTTAAAAATGCACGTTCATCCAATTTTCAAATCGCCCACTTCCAAGTTGTATTTTTGGATAAATTTTTTTGTAGATGATCTTCTCATTATGGAGATCATGTATACCAAATATGGTTGGAAAAAAATATGTTTTACTATTTACAAAAAGGAGTATGTCCATAGGTATGCTGTTAGGAGGTATGTTAGAGACCCTCACTAGAAATACATAATCCAAAAATTAGCAATCCTATACGTGCCAAAATTAATGTGAGAGCCTGAATTTTCGCAAAATGGTCAAGAAAGCTCTGAGAGCTGTAGCGGTGCACGACATTTTTGTACTGGTGAGCACGATGGACTTTGGCATGGGGAGCAAAGAGAGAGTAACCTGTGGTGAATCAATAAAGAGAGTGAAAGAGAGATGTTGATCTTGACAGAGAACATAGAAAGTATTAATGGAGATTGCTCTAATGAGTGTGTGGCTCTGACACTACATACAAATTCAGAAATAACAGAAAGAAGGTAGGGGGCAGAGGAAAAGGAAACATATTACTTGCAAAGGAAGCTTCTCATTTTAAACCAGCCCCAAAAGGTTATACCAATTGAGCTACAAGACATTGGTTCAACCTTGATAACTTCATGATATTTGTGACACCTCGATTCCGCTCGTTTAGCCTCTTAATGTGTAAATGGAATCATTTACGGCCCTAAAAAATTGAGCTTGAGGACTCGTTCGTCAAGCAAATGAACCGAGCTCGAACTTCATTTCAAGCTCGACTAGGCTCGGCTTAGCACAGTTTGTTTGCAGCCCTGCCTATTAAAATATGAACAAGTGACTCAGAATTTGACTTAATGATCATCGGACGATCAAATATAACAGAACATCGAATAATTACAAAAAGCTTTGAGATCTGTTATATTCGAATTAGGTATAAACTCTCTTTATATACATTCTCTTTATATTCACGTAGACAGTAGTATATGAAGGAAAATGACAGGTTGAGGTCTGAGGCTGGGGTTCCTTTGTCCCTACATTTCACTTGGTTTAATGTTTTAGGTAGGTTGTTGGATATTGAGAAAAATGAAATTTTTGTGGTGGATTTTGATATTGGTAGAGAAAGTCAACGTTTTCATTTGCAATTTCTGATTACACTAAATTTTTTTAAGTGGAGATGAACAAAAATTCTTCAGTATGGTGGAAGTTATGATTATTTTTTTTCAATTGTTTTTACTAAATATTGTGCCACCCTGCCATATCTTTATTTATTTTTGCTTTATTCTCCACTTTTGTTAAAAAAAACTAGTTTTTAGCCTCGCGCAATGCACGGGTGCTTTGTATTCCTTTATGTACATAGTAGTAAAATTTAATAATTAAAACTAGATCAAATAAAGTATGGACTTGCAGAAAAATAGAGCGTGAAGAAAAAATAAAGGAATAAAAAGATAATGAAGCATGAGACAAATTGACATAGGTGTTTAAAAAAATATGCAATCCATAACATTTATCAAAATAGCATCCACTTTAGCGGTAAACCTCATAGGCCACACAATCTTGTTCGTGCAGTTCTTATCTTAGACTATAAGCCATATAATCTCATTCAAATTTTATTAGGTCAATTATATAATTTTTACATTTCATTTTCCAATTTGAGTGCAATGCGAAAATTAATCTGCAACTATGAAAATGTCGCGGTAACTCTCGTTGTACTTTGCATTTTACCCTATGCTATGGAGTAACACCAAAATTTTGGTGTAGTAAATTAACATTTGGCATTTTTATGTGGCAAAAACTGTGTTATAAAAATGGAAAATGTCTAACCGTTCAATCTCAACAGTTTTTTTTTAGAAAAAAAATACCCTCAAAAGATTACCCAAATCGATTAAAATATTATTATATAAAATATACAATATATAATTACATAAACTTGCAAAAAAAATTATCATAATAAAATAAATTATAAAGAAATATGTGTTTGCCTAGCTAGGATAATATAATCCACCAGAAATTAAAAAGTGAGATTGAGACTTGGATGTCCAGAAAGAGAAGACTATATCGGGTATAATTATCCACCCAAACTTTTAGAGATACACAAATTTGACAAAGAAATGGAGATTTATAAAAACTACATCATAAATTTAACGAGACTTTAGGAAATATGCTCATGCATAAAATAAATTTAAAAGGACAAAGATGAGCAAGATATAGACAAAATAACGTTAACTAATTTTGCTTAAGTGATCTTGTGGTGTGTAATATATGAAGAGAAGTATGCTGAAGCAACTAAATCATTGATTTGAAAATAAGTGTGTTGAATTATAGAAGAACGAAATCCCAACCCCATCCTCTCTCTCAACCCTCACCTTTCAATCCATCCACAAACATTATGGTTTTGATCAAAATTGAAGATGCACATTTAAATTTTCAAACCAATTAGTAGGAACAAAGGTTTTCATACAATTTACTAATTTTTCTTTCGATGGTCTGTGTATTGCAAATTATACACACACACACACATATATAAATATATATATATATATATATATGTGTGTGTGTGTGTGTGTGTATGTGTGTGGAGGGGGGGTGGGGGGGGATGATCGCAAGTGGACCTAAAAAGTGAACTTTTTAATGGACTTTAACAAAAAAACGCCTAACAACCCATTAATTTGAATTTCTATAGCATAATTGGTCCGCGGCAACGGACACGCGTGTGACCCGAGACCTCCTTACCCACCCTATACCCCCACCCCCTTCCCCCTTCCCCCCACCATGACAGACCACTAGTTAAAAAAAATTAAGTTGTTGGAATGTTTATGATGTAAATCTTCAAATGCGGAGCCATTATCATTACACTACACAACAACAACTACTACTAATAAATTAGACTAGTAAAATGGGTTTCTTTCTCTCTCTATTTTCAATTCTCAATATTCAAGGTTAAGTACAAATGAGGGTCAAATGGCCTATTTATAGGAAGAGTTGGCTTGCTAGCCAAGCTATTACCCAAAATGACCAAAAAGGACAACTAATACCTAAAAATGACTCATTAGCCCCAAACATACTTGAAAACTAATTAAATATTAAAAATAAAGGAAAATTACAATAAACCCTAAACTAAAAATAGAAACTAAAAGATAGTTGTCTCCCTTAGACACAACCATGTGCCATGTGTCGTTAGAAATCCCATTCACAACATTCTCCCCGTCTTCGAAAAAGCTCTTCCTCGAATTTGGAGGGTGACTCATCAATGCCACATGAACATGTGTCAGTACAAGTGTGTTATCTTCCAAAGTAAAGCAAAACCCCAAATCAAATCCAACACGCAAATGAGCCGACCGAACTTCTGTTAAACCCATATGGACTTTCAGCAAGTGGATCTAAGACGCTCGAATATCAACGATGTTTTCCTACAAAATCCGAGCAACCAAAAACTGACGATCACTCTGCTTTCTCAACACCATAATAAGCACATGGTTGCAACTTGGCTTGGTGGACCCTTAAATCTGACCGGACGATACAAGAGGAATGAAGACGGTGACAGCCCCAGTGGCAAATAGTCAAAAAATGTATCCCCCGATGGGTACATTTCTCATGGAAGTAATATGTTGTGTCAAATATTGACCGGAATAGAGGTCAATAAGGAGGGTGAGATTGGCTCAAAGTAGGGCAGGCCCGTTTTGGGTCGGATTTGATTGTTGATGGGCATTAATGAGTGGGAGAAGGGGTAAAAATGGGGTTAAGAGGGAGTGGGGTTGTTTTGGGGGTTTAAAAATAGGGTTAGGGTTTGATTTGGTAGGTTTGATATGGGTATTTGATGGAGCAAGGCAGCGGGGTAGGGAGGGGGGGCTGGTTTGGACTGATGGTGTTGTTTCGGGGGCTGTTGGGAAGGGAATCAGCACCTGAAATGGCCTGGAAGTGGCTGTCCAATCTCTGTAGCGGTAGGTGGGAGGGTTCCCGCCCTTTTTTGGGCAGTTTCGGTCACTTGAGTTGGTCGGCGGGGATGTTCAAGGGTTTTGGGAAAGGAACCAGCACCGAAAAAGGGCCGGGGGTCGTGTCGGAGGCTGTCCGAAGTGGAGAGGGGCTGCTGGGGTGTTTTTCGGGTCAAAACAGGGGCTGGTTGGGGTGTTGGGATGGTCCGGTGGCAGGGGGAAGGTGTCGGGGTTGAACAGGGGTGGGAGTGGCCTAATCGGAGGAGAAACACGCTAGTTTGAACCTGTTCGGCAGTCGGCCCTGTTTGGCAGGAGGTTTCGGCCTTTCAGGTGTATTTTCGATCACTGTGGTTTGGTCGGTTAGGGTTGCTTTGGGCTGGAAGGAGGTCGGAACAGGGGTGGTGTGATCGGCGGCCAAAAAGGGGGAAAATAGGTTTTCGTCAGGGTTTGTTAGTTTCTTAATTAGGGTTTGTATGTTCTTGATTTCTTGAGGATTAGGGTTTGTATGTTCTTGAGGATTAGGGTTTGTATTTTGGTGTGGTGGGTTTTCTTGAGTGAGGGTTTGGGTAAAAATTGAAGACGAAAATTCATGTAAACGGGGTGGTGGTTGTGTGACGGTAAGAGGTGGATAAGGAGGAGTGTGGTGGTGGAGATAGAGGGTGGAAAAGGTAAAAGAGTTGGTATCTCCTCTTTTAGTGGTGATGGAATTTAGGGTTTCCATTCACCCGATTCTCATTTAGGTATTTATCAATCTTTCGATTGAAGGGTTGTCGGAGTTGAAATCTCCAGTCGTGACCCTCTTCACACACCCCGACGAACACCAAGAACAAAACTCGCTCTGATACCAATTGACGTAAATGACGTCAAATGGGAGCAAGAAAAGATAATTCTCTCTCTAAACTCTCTTAAATCTTTATATCATTAAATGGAAGAATGGCTCAAATGAGGCTACAAAAGATTATTTATAGGAGGAAGGTTGCTTGGCTTATAAGCTAACAATTTAATTACAATTATGCCCTTAAGTGACAAATAGCTTTCCTCCCTATAAATACTAAGCAAAAGGAAAATACAATGAAGGCTAAAAATAGAAGAAATACTAAAAATGATGAAAAAGCCCTTATTCACATCACCCTCCCCCCCTTGAAAGAGTTCATCCTTGAACTCAGAGGGGAAGGCATTCAGTGTCACCATTGATGATAGTAATAAGAGCTGGTTGGGGTGGGATCTCCTTTGCCTCCTCAAGATACTCATGATCGCCCGAAGCTAGGAGAGCGCGACGGCGGGGAAGGGAACAATCTGAGGCTTTATGACCAATCACCCCACAGTTGTAGTATTTAAAGGTGACAGGATGAGTGGTTGCAGGAGGAGGAATCGTGGGAGTAGGAGTAGCTGCAGTAGACGGAGTCACGGGAGGGGCAAAAGTCACTGGTGATGGAGGAGCTGTCGTGGAGCGGCCACGAGGAGCAGGAGCAGACTGATGGAAAGACTCTCAACTTTAGTCGCGTACTCAATCGCCTTAGCAAAGGAGGTGACGTCACGTAAAGCGAGGTCGCGCTGGATATAGCTCTGAAGGTCGTGAATATACCAGTTGATCATCTGTTCCTCGCTTTCACCGAGGCGGGCACGAGTACAAAGAAGCTGGAAGCGCTCAATGTAGTCCAAAACTGCGGTGTCCTGTCAAAGAGATTGGACTCGCAAGAATATATCAAGCTCGTAATTGGCGGGAACAAAGCTATCATCAACTAGGCACGAAGCTCCGCTCCAGTCTGTATAGGAGGCTGACCCTCAAGAACACTCGCGTAGCCCTGAAATATAGTGGTCGTTAGTAAGACACACCGACGACCCTTCAGTCGCTTGTACTCAAATATTGGATCCATATCGACAAGTCAGTCAACAACGGCATCGGGTTATAGGTGGCCGTCAAACATCGGGATATCGACTCGAATGTCACCCTGCATGCTCCTCGAGAGTAACTAAAGCGCCAACTGTGTAGTGGTATCCCCACTCTGTAGGGCTGCGGCATCCTCATCGAGATTATCATCGCTTGGCGGAGGAAGTAGAGCGAGCTGTGGGCGTCTCCGAAGCGGTGGATGAGGACAGTTAAGAGCTGGTGGTGGTAATGGGGCTGGGGGAGGAGATGTATGAGGTGGAATGTTGTCTCGTGGTGGGGAAGGAGGGAGAGATGGAACTAACAGTTGGCGGTAGGGGCAGTGGTTCATTTGATGTCCTTTTTGATAACACAAAAAATAATGGCGCTCGAAGAGAGGTATGTATGGAGTAACCTTCGGGCCTAGGGAGTCAAAATGAGAAATATCATTGCGCCACCCCATAGGAGGGGGTGGCTCAAAGCGGAGTGGGGTCGTGGTGAAGGGGGGCCATCATGTGGGGGTAAGGTAATCCACTCCCGTACCCGCTCATGGGAATCAATGGGTGCGGAATGAACAGAATGGGTCCCATGGAGGATGATGATGAGGTACATGTGGGGGGTGACTGGGTGGGGAAGATGTGTGTAGGATAGGTGGAGGCGGAAGCGTGGGGAAAGCGAAATGGGGTGGGTGAGGATGTGTGGAAACGGATGGAGCGGGGGCATGGAGGGAAGGTGGGGCGGTTCGAGGTGTTTTTGTGGATAATGGCGAGGATAAATGAAGATAGGAGGCAAGGGGTAGTCATGTGGCGGTGGAGTGGGGAAATTTGGTGGGTGGTGGTGGGGAGTGGGGGGAAACTAGAATACGGGGTGGAAGAAGGTGTGGTGAGGGGATATGGTGGTGTGATGAAAATTTGGGTGGTGGTGGGGAGTATATGGGAGGAGTTTATGAATTTTGGAGGGTGAAATTAGGGGGAATGTGGGAGGGTTGAAATTCTAGGGTTTGGTATTCAAGATTCGAGTTAAGTGACATGTAGGCTTCATTTGGCAATGGAATTGATACCTTTGTGTGTGAATGAATTAGTTTTGAACCCTTTGCGTGTCGAATGTCACGGATAATCTCGACAATAGTTGAAGAGTACGTTCCGATTAAGGGTGGTGTCATTTGAACACATAAGGGAGTCAAATTTAGCAGAAAATTGTCGGAATGAACTGGAGATGTCAAACGACCCTCGGTAGGGGCCCAAGCCGTCGGAGGGCTCAGGTGCTGCTGACGGCGAACGACGGTTCATCTGGACAGGATCTAGGGTTGTGCGACTTCGAAGGAAGTATCCGGTGACATGAGACTACGTTCCGGTGGTCTGAGGTTGAGTTCGGGGTGGATTGGACTGGAACGGATTTGAGTGTTGGATTGTGGCGGCTGGTGGTGGGGCTGTGGCGGCAGACCAGCCTGCTGCTTTTAGGGGTTTGGGGGTTGTTTTGGGTTGGAATGGACGTGTGGTGGTGGGGCACCATCCTCGATGGTGGTGCTTTCTTGATTGAAATTGGGGTTAAGGTTTGAGAAATTAGGTTTTTTTGGGATAGAGGTGTAGAATGGGTTGATTTTGGAGAATTAGGGTTAGGGTTTTGAGATGTTACTGGGGCGGTCTGTGGTGGTTGCCGGCGGAGAACCTCGAGCGTCGATCGCATCTACTGGGGCCGTCAATCGGTTGATGGGCTCCAAGATTTGATTGAAAGGGTTTTTGTCAAAGTTGTTCATCATTTCTTGAACCCACCTTGACGTTGTTTACGAGTTTTTGTTTTACAACAACAACAACCGGTGGAGCGACTAGGTTCTGATATCAATTGATGTAAATCTTTAAATACGGAAGCGCTATTATTACACTACACAACAATTACACTACACAACAACAACAACAACAACAACTAATAAATTAGACTAGTGAAATGGTTTTCTTTCTCTCACTATTTTCAATTCTCAATATTCCAGGTTAAGTACAAATGAGGGCCAAAGGGCCTATTTATAAGAAGAGTTAGCTTGCTAGCCAAACTATTATAACCAAAATGATAAAAAAGGACAACTAATACCTAAAAAGGACTCATTAGTCTCAAACATATTTGAAAACTAATTAAACACTAAAAATAAAGGAAAATTACAATAAACCCTAAACTAAAAATAGAAAATAAAAGATAATCGTTTCTCGTACGCACACAATCACGCATCACGTGTCGTTAGAAATCCCATACACATCAGTTTACTTAGGAGTAAGGGCTGCCATGGTGGGGGTTGTAAAAAAAATATTCGATCGAGGCTTACAAGTGGGTATTTAAAGGGGAGGAGTAACTTAGGCTCCAAGTTAAGGCCCTAATTACAAAAATATCATTACCACTCCTTACATCTAAATAACAAAGCAAAGGAAAGAAAAATACAAATAAAGAAATAAAAGAAAATAAAATGACTAAAAAAAAATCCTAAAGTAGGACCTAGTTCCATCACTCTCCCCCTCTTAAAATCAAGCTCGTCCTTGAGTGTTCAAAATTTGGGGATTCGTGTGGAAATTTCAAAAATTGTGCCAAAAAAGTTGTGGGGACCCAAAAAAAATTCTTGAAACTTAAGGAGTGCACATCCCACAATTTTCTTATTTTATTTCTTCTTCTCCTCTTCGTCTTCACCCAAATCAGCCCTAGATTCCCCTTCCCGAGTCAAAAACTGTGTGTGCAGAGGAGCAAAAGTGGCTAGCAAATGGGTTGAGGGGGTTCGGGGTTTGAAATGGAGTCGGGTTGGGGCGACCGGTGTCGGGTGGGTTGGGGTGGGTCAGATGGTAAAAGAAGGCGTCGGAGGGGGGTCGGTGGGGCAGGGCGCTGTCGACGGGACTTTTGGGGGTTGGGATGGGGTTTCGGTGGTTTTTTTTTTTGGATCGGGGTTGGGGTTGGTCGACTGACAGTTTTTTTGGGGGGGACGGTAGGGTGGGTTATAGAGGATTTTTGAGGTCCGATGATGGCGGGGTAAGGCTGAAGTAGCTGGGCAGAAGCTAGGGGGCGGCTAGGGTTTGTGGTTTTTTTTGGGTTGGGGCAGCAATGGGGGTTGAAGGGTTAGGTTTTAGCCCTAGGATAAGAAAGAGTTAGGTAATTTCTTGTTGCAACTTCGCAATTTGTTGCCTCAACTATCGAATATCGTCGTGTTGATGTTTTGATTTTTTGGGAGCCATTGAAGAGTAGTGTACGATTTGATAAAAATAAAAAAAAAACACCGATATACCAAACGCCAATGTTAGAGCGCCACCCGCTCGGATACTAATTTGACGTAAACCACCCGTCAAAAGGCTTATAAAATTATCTGAACACACTTTAGAGAGAAATACTCGTCTATTTCAAAATTCAAGTGTGAGGCTTACAAGTGGGTATTTAAAGGGGAGGAGTAGCTTACGCTACAAGCTAAGCCCTAATTAAAAAAATGTCATTACTATTCCTTACATCTAAATAATAAAGTAAAAGAAAGAAAAATACCAATAAAAAAATAAAATAAAATAAAATAGAATAAAAATAAAATGACTAAAAAAACCCTAAAGTAGGGACCATTTCCATCGTATATGGGATTGTGTTGATTTTTGGATTTGCCATTTGTTTCAGTCCTAAATGGGTTTGTTGAATTTGTTTATACATCCATGACATATCCACTAAAATTGGCTTGGGTCCCATTTGTTTTCTTTTTAGGTTTATTAAACGGTTTGAGTCAAACCAACATGTCGGGTGAATTACAGTTTGCTACCAGGTCATTGCAGGTTAGTCCAAAAGCCCTTAAATAAACCTAACCCCCCCCCCCCCCTCCCCCCCCCCAAATATATATAAAATGATCTGGAAGAAGATTGATGACTTCACATCTATAAACCCATCTCCATGTCCCACCCCCCCGAGCACGCACACACACATATCAAGACAATAAAAAATCGAAATATACACGAGGACGGAAGACTGCATCAGAAATTTTTATTAAACAGATTTGAGAAAGAAAGATGCGTGTTGCACAGGTGGGGATTTTTTTTAGTGCAGAGAGTGAAGATCTCTACTAATGCCAATCTAGACCGAGGGTTTGTGAACAAAGCCCAATAATTTCTTTAAAATCTAGCAACAAAAGAAAATCAAATTACGAGTATCACCGAGTTGTCATTTCACTTTTTTATAAAGAAAAAGAAATACGGGAACGAACACAAAAGAGAACGATTGGAATTATTTGACGATTCACCAACTCCTTTGGAGATGAATATGAAAAGACATTTAGTTAAAGCTACTCAGATGGGAGAGATTGATAGAAACTTAAATGAAGCGGTTTGAGCTTTTGAAGCCAAATATGAGAAATTGTAGGGAATAAGGATGAGAGGGGTTTGTCTAAATTGCATATCCATTTTCAAGCCACGTGGTAAAGATAAGATTGGGGACACCGTTATTAAATATATATATATTAGATGTAGAAATATTTCACGTTTAGGATTAGAGTCATTACTCTATTCGCTGTTACATTTACCTCGTGAATACTTAGTAACAATATGCTTTGGAATTCTTAAAAAAATGGATAATGTACCATGAAAGCTAGTGATAGTGAATTTGTTGCTTGCATTCAAATGGTTGTTTTATACACCCTCCGTCCCAAAGTAATAATTTTTTAAAGTCAAAACATTTAAAAAAAAATTACTTTCTAAATTTATCCTCCCCCGATGATAAATACCTTTGAATGCAATAAATACACTTAATTAATTGTTCTCTCATTGATATTATTCAAATTGGTAACTTTGTAATATTGCCTAGTTTTGTATACCACTTTTAGAAACAAGGCTATTAATTTGGGAGAGACTAAAAACGAAAGTAATATTATTAATTTGCGATGGAGGGAGTACCTAGGATTTTGTTGTTTGACCGTCAATCCTTTTGAACCAGCTTGCTATAAATGAAGCAATATTAGAGGCAGCCGAGGATGATGACGAAGATCTTGGCAGTTATTTAGAAGAACCTACACTTCCGCGCACTCGTAATCGGCCGAAACGTGAAGCCGAGGCTTCATCATCTACGTAGAGTTGTTTTGTGAGTCCTGATATCCAATGGTATATAATCCAAAGAACAATTGTAGTTCTGTTGTATTACTTATCCAGTGCTACTACTTTATTTTGATCCTTATATATTTACTTAACACTCATATGTATGAAACTAATTAGTTGAGGCAATAATCGGTTAATTTATAGTTTTTTTTTTTAAATTGTAGTGCGTTGCTACATTATCTTTGCAGTATAAAATATCAGTGTGTTGTGAAATATAAGCCTTGCTACATTTTCTTTGCAGCCTCTTTAAACATTCGATGGCAGAGATCCCATACTGAAATGTATAAAACATGTGTTTTCCAAAAAAAAAAAAACTCGTAATAGGGATTGCGATTTCGTCCCACTAACCCCAATAAATACTCAAGTTTGAAGCGTACTCGTATCATTCTGGGCTTAACATTAAAGTTTGTAGGACCTTGAATGCTTCCCTTCAGCAGTATCATTTGAACCATAAACCTTTTAGTCTCAAGTCAAGAGTGCATCCCCGTGTGCACGCATATATATATATATATATATACATAGGATCAGGTGCGGGCCAGTCTACGAGGACGTGGTGTGGACCAATCTTTTTAACATACTAAAAAAATTATTTTGAGTTGATTTTTTATGGGGTATTTAAACATTTCATCCTACCCTTGAAAAAAATTCAGTTCACAATAATGTAAAAAAAAGTCTATCAAAATATGTTAGTTTTAAGTTTTAAGTTGTTTAAACACTTGCTTATTTTGACCAGCTTTTATAAAATAGTAAAAAAAATATTTTGAGCTGAATTTTTTTTAATCGTATGACAAAATGTTTAAATACTACATAAAAAATCAGCTAAAAACATTTATTGAGTATTTAAAAAATTAATCGGCACCAAATTGGTCTTTAAGTATCATCATCTGATCCTGTATCATACTCTGTTCTAAAAGGCCCGCCTAGGCTCCGCCTAGGCCCGCCTAGGCTTGAGGCTTGAGAGAAACGCATCGCCTACGCCTTATTACGCCTTATTACCCATATTCTTAGTAAAAGGCTTAAGGCACACTTTTTTTAAACAAAACAAAGGATTAGTTGACAAATATTGGTTATGGAGCATGAATGTGAGAAAGATGGCTACCAAACATATGGATATATTTTCAAAATTCAAGGTATGCACTATTTTATTATATTACTAGCCTTGGAATAATTAAAATAATAAAAAAAGGACAAACGCCTTTTTACGCCTAGGCTCCGCCTAGGCGCGCCTAGGCTCCTAAGGCTTGAGGCTTGACCTCTACGCCTCGACCACGCCTCGCGCCTTTTAGAACCTTGGTATCATATATATATATATATATATATATATATATGATCCAAATTAAGTCATGTTTTCAAAATCAATGCACCATAATATACCATAGTAGTAGTAGTACAAATCTTGATCTCGACAATTGGTGACATTAGAATTCTTATTTTCTTAAAAAAAAAATAATTTGCAAGAATGAGTTATAGATAATGAGATACCTTCAGTAGTATAAAACCTGGTTAAATAATCTTTATTTTTCTTGAATTAGGAATTTTATCTATTATTTCTTAGATGTTATATGAAAAATCAGTTCAGTTTAGTATTTTTGCTAATTTGCATCACTCATTTGTCAAAGTAACAAATATGCATATAATTGATAAACTCTTGGTCTTGGTAAGTTGATGGAAAGCATGTTTTGCACCAAAATTGAATTCTCATTGGGTAGTCAGGGTCGATGGCCTCAATTCTCCTGTTTGGGCAAGAACATGAGATTAAAATTTGAAAATATATTTGGCAAGAACATTTAATTTTATTTTGCGAAATGGACATTTGGAAAAATACTGATGCAAGGGAAATCATCTCAAACACTATGCTGTTGAAAGTTTTTTCAAAATAGCTCAAAGGATACTGGATTCCTTGAGAATTATTTGGAAATTCAGGCACAATAATATATACCAAAATTCATAATCCAATTAACAGGCACATAACATGTATATATACATATGTGTGTGTTGAAAAAAGGAAATTGTTGCTTGTACCTCTTAATGTGATTGATCTGATTCCAATCCATAGCATTTTGTCTAACAGCATTTTAACATTGGTATCATGTATTACTCATCCCTAAAAAAAGTAATGCACAAGACTCGCGCTTAACTGCAGGATCTGAGGAAAGCGAATGTCGACTGACCTCATCCCATATATAGGGAGGCTGCTCTCATGTCTCGAACTCAAGACCAACCGTAGCTTGGCCGAGGGCACTAATCCCTACGTCCCGATTTATGATTTAAGAGTCACTCCTTGACTTCCACATTTGTAAGGATTTAAGAGTCCCTGACTTCCGCATTTATTAAAGATACCAATAATCAATTACCAAGATCAAGACATTAGCTATTGTGACCTTTAGTCCATTGATATTCAACCAAAAAGGAAAGATGACTCTAAACCCCGGAGGTGTCAAGAAGCAAGAGATCCATTAACAAAGAGCATCCATCTGTCATGATGATTTCACAACACCATTCACTTTATAGCTAAAATCATTCAATCTCACATATGTAATCAGTTTTTGAAACTTCCACATTCATTTGGGAATAAGTGTGAAACAGGATGGCCACTTTTGGAGTAAAGAAAAATAAATAGAAAATATAAACATATGATTTATAATTTACAACCCACAGGGTTCCGCTCACTTATCCAGGAATTGCGTTGACTAAAATGATACACGGCTAATGAGTATATAGCCTGTGTGCCAGACAATCCTTTGAAACACAGGTTTCACAGCTCTTAAGCTACAAAATTAGGTTTCGATAAAAATTTCTATATATACAATGAACTGCGTTTAATTAACTTTTAATTAAGGTAGTTGGATGATCATGATCGAGAATGGTCGTTAATAAATTGATTGATCACCTGGTCCTCTCGTGGCTGCTGCTGCAATCCGTCATTCTGTCCAAATCTCTTGTACTGCAAAGTTCTTGTAACCAGAGATTTATGCATACACCATATTTGGATCTCGGAAAGAATAGAGGAAAATGTGAGGGGGAGAAAAAAGACGTATCAAATAAGTTATAGGCTATAGCATATATTTACTTTTCCTTCATATTTTGATATCCAAAAAGTGTTGGGGGGAAAGAGGTCAATCCCTGGCTTAGTTTATGGCCTCTATTGCTCGAGTAGTATCACAAGCCATACTGCCAGAGACAGCAAACGTCAACGAGGAGATGTTCCCACGTTCAAATTTTGTTTGGTTTGGACCCTGTTTAAATATATTTCACACCAGACCAAACAGGGGCTAATGCAAGTGTTTTGTGTTGTTAATCCCCGGTGGTGAGTGATCAATCAATCATGCTCTGCGTCAACAATAACATCAACCTTTCTCTAGACGCACTCCATTGGCAGGGGAAGTTTCCGTCAATCACTGGTAGTTGCCCCCGCCAATTAAAACATAAAGATGTTTCGATATCAACCTGTAAAGACCAACAGCAATAGTGAAGTCTAAACTCAGAAGACATTAAATCTCAACATAAAAACAAGGATATTAAGAATTATTTTAGTCAATTTAAAGCAAAATTAATTTTCGGTTATTTGAGGTTTGAACACCGATTTATTTTTCCATATTCGATTAGGTCCCCATAAGGTCTAGTCTAATGGCCAAAACCAATCCCTCTTCTCCACTTAAATAAACAAATATATTTTTGGGGGCCAAACTTAGTGGATTACAAATATATTTATATATGTATATGATGAATTTAATGGGAAAACATGAATTTTTGGAGCAATTACCCAGACACCCCCAGTAGCAACAAACCAACCCAGTTATAGAGAGAGAGACCCGTCACTAACATCACAAGAGCTAACACAACCCCCTAGATGGTTTGGCAATACTAACCTGGGCCTCAAAATCACCAGTCACATACCCTTCATCTATTTTCACTCCACTATCACCATTGTATCATCACCTTTATTTCATAACCATCCCCACCATCATATCATATCACACAATAAATTGCAGGTTTATAAGACACACATGGAACCTAAATTTACATCAGCTTCAATGCCTAACAACAAACTTATTGTGGGTGTCACTTTCAAATGAGATTTCATTCCCCACGTGGTGGCTCAGTTTTGGATCCCAAGCAATTCTACATGGTAATGGGTGCAGGAAGGAAAAATCAGATAGCCAGGAGAAAGATGCTTTATCATCACAAGTATTAGGCCAATTCACACAACTGATACTTTAAAATCTCAATAATGAACTCTACTCAATTTACAGGGATTACAAATTTATTTACAGCACTAGAATGCTCAAAGTACTATAAAGACAGATTAAAAAAAAGGGGCAAATCCAGTGCACGAGGCTCCCGCCACTGCAAGCGTAGATGTACTCAGCCTTAGAATGTTTCCGCGACTCGAATCCGTGACCTCTAGGTCACAATGTGGCAACCTTACTATTGCTCCAGGTAATAGAAAACATTTGACACTTGATAATTAACAAAATATAAATAAGATTAAATTAATTAGTAATTCCGAAATGAATATAAGAACTTATAGCAAGAACATTGGAAGTGAGAATATTCTTTAGAAGATGAAAAAGGGTAATGTGGATGAGAGTTTTTTTAACAAAATTGGATAAGAAAAAAAGGGTAAAATTCAAGTTGCGGACTCGTGAGTAGAGTCATTTAGGAGGGGAGAAGGTTCAATGGTTTAAACACAACATCCCATCTGAGGAGAAGGCCCGGAGGGTGAATTTCAAACATGAAAAGAATAAATTCCCAGGACTTGATGGCAATTTTACAAGACAGTATATTGTTAACAATGATTTGCTGACAGTTCTCCAGGAAGTTTACAAGAGGGGTGGTTAACGAATGCACTAAGAGACCCATATTTGTTGTATCCCTAAGAAGTATTAGACGAGGAGAATTAAGAATTTCATAAGCTTATTGACATGTTTGTAAGAATTGACAGCTACGTAATGTCATTGAGATTGACCAAAGGACTTAAATTTTCCCTTCTCTCTAGAATATTTTAACACAAAACCCTCTTCCTTACTGAACTGCGGGCAGCATGTAAGAGATGAAGAGAGTAAAGAAAATGGAATGAAAGCTACTAAGCTTGCTAGTTCACACAAGTAATGCCAACAATAGTAAGGAACAAATACAGTTTCTCATTCAATATTATCAAAGCTATCTCGTAGGGCTAAAAATAAGATATCTTAATATAAATATGTATAAGATCAAATAATTGGGCA
Source organism: Sambucus nigra (assembly GCA_949130495.1). Taxonomy (NCBI): domain Eukaryota; kingdom Viridiplantae; phylum Streptophyta; class Magnoliopsida; order Dipsacales; family Adoxaceae; genus Sambucus; species Sambucus nigra. The sequence goes on along the minus strand of OX422221.1, from coordinate 308,000,133 downwards.
AAGGCTTTGTTGAGTTGAGTTGAGTATTCCAGAAACACCAACAATTACTAAAATATCCTCAAGATACCAGCAATGGAAAAATGGCCTAAAGTACTATTGAACCTACAAAACAGCCCAAAGTTGATGAAACTCAAATCAGTGGTCCGACTCCCAAATTATTGATGCCCCAAAACTTTTCTACAATGGAAAAAATGCCCGACTTTAACCAAAAAGCTACATAGTCAATGCATATGCGGTAAATATTGATTGTCTCAATGTTTAGGGTGGACATGCAGAATTTCAGCCTGAACTAAATAAATTAGATCCCTTACCATGGTCCCCCTTGGTCCAGATTCCAATGCAAGCCTATTAACGTCGTTTCTCCAGAGTGAGTGAAAACTGAAATTCACCTCAAATTTGCAGCTTCCTAATCTTCAGAAATGTTATCTCCCTTGAGGTGCTTGACGTTGAACATATTGGCAATGCAAATATGACTTGGCAATTTCAATCGGTAAGCGTTGGGGTTGATCTTCTCAATGACCTCCACAGGCCCAATCTTCCACTCTAAAAATTTGTTGTAATCACTAACAGAAAAGAGGTCTTCAACAGGAGGGCCCGCACAAAAGCCCCCACCTTCAAAATCCAGCTAGTACGCCCTTGATCTGCACTCTTTGTATACTTGGTTGTGAACTCCATAAGTTTAGTGTGTTTCCTTGAGGACCTCTGCAACTTGGTTAAAAGATCCTCTGCTTTCCCATTGATGCGTGACAAATCAAGAAGTGTAGGAAGGTCCATAGGGAGCGGGGGACACAATGAACAAAGGACCATACCTGGTTACCAAATGGTTATATGTAAGCTCCATCTGATATAACTTCTACTCCCACGATCATACATCAAAAGTGATTTTACAGTAACCGGTTCACCACCTCAGTTTGCCATCCGTTGGAAGATGATAGGCAGTGATAAAGTTGAGCTTAGCGGTAATCAATTGCCACAAACTCCTCCAAAATTGGCTAAGGAAGTGTGTGTCCTTATCAGAAACAATAGTAGCCAGTAAGCCATGCACGCGATATGCTTCCTTGAAGTAAAACTGTGCCACATTGACAGCATCTGTGGTCTTCTTGCATGCTATGATATATGTCGTACCGTTCCACCAGAACAAACATTCAATCCATGGCCCTTCGTCTACATGGCGACCCCAACACAAATTCCATACTGACAGCAGTTCAAGGATGCGTAAGAACATGCTTAAAAAAGGATGCGCAGGAACAGGCAATGACAAATAAAGGCTTGCATTCGTCATGCTTTCCCTTGAAGGCTCGGCAGTTATGATAGGCAGCCACAAAATAGTAACCTCCAGCCACATTGGGGGCTACACTCTGGTTTCCTTGAGCCTGATTTAATGACTCAAAACTGCGGTAACGCCGATCTTAGAATAAACCAAATGGATGCATATGGTATAACCCACAGACACACACAACGCCATCAAAATGGATGCCTTCCACTGCAGGGGAGAGAGACAGAATAAACATAGATTTTAATCGGAAACAAATTCACATAACTTAGCAGTCATTTTTCCATGACAGTAACAAATGTGATTTGAAAATATGTAACTACAGAAAATGGCTCCTTGGATAAAAGATGCACTAAATCATTCCACAGTTTCATAGCTATATGTGAGACATGAAGTCATTATTGGTTTAGTAATAGGATCACTTGTTTATCATCAGAACTTACAATACTCTAAAATTGCCAGGGATCATGATTTTGCTGGAGTGAATACAGTTAAATAAGGAAAGTGTGGAATTTGTTTGAGTTCGTTGTATGCCATTTGGTACTCCTGAATTGGAGGTAGAATCTAAGGAAGCATTTACATTAATGACTTATTCATGTTCTTCTGTTCCTTAGTCGAGTTGCAGTGTTTGTTTTTTAGTAAATTCTCGAATTTATCCATTCTTTGGGTGACCTCATCTTGTAACATTTACATCATCCTAGGTTCAACTTGAAAAGTTGACACTGAACACCTTCAACTATCTAAAAACAACATATGATGAATGCTTTAAAGGAAAATGCTGAAATGACACAAATACCCATGTCTAAGTCAATAATAATGGAAACAAAACCTTTTTTTTTTTATTTGATAGGAAACATAAGTTTTTATTAATAAACTGAAAAAGTACGGTCCCCGACTTTTCCTATTTTTCATCTGATAGAAAGATACGGAAAGTAGGAGTTCCTTTAAAATATTAGTCTTCCTATGGTTGGCCACTTGGAGAATGGTGAGATGATGTGAATTGAGAAGCTTAGAGGCTCTTTTAGTACATACCCACTTGAGTGGCATTTTGTTATTTCATTGTATTTTTCCTTCTATTAGTTTAGTATTTTTATTACACTTTTAGTTGTAGTAAGGGTTGAGATGGAAGCTTCTAGAAGGTTCCATTAGTTAGTGTTGTCATAGATCTCATGACCATAGTCGTCAAAATCGTCCGATTCGCAATTCGAATCGGACGATTCGATTCGATTCACTAGCAAAACGATTCGAATCAACCTTCGAATCGCAAATGTCTAAAGAATCGGACCGAATCGGCGATTCACGATTCGAATCTTCCGATTCGGTCCGATTCGGTCCGATTCACTTTTTTTTTTTTTTTTAAATATATAGGCTCTTTATGATGTATATATATTTGTTTTATGTAGGGTGTTTTAAATTAATATGTAGGCTGTTTTATGAAATATTTTTGTTTTTTACATTTTTAAGCTTAAAATGGATGAGAACATGTACTACGGTTAATTTTTGTGATATATTTTGGTATATTATCATGTGCTATGATTAGTTTTTTGTCATATTACGCTTAATTACCAATTCTATAGTGTTAAATTCCATTTACATATGTTTTACTACGTTTTTATCGTTTGGTTCCGATTCGACCGATACGATTCACGATTCGATTCACGATTCGCGATTCGGAGGGTAAACGATTCACGATACGATTCGCGATTTGACAACTATGCTCATGACAACTCATCTCATGGCAACTCATACTTAGCTAACAACCTCTAGAAGCCTCTCTCATTCCCTATAAATACTCCCCATATAGCCTCATTTGGGGCATTCCAGCATTTTGAGATATTAAAAGAGAGTAGAGACGAGAGTTAAAACATCTTCTTATTTTTCATTTGACGCTCATTTACGTCATGACTACATATGACTTCATTCAACATAGGAGATCAAAATATTGCCATTTTATTATTATTATCAGAAATAGAGTATATTGATTGATATAATTAAAGAGTTACAAATATTGCGAACAAGAACTCCAACCTAAAAAGCTATAAAAAAAATGCTATCAACCCCACTCAAGTTCAACAAAAGAAACAGGAAAGTGAACAAAAAAACTGATAAAGTTGGCCGTGAACATCAAGTTCTCCCAAATAGCTTCGTTCCCTTTAAAAAAATCTTGCATTCCTTTTGTTCCAAAGGACCCAAAAAAGTCACACACCTATGCATCTCCGCAAGCTTTTTCTTTTTAGCTTTTGACAATGTCTTACCATCCCAACTGTAATGCTCTTTCTGGAAACATCCTTTCTATTCGGAATCGATCTAGTACTTTACACCAAAGGAATCTCGTAATTGGGTAACGTATGAGCAAGTGGTCAATGTCTTTTCCCGAATTCCAGCACAACACACACGAATTTGGTGAAAGGGAACTTGGGATGTCTCTACATCAGCCAGGGGCGGATTCAGGGGGCGAGGAGGGGCGGAGCCACCCTTCAGTTTTACGAAAAAATTACCGAGAAAAAAAATCCAGGAGTGCTTTGAGTGAAAAAGTAAGTGAAAAGTGTTATTTTTAGAGGGTTTTAAAATATAAGGGGCCAAAACCTTAAATACATAAACTTTAACTTAAAACTAAAACCTAAGACTAAAAGGAGACCCGATCGTTTTAAGTTTTAAGCCCCAAACTAAAACCAACAAAACCCCAAATACCCTCTCTTCTCAGACGGCAACCTGCCTTCCCTACTTCCCGCCGCTGCCTGCTGCCGTCCCCTACTGCCGTCATCATCGTCCCCTACTGCCGGTCATCATCGTCCCCTACTGCCTTCACCTTGCTACTCTGTCGGCCGGCCCATCTCCAAACCAAAGGTATGGTTTTTGCTTTGTTTACATTTTTGTTGTTCACAAAATATACGAGGATTGTGGTTTTTTTTGTTCACAAATATATTTGATTTGAGTGTTGTTTGTTGTTAATAACTTGAGATTTGAATGTTTGTTGCTGTTTATTTTTTGAGATTTGAGTGTCTTTTTTTTTTAGTATTAAAGTTGTTCATTTTTAATGTTAAATATTTAGGCAAACTATACTATTTATGCAGAAAATTTTTAATTGTGTATTTATGCTGAATAATTGTGTATTTATGCCGAATGAATGTTGGTACATATTTATTGGGTGAGAAATTATTGGAAAAAAAATAACTCTAAAAATTTGTATAAATCTCAATTAAAGTTGAATTAACCATAAAAAAATTCGCCTCGGTGCTCCCGCCCCCGAACCCCCAGCACAACTCGAAAGTTTTGCTCCCCCTGAACAAATATCTTGGATCTGCCACTGACATCAGTGCATAAGTATTGACTCAAAGTACCACGCAAAAAATTTGCACATTTGAGGAAATGCCAACTATTTAAATGGTGCAAAACTATGTAGAGATGAGGAATGTAAGGTGGAGGGAGAATTGTAATCACATAATGGTCAGTTGCAACTTCACAAAATTTCTTTGGATAATATTTATTGAATTTGAATTTATGGGTACTCTTCTAAAGAGTTTGTATGAGTTGTGAGTCATTGATTAGGGCATTCACGGACATAAGAAGTTTTAAATGCTTATAGAGATGTGCTGTTTTGACTTTGACTTGGTGTATTTGTGGGAATAATTTTTTTTAAAAAGAATTTGCGGAGATGAATGGAAGAACAAATGAGGACTATGAAGCAGAAAGAAGAAGTATTGGACAGATGTAAAACTTTCTCCATGGGATATTGGTTCCAATATTTTTCACAATATGGAAACTTCATATATTGGCATATATTGCAAACAACTGGATGGAGGCTGTTTTGTAAAGTGGAGATGAGAATGTGATGGATTTCAGTTGGTAATGGGCCAAGGCTACTGGCAGAGACGCAGCTATTTTTCCAGATGTAGTTTGTCACTTTGTCTTGATTTCCTGCTTTTTTTTCTTTTCTATTCTTCTCTGTTTTCCATACGGTTGTTTTGGTGTCTACTGGTTCAACTATCCATCGTAAACATTATATTTTATTAACTAATCTTTTTTTCCGTAATATAAAGTTAAACAGAAATATTACTCAAAAAAATAAAGGAGGGAGGACAAAAGGTCCTCCGTACATCAAACGAAAAAAGAAAATAAAAACAAGCCCTTGCAATGTTTAGACGATGTTGTCTATAAAGAAGCCATGAGTGTAAACCTATGAAGCACCGACACTCTCCCGGAAGGCACGAATCTTGTTTGACACGCTCCGACACGCCCCCGACACGCTGGGACACGAGTCCCAGAGTGTCCTTTTTTTTAGTTGGACACGCTGGGGACACGCTCCCGACACGCTGAGGACACGCTGTGTCCTCTCTCTCCCTCCCTCCTGTTTCTTTATTTTTCTTTGCTTTTTTCTTTGTTTTTCTTTGCTTTTTTCTTTGTTGTTTCCTCTGCCCACACAATGGTATGTTATGCCACTGTTTCTCCCTCTTTATGTTATACAACAACAACAAAAAAAAAAAATATAAGCAACAGCAAAAAAAAAAAGTAAAGAAATAAAAAAAATGCCGCTGTCTTTTGTTCCCTTCTTCCCTTTTGATCTTGCCCTGTTTCTTACACGTTGGTTGTTTTTTATTTTTAGATGAATGTGTTTTATTTATGATTTTAATGTTAAAGTGTATTTGAATATTGTTTTGTATGATCAATTTTCTTAATTTTATGTTAAGAATGCTCTAATAATGCATTTTATGGAAAAAAAATCTGCTTTATTTCTTTTATATATATTTAAATATATATTATATATCATACGTATTCTAGCTAGAGCTGTCAACGGGTCGTGTTAACGGGTTAACGGGTCGTGTTAACGGGTTAACGGGTGAAAACACCCTTAACCCGTACACGACCCGTTAAGACTAACGGGTCAAATGATGATACCCAAACACGACCCGTTAATATTAACGGGTACACGACCCGAACTGTTAACACCCGTTAATATTAACGGGTCTAAACGGGTAACGGGTTGGGTGACCCTATATTACCCGTTAGTACCCGTTAATACCCGTTAGTACCCGTTAATACCCGTTAATATTGGTTCGGGTCACACGACCCAATAAAACTCGGTACCACTAACGGGTGATAATGGGTATAAACGGGTTTAATCGTGTAAGACTACAAACCCAAACACGACCCGTTATGATAACGGTTCTACCGTGTTGACCCATTAATGACCCAAACCCGATAAGACTAAACCCATTAACTTATAATTTCGTATCGTGTCGTGTCGTGTTATCGTGTCGTGCCTCATTTTGCCAGGTCTAATTCTAGCATGTCGTATCATAGTTTTTAGAAAAATCACGTATCGCGTGTCGTGTCGAACCACGTATTGCGTGTCGAGTCCGTGCTTCATAGGTGTAACCCCTCTTCCACACCATACCACTCTCTTCACTCTTTCCTAAAAATCATTCTATTCCTTTCCACCCAAACTTCCCACGTGAGTCGTCAAAATACTTCTCCAAAGACAGTCAAATAACATTTTTATTCCCATAACCAACAGACAATAACAATTGTTTCCTTCCAGTAATTTAGGAATCACTCCTTCAAATTCCAAAAATCTCAATACCACAATAAAGGAGCAAACAAACAATGCACAAAGCCGTGAAAACCTCCTCTACGGCCTCCTTTCCTTGCATAGGATACACAATGGAGATAAACAAAGTTTTAGTCTCTTTGTTGTAAGAAGTTGCAACAATTTACCTTCCTCAAAGCTACCAACAATGCCATTTGAAAACATTTCCTTCTTCAACAAAACAAAACCAATACTATTTAATTAAGGGCAATTTACACTTAGGTCCCTTGTTGACAATTTTTAAACATTTAAGGTCAATTTGCTATTAGGTCCACGTGTTATGCCACTAGCGGGTTACAAGAAGAGAATTAGTGGACCTAAGTGTTTAAAATTTATCAAAATTCCTTTAGTGTTTAAAATTTGTTTGCGAAGGACCTAAGAGTACTTTCTCCTTTAATTAATAGGGTCTCTTTCCCACTGAGATTTTGTGAAAGGCAGTCGAAAAGGGAAATTTCAGTCATATAGAACATTTTTAAAATAATGAGCAAGTCAACCAATTTTCAAAGGATTACTCGATAACTACCTAACAGAGGGGAGCAAAGTGTCACTACATAAAAAACAAAGGATCAAATGACAAACTGAGATAGTTGAGGGTAGTTAGTTGTAAAATATTTTTTTGATTGATTGTGATGATTAAACTTGATAATTTGAACCCTTGACCCAATCTTCCATGATGTGCCCAACATTTGACCATTATGTTACAATGAAATCGACTTGACTTGAATTTTTCTAGCAAATGAATCGTGAGATAAATATTTGCTGAAAATAACTAATGACAAAAAGTTTCAGAACCAAAATTATTTGCAAAATGCAATTTTAATTCGAGCTAAGACAACTAACACGCAAATAAGAACCGTGTGATGGGTTTACACATCCCCCATGATTACTCAACTTTTCTAGGAATCATTGTTTTCAATCTTACGCATGTGAGGTTATCAAAGATTTACAAGTTCTAAACCAACCTAAATCATGGAACTTAAAAGACATTTTTACCCTACACTATCAAAAGTGATTTAAACAGCGGATATGGAAGCCCAATTTTCATTAATAGTTATTCATGTTAGGTTCAAGTTAAATGGATTATATTCTCAAGCGAAGTCTAAAATCAATTTTACTTTCGATGCATTCTGCACAAGTTGGGTAATTTAAAAACACATTTAACATTATACAAAATAAATGATTTTATTAATACCTGATTTTGGTCAACTTGGCAAGAGTCTACAGCCCTTTGATTTCAACTTAGACTCCAGACCAAAAAACTTCAACCCAGACAGCACCAAGTCTGCTGTCTTCTTCTTCATGTGGTCAATAAGTATCTCATCATAAACAATCACATCAGCTTCAGTTAGAAGTTTGCACTCTCTCATATTAGAAAACACTTTCCTTGCCTCCTCAAGTGTCCCGTGCTTGCACATGCCAGAGATAACAGCAGAATATATAATATCACCAGGAGGACAACCCTGTTCCATCATCTCATTTAAAACTTCAATCACCTTTTCCCCGTCGTTTAATTTACAGACATGTAGAATGGCGAGGGTATACTTAAACTCCATGGGCCCACTCGTAACATTGGCTAAGCAGTCACGAACGAGCATCATAGCTGCATCGATTTCTCCAATTTTGCAGAGCCCTTTAACGAGAGAATAATACGCATCGGCAGAGGGAACTAAAGACATCTCCTTTATTTTATTATAGCACGAACACGCCTCTTGGATATCTCCAGCTTCGATAAAACACATAATTGCGCAGTTGTAACTTGACGAGTCAGGTTCAAACTTTGAATCCTTCAGTTCATGGAAGAGTTCTAATGCTTTACTCACCTCCCCAATCTTGAATAAAGCCCCCATAAGAATATTGTAAATTGATACGCTTTGATATTGTTTTAGCTTCACGTGCTCAAACACTTCAAAAGCCATCATGATTCTATTCTCATTTTCCACCAATGACAAGAAGAATTTTGAAAGATCGTCAATGACACTAAAACCCAGATTCTCCATCTGCACAAGCAATTTGCAGAATTCATCCAATTTTTTCAACTCTGCAAAAGAAACCAACATAGGATTCACAGTCCTAAAATCCGGCTGGAGATCCTCTTGAACTGTGACTTGGAATAGTGTGTAAGCCTTATCAACCCGTTTCGCATTACACAAACCTTCTATAAGAGAATTATATATCATCAAATCTGCCCTATATCCCGAATCCATTAAATCCTTTAGCAAATCACATGCCGAACCAACCTTTCCTTCTCCCACAAATGTTTCAATCAAAGACCCGTATATAGACCTATCAATCAAATACCCTTTCCTTTTCATTTCCTTAAACAGCTCGAAACCTTTCTGAACCCTGCCCCCTTTGCATAATCCCATAATCAAAGTCGCATATGCCATAACATCTGGCTCTACCTTATCACTCCTCATTTCCTCCCAAACCCTCAAGCAACCATCCAAATTACCCTCAGAAACCAAGGTTCTAACCATGGCTGTATAAGCAAACACGTCCGGTTTACACAATTTCCCTCTCATCCTCCCCAAAAGCTCAAAAACCTCATCCATCCGCCCCGCCTTACACAAACCCTTTATCAAAATCATAAAAGTAACACTCTCTTCCACCAACCCACCCTCCTTAAAATCATCATAAACTGAAAGAGCCAAATCGAAATGACCCGTTTTGACTAAAGCATCCATGACCCTATTATACAAAAAGACTCTAGGTTTGACCCCAAATTTCTTCATCTTCTCATACACATAGTAAACCCTAAGACCCCTATTGGCATCCGAATGCATCCTAATCAAAATCTCAAACTGTTTCTCACTAGGTGGCTTCCCTTGCATGTGCATCAACTCAGGCACCTGGTCAGCTGCCCTAAACTGATTATTTCTATTCAAACAATAAGCAAAAGAATTATAACTAGCAAAATCATGCTTATAACCCTTTTGCTTACCAGCCCAATGGAAAAACTTGGAGGATAATTTGGGGTCAGTTTGGACTTTTAGAACCTCAGCCACAAGCTTTGGTGTGACCCGGCGAAGCTTGTTGAGATCAGCTATAATGGGTGGGCCCCAATGTTGGTGTTTGCGGAAAGAATCAACAATGTAACGGGCGATTGGGGAGAGGTTTTGGGCTATTGAGAAGAATTGTTGAGAAGGGGTTTTGGTGGGTGGGGAGTTGAGGGATTGGGGGGAGTCTGGGTCCCATTTTTGGAGGTCAAATTGTTGGGTGGCTTTGGTGGGGTTGAGGGTATTGGGGTTGAGGGTTTGGCGGTTGGAGAATAGGCCGCCTTGGACGGTGGGGCGGTTTTGGGAGGGCTTCCGGTGGCCGTAGAAGAAGTAGTATTTGTTGGGTGGCATTTTTCAAGTTCAAGTGATGAGTGGTGACATTTCTGGTTCTGCTCTTTTTGGCCTACGACGCTATTTCTTCGATTGACATTGGGTTAAACCAAAGCTCTTTCCAAACCCACTTGTCTCATTGTATACTGTGTCTATGTCGATTGGCAGGGTACTGATCGGCAGACACCTCCAGTTTCCTCAAAACATTTTTTTTGGTTAAGAAATTGATTTGTTAAAAAATTTGTGTGAAAACCAAGAGGTCGTTTGTTTTTATCTCTTAAGTCTGAATCTGAATCATTCAAATTTAAGAGGTATCAAAAAGTGTTTGTTTTTTTAAATGATTAAGAGGTTAACGATCATATTAGCATCTTAATGATTAAGAGGTAGAGTTAGGTTTGAATCTGAAGTCTGAATCAGTCTAAATACATTCATTCAGAAGTATATTCAGACGTAAAAACAAACACATTTTTCAGATTCAGATTTCAGACTTCAGATTCAGTCTTCAGATTTCAGATTCAGATAAAAAAACAAACGCAACCTAATTCTTCAAATAAAAAAATAATTTCATTAAAAAAAAACTCATTTTTCAAAAACCACAACAATCATCTAAAACTATATTTCGTGAAATACAAATCACAAAAATATTCTCAACCTAAAATTTATTTTACAGAATATCATGTTTTCCCTGAATACCCTTTTCAAACATCGTTCTCCCTAACAAGGAGGTTCAAATGTCGTTATTCCGAATAAGGAGGTTCAAGCATCGATCTTACTAACAAAGGAGGTTCAACATTGTTCTTCCCAACAAAGGAGGTTCAACATCGTTATTCACGACAAGGAGGTTTAAGCATTATTCTTCCCAACAAAGGAGGTGTAATATCGTTTGTACCAATGAAAGAGGTTCAACATCGTTCTTCCTAACAATGAGGTTCAAGCATTGTTCTTCCCAATCAAAGGAGGTTCAACATCACTTTTCCTAACAAAGGAGGTCGAACATCGTTCTTCCCAACAAAGGAAGTTCAAGGATCGTTCTTACCAACAAAGGAGGTTCAACATTGTTCTTCTCAACAAGGAAGTTCAAGCATCATTCTTACCGACAAAGAAGGTTCCATATCGTTCTTCCCATTAAATGAGGTTCAAACATCATTATTTTCAACAAAAGAGGTTCATCGTCGTTTATCCAAATAAGGAGGCACCACATCGTTTTTTTCCCAACAAGGAAGCACCTTTAATTTTCTCTTCCCAACAAGGAAGCATCCATAAAAATTCCCCTTTCTTTGCAGAGAAATGCTTATATTTTTCTCCCCACCAATAAACACAAACACATTCATGCAAAAATAATCTCATTATAGTCTTTGACTGAACCTCAATCATATTCCTTGGACATCTGCCACTATGCGAAATTTACCACATTGTCAAGATGTATATTTTTTTATGGTTCTTCTCTTATAACTGAGTTCATCCATCGATTGCCACTATAAACACCCCATTATTGTACCACTCTTATTTTGTAAGTCTTCTCATTAAGGATCCCCCCTATTTGGGACATTTACCCTATCAGATACCCATAGTCTTGAGTGACTATACAGCTTCCAGACTTGATTTGACTTCGGTATTTCCTGTGTCTAACAATTCACCCACAACGAAAATTATAAGCCACTGAATCACCTTTTTAACAATGTTGACAGTGTGCGATTTGGGTTCTCAAATCAAAAGCTATGTATGAAAATAAAAAATATTTGACTTAGGCCCGTAATTGCAAATAACTGAAATCGAATGCACGGATCTGAAATCGAAACCATTTTCAAAACTGAAAATTCTTTCCCATATATTAATTCCTTTGGAACCTCGAATCCATAAATAATACCTATATATATACAGCACAAATATTTGTTTACGATCTCTGCATATATTTCACGTCCCTCTATAATATGATCTAAATATATATTGTATATATCATATGTTATTCGTTATAAAGATCAAAGGGTCCAAAACCAGATTTTTAAATTTGGGGGTTTGTTGACGATTTTAAATATGAGAGAGATGTATAATTATGTTAGTGAGTTTGAGGAGTAAGATATATGGTTTACAAAGAGATCGTCCATTAGAGGACGATTAGAATTGTGACGGTGTTCATGGGGAGTGGGTGTGCAGTCCAAAATTAAAGAAGATGAACAATGAAGGTTTGTTTAGATTTAGTTTAATTTGTTAAAGTTAAAGAATTATTTAGCTTTGTAAATTCTTTTACCCAACCAAGACCTTATTTGAGGAAAAAATCATTAAAAGTTAGTAATTTAAGTGCCACATCATATAGATTTTACTTGTATAGCCTGGATATTTGTTGTAGGGGATATTGACCACAATAAAAATAGTAATTAGTGATTGACCCCTAAACAATTATGAATGTAAGAAAAACAAAGAAGACTAGATGTACGTTGTTCGATGGATATGTATGTTTACGTCCGCGGGGGAGGAAGGGATATTGGTATATTACTCAGGAAGAACATTGACGATTGGAGTGCTAGGATTTCTAGCTAAGAGTCCAAGTTACCACGTGCAGGTTACAGTTAAAGCCCTCAAATTGGGTGAGGTCTCCCTTATTTATAAGCTTATGGATCCTCCTAATCTAGGTTTCTTCATGTTAATCTTAATTATAAGTTACAAAGTCTTATAAGGATTGGTTTTCCAACCGACCAACATGAGCTTCTAATATTTGTACTTATTTCCCTACATATCTGTGATCTTTTAAGATAAATCGCCTGACATCCACGTGACACAAATTTGACCAGTCTCCTTTCAATTTTCCCTAAGGTTGGGATGGTTGGCCAACACGCTTTTTGGCCTGACCTTATTTTTGAGCTATTAGCTACATGTTATTAATATAATTTATTTTAACTTATTTCTTGAGTTCACACGCGCCTATTCCGTAGGCCACGCGATGGGATTTCAATCATTGCTCTAAAAATCATTTTCAGATATATCACTCATTGGGCCACGTAATCCAACATTACTTCCTTAGGTAATGATGGTGCGTGAGCGCATAGTTGCCTGACCCAATAGTCAGGCGGTGGTTGATTTGACTGGCACCAGAAGGTATAAGGCCCCCAAATCCTTTTACCTCGACATTCCAACATTTGCAAAGGTATTCTCATTTTTATTCTCTCTATATATAGAGAGATTTTAGATACCCAAAATATTTTCTTCTTGTCTTCTTCTTCTTCTTCCTCTCATTTCCACCATGTCTAGAAGTGGGAAAGCATGAGGTATTTGCAACTGATAACTTTGGAGAATTCCATGAAAAATATGGAATCCCTGATAACATCAACATTAAGTTATCCCCAGAGGAAGAAGATGTTATGGATCTTCCCTCTCGCGAGGTAGCTTTTATAACCATTGTCATATTAGAAGGGGGGGTTCATTTCTCCCTTCACCAATTGCTTGTGAGAATATTTCGCTACTATGGAATACTCCCAGCCCAAGCAAACGATAACTATTACCTGATTATAATGGGTACAGTCGCCATAAACTACGTTTATGGGACAAACCTAGGACTTGAGGAGATTAGGTATTGCTATGACTTAAGGTATTCCCCAAGCTTGGATCAATACCATTTCCAAGCCATAGAAAAGTCCCACAACTTGGTTACATTTTTTACTCGATCATAAATTAATACTTAAAGGAATATCCTTGTGTTTATGGGGAATTATATAACCAAAATTACGATAGTCTCAGGATTCATGCCACAAAGGGGGCACCTGGTAGGTTGTCCGATCATTTTTGTATTTCTTAAGTACTAAAAAATTATCATCGATCGACTTTTGTGCATATTACTTTTTAAACACAAAGTCGTCCAACTACCAGGTCAATCTTAGAGATTTAAAGAAGGTTTGGAAGCATCAAAACCCAAAGGGTGTTCATCCGCGTTAGAGGGCGACCAATATTTTGCTCGGCTACAACTTGACTGTTCAGTCAATCAAAAACTTCAAAGTCGTTCTCGACGTTTATTTTGCCGATTATTCCTCGATCGGCTATGACTCCATTCCAACTTCCACCCCCATCCCTTGTGAGATGGGGAGGGGTGTTTGCGTAGGAGAATCATCCTTACACTTTGTTTTAACTGACTCTAATTCTGATCAGTAGGGGGAAGCCGAAGAAGGCATCGACTCCTTATTGGACGATCCTGACCCACCTTTTACCTATGATGCCAACATCTCTAATCTAGCTTGGGAGGAATCTGAAGTAGAATAATACTTATGTATTGAAAACTTCACATTATCTCCAGTCCCCTGTGATTTGGAAGAGATGACCAGCGGATAGAGGAGGTCGATCGATCTGGTAGCTGCCCTAGATAAGTTTAAAAAATAGTTGGTCGGTAATAGCCAGGCTAAACAAAATGTTATTAAGAAGAAGAAAAAATTAATCACCCTCAGAGAAAAAGAGGCTCGAGAACTGGAATGTCGGCATCAAGAGGTCGAGTGATGTAAAAAGAAGAGGACGGACAAGAACCAGGCAGGTCCTCCACCTACCCCAATTACTGTTTCCATCCGACATATAATAATTAATGATCCTCAATAGCAGTAGAAGGAACGGTCAAGGACTCTTCCCCCCAAGGGAATCGGGTTCTCCCTTGGGAGATCTCCTTTCTCAAAGGAAAAAAACTAATAATTGAGGCTGATTCGAACTATAAATATTTGGAGGTTGCATACTTTGTTGCTCAGGCAGTGATAATGTCATCTGATATGATTGATCTGAAAGGATTTTCTTTAGAGAGGCTGCACAAGGAAGTTGTGTGGAACAGTGTCCTAGTAAATCCTATAACTAATTATTTACTATTCACGCCTAATTTTATTTTTAACTTTTTTCCTCTTTTCTATTCAGAGTATGCAGGTCACTCAAGAACTTGCCAACTAAGTTGACCTCTTTCGAAGGAACAATGATCAACTCACAAAATCTAATAATACCTTAAAGGTCCAACTCCTCACCTATTGTAAGGACTTGGACGATCTTAATAACAAGTTGAAGGTTGAGGAGGACGTGAAGGCGAAACTCAAAATAAGTTCAGCAGGGTGGACATCAAACTGTCCAATTTAAAGACCTCCTTTCAATGTAAGGTCCTTAAAAATCTAACCATCCAGAGGCAAAAGAGTACGATGGAGCATTCCCGAGAGGAAGCCTACAGGGAGAGATTTGAGCCAGCAGTCCAAGAGATCGCCTCTTAGCTAGACTATTATGAGTTCGTTGCATTTAATAAGGGTTGGATAGCTAACTTGAAGAAAGAAAATGCCAGCGAGGGAGATCTGCCCTATGTCAAACACCCACCCTTAGCGAATCCTCTCGAGGGTGAATCCATGGCAGATCCCAAAGTTGTCAATCCACCAACAACCCAGGTCGTTGCCGATCAATCTGCCCTACCTGCTAGTGTTGTTCTTGGGGGTTCACCCTTAATCCTTCAATAACTCAGGTTGCTGAGGTCGCTATCGATCAGTTCGCCCAACCTGTTCAGATCTAAGGAAGACCACCTTCAAGCCTTAGTTTATTTATCATTGTTTTAATGTACCTTTTGTTGACCCTTTGAGGTCATCGTTTTATACACTCATGGTCATTTTTTTATTATCAATGAGAAACATATTTCCATTTTAATTGATCTCTCGTTGTGCAGTCGTTTACTTTTGGCGATATAGCCAGAATATTTTTTTTCCTAATTACAGCTTTAAAATTTGTTCTTTGAGATTATGTCAGGCCTTTCCCAAGTGTTATTTGTCGTCTTAGGGTTTTTTTTCCTTTAATAGGAAACTAAATAGTTCATTTATAATAAATTGACACTCGTCGAACTGTCTCACTTGAGTTTGACCCATCTCTGGCAGTTTAGGTGGGGTTATTGAGTTCGGATAAGTGGACCATTATTGTGAGGTCTAGTGTTAGACCTGGGAGATCGTACGCCTATTTTAGGTTGGCCATAAGTGTTCGACATGCATAATTTTAGGCCGACCACGAGTAAATTATCTGACTATTTTTAGGCCGACCATCCTTGCTTTAGGTCATACCACTCTTTCCAAGTGGGTTTAAGGTCAAACATAGGCAATCAAATTACATTTAAGTTGTACCGCTGTGTAACAACCAGTAATTTTGAAGAATTAAAAATGAATTAATTTGGTTATATTTAAATTACACGTGTGAAGTAATTTAATGGAAATTAAATATTATGGGATTGATTAAATTATTAATCAGAGAGAAATGATTAATGTTATTGAATAAAATTACTAAGTGAATAGTAATTATATATTTGACGGCATAACGAGTTATAGTAACATGACAGTATGTTATCTCAATCGAACATCGTGTGTGGACTAAATGAGGCCGAGATAGGAAATAAATTATGAGTAACTCGAATGATAATTTTGAGATCATGGATGAGTCCAGAAGGGCTGAAATAATCAAAATAGTATACCCGGATGTATAGTTTGGGTCATTGGACAGTTTTAAACCAAGACAACACCTCGAGAGGGCATTTTAGTTATTTTATAGCCTAGAGCTAAGGGAGTTACGAAATTTCAAGGGTTATATATACTTGTTGTTGTTTGAGGCTAAGGTAAAATGAATATAAAATACTTGGAGGCAGTAGAGAGGAGAGGAAGAGCTTTCTTAGGGCTTAGGAGAGGATTTGTGGAGGAATTTCCCTTGTTCTTACATCACGACCATTGTTGGATGGTGGATTAGAAGAGAAGCATCATTAAAAGGATCAAATCAGAATTTTTCCTTACAAGGCAAGTATTTATCTTGCGATTTTTTATAAATTATAATACCCATGTAGAGTAAGGCCTTTGAATTTAGTAAAATTGATGATATTTTTGTAATTTGATGAATATAACTCATAATTGGGAATGCGATTGCATGTGTAATGAATTCAATTATATAGATAAAATGAAATCAAGAGTTCTAGGATAAATCTGGGCTTTCGGGATGAATTCATGGGAAGAACATAAAATTATAGGTTTAATGGTTAATGGTGATTTTAATTTGATATTAGTTGAAATTGTATGGGATTCATACATGATTTACGTTAGAAATCAACCCTTATTGTATATTTGATGTTTAGATATGTTAATTGGGAGTTTGGGATTAAAATATGAAAAATTGAGGAATTTGATAGTAGGAAAAGTTGTAACAGCGAAGTGAAGAAGAACACCTCTGATATTTTTCGAATCGATTCGGCCTTTAGGCGAATCGATTCGGTTTGCCCAGAATTGAAATTTTTTCTTTTTTGCTTTAAACTCTGAAATGGGGGATAATTCACGAGGGGGCCTTTGGGATACTTTTAAACTATAGAGAGTAATATGAAAATGTTAGTGGGACTAGAGATGGAATTTGGTTTACATGAATTGAGACGAGTTAAGTATTGGGATAATTGAAAAAATATCCATAATTGACAAAGGAATGAAATTCGAGACGGGTCACGTAGTGATAAGTGAACTTATGTTTATGATCAATAATAGGCGGTGGGAATAACTACATATGAATTAAAGGGTAACTAGGATCCTTAGAGTAGTGAACGATACTCAAAATTATGAATTGGAATTTTCATCAAAATTAATGGTACGTCGAATATGCGGGTGATAAATACTACGTACGAGTTAATAAAATTAGGTTGTGTGCATAACTATTAAATAATATATATATATATATATATATATATAGGTTATGTGAATACATATAGATATGATATGATTATGTGTGTGAACATACCTACATTGCATGGTATTAGGAGGTTTTTGTGCAAAGGGCGATCTGGATTTGTGCCCCAAAACATGGAACTTAGGGCGGTCCACTATGTGTTGTGTATTAGTGAGACTGGAAGGTTATTTGGGTACGTTAGGTATGTGCGTATCCCAAAGTCTTAGAACCGTGTTCGCCTCCATTGATATGTTGATTGATTTTGGGTTTGAGGAGACATGTCGAACCAATAGTCCTTCATTGAGTACGAGAGGTACATTGACTTGATAGCAGAGTATGCCAGCATCACGAGGGGCCATTCCGGGGATGCTATAATTGTGTATATATTATATGTGTGATGAATACATATATCGATGTGATATATCTACTTATGTGAGACAGTAGACTTGATAGATAATGTACAGTTAAAATACTTTATGTAGTGAAACTTAAGTAATTGACTCAATAATAAAATGGGAATAAGTAATTTATTATTGAAACTGTAGTATCATGTCATATGGGAATATATGAGGGAACAAGATTTATTGATAGGAATTAGATACCGTATCCAGTTGGGCAGGAGATAATAGTTAGGTAGAACACGTTAGACGTGCACATTAGTTGAGAGGTGAGGATCTCAAAGGAGTGTACGTGGATATTACATGTGCAATAAATAACTGATTTAAATTGTGATTTAAATACTTGCAAAATATTTTCAAAATGTTTTACTTGGGCTCTGACTCGTGTAAAAAAAATTGAAAACCTTTTAAGTGTCCAGTCATAGGGACGCCAAGCTTAGAGATCCTATCCAGAGATACGTAGCTGCAGAAGTGTGGAGGCTTGCAGGAGATTTCTTTAGACTCTTCAGCTCATTCATTCTAGATAGGAGATTTCCTTAGTAGTTTATCTAGGCGTGTTGTCTTCAAACTATTTCTTTTATTCAGTTATGCATCAGACTGTATTACGATTTAATTTACTTATTTCAGATTGTGGTTGGAGTTTTATATTTGGAGAACCGATAGTGTATTCGATCTCATATATATATATATATATATATATATATATATATATATATATATATCGTGTGATTGTTTAGAGTTTATTTATATGTGAATGGTTTAGTTCATTTACTTTATTTCCGCATGTATTCATAATAAAAGATAAAATTTGACACTAGCATAATTTAACATAGGTGATTAGTAATTAAAATGTTTTTCGACAGTGATGCTAAGAATGAAACCATTAATGATTCTTGTTTAATTTAATAATGGACTGATCACCCAGGATTAAAATATGCGGGGTGTCACAGATGGTATCAAAGCATCAGGTTCTAGTGTCCATAGGATCTTTACGGCTTATTACGATTCCAGCGTAGGGTTCTTTCACTTAGAGCCCTATTAATTAGAACTGTTGCATTCATGATTACGCATTTGAGTTTCGTTCTTCTGCTATTATAATTGTATTGAATATAAACTCATACAATTCGAATCTATTTTCAGATGCCACCCAGGAGATGACGAGTGGTGAGAGCAATGGTTCATAATAATGCAGGGGAGGCTCAGCCAGCGCCATAGGCACTGCAGCCACTGACACTACAGGGGACAGTGACAGCAGCTGAGGTGGTGGAAATAGTGGCAAAGACAGTGAATACAACAATGACTGCTATGGTTTAGCATTTTCCTCAGGTCCAGTAGCCACCGCAACTAGTGGCACAAGGGGTTTAGGCATACCCAGGAGTGATAGAGTGGCAGAGGGTTAGGGAGGCTTTCTAGAAGAGCCACACACCTGAATTTCAGGGGGGGGAGGGTTTGATGTGATTGCAACATATCAATGGAAGAAAGTCATCTAGCACCACGGTTGACTGTAGTGAGGCACATAAGTAGATGATTGCTATTTTCAAGTTGGTTGAAACAGAACTACAATGGTGGGAGTCAGTGACCATCGTTGCAAAAAGGGATACTATGATTATTGTTGATTTTTGGGTGTGGTTTAACCACAAATATTTCCACCAGCTATTGAGACTGAGATACGAAAGAAGTTCAGTGAGGTGACTCAGGGTGATCGTTATGTGGTCGAATATGAGGAGGATTTCACCCGCTTAGCTAATTTTATACCGGATGAGGTGAACAATGAAGAAAGGAAGGAGATGAAGTTAATTGATGGTATGGCCTAGAGGATCAGGCAACACTTTATCGACAATCCATCATTGGTGACTTATACTGATGTCTTCAATACCGCACTGTTACATTGCCAAGATCATCATTTGCAAGTGAAAAGAAATAAGAGAGGAGGTGAGCCCAGACAGCAGGGAAAAATAGGAGAGTGTGGTGCTAGTGGAGCCCCACAACAGCATTAGTCAGGCACACATGAGGGGCAGGATTCTCGACAAGGGGATCAGGCCAAGAGGTTCATATCTGGGGCTATCTACCCGAGGGTGATTATAGGCAGGGTCAGTAAGGTCCTCAGTAACAGCAGGTTCCTCAGGGCCGCCAGGGCCAAGGGAATAATAGGGGAGGTCAGTAAGGTCAAGCAAGGCCAATAATACGGTCAGTACCGTCAGGGCAACCAGGGCCAGAGACAATGAGAGTTTCTAGGCCAGTACTTTATTTATGGACAGACGGGGCCACAATAGGAGGGATTGCCCACAGTAGGGGAGAGCATCGCAGCAGCAGGCACAAAGGCCACCTGTGGTACCACCCGCCCCATCACAGCAGGGACAACTATAATACGGGCATGTTTATAACATTCGCGATGCTGCTATACAGCAGGCCGCATAGGCACCACCAGTAATAGTCGGTATATTTCCTATTCACAGGCTTGTAGGTGGTGTCTATTTTATTTTGGGGCATCACATTCTTTCATAGCGTCTAGATTTGCGCGCGTTGTCGGACTATTAGAGAAAACCGGTAGTCTACTTATGTGTGTGGAGTCACCGATGGGTAGTGGGTCGCTTATGCACTCGATCTGTAGGGGTGTGGATATCGATGTGGGTAGATTATGTTTAGCTGTCGATTATATTATATTAGATATGGAGGGGTATGATGTTATCTTGGGGATGAATTGGTTGTCTGGATATCGAGTAATAGTGGACTGTTTTGGGAGGACTATTATATTATTTATTCTAGGAAATGAGATGCTCTTGTTGGCGATGCCTCTTCCAGAGGGAGGGTCGACCACACATCTGTATTACATTGAGGAAGAGACCTCATAACAGGTGGTTGTGTCATTAGACTCTATTCCAGTCTTGAAGGAGTTTGAGGATGTATTCCAGGACATACTCGAGTTACCGCCTAGCTGAGAAATTGATTTTATTATTGATCTAACACCAGGTACGAGACCTATAGCTACAATGCCTTATCGCATGGCCCCATAAAAGATGTGGGAGTTGAGGTAACAGATTCAGCAGCTCTTAAGGCAGGGTTTTATTTGATAAAAGTACTTCACCGTGGCACGCACCTCGTGTTATTCTTTAAGAAGAAGGATGAGTCGCTTCGATTGTGTATCGACTACAGAGAGTTCAATAAGGTCACGATCCGAAATAAGTATCCATTGCCTCGTATCGATGATTTATTCGACTAGCTGAGGGGAGTAGCTTATTTCTCCATGACAGATTTGAGGTTCGGTTATCATCAGTTTCGCGTCAGGGAGGAGGATATTCCTAAAACTTCTTTTCAGACACGATATGGGTCCTACGAGTTTAGGGTGATGCCATTCAGACTCACTAATGCTCTAGCATTGTTCATGGATCTGATGAACCGGGTGTTTCGAGAGTTCCTTAACTAGTTTATGATTATGTTCATCGATGATATCTTGGTGTACTCTCACTTTGAGGATGATCATGTCGAGCACTTGGGAAACATTTTAGAGACATTTAGAGAATAACAATTGTATGCAAAGTTTAGCAAATGTGGGTTCTGGATTCAGGAGGTGCAGTTTCTGGCCACATTGTGTTTGAGATGTGTATTGTTGTTGATATAAGTAAGGTATTGGCAGTGAGGGAATGGGGATAACCCACGATAACGATCGTTGTTTGTAACTTTCTAGAATTGGCAGGATATTACCAACGGTTTATTAGGGGTTTCTCGAAGAGTGTAGGTCCGTTATGAATTTGACTGGAAAAGGGGTGATATTTATTTAGGATGACCATTGTCAGTTAGATTTCGAGGAGATAAAGGATAAATCGACCTCAAAACCCGTACTTGTACTGTCTAAGGTAGGGACTTGGGGTGTATTGCAGCAGGAAGAAAGGGCTATAGCATATGTATATCGTAAGTTTAATCCCCGTAAGAAGAATTACCTCATGCATGATTTGGAGTTAGCCACAGTGGTATTTGCCTTGAGGATCCAGAGGCACTATTTGTTGGGGGAGAAGTTTACCTTATTCACGGACCATAAATCGCTTCAGTATTTATTCACGCAAAAAGATCTGAATATGAGGCAGAGTAGGTGGTTGGAGTTCGTAAAGGATTTTCAATTTGATATTCAGTATCATTCTGGAAAGGCTAACGTGGTGGCATACGCGTTGAGCCGAAGGCCTGCTGGAGAGCTAACGAAGGTTTGGAAAGCAAAGTGGAAAGAGCTTCGACACGATAATAAGATTGCTATGGCTTATATGTCCGTTTTAACTGTCACTCCCGAGATTATGATTAGGGTGGTAAAAGCACAAGAAGGGGATCAGTACTGCAAGAACTGAGTTCACCATTTATTAGCTAAAGGGGGAGAGGAGTACTCAATCAGTTCAGAGGATTGTTTTCATTTTAATGGGAGACTCGTGGTTCCAAAGGATGCTGAATTACGACATACAGTGATGTATGAGGCTCACGGGTCCTAATTTATAGTACATCTTGGTGGAGATAAGATGTACCAAGATATGCGGAGACAATATTGGTTGTCGGGGATGAAGCGGGATATTACATAATTTATCTCAAAGTGTACTACCTGCAAGCTAGTAAAGGTAGACCACTAGAGACTTGTAGGAATGTTACAACCATTAGAGATTCATGTGTGGAAGTGAGAAAGTATCTTTATGGAATTTATTACTGAGTTACCATAATCACAGTAGGGTCACGAATCCATATGGGTTATAGTAGATCGGTTGACCAAGGTGGCTCATTTTCTTCTAGTACGTACTAATTTTGAGATAATGCAGTATGCACAGTTATTTATCACTGGGATCGTACAATTATTTGGGGTTCCAATTAATATTGTGCCTGATCAGGGTAAGATTTTTGTGTTCCATTTCTAGAAGGGCTTTCAGGAGGCGATGCGGATAGACTTACGACTGAGTACAACGTATCACCCACAAACAAATGGACAGACTGGGAGGGTTAATAAGATGCTGGAGGATATGCTGCGGATGTGCATACTTAATTTTGGGTGAGGATAGGAGCAGTACCTTCCATTGGTAGAGGTCATATATAATAACTCTTACCAATTCACCATCGATATAGCACCATTTGAGGCACTATACGATCGTCCTTGTCGTTCGCCTACTTACTAGTTAAGGATAGGAGATAATAAATTATTAGGACCAGAGGTGATTCAGGATACCACTGCTAAGGTTGAGTTAATTCGAGGGCGCATTTGTATAACTCAAGATAGGTAGAAGAGTTACGCCAGTATAGATATGAGGCACATTGAGCTTGAGGTGGGCGACCAGGTGTTGGTGCGAGTGTTTTCTACGAAAGGAGGTATGAGGTTCGATAAGAAAGGGAAACTAGCCCCAAGGTATATGGGACCATATAACGATCATTGAGAGAGTGGGACCAGTGGCTTACAGATTAGGACTACTAAAGCATCTCCAGCGTATTCACGATGTGTTTTATGTGTCATTCCTGAAGAAATATCGGAGGAATGAGAGAGCTTTTGTGCATGTTCTATTAGAGGAGATCGATTTACAACCCGATATATCTTACGAGGAGAGACCAATGGTGATACTTGATTATAGTGAGAGTAAACTGCGATCGGTACCCTTGGTTAAAGTTCAGTCGGGGCACCATAACGTAGAAGAGTCTACATGGGAGCAGGAGGATGACACGCGCGAGTAGTATTCTAAGTTATTCACCACATGTGTGTTCCAATTTCGAGGACAAAATTCCCTTGAAAGGGGGATGTATGTAACAACGAGTAATTTTGAAGAATTAAAAATGGATTAATTCAGGTAAATTTAAATTACATGTGTGAAATGATTTAATGGAAATTAAATATTATGGTATTGATTAAATTATTAATCGAAGAGAAATGATTAATGTTATTGAATAAAATTACTAAGTGAATAAGTATTATATATTTGACATCATAACGAGTGATAATGACGTGACGGTATATTATCTCAACCAAACGTCGTGCGTGGACTAAATGAGGTCGAGATAGGAAATAAATTATGAGTAACTTGAATGATGATTTTGAAGTCATAGATGAGTCCAGAAAGGCGAAAATAGTCAAAATAGTATACCCAGGTATATAGATTGGGTCCCGGGAGAGTTTTAGACCAAACCGACACACCGAGAGGGCATTTTAGTCATTTTATAGCCTAGGGCTAAGGGAGTTACGAAATTTCAAGGGTTATATATACTTGTTACTATTTGAGGCTAAGATAAAAAGAATAGAAAATAATTGGAGACCACTAAAGAGGAGAGTAAGAGCTTTCTTAGGGCATAGGAGAAGTTTTATGGAGGAATTTCCCTTGTTCTTGCATCATAAGCATTGTTGGAGGGTGGATTAAAAGAGAAGCATCATCAAAAGGATCAAATCATAATTATTCCATAAAAGGTAAGTATTTATCTTGCAAATTTTTATAAGTAATAATACCCATGTAGAGTAGTGTCATTGAATTTAGTAAAATTGATGATATTTTTATGATTTGATGAATATAACTCATAATTGGGAATATAATTGCATGTAGAATGAATTCAGTTATATAGATAAAACGAAATCAAGAGTTCTATGATTTAGATCAGGGGATAGATATGGGCTTTTGGGATGAATTCATGTGAATAACATAAAATTATAAGGTTTAATGGTTAATGGACATTTTAATTTGATATTGGGTGAAATTGTATGGGATTTATACACGATCTACGTTAGAAATCATCCCTTGTTGTATATTTGGTGTTTAGGTATGTTAATTGGGAGTTTGGGATTGAAATAGGAAAAGTTGTAACAGTGAAATGAAGAAGAAGTCCCCTGACACTTTTCGAATCAATTCAGTCCAAGGGCAAATCAATTCGGTTTGCCCAAAATTGAAAAAATTTCTTTTTTGTTTTAAGCTCTGAAATTGGGGATAATTCATGAGGGGACTTTTGGGATACTTTTGAACTATAAATGGGAATATGAAAATGTGAGTAAGCGAAGAGAAGGAATTTAGTTTAGATGAATTGAGACAAGTTAAGTATTGGGATAATTGAGAAAATATCCAAAATTGATGAATGAATGAAGTTCGAGACAGGCCATGTAGTAATGAATGAACTTATGTTTATGATCAGTAGTGGACGATGGGATTTACAACATATTAATTAAAGGGTAACTAGGACCTTGGAGTAATGAGCGATACTCGAGATTATAAATTGTAATTCTAATCGAAATAAATGGTACGTCGAATATGCGGGTGATATATACTACGTGCAAGTTGATAAAATTGGGTTGTGTGCATTCGTGTCGAATAATATATATATATGTGTGTGTGTGTGTGTGTGTGTGTGTGTGTGTGTGTGTGAATAACTCTAGATATGATATGATTATGTGTGTGAACATACCTACGCTGCTTACTATCACGAGGTTTCTGCGCAGAGGGCAATCCCATCTTGACGATACCAGTATGGTCGGGATTTGTGCCCCAGAACATGGAACTAAGGGCGGTCCATTATGTGTCGTTTATTAGTGAGACTAGCAGGTCCTTTAGGTACTTTAGGTATGTGCATATCCCAAAGGCTTAGAACCATATTCGCCTCCATTGCTATGTGTAGAGGGGGCTTGAAAGTAATCCTGAGATTAGGGATAAAGCCCTAACTGACAATAAGTGTTTGAAATTAAGCAACCGAGGCAGCTCAAGCGTGGCAACCCAGCGAGGGAGCTTGGCGTGGCAACTTATACTTTAGCTTGTTGTATTAGTCATATGGTATTTCTGTTTATGTTAACTGTAAGCTATAACGGTTATAATGATGTAACGAGAATAATAATGAGTTTTAGCGTGAGGTCAAACGGTACTCGCGAGAGACCAGGCTTGGCAGTGCCTGGGAGGGTTTTCATGCTCTGTCGAATGACCTCGCCGTGGGAACTTTAGAGGGACTTGGTTTGGAGGATTGATAAGTGAAGCACCGTTGGGGCTTGTCCTGACCATCTTAGATACACCTAGTAAAACATCGAAGAACCCTGACCGTGGAATCTCGGGCGGAGCAGCTTGGAGTTCCATCGGGCGTTGAGTTTTGAACCAAACAACCATCTACTTAATGTCTGTAGGTGATGTCACTAGCCAGCTAAACAATGTCAGACATGCACTTGAGTAAACTATCGTGGTATTTGGGGCTGTCAAGCAGTTGGTGAGCCACCTTTGCGACAACAACCCCCTGACACACAGCGGTTAGGCAAAAGGCATGTCTTGGCATTTAATATTTATGACGTGGAGACAACTAGTGCATCAGGTATTTAATGTTTGTGACATAAAGTATGAGGGAGGTCTTTCACAGGCATTGATGACTGAGTTGCCTCGGGGGTGGTGTGGGGGGCTATTTAAGGACTCCAACCACCTTTGAGGGAAGGATGATCTTTTGAGAGTTTAAGAAGTTATTACTAGAGAGAATACACATCAGAGAGAGAGAGTTATTACAAACCAGAGGTATTATTCACTCACCATTATCATTTATTACGAAGCTTTTAATACGTGACAGAGATTCGTGAGAGTGTTTTGGGCGTGTTTGCCTGCCTACCAAGGTGTATCTAGGGTTCTTACTTTTCTCTCCCTCTAGCTAAGTTACTTCTGAGTTCATTACTATTTTCTGAGTTATACACGAGAGATTTGTGAGTTTAAACTGAGTCTTATCTTCATTAGATTTGTGTTTGCATGTTTTATCACTAATTCAAGGTTTTAACTAATTAACCTATCATCACCATACTTTAAAGGGGTTACGCCTCCATCTATAATCTAAAGTACCCTCTTATATTTGGTGACTCCGCTGGGGAGGCATTCTTCTGAGTAAGAAGTATGGCGCAAGATAATGCTACTCGAAGACTCAACTTTAATGGCCCAGAGCGGATCCAATGGAGCATGAGGTCCAACGACAAAGTGTGTTGAGTCGGTTCTCAGGAAAAAGAGTGGACGAGGCGTCTAGAGAGAAGAAGATGAAAGAAGTCGCCGCTACCGGCAGATAATGCAAGAAAGTCATTACTGAAGAAGGAAATATGGTGTATCGATTGTAACGGTGTGAGCGGGCGACCGAGGAAGATGATAATGAGCTTGACCCGATTTATGAATGCTTTTTGGTGGATCAACGGGGGCAGTGCATGGTGATAGATAATTCCAGCATACAGGAATTTATGGAGGAAATCACCGAGGAACCAGATTACATGGCAAGTCAGTCGAAGCCCCAGGCACAAGAGTTAGAGCAACTAAACCTGGTGAAGGAAGGAGAGGATTCGAGGCCGATCTTCATTTCGAAGGATCTCAGTATAGAGAAACGAGGGACCTTGGTTGAGTTGATTCAGGAGTTTATAGATATCTTCGCATGGAAATACACAGAGATGGAGGGATTGGATGAGGAAGTAAGCTGCCACAAGTTGAATGTAATGCCTTCAGCCATTCCAGTAAAAGAGGCGACGAGAATATACAAGCCCGAGCTAGATTTAAAGATCAAGGAAGAGGTTCAACGCTTACTAACATTAGAGTTTATCAATCCGATACAACACCCGATATGGCTGTTTAGTATTGTCCCACTAGGGAAGAAAAACAAAAACCAAATAAGGATATACGTGGACTTTAAAGATTTAAAAAGAGCTTTCCCCAAAGATGAGTTCCCTCTACCCTCCATTGATAGCTTGATAGATGCAACGGTGGGTCATGAGATGTATAGCTTCATGGATGGGTATGTGGGGTACAACCAGATCAAGATGGACCCCTCGGATGCAGAAAAGACATCATTCAGAACCCCGTTGGGTAACTTCATGTACAGGGTGATACCGTTTGGACTCAAGAATGCTGGGGAGACTTACCAGAGAATAATGATGGCCATTTTCCATGACTTCTTTCACAAGTTTGTGGAATTCTATGTGGATGATTTGGTCATCAAGTCGAGGAAGGAGGAGTCTCATCTGAGCGATCTGAGGAAGGTGCTTTCCCGTTACAGGAAGTATAAACTAAAGATGAATCCACTGAAGTGAATTTTTGGGGTGACAAGCGAGAAATTCCTAGGCTTTGTGGTTGATCGACAAGGAGTGCAGATAGACCAGGACAAACAGCGAGCAATATTGGAAATGCCATGTCCGAAAATGGCGAAAGAGCTGAAGAGTTTCCTCAGTAAAGTCTCCTACCTTAGGAGATTTATGCCTGGCTTAGCCAAAATAACACATCCATTACTGCAACTGCTGCGAAGGAACACGAAGTTCAAATGGGAGGCAATTCACCAGGAGTCTCTTAACGGACTAAAGAAGCTGCTCATTTCACCACAGACCATGGTTCCACCAAAGACAGGAATACCATTGCAATTGTATCCCACATCCACCACGAGGTCCGTGGGAGCTTTGATGGCACAAGAGATCGAAGGGCAAGAACGACCAGTTTATTACCTTATCAGGATCATCCATGGGCTAGAAGCCAGATATAGTAGCCTAGAAAGGCATTGTTTAGCCTTAGTATTTGTAGCGCAAAAACTTAGACATTATATGTTGTGTTTTACGATTCATATTGTAACGAGATGTGATCCTATTAAATATTTGCTTGCAAGAACTATATTGATTGTCAGGGCGGCTAGATGGTTCCTTATTCTCTCTGAATATGACTTAAAGTGCGTGGTTCCTCGCGCAATCAGAAGCCAGGCGTACGCTGATCTATTGGCTATTTTCCCTTCAGGAGCGTTCGAGCCTCCCAAAGAGAGCATTCCAGGAGATGAGTTGCAGGCTAATCACCTAGATGCAAAGGACGAACAATGGATAACGCAGTTCGATGGGTCATCAGCAGAAAAGAAAGGAGGAGCAAGGGTTATCCTTTCGAAGGGAATGGAGGAGATTTGTCTTTCTTACAAGTTAGATTTCCCCTGCTCTAACAATGAGGTGGAATATGAAGCATTGGTATTGGGATTGCTAGAGGATCTTCGAAGAGGGATCCGTTCACTTTGCATCAAAGGGGTTCAAACTTGGTGGTTCAACAAGTGAATAGAGAATACGCATTGAAACACATAAGCCTATTACCATACAGAACGATCATTCAGAGGCTCCTTGTACAGTTCCATCGGACCAAGATCAAGAGGCAGCCCAAAACGATGAACCGTCACCCAGACGCCTATGCCACCATTGCCCAGAAGATGATCATGAGGAGCGATACAACTACTATCATGATTCAACGAAGAACATCTCCTTCGATGGTACAGTCAATCCTACCGATGGAGGAAGACGCAGACTGGAGGGGAGAGATCTGAAAGCAACTGAAGTCTGGCGAAGGAACGATGGGGCTAAGAGAATTAGCCCAATACTTCACAAACCAGGGAAATCTTTACTTCAAAAATGCGGGGGGATGGTTATCAAGATGTATCGGCCCAAAAGAGGCAGAAAAGAAATTGAAGAATACACACAAGGAGCACTGTGAAACAACTAAGATACCTCTTTATAGGAGAATACAAAGAGAGGGATATTTCTAGCCTAGTATGAAGCAGGATGAGGCAGAGCTACAACGGCAATGCGATAAGTGTCAACTTTTCTTCGAAGCGGCTGAATGTCATTTCATTAAAGATCAGGCAGACTGGAGGCAGCCCTGTATTAACTTCATTAAAGATGGAGTTATCCCAATATAGAAACTGGATGCGATGGAACTAAAGAGAAGGGCCCCAAGGTTCTATATTCAGAAGGGGCAGCTTTATCGAAGGGGATACTTCAACAGGCCACTGCGTTGCATCACGAAGGAAGAAGCAGCTGAGGTTCTCAAACTAGTGTATGATCCAGCTCACATAAGAGGGGACAAGTTATATGATCATCTAATGACGTTGGGATATTATTGGCCAACAATGGAGAAAGACTCTGCTGAGTTCGTTCGAAAATGCAAAGCTTGCCAACTTTATGGAAATATGATCCATGCCCCATCGATAGACTTACACTCTCTAACAACACCCTATCCGTTTTACACTTGGGCGTTCAACCTGGTAGGGGCAATACATCCTTATTCGAGGGGGAAGATCTGGATACTAGTAGCAACGGAGTGCTTTACAAAGTGGGCTGAAGCGATACCACTTAAGAGAGCAACGGTTGGGGTGGTGAGCAACTTCATCAGAGAATATATTATTTGCCGTTTTGGGATCCCAAAGGTCATTCTCTTAGATAACAGGACTCCCTTCATTAATTCAGAAGTAACAATGCTCACAGACAAGTACTCCATTATTCATCATACTTCAACGGTGACGTACCCAAAGGGAAACGGTCAAGCCGAAGCGACTAACAAAATATTGGTTAATATTTTGGCTAAGATGATGGAGGACTTTCCAGGATCGTGGGATGACACGATACCAGTTGTACTATAGGCTTATCGGACAACCAAGCGGAAGCCCACAGGATACACTCCGTTCTCTCTTATTTATGGGGCTGAGGCAATCCTTCCAGTGGAGTTAGAAATTCCCTCTGCTCGATATGCCTTGCTAAGTAGCATGCTATCTCAGAATAAACATGTGCAGTTGGAAGCGTTAGATGAACATAGAGATAATGCGATGCAACACTTTTATATATATACGAAACAGCTCTCCAGGGCATATGATAACCTGGTAAGATCAAGGAAGTTCATGGAGGGAGACCCCGTTTTGAGGGCAGCAGTAAAGCACATTAGGGGGCTTCCTATACCAAAGTTTGCAGCGAACTGGAAGGGACCTTTCGTTGTAAAAGAAGCCCATGACTCACGTTATTGCTTAATTTCTGGGATGGAGGAAGATAAGCCATTCAAGATTAACAATAAATGGTTGCAAGTTTACAATGTGTAAGCACTCAAGTTGGAGCCATTGTGGTAACCAACTGTTGTTATTAATATACAAGTTTTATTTATAACTTGAACAAAATAAAAAGATTGTAGAAAGGTAGAAATTTACAACATACGCAAGCAGTCATAACACAAAGAGATGAATCAGAAAACATATTTTTTTTTCATTAACAAACATGGGGGCATTACAAAAATGGGAGCTACTGCCTAAGAATTACATAGAAAAAAGCAGAAGCAAGATATATACAAGAGTTCGTTAGCCTAAGAGGAACCATAGATCCGAAGAAGAGAAAAAACCTCCGGGAAGGCCCGAAGAAGCTGTTGTGCAGGACTGTTGGGCATTGATAGAAACCTCCAATCTCGTTTGCACTTGTGTACGTTCGATGAGGAGTTTTCTCGTTTGAGCTTGACCAGGCACAAAGCTTCTTCGGCATCCTCTATGTCCTTATCCACGGCTTCTAGAAGAGGTGCTAGTTCGGCCAACCTAGCTTCCTCGGCCCGCTCCTCCTCCTGATGTTTTCGTAACAGTTCCCTCTGGCTGATCAGTTATTGGCTCTTCAAAGTCTTTAAATACGTTATAAGCCAGTCAAACCGGAAACCGTCACGACCCAACTCTCTCAGATAGCCCAGGAATTGATTAAGGAGGGGGTTTGGTAACGTTTGCAGTCGGAGTACTAGCAATTTCAGCAACAACGGTAGCCATGCCTTGAAGCCTATAACTCATGACAAAATTGTTTGAACGCAGGCAATCCACCGTGAAGGTTTCAGGATGATGATTCACGAGTTTCTTAATAACTAAATGGTGGGTGACAGGCATTTGGGGAGAACGTTGAACCACCATCAGGCAGAAAGCGTGAGGAGTTAGGTCGGGCAGAGGAAGCTCACACCCAGATTCACTCTCTGTTGCAGCTCCGATCGTGGATCCTTGATCATCGTGGCCAGAATCCCCCGAGACGGCAGGTTCCCGATGGGGTGAGCCAATAGGCGAAAGAACTGGTGGAGACCCCCCCCCCCCCCCCCGTGCAACCTGTGGAATGGTAGAAGACATAATGAAAAATCTTAATAAGCATTTTCGTTGTTAAGTCACCGTTATAGGTGGGGTTTATGAAAAATCTTAACAAGTGTTTTCATTATTAACTCACCAATATAGGTGGAATTCATGAAAAATCTTAACAAGCGTTTTCGTTGTTAAGTCACCGTTATAGGTGGAGTTTATGAAAAATTCTTAACAAGCGTTTTCGTTGTTAAGTCACTGTTATAGGTGGGGTTTATAAAAATCTTAACAAGCGTTTTCATTGTTAAGTCATCGATATAGGTGGAGTTTATGAAAAATCTTAATAAGCGTTTTCGTTGTTAAGTCACCGTTATAGGTGGAGTTTATGGAAAATCTTAACAAGCGTTTTCGTTGTTAAGTCACCATATAGGTGGAGTTTGCGAAAATTCTTTAACAAAAATGCAGAGAATTAACAAAATACCTCAGTTATGGCAGGAGCCAGAACGGGAATCACTGTGGTGCCCACAGGGGTAAAAACCATTGGAGGCGGGCTCATTACCTTAGAAGCCACAACGGGACCCCTGGTCGCAGAAGCCTCAACGGTTGGCAAAACTCCCCCACCAACATAAGGTACCAAATCCATCATGGGCGATTCACTGATAGAAGATGATGGACTCTCAAGCGAGGCCCCAATATAGATGGGAACAGAAGAACCACCACGCTGGGCAGAAGCATCGACCTTGGCCTTATATGCGAGCAGACCCCCAAGAGAAGAGGGTGGAGCAAGACCGGGAGAAAGCTGCAACAATGAAGCTAAGTGTTAGAAAGGAGGAATAAGTACAGAAAAAGGGGAGAAATACCTCTAAGCACTACTTACCTCTGTTATGGCACTAAAAAGGGGATTGGCGATCAGAGGTCTCGTCAGCACCGTTGGAAGAAGAATGTTGGCTAACAACGAGGACACTTCAACCTAGAGCACCCAACATCCCTAAGTTCAGCACAATAAACGAAAAATGGGGCGAAGGACGTCAGACCAAAGAAAGTTATGGATGAAATCTTACCTCGGGGTCACTTTTTACAGCTAGAATGATGGGCAGAAGAACCTCGGGTGGAGGAGATAAGTCAGAAGAGGCTACGGGAGTTGTCTCTGGTTGTAAAGAGACGCTCACAGACTCAACAACATCACCACCCATAGCAACATCCCTCGCACGTTGGGAGGTCGAACGATGGGAATAGGTTAGCCCGGTCATGGGGGAATGGGGAGGAGTCACATCGGTTCGGGAAATACCGAAATGTCCCCCCACGAAAGGGCTCACGGGAGGACTAGGGGGATTGGGCCTTTCCTCTTCAACCCCCTGCACCAAAGTTATCAAGAAAAAAAATAAGCAAATGCAGCTTGCCTTAAGCAAATGGGAAATGAGAATAAAATAAGTATACATACCTCAGATCCGGAAGGAGAACGAGGGGATATATCCATTAGCGAAGAAGGAGGGGAGGCAGCAACAGTTGGGGCAGGAGAGAGGTGCACATTGGGAGTCTGTTTCCTCTAGGACTTAATACCTAGAGTTTTCTTCTTTATCCCCGATGCACCAGTATAAGTACCTCTAAGGACCCCTGAACTTTTTCTCCTCCTTATCGTTGGCTCAGTAGTATCAACCATGACCGTGGGAAAGGCAACCGAAGGAGGAATGACGACAGCACGCCGTTGAAACTCAACATTTATTCGATCTATCTCAGCCTGAGCTTTCCTCCTTAACCTCTCGGCCACTTTTGCGGACATGGGAGGGGGAACAGAGGCTATAGGGAAGGCTGCCACAGGAGTCTGGGACTTAGATTTCGGTTTTGCTGTTGAGGACATCTCACTTTTGCCCCTTTTTGCTTTCTTGGCAGGCGGTTGAGAAGATCCTTCAGCAGTAGCAGCTTCGATCGAAGGGGCAGTTTTTTTTAACCTGTAATGGTTTTGGGTTTGGCCGTGACAGTAGGGATCAGGGAACAAAGTGGGAGAAGCTCGCTGGGATGTACCTTGGGGTTTTTACTTATAGGGAACTCAATCCCAAGAACGAAGTTGACCTTTAACCCCAGCTCCAACGCAGAAAAGAAAAAAATAGGAGGATACACGGGATCTCCCTCGATGAACTTGGCAAATTCAACCAATTGTTTCGACCAGTACCTTGTGGAAAATAAAGGGTCACGTCCCCTCGCCTGGTAATGCTGGGAATGGTGACTCGCCCAGCCATTGCAGAACGTATTCCCCACGCCGCAGTTGAAGAAAACAGAGAACATGCCTCGCTAAAGGAAACCTTGGGGTTTGATGATTGGAAAATTGGGCGAGGAGACCCCTGATCAAAACCAAATTGGCGGCTGCATCGGTTGGGATTTTAGTGCTCGCTGGTATACCCCCACTCGGTGTAAGAAGGCAGGTACCCTGGGGAAAATAGAAGGACCATAGCCAGCGAGGGATCTTCAATATCTACGCCTACATCCACCATCCTTGCTTCATGTTAAAAAAACTCACAAGTATGGACGAAGATATCCTCTTCGTAGGGCCTCATTATAAAGTTTTCAGGACGATTAATAACAGAGATCAACTCCTTTCGGCTTTGTTTCTTATGATAGACAAAGGAGAGTGGAGGTAGAATTATTTCCCCCGAAGGGGGGCGGTTGGCCTTGGCTGCTACGGCAGGAAAATAGACGTAGAGAAAGCTTGTCAGGAGGACACAGTTGGAAAAATTGGCCAAGTTATAACAACCTAAAGATCGTTCCATATCAAAGAGGGTCCTATCAAGCCATGTGTAGAGGGATCCCAATGCGATTGCAGTAAGGGGAAGCTTGATACCTCGGGCCAAATGAATGGATATATTGATAAGGTCCCTTCGGGGCAGATCGTTATGCTTCCTTGTTGAAAAGAAACGGGAAGAAATGACAAGGATATAGGCAGGAAGTTCCAACAGTGTACCTTGGCCAGGCGCCTCTGTAGAAGAACTACCTGTAGTGGAATCCTTGAAGAAACAATTGATGAGTGGAAAAAAAGTGCCCTTGTTCGATGAACCGATGCAACTTCGGCATATACGGTCCAGCTCCAAACGATCAGCACTCTCATGGGCATCTAGAGCCTCATCAACATAGGGCTCATGGCCTGTTGCTTCAAGGCCTAAGAGCTCACACACGTCTTCCAATGTTATCGAGAACTCTCCCCACGCAACAATGAACGTATGAGTGGTAACGTTCCAGCGAGACAGCAAAATAGGAAGGGGCAACATTATTCTTGGAGAGAGTGAACTCACCAAACCACTTAGCCCATTAAAGCCCTATTTTGGTGTGTGTATCAACATGGGAACTCTGCATATGGGAGTTCCAGGCAGCAAAGTGAGCGGTAGAATCCCCGGGCGCTTTGAAATCAATGTGGGACCACGGGAAGTCCCCTCGCTCCAGACGAAATCGAAGAGTCCCCTCGGGGAGAAGAAATCCCCAGTCAGCAACATCTTCATCTTCATCACCAAGTGTTAGGGCATCATACTTAGCATTGAAAACACAAGTTTTTCAAATTACAGCAAAATCGTCACCCTGTCCAAAAATAGGGGATCGATGGTAAAACTTCAGCTGTTCCTAGCGGGAAACATCTGGGGCGGTGGCAGTAGTAGAGGTAACAGGCGGAGCATTGGTGGCAGATACGGTGGGGTTGCTTGCGGACGCCATGAAAAATAATGGCGAAGTAAAAGAAAAGCTTCTAGAAAGAGGGGTTTGAAAAGAAAAATTGAGGAGCGCAACCACAGGTGGTGGCATAGAAGATAAGAGAGGAAAGAAGTAGGTAAGAGTTTAACAGTAATGGAGTTCTCACAGAATTTCTCTCACTAAAACGAATGGAAGCTTGAAGAAGATGAAGGCAATGGAAGAAAACAATGAGTTAAGTGTTTGAATATATCCATTTGAAATTTCTGAGTTCGCCTTTTAAGTTTCCCACCATCGCACGTGCAAGGCCGCCTATAATCATTTCAAATAAACACGTGGCACTCTGGGAAATGTTCTGACAGTCGAAAAGACAGCACCACGTCATTAATGAAGGCACGCATGGAGAATAGAAAACATTGCCTTCTCCAGCAAGTTTGAGTTTTGGCACCAGAATTTATGTCAGACATATCCAATGACTCCGAACGAACACAGTTCCTCAACGGTTCAAAAAAGTTATGATGTCCCCTCACCACATGTCCAAACGTTGTTTAAATTATGACTCAGTTACATTGGGGAGAATTTCTACTTTTTCGAACACAGTGAAGCTTTACAAGAGATGATTTCACTTCCCAAGGGTCTAAACGAGTATTTGAACAGGTTAGTAGGCCTCCCGGGAGAATTTTAAATAATAAATCTAGAACGGTTCAGGCTCAACATCAGGAAAAAGTGGCGATGTCCCTTCGCCAAAACACCAACGAGTTATGGCGCTCAGGTACATCGGGGAGAATTTTACTTTTTCTAGGAGGTTATAATGCTGCGGTTCTAATGAGGGAAAGAAGGCCAGAATTTTTTCACACAGAGAAGGTTCATCGTATTGAGAAGTTTCGTATCGACATTTCTTGTTCCAATAAATCTCTCCACGAAGGGGAAAATGTAGAGGGGGCTTGAAAGTAATCCTGAGATTAGGGATAATTCCCTAACTGACAATAAGTGTTTGAGATTAAGCAACCGAGACAGCTCAAGCGTGGCAACTCAGCGAGGCAGCTTGGCGTGGCAACTTATACTTTAGCTTGTTGTATTAGTCATATGGTATTTCTATTTATGTTAACTGTAAGCTATAACTGTTGTAATGATGTAACGAGAATAATAATGAGTTTTAGCGTGAGGTCAAACGGTACTCGCGAGAGACCCGGCTTGGAAGTGTCTGGGAGAGTTTTCATGCTCTATCGAATGACCTCGCCGTGAGAACTTTAGAGGGGGTTGGTTTGGAGGATTGAGAAGTGAGTCACCGTTGGGGCTTGTCCTGACCATTTTAGATACACCTGGTAAAACACCGAAGAACCCTAACCGTGGAATCTCGGGCGGAGCAGCTTGGAGTTCCATCGGGCGTTGAGTTGTGAACCAAACAACCATCTAATTAATATCACATCTACTTTAGGTGATGTCACTAACCAGCTAAATAATATCAGACATGCACTTGAGTAAACCACCATGGTATTTGGGGTTGTCAAGCAATTGGTGAGCCACCTCTACGACAACAACCCCTAACACACAGTGGTTAGGCAAAAGGCATGTCTTGGCATTTAATATTTATGACGTGGAGACAACTAGTGCATCAAGTATTTAATGTTTGTGACATAAAGTATGAGGGAGGTCTTTCACAGGCATTAATGACTGAGTTGCCTCGGGGGTGGTGTGGGGGGCTATTTAAGGAACCTAACCACCTTTGAGGGAAGGATGATCTTTTGAGAGTTTAAGAAGTTATTACTAGAGAGAATACACATCAGAGAGAGAGAGAGAGAGTTATTACAAACCAGTGGTCTTATTCACTCACCATTGTCATTTATTACGAAGCTTTTAATACGTGAAAGAGATTTGTGAGAGTGTTTTGGGCGTGTTTGCCTACCTACTAATGTGTATCTAGGGTGCTTACTTTTCTCTCCCTCTAGCTAAGCTACTTCTGAGTTCATTACTATTTTCTGAGTTATACACGAGAGATTTGTGAGTTTAAACTCAGTCCTATCTTCATTAGATTTGTGTTTGCATGTTCTATCACTAATTCAAGGTTTTAGCTAATTAACCTATCATCACTATACTTCGAAGGGGTTACGCCTCCATCTATAATCTAAAGTACCCTCTTACACTATGTTAATTGATGTTGGGTATGATGAGATATTCCGAACCAATAGTCCTTGATTGAGTACGAGAGGTACATGGACTTGATAGCAGAGTATGCCAGCATCACGAGGGGCCATTCCCGGGATGCTATAATTGTGTACATATTATATGTGTGATGAACATATATCTATATGATATATGTACTTATGTGAGACAGTAGACTTGATAGATAATGTGAAGTTAAAATACTTTAAGTAGTGAAACTTAAGTAACTGACTTAATAATAAAATGGGAATAATTTATTTATTATTTGTAATACCTCGTATTTATGAGTAATTATTTTTATATTAATTTTCCATGCGGGTTAATTATATAAAATAAAGGAAGTTGAAGTAAATATTACTTTAAGTGATTTAAGAGATAATATTTACTAAGTTTTGCATATTTACTGTTAAGTGAAAGTAAATAGCATTATATTATATTTTGTTGCGTCGTTGTGCTTTAAGCGACGGTTATGACTTTTATTCCAAGGGGATTATTATTGATGAATGAATATGACGTTAGAACATGAAATAATTTATGATATCCCGGAAGCCAATTTAGAGGGCGCGGTTAGTCCTGAAATGGTTGAAATAGTCAAAATAAGTACCAAATTGTATTCCGAGTACTTTTAACCGGCCCTGACTTAATTATGTTGTTACGAGTCATTTTAATTATGTAGTAACATTTAAAGTTGTACTTAATGTAATTTGGGTATTTTAGTCTTGTTAGACCATTTATTTCTCATTTATTCCTAAACCTAAAAGAGAGTTAGCGAGAGAGAGAGAGAGAACTTGGGAGAAAAGAAGAGAAAAGAGGAGATTTATTGATTTGATCTTGGAAATCATTGCTACAAGTAAAGAATCCGAGACTACGAACTTGAGGCAAGTTTCTAACTTGCATATGTATGATTTAGTGTAGATAAATTGTATTGATAGTTGTGTTTTTGGAGATTTAAGCCATTGGTGGGTTTTAATGATTTTTGGTGTTTAAACCCTTAGATTTTGATGTATATATGATTTGAGTTGATTACATTAGTTTGTTGTTGTGTAGAAATATTGGGGGTGAAGTTGTTAGATGATGAGGTTGTGAGATGTGGAAGAAAATAGGGTTAGATATTTAGGTTTTGTATGATAAAATGGGAGTTGGCTGTGAGATCTGGTGCGTCCGGTCGACCGCGGTCCAAGGACCGATCGACCGGGCCTAAAGAGCAAAGACCACTGCTTCTCTCCAAAGGCATAATTTTATAGCGCGGTCGACCGCGGTCCCAGGACCAATCGACCGGGTCTTAAGGAATGGGCTTACTGCTTTTCTTACAAGGCAAAATTCTAGAAGCACGGTCGACCGGGGGTCAGGGGCCAGCCGACCGGTCCCCTGTTTTTAACCCCGAAATTTAGTCTCCTTTATATTCCCTTCTTTTAAGGTTTAAGGCTTAGGAACCTTCTTGCATGAAGTAAAATTAGAGTTTTAGAGTCTTGTATTAGGGTAATCAAGAACCTAGGTTAGAAAAGGAGTGTTCGGGCTTAGGTCGGGGATTAATTGATTAACTGTTAGAAGGAGGTAAATGCCCTTTTTCATTTAACGAGCTAGTCTAGGACTAGGGGAAAGTGGGGTTATATGATTTTAGACTTTTAGAGATATAGATGAGGTAAATTACCCTTGGTGGCTTATGTCGTTGTCGTGGACTCTTGGAAGTTAGTATGGGGATAATTAAACATAATGATTTATGTCGTTAAACACATGTGGTTTCGGATAAAATGGAATGTACATTTTATATTGGCATATCATGTGAATTGTGACTTGCTTATACATACCTCTCTAAATATTATCCTAAGGAAAGTTACGCGAATGAGGTGAAGTCCACTGGCTAGTGAATGCAGGGTGAATATAGTCCTCGGCCATAGGACCGGTGGTTATATTGTGTTGCTGTTTTATTCGAAGTGAGGTAATTCCGAGTATGGTTATGACTCACTGTCAAAGGTATATGGTCGCTTCCCACGCGATGCGATTTAAGGTGCCCAGGTGGTCATAGTTATAGGCCCTGAAAGATGATAGTTATTTAGGGGCGCATCCAGTGGGGCGACTATCGGAAGGATGGTCTTAGAATCGTTATATTTTGATTGTAACTATTCTCACGAATGTGGAATTTTATAAATTGCTAAAGCATTTTATAAATCAACTGTATGGAATAAGTTTCCTAATGAGGAATGGACCGGTGAAGTCATATTGTACAAACTGAAATGTAAGCTTATTAAATTGGAATTGAGTTATTTATCTTGCATTGATGAATAGTTGACACTATAAATGGCATTGCGCTAGGGTGTGCACTTAGATGAGAGGTCAAGATTATTCTTATTGTGAAGGGCGAGTTAAGCTTGTTTATGATGTTAGCAATTCATAACTGTCATGCATTTTATTCACATTCATATCATATCAAACCGGGCACTGACCCGTTTATATTTCTCTATTTTGTATGGATCCTATTTATGCTCAGGTGATCCGCTGCAAGGACGCCCGTGTTAATCTCTCATTCTCAGTGTCAGGGAGCTACATCATTTTTGCGGATGCTGTAGGATTTTTTGTTATAAACGTAACCATATTTTGTATACTCTAGTTATGATCAGTCTGTACACTCAGGCGAGTTGCCCAAGTTTTGTACTTGCATATACTGTAATATTTATTTGTAATACTTGGTGTAACCTATTTGTATTGGTCTGTTAACCGACAACTTATTCGGTCATTATTTTGAGGAATAGTTATAATCTGTTATATGTTTTACATGTTTATCCACCTTCTTTTCAAATTGGATTGTCGAAATGGTTTTTATTAAACTTGCAGATTATAAGCGGGGTGTCACATTATTGGGACCATAGTATCATGTCGTATGGGGTTATACGAGGGAACTAGACTTATCGAAAGGAATCAGATACCCTATCTAGTTAGGCAGGAGATACTAGTTAGGTAGAGCACGTTTTACGTGCATAGTAGTTGAGAGGTTAGGATCTCAAGGGAGTGTATGTGGATATTACATGTGTAATAAATAACTGATTTAAATTATGATTTAAATACTTGTAAAATATATGACTTGGGCTCTGACCCATGTAATAAATATTTTCAAAACCTTTTAGGTGTCTATCCATAGTGACGCCAAGCTTAGAGATCCTATCCAGATATACGTAGTTGCAGCAGTGTGGAGGCTTGCAGGAGATTTCTTTATATGCTTCAGCTCATTTATTCTAGATAGGAGATTTCCATAGTGGTTTATCTGGGCGTGTTGTCTTCAGAATATTTCTTTTATTCAGTTATGCATCAGATTGTATTCCGATTTAATTTACTTATTTCAGATTGTGGTTGAAGTTTTATAATTGGAGAACCGATAGTTTATTTTGTCTCATTTATTTATATATATTTCGTGTGATTCTTTTGACATTATTTATATGTGAATGGTTTAGTTCATTTACTTTATTTTTTCATGTATTGATAATGAAAGATAAAATTAACACCAACTTAATTTAACATAGGTGATTAGCAATTAAAAAGTTTTTCGACAATGATGCTAAGAATGAAACCATTAATGATTCTTGTTTAATTTAACAATGGACTAATCACCCAGGATTAAAATAGGCCGATCTACCTTATATAATACCAATCTCAAGTGGGTTTTGGCGTCAAACTTAGGATACCAACTCACGTATGAGTTGTACCACGCAACTTTTATGTGGATTTTTGTCTCTTTTAGGCCGATCTACTTTAGTTCATACCACTTTTCATGTGGATTTTTGGTGACAAACATAGGCGACCAATTCGCGTCTGACTTGTACCACACAAATATTTCATGTGTTTTTGCCTCTTTTAGGTCGATCTACTTTTGATCATACCATTTCTCATGTGGGTTTTAGTGCTTGTGGCCATCCCGAGGGGGGTTGGTAGAGCTTCCTCCTTTCTCTGGCATGCGCGCGGATTGTACCCTCACTTGGGGCGCTCTCCCCTTGTCAATGTGGGGTAATATGTAGAGATAGAGTTTCCATCCTATTTTGTATAAAAGAGGAAAAAATATTGTCACCTCGAGAGAACGATATGAAGTATAATACTGATGCTTGTGAAACCAAGTAGTTCAAAGGTTTGGGGACTAAGTTACGAAATGAGAAGGTGTTAGGCACCCATCCTGCCCTTTCAGCCTCTCATGGGCATGTGTTAATCTTCTCCTGTTAGACTCCGTGAAGTGTGTGCTTACGTTCATAACATAGATGGATAATTTAATCGCTCAACTTGCATTATGGAAAAGGACGGATTGAATTTACTCTTAGGAGTGTTTCCAAAACAGTAATTTAAAATATAAGGTAAGTGTTTGCCGAGTCACAAGTCGTTATGGAAGAACGAATGTATACATTGGATAAGATACAAGCATGCAAGAATATGGCATCCATTAAGAATATATATATATAATAAAAACAATATATCAAAT
The DNA here is from genome assembly GCA_949130495.1 of Sambucus nigra. Lineage (NCBI taxonomy): Eukaryota > Viridiplantae > Streptophyta > Magnoliopsida > Dipsacales > Adoxaceae > Sambucus > Sambucus nigra. Next base: position 307,957,790 of record OX422221.1, on the reverse strand, counting down.
AAGCATAAGGGAGGAATCGAGTGTAGGGATTTGTCCAAGATGCCTACGTAGCCCAAGGGGAATCAAAGTCCACATAGTTCGAAGATAACATAGGGTGGGGTTTAACCCATATATCCAAATGAGTGATTTCTCTTATGTGTGTGTGTGTATAGATAAAAGTGTTGTAAGTGTAAGAATGTGAAGAGAATCCCTCTTTTGGAATTTATAAGTAAACCTTCTTTTTCTTCTTTTTTTTTCAAAATAAAGTACGTGCAAATACTACTAATAAATGTTTGAGATTAAGGTATGTGATGTAATGACATAAAGATCTAAAGCATAAATAAAGCAAATAATGCTAAAATAAGATAATTAAGAGATAAAGATGGGTAATTGGACCTCCTTATGAAGACTTGAAGTAGATCTTGAATGTAGATACACTAATCTTGCAATGAGATGATGGTGTTATGAGGAGATTGGGGGAATTTACTAAATGAAGTATAAAAAGGATGGAAGGAATGTGGGAAATGGGCATTTTAGGAAGGGAACATATCTAAATTCGAGATAATATTTTCTGAATTACTGAGAGGGATGTTCAGGGGTGCTTCTCAAAGTAAGGTAATGGACTATATTTATAAGGCCAAGTGGGGTGATGATCGAAAGGGTCCTGGGCCTTCCTCTCGGCATAGAACCCCAGATAGGCGGGATCCTGCGGACTGTCATTTGGCAGTCTGAGACATATTTTTCGAAAAATAATCATAAAATGTAAATCGTAAGTCAGAATTGTGCACAAGTTGGAATAATCAAAAAGGGTATTCAGAATCCTTTAAGAATCCATTAAGCTACTCTCGGTTTTAGGAGCTGACAGAGGTCAAACGGGACGAAGAAGCACTCGTTGGTCTCTAAAAAGGAATTTTTTTAAGGAAAATGAAAATTTTGTCCGAACCACAAGGTAGATTCATGCAGGAAATGGACCGTTGGAAAGGGTATTCAGTGCCCTTATAGAATTCATTTAATTTTTTTTCGTTCGGAGAGTTGACCAACGTCAAATGGGGCCTAGAAGTGTCTGGTGACCCTTCGAAGTAAAATGGGTCATTCGTCTGTACTATAAGACCGATTCACTCATGGGGTAGACTGTTGAAAAGGGTATTCATAGCCCTTCAAATATTCATTGAGCTTCTCTCAACCTGGAGTGTTGATCGGGGTCAAATGGGGCTTGAGAGCGCCCGATGGCCTTTTAATCAATTTTTGAGATAAAATAAACCTTTCGTCCGAACCGTAAGGCTGAATCGCGCACGAAGAAGACAGTTGGAAAGGGTAATTAAAGCTATTCAATGATTCATGATATTTTTCTCAGACGAGAAAGCCGATCAGAGTTAACGGGGCACAGGAACACCCAGTGGCCTCTAAATCGGTACTCGGAGTTTGACCTAGGGTTCGTAGTGAATGAGTGAGTTCTAAGGACCTAAGAAGGTTCTTAGGGGGGGGCTAAGATGGGGTTTCTATAGAGAGTCCCTCGACGGGAGAGCTTGGAACCAGTGAAGGTCGTCGAATGATAGACACCGCATTAACGTTGGGAAGAGCGGTTTTGGTTAATTCTGAGGACCTAAGGAGAGGAGGATGATCAATTTAGTGGGTCGAGGTCAATTTTTAGGACCTAAGGAGACTAAGATGACCGATCCAATAGGTCGAGGTCAGTTATGAGGATCTAAGGGGCGAGGATGATTGATTAAGTGAGTTGAGGTCGATTCCAAGGACCTAAAAAGATAAGGATAATCGATTCAGCGGGTTGAGGATGCATTAAAGTTGGTTAGCGGTTCGAGGTCGATTAAGAGGACCTAAAGTGATGCTTGGGATGATCGATTTAGTGGGTCGAGGTCGATTCTAAGGACCTAGAGTTAGGATGACCAATTCTGAGGGAAGAGGGTCGAGGTTCATTCTGAGGACCTGAAGTTATGAGGTTCAATTCTGAGGGCCGAGGTCACTTCTGAGGACCTGAAGTTGTGACTTTCAATTCTGAGGGTCGAGGTCAATTCTGAGGACCTGAAGTTGTGATGACCAATTCTGAGGGCCGAGGTCAATTTTGAGGACCTAAAGTTGTGACAACCAATTTCGAGGGTCAAGGTTAATTCTGAGGACCTGAAGTTCTACCGTGGGGAATGGCTCTCCTTTGGAAATTTATATTACCTTTGGGGTTCATGTTCACTTGTGGTTCCACTGGGTATTGTGTTATCTTGAAACTCCACTAGGGGATGTTTAGTTTTGGGATTTCAAATGGGGAATTGTAGTAGACTTGGATGCGGGCGCATCATTGGTTATGTCGTGGACTATGCTGAGGATAGGAGTGTAATATTAATCCAGATGGGGATTATGAGAGTTTTTGAGGGGTTTAGTGCTCTAAAATGATTTTCTTAAGGAAAATAATGTTCCATATTTTTCAGTGATTTTTATGATTTTTCTAGGGAATTTCGGGACTTTTCTAGATTTTTTCTGACATTTTTTGTACAAAATTTGAAAGGGACTGTTGATAAGCAGGCGTGAGGGGGTGCCAATCGATAATGGCATGGATTCTTAGTCTTCCTTAGGAAGAGGAAAAGGCGGCTATCAATCGGTATGGGTTGGGGCTGTCGATCAGCAGGCGACTTTCTATAAAAACGAGGTGATCCCTCCCCATTTTTCATATCTTTGAGTGATTGAATCTTTTTTTTTTCACTCTCTTAAAATCCGTTCCTATGTCCTTTTTACTTCAAAACATCAAATGGTTGGTTCTTCAAGCGAGGTGTTTAACAACGAGTGGTTGGAAATTAATGACTAGGTCGACCTAGAGTGGTGATTTATGGTGCCCCTTGCATTGAACAATGAGAATGTTTTGATTTGTTTGAGCCTATAGCTAATGAGCGTATCCTATAACATGATCCCTCCTATCACCGTTCTTTTAGGGTGAAGAACCCTAGTAGCTATGTAAGTACGGTGACTTTTCGTATTCCAATTTATTTTTCTCTTTGTTCTTTATGTTAATGAATGGTTTTTGTTCTTTTATTTTTGCATACAGACATAGATCCTTCAAGCATTCAGTTTCGGGGGACAATCGGGTTTAAGGAGATTTGGGAGAAGCTCCTCGCTATTATGCACTGGTTGGTTACATATATCGGTTTAGACCGTTTAGCATGAACTTTGGATAAGACGCCACGTTCCACTTTGGATTTATGTTCTCTAAGGGAGAGGTGGTGGGACATCACCCACACATTCCATTTGGGATTCGGGGAGATGATTGTTACTCCCATAGACATTCATCAGAAGAAGGGGTTAGATTGAGAGGGGATCCAAAGAGTGGTTGACTTCATATTGAGGATGACACCAGAGGCAGTACAAACAATTTTAGGAGAGTGGATAGAATCGTATCGGGGAATTCTATCAGTATATTTGTCTTGAGGGAGATTATTTTGAGGAGGAGGGTGGATGTGACCGACATGCGGTAGGTGAGATAAATGGCTCGTCTGTTTATCTTGCTTCTACTTGGTTGTTTCTTGGTGGCGACGAGTGGCGACTTCATCCATATTTGGTTCTTGCCGTATCTGAGGATGATTTCTGGCTTCCAACAGTATGATTAGGGGAGCCTGACTTTAGCGTCCCTTTATTCTTCTTTGGATTCTTTTAGCTGGTGCTTGTGATAGACTTTTATGGGGACCACATACCTTCTCGAGGTAATTTTATATTCATTTTCCCTTTTATGCATTTACTTTCATTCTTCTTCTGTTCTTTTTGCTAATTCACGTATTTTGCAGTCTTGGTTTTATGAGGTGATTGGAACAATGCGAGCTTGATGGCCCTGAAGGATGAGGATTTTTAGGAACTTCTACCGGATGTTTCGGTGGCGAAAGTTCAACCGACGATCAAATAATTCCTTATCTTTGGAGAACATATGGTCGGTTCTAAATGCCCTAACGAGCGATCAAGTTATCTTTTAGTCTTTTAATGAGCTCATCTTGGTATCTTTATTTCTTGAGTAGATATTGATACTCTGTTGGGGATTGCAGGTTATCTTTTACCCCTAGGGGTGACTCTGCGAGATATGGGGGTGATGGGCATACATGTACATATGCGACAGTTTATTACGCACGAGTTTGAGTACGTCTGGTACTTGGCAGAGAGGGTGTGTGACACCCCTCCTATTTTAATCATGGGTGATCAGTCCGTTATTAAATTAACCAGGAATCATTAATGGTTTCATTCTTATCATCAGTATCGAAAAACTTTTTAATTACTAACCACCTATGTCAAATTAAGCTTGTGTTAAATTTTATCTTTTATTATGAACACATGTAGAATTAATTTAAATGAACTAAACCATTCATACATAATTATAGTCTGAACAATCACACGATAAAATCAAAATAATGAGATCGAATAAACCATCGGTTCTCCAAGTACATAATCCAACCACAATCTGAAATAAGTAACACTAAAATCGATATACAGTCTAATGCATAAGTGAATAAAATAGATAATCTTAAGGAAAAAAGCCTAACTAAACTGCTAAGGAAATATCCAATCTAGAATGAATGAGCTGAAGCGTCTAAAGTAATCTCCTGCAAGCATCCACACTGCTACAGCTACGTATCACGGGATAGGATCTATAAGCTTGGTGTCCCTGTGGTTGGACACCTAAAAGGTTTTGAAAATATTTTTGACACAAGTCAGAGCCCAATTAAAACATTTTGAAAATATTTTGCAAGTATTTAAATAACAATTTAAATTAGTTTTTTATTACACGTGTAATGCGCACGTACACTTCCTTGAGATCATCGCCTCTATACTAAGGTGCACGCCTAACGTGTTCTACCTAACTAGTATATCCTACCCAACTAGATACGGTATTTTATTCCTCTCGATAAGTCTATTTACCTCGTATATCCCCATACGACATGATACTATGGTCTTAATAATAAATTAATTATTCCCATTTTATTATTAAGTTAATTTATTATTTTTCACTACTTAAAGTATTTTAACTTCACATTATCTATCAAGTTTACTGTCTCACATAAGTAGATATATCATATCGATATATATTCATCACGCATATAATATATACACAATTATAGCATCCCTGGAACGGCCCCTCGTGATGCTGGCATACTCTGCTATCAAGTCCATGTACCTCTCGTACTCAATCAAGGACTATTGGTTCGTAATGTCTCCTCGAACCCAACATCAATGAACATAACAATGGATGTGAACATGGTTCCAAGACTTTGGAATACACACATACCTAATGTACCCAAACAACCTACCAGTCTCACTAATACACGACACATAGTGGACTGCCCTGAGTTCCATGATTTGGGACACAAATCCAGACCATACTGGTATCGTCAGGGTGGGATTACCCTCTGCGCGGAAACCTCCTGAAAGAAAATAGCGTAGGTATGTTCACACACATAATCAAATCATATCTATAGGTATTCACATAACCTATATATATTTTATTCAGTAGGTATGCACACGACCCAATTATATCAACTCATACGTCGTATACATCACTCACATATTTGATGTCCCATTAATTTCAATTCTTCTAGTTTTGAGTATCGCTCACTACTCTGAGGGTCCTATTCATCCCACATTTAATATGTAGTTATTCACATCATATACTACTGGTCGTAAACATAGGTTCACTCCTCACTTCGTGACCTGTCTCGAATTTCATTCATTCATCAATTAGGATATTTTCTCCATCCCAATACTTAACTCGTCTCAATTTATGTAAACCTAATCTCCACTTTAAGCCTACTATTATTTTATATTTCCTGCCATAGTGTAAAGATATCACAATAGTCCCCTCATGAATCATCCATAATTTTCGGGCCTAAAAGGTAATAATTTTCAATTCTGGGCAAAATCGAATCGATTCGCCCAATGGCCCAATCGATTCGAAAAGTGTCAGGGGTATTCTTCTTCATTTCGCTGTTATAATTTTTTTATCCCATTCAATTCATCTGTGACACCCCGAATAATTAAAAATCGGGTAGCTACTCCTTTATTAAATTAATACAAAATGCCAAGTTGGTTCAGTTAATAGCATCACTGTCGAAAACATTTATATGATTACTAACCACCTAGTATTTAAAAAGTGAGTTGCCAAATTTTAAGTTAACTTTGATTAACATGCAATAAGAAGATAATGAAAGAATTACAACCATTCACCATAACGAAGCAATAGAATAACCAACAAAATAATAATAAGTCCGGAGGAAAACTCCTCACAACAATCCCACAACTGAACTAAGTAAAACAATGTAACCTGAATTTATTACATGCCAAAAGTCTGAAAATCTGAAATAGGAAATGTTTCTAGTAGAAATGGGCGACATGCCCTACAACTGATGAAATCTGAATAGAGTAAAGATAGATGAAGCATATACTAGTAAAGTCCTGTAACTTCCACAAACAGCTACAACTCGTCACCTGAATGAGGATCCTAAGCATGGTGTCCTTGTGGCTGGGACCCTAAAATGGTTTTTACAAAAATAGATTTGAAAGCAAATGGGTTAGAGCCCGAAAGTGGAGAGTATTTTAAAAATAGCAAGTGTTTTAATGACATTAAAACAATGAATGCAAAATACATGTTAGGACGTGAACTCGCATGAAATACTCACCTCTCGACTAATTGTGCACTCCTAACGAATAGCACCCACCAAGTGATATTTATATCTAACTAAACTGACATGAGTTCTAACCTTTCTACTCGGATCTCATTATACATTCTAACGTCATCAATTAAGTAGAGGGATTTACTTAAACTCAGATTCTCAATAATTAACAATACAATTCATTACAGGTTATCCCTTTATAGTTACTCAAAGCGTTTCCGTATTTATACGCACAATACCAACATGAAAGTTCTCATTAATTTAAGTGTATATTAGTCACGCCATAAATATAAAATACAAGCACCCGAGACTAAGCTGCGGTGCACACATACTCTGCTATCCATCCCGGTACATCACGTACATAAGGATCATGCATTCTGAATATCTCAGGAATCGTTCTCAGATAATAGCAAATCACAAAACAATGGAGGCGAACACAGTCACATCACATGGGTCACGCACATACCTACGCTCCCACGATCAGCAGACTTATTAACATCCCAATAAGTCCTTCTCTGACCTATGTTCTCGAGGTACCAATCTAAATCCGGGCAACACAAGGATTAGAAGGCCCTAAGCGAACGTAAACCTTCCGTGATAGCAAGTATGGTAGGTATGTCATACACATAAAATCATATACATATACTAAGTATGCACACATCTTAGTAATCACCATAATTTATTTGCGATACACTTCTCATTCTCTTACCGACTTATAATGTTACACAATTCACATGTTCCCAGTTAATTCAATTATTTAAGCCGACAATAATTCTCGCATCGTAATAGTCACTCACGTCCTATTCCACAATTTCCATTCAATTCAAATCGCACTTCTATGTTTTACTCTACAATATATCCCAAATATCCCAACTATAACAATTTATCATCTAGGGAATGTTATCTCTACAATTAAACAAGGTTACGGGATACGCGAAATCAAAACAGGCCAAAAAGCCTAAACTGTCAGCTCGTTAGAAGTCTCGTTCGAACGAGGCTGGTTCGAACGAGAGTTCGTTCGAACGAACTGGGCATCTAACGAGATCTCGTTCGAACGAAAGGCATCGAACGAACATCCCTCTCGTTAGAAGGCAAACTATCAACTCGTTAGAAGCTCGTTCGAACGACCTTGGCAGGTCTTCTAACGAGAGGCCAGTTTCGAGCCCAGAATTTCCTTTTTCTCGTTTTTCCAACTTTCTTCACCTCTAATCCCATATACAATTCGTCCCAACAGCATTTTAAGGTTTCTAATGCACACCAAACATTCGTAGGTCATAATTAAACAGTTATATAGGGCCAAATCTTCCTAAACATCATCAAATCATCAAATCCCTTCAGTTTTCCCCAAATGCCATATACATGAACCCTAAACAATTAAATTCATCCATAGACATAACTAAATCTGTTTTTATGACATAAAAGATGTATTTTCATTTGAATAATCACCCTAACATTGTTCTACATGCAATCTCCTCATAAAATTATAAATCTCTAAATCCAATTCAATGGGTTTTTATCATTCTCCAAGAACAATACAATTTCATAAATTTTCCTACGCATGGAAGAAGCATTCTTTGCAAAAACGAAATTAAACCACTTGCCTTATGTCTTCCTCTGAATTTTGATGTCGAATCTCGAAGGTTGAATCGTCCTCTCTCTCTCTCTGCAGAATTCTCTTTTCTTTCTCTCTTTACAAGTTTCTTCTCTAAGGATGACAATGGAGATGGAGGTTGGTTTGGCAAGTTTAAGGTTTCTAAACTTCTCCCGTAGCCCACTACCTAGATTGGGGTTGGAAATGGCTTAGTGGGTTAAGACTAAGTCAGATTTTAATTCCTAATTTTCGTGGGTTTTAATTCCCAAAATTCCAAAATTACCAAACTACCCTTATACGTTGTCGGTATGACCTAAAAAAGCCCCGGGACCCAAACTAAATCCCCGGCTAGTGTTTTCCGACTATTTCGACCCTTCCGGACGCGTTGGCGCACTCAAAACGACCATACGGCTAATAGAAATAAAATTCACTTTTTAATTAAACTAATTTTATTCCTGACGCGACTGTCACACGCGTCCCAACAAAATTTCCAAATTGCCGTATTTCAATCTCACGACAAATTTCATGATTCAATACTCATATATAGTCATATATAATCAATAAAATCAAATACCAACTCGCATCTCGCTAGTATTTTTTTTATCCGGATTAATTTTCAATTAATACACATTTAATTCAATTAATCCCATAAATAAATATCATTAAAATACGGGGTATTACATCATCAAACTTTTATGCAACAATCCCAAACTCCCAATTAACATAAGTAAACATACATTATACATGTAAAGATGATTTCTAACGTAAATCATTTATAAAATCCATACATTTTCACCCAATATAATATCAAAATCTCCATAAATCATTAAACCCTACAATTTTGTGTTCCTAACATGAATTCATCCAAAATCCATATTTATCCCATGATCTTAATCCCATAACTTTTGATTTCGTTTTATCTATATAATTGGATTCATTTTACATGCAATCATATCACAAGTTATGAGTTTTATTCATCAAATCACAAGAGTAACATCAATTATCCTTAATTCAAAGACCCTACTCTACACGGGTATTATAACTCCTAAAAAATTGCAAGATAAATACTTTGTTTATATGGGAGTGATCTGATTTCATATTCTTGATGATGATTCCTTTTTTATCCACCCTCCAATTATGGTTGTGATGCAAGAACAAGGATGAATTTTCCAAAGAACCCTCTCCCAAGCTCCAAGAATACTATTCCTCTCCTCTCTAATGGCCTCCAAGTGTTTTTTATTTCATTTACTCTAACCTCACACCACTTCAAGTTTATATAACCTTTGTAAATTCGTAGCTCCCTTTACCCTAGGCTATATAATGATAGAAATGCCCTCCCGGTGTGTCCGTTTATTCTAAAACTATCTCGAGACCCAAACTACACCCTCGAGTATACTATTTTAACTATTTCAGCCCTTCCGGACTCAACCATGCCCTCAAAATATCATCCAAGTAACTCATAATTAATATTCTATCTCGACCTCATTTAGTCCACACACGACGCCTGGTTGAGATAAAATATTATCACGTCACTATCACTCGCTATAACGTCAACTACGTAGCTAGTATTCACTTAGTACTTTAATTCGATAAATATTAATCATTTCTCTCCGATTAATAATTTAATCAAAGCATAATATTTAATACTCATTAAATAACTTCACATGTGTAATTTAAATTTAACTGAATTAGTTCATTTTTAATTCTTTAAAAATACAATGGTGAGCCCAATACATACTATATATATATATAGTGGCGTACTATGATTATCTGGACTTTGTGACGAGCTGATTGATGCCCTCATGTATCTATGACGTGGAGAACATGCCTCCACCTGCCACGACAGAGGATAGGGGTACCAGTGCGCCGGTGGGATCGGCCCACAGAACGAGTGGTGGCACATCGGCGTCGGCGGCGACAGAGGAGGCTCCGATCATTCACGTTACTCCCCATTCTTACGATTTTTGATTGAGTAGCGGGGAGTTACTGAGCGTGTCGCACCATCGAAATGCATAGATGTCTGGGTTGACGGGGCTTATAGATGAGGCCCTTCGTCGTGAGGTATATTGGATAGACGGGGTTTTACCGTGGCGCGAGAGTCACCTACGCGCCGGTCATTTTGAATTTGGCTCACCTGAACTATACAAAAATCTAAACTTATGACTACACTCAATGGGTGAGTATAGCGGCCAAGTTCGGGTATCGAAAATCCACAGTAGGGGTGCAACCGGTACGGTATGGTCTGTAACGACCCCTTACCAATACCAAAATCACATTCTATATGGTAAAACCGTACCGTACCAATTTACCGATCGGTACATAAAAACAAAAACCAAAACCAAACCGATCGATTTTTCGTTTTTTTCGATATTTTTGGGTTTTTTTGGTTTCGTTAATTTCAGTTTCAATTCATTTTTTTCCCAGTAAATACCGAAATTTCAAATCGGTTTATGCATTCGGTAAATCTGGTATATATTTCGATATACCCATTTATAGCTGTTACAATTTCTAGCGTTTCTAGTTATTACAATTTCTAGCATTTCTAGTTGTTTGGAACAATTAGAAACATACACAAACAGGTACAATTTCTAGCATTTGTAGCATTTGGAACAATATATTTAAACAGATACGAGACCAAACTAATCGGTTTGCTATTGTCGGAGCCGGAGGAGAGTGAGACGAGATGAGGGGGTTGGTGCCTGAGGAGAGTGAGCCAAGATGATGAGCCTCAAAAAATGAGGGAGATGTTACCTCAAAAAATGTTCGCCGAAAAGTCAAAATCATCCACACCTCCAACACCGAAAAAATAAAGCTTCGTCGGAAAAGCCAACTCGTCGGGAAAAAAAATCACCGAAAAATACGGAGGGAACTCAGATCCGAATACAGCTGGCGCCGAAAAAATTGTCACCGGAAACCCGATCTCAAAACGAAGTAACCACACCAAATCGAAAGCCAAATTTCAGAACAAAAAAAATGGTGTTCTCAAATAAAAGTCTCCAAAAAATTATTTCTCAAAATCAACCCAAGGTTGAAGAAGAAAAAAAAAATGAGAGAGAGAGAGCTCAAACAAAAATGACGGCCACACTTTTTGAGAGAGAAAGAGGTAAAAAAATGAAATGGAAACCCTAAAAAAAGATCTCTACACAAACCACAATATAAAGCCCAAATGAAATAAGGGAAAAACGAAAATATAGCTAACAAAACAAACCGCTCTTTTTACTTTAACAAAATGCTGCCTAATTCATTTTGTGTTAAATGTTTGACTAATTAAACAAAATATATGTTTAATTATCATGATTATTTAACTCTTAAACCAAATACTCAAATAAATAAATTTAAATTCAAAGAGAATATAAAAACTCACTCAGGAGAAATAAAATAAATAGAAGTAGTATGATACCCAAAATAATTTGACATTGCAAAAAAAGTTTGGTACGGTATTTCGGTACGATAATTTTGGTACGATATCGGTACGGTAAATTCGGTAAATAAGTTTTTTGTATCTAAAAACCAAAACCAATCAAATTTTTGACGTTATTTTCGATTTCGGTAAAATCGATTTTCGGTATTTCATAATATGAAACCAAAATTATTTTTTTCCGGACCAAAATGGTACGGTACGGTAAAAACCCATACCGGTTGCACCCCTAATCCACAGAGACGAGTTGCGAAAATTTATATAGTTTAATATTCCGAAATAAAAGTGTAAAAGGTGATTACAAACTAAAAAGGAAAAGATGCATAAAAGGGAAATATTAATCTAGACTAGTGTATTGAAACTAGATTAACAAAATGAGTAAAACTATAGGTTGCGTCGAATATCCCTCACCCGAGTTAATTTTTATAAAATGCTCACATGGGTCGACGAGTTATTTAGAATGCGTCTCGTTTCGACAGTTAATTTAACCAATGGTTGTCACGCCCCTAAATCCGCATAAAAGCCTAATCCGATTTTGGCGTCAAAAAATACCCCGGAAATTGTGCACGCAAGGTCACAAGCATAGGGCATACATGATATGCCCCGTCAAATCTCCTAGGCGCAATAACTAGGACAACGCACCCAAAATAGACCCGTAAACACCATCACCAAAGCAAAACAATGCATCAACCCGAGCAAGTTCCATTCAAACACAACCTAGACTAAATTAGCTAGAAAGCATATTAAAAACGCGGTAAATAAATGCGGTAAATAAACGCGATAAAGTTACACTAGAAAGCAAGTAAATCAAAGCATGTAAACCTATATTAGAAATCATGTAAATTACACTACAAAGCAAGAATTAATGAAATACAACTATATTAATGGAGATGGAAGACGATAACACAAATTACAAACCAAATTGGGTGTCAATCCAATAAGAAATAAAGAAATGATCTCTCAAACCTCCAAAACCCTAACCTAAACTATCTAAAACGAATTATATAACTTAATATCTGATATTTACAACAGAAATCCTATATATAATAAGTGGAATTAAAATAGAAAAGAAAAGTGAAAAGAAAATAAAAGCCAAAATATCAACAAAAAACAGGGGATCGATCCCTTGTGATCAATCAATCGATGGTAAAAAATCAAGCCCACTGTCTCCCACGATTTGGCAAAATATGAAGGATCGATCGATCGATCCCTTTGATCGATCGATCGATCAAGCAGGTCTACATAATCTTTCCTCCTGTTTTGGCATGTTTGCTTTTCTCCTCCGTTAAAATCACCGTAACTTCTTCGTTCTGAATCGGAATCGCGCACCGTTCACGGCCACTCAAAGCTTGCGAGGAGGGATACAACTTCTGTGTAGATGTTGGGCCAGGTGACCAAGATATGAAAAGACTAAAATGACCTTGAACATGTGATCGCGTACGAAAATCGAGCGGAAAGCGTCCGAACTTCACACTTAGCATCCAAATACCTATAAAAGCTCAATTAACCCCTGCAAAACATGTTAACATAGAAATCTGAGGTTGTCTAGTTAATGAGCATAAATATAGGAAATAAGATACCTGAGGGGGATAAAATGCATTGGTTCGACGGATGAAATACGCAATATGTGCGTATTATCACACCCCCTAACTTACACATTGCTAGTCCACAGCAATGAAATAAGATGCAACAAGAACTACAAGCAAACCAAAAGTAGGAGATAGTACAAAAGTATGGTATAAAAGCTAAAGGCCACTTTCGCGGGAGATTCGATTGCATTTAGCATATGCAATAAGCCGTTAAACCCCTAGGTGACCCTAGTGGACGAGTGTCATCTCGTGAGGGTTTTCAGGGATAATACCCACAAACATCACATGGTTTCCTCAAAATATGCCCAAACCAACATGCGACAAGCCCAACAATAGCGAATAAGATTTCATACGTATTATTAGCAAAGTGAATGAATTCAAATAAAATTCCGAATCATTAACATTATAGAATGCACCTCATAGAATTGAAACCTTAAAATGTGCGAGGGGAGCGAGCACATGCAAAGTGTGATTTGGCAAAAACTTATATAAACCGGATAAACATTAAAGCAAACATATATTCAATCTTCACGGGCAATACACTCATCAAGTGAATTCACTCAAAACAGGGAGGTAACACACGGAACATGCGGGCATAACGAGTAAATGAAAATGAAAACTAGGCCGCACACATGTCACAAATGAAGAACACTATATATAAAATGAAAAATTGTAATCTCAATGAAAGATACCGCACATTAAAGGAGGCGAAATGCATTTTCACAGATTATCAAAACTATTTAAACATTTGAATTACATCTACTTAAGATCACATAGGACTTGAATAGGGTTGTAATGTAGGCTAGGCTAGGGTAGGATGTATATACGGATTCAAAGTGTTCGGAATGAAAACTCGGGATAATAGAAAAATGCAAAAAATATCAAAATTGAAAAATAAGTTCCAAAAAGGCATTAGATATATCATCGGGGAGAGTAATAAAAACTTATTGAACTATATAAAACATAAACAACTTTCTCTTTCTTTTATTTTCTTCTTTTTCTCATTTTTCTCTTTTGTTTTCTTTTACTTTTTACTTTTTGCTTTCTCTTTTTCTTCTCTTTTTCACTACTTTCTTTTCTTTATTTATCTCACTCTCATATGACTAAATTGCAACCGCAACACAACAACAACATTCAATCCCAAGTAACATTCCAAACAAAGGTATGGAAGGTGTATGTATGGTATATAACTCCAATTGGGAGTTGGTTATGGGAATGGGGTTACGAAATGAAAGTCTATATTAAGGTTCAAAGGGGTTAACGAGGGTAAACATATAAGGGTGAGGTCAAGGATAATATGGGTGATATATCAAAGAGGTCCTATGATCATTTTCGAAAGTTTACGCAATTCTCGAGTCAAAATAATATATAAAAATCATGATCAAGTAACACATTTCAAGATATAAACTCAATTAATGAACGATCAAATGAAAGAATAGTGAGATTACCAACAAACTCAACGTTTTCAAAGAGGAAAGAATAGTGTATAACACTCACGAATGACGAAAGGTATAAAACTTACTCGGTGTTAGTATATACAATGCAACAAAAGATTACCGAGTTATAAAAATCTTAAACCAAATCAATAAAGCAAGAATGGTGCATGTGCTCATGGTATTAAAGTTTAATTCATGAAGTTTTCATAATATCAATAATTAAGACTAAAGTCTAATAACTTCTAAAATCGAGAACATGCATCATTGGGTTGTTAATTGGATCGGGAAATTATTGAAATTTATGATCGGAAACAAAGGCAAAACGCCCAATAAAGGAGAAAAAAGAAGGAAAATCTTTTTGAAATTTTAATTTTTCTAAGAAAAGCATACTAAGTAACTAACACGTGAGAAAAAACATGGACTAAATAAAGAAATGGATAGAATATCCCACATCCCCTAACTCAAAACCTGACATTGTCCTCAATGTAAATTAAGAACCAAGTTAAGAGAGGAAAATAGCGATACTACCCAAAACTGGAGCGATCCCCATAAGAACAAGTCCAAAGAATCTACAAAACAAGTTAGTATCGAGCATAGCAAAAACAAATAACAAAAAGTTAACTAATTACACTAGACTATATTAAAAAGAAGAAAGATAAAAAGAAAGAAAGAACAAAAAGCTAACTATATACAACCTACTATTTAGGCTTCACACTAACTGTACACTAAAAGTCTAAATAGCTGAGGGTCCACCGCAAAAACTATTTGACTTTGGAGGATAATCGATGTACCCTCACTCTCAAGCATGTCTTCCGAAAAATATGAATTATGTTTGAAAAACGGAAGGCATGTGTAAGGCGGAAGAAATGAACCATCTCCAATTAAAAATTTTGGAGGGACGATGGGGGATTTGGATTGAAAGGGTGACAAAAACATGTGGGGATCGAGAAAAACTGAATATCCTCCCAAAGATCTTAAAATTAGAATGGGAGGTGGCGCACACGAAGTCAAAGATGCGATCATAAGGCGACTCGAGCAAGTACTCCTCATCGGCGAAAAGGTTTAAAACATTAAAGTTGAAACCGAATCATCGGGTATTTATGACGGTGTGATAACAGAAAATGAAAATGGGGAAGAAATAAATTCAAACTCATGAGATCAATCATCATCGCATGAAGATTGAGTTTCGAAGGAAATAATATCATTTTCAATGAAATGTTCTTCTTTGGGGGCCAAAGAAGAAATCATTTCATTGCATATAGATATTACGTCATTTTCATCCTCACTTTCAATATCTATTATGCAATGGGCAAAGTCAAGAATGGTTTGTTCCAAAGTAGGAACAAAGACCTCATTTGGTTCAAAACATTCCTCGACTTCGAAAGTCTCGAAAGCAAAATCGTCGTCGGACTCAAATAATAAATCCAACTCATGTTCCCACAAACGATTTTCTTCCCGATAACGATTTTCAATTTTCTCATTTTTAAGCATACGCAAGCCCTCACCGAATGTCATAGGTCAAGGTGCGGATCCTTAAAAATGGGAACTTTGAAAATTACCATCGGACTTAAACGAAAACTCATTATTATAGGAATTTTAAAAACTATTGCAATTCGTTTCAAAATTCCTATTATAAGGAGGTAAAGGCCAAAATCATTATCATCATCTTCAAAATTCCAATAACCTAAGTTTGGACTTTCGTTATACTCGCCCAAAGTCATATCTGAATTTGTAATTCTTTAGGATTCTAAGTATTCACCAAAAGTCATAGGTTTGCGAAAATTTTGAGAATTATCATAATGATTACCCAAAGAATTGGAATAACACATGCTTACCCCAAAAATGGCTCAAGTGGCGAATTCCACAAATTAGGTGCGCGCGGAGAAAATTCAAGCGTTTCTAAGTGCTCAAATGTGGAAGTCTTGTAAAAATATTAGCAAATAGTACAAATAGAAAGAAAATACTATGAAATACTAAATCAAATAAAGTCTAAAACAAACTCATCCCCGACAACGGTGCCATTTGATAGGCAGGGTTTTGCCACGGCGCGAGAGTCACCTACGCCCCCGTCATTTTGAATTCGGCTCACCTGAACTATACAAAAACCTGAACTTATGACTACACTCAACGGGTGAGTATAGCGGCCAAGTCCGGGTATCGAAAATCCACAGAGACGAGTTGCTAGAATTTATATGGTTTAATATTCCGAAATAAAAGTGTAAAAGGTGATTACAAACTAAAAAGGAAAAGATGCATAAAAGGGAAATATCAATCTAGGCGAGTGTATTGAAACTAGATTAACAAAGCGAGTAAAACTATAGGTTGCGTCGAATATCCCTCACCCGAGTTAATTTGTATAAAATGGTCACATAGGTTGACGAGTTATTTATAATGCGTCTCGTTTCGACAGTTAATTAAACCAAGGGTTGTCACGCCCCTAAATCCGCATAAAAGCCTAATCTGATTTTGGCATCAATAAATACCCTAAAAATTGCGCACGCAAGGTCGTAAGCACGGGACATACATGATATGCCCCGTCAAATATTCTATGGGGAATAACTAGGACAATGCACCCGAAATAGACCCGTAAACACCATCACCAAAGTAAAGCAACACGTTAACCTGAGTGAGTTCCATTCAAACACAACCTAGACTAAATTAGCTAGAAAGCATATTAAAAACGCGATAAATAAACGCTGTAAAGTTACACTAAAAAGAAAGTAAATCAAAGCATGTAAACCTATATTAGAAAGCATGTAAATTACACTACAAAGCAAGAATTAATGAAATACAACTATATTAATGGAGATGGAAGATGATAGCATAAATTACAAACACAATTGGGTGTCAATCCAAGAAGAAATGAAGAAATGAGCTCTCAAACCTCCAACATCCTAACCTAAACTATCTAAAAAGAATTATATAACTTAATATCTGATATTTACAACAAAAATCCTATATATAGTAAGTGGAATTAAAATAAAAAAGAAAAGAGAAAAGAAAATAAAAGCCAAAATATCAGCAAAAAATAGGGGATCGATCGATCGATCCCTTGTGATCGATCGATCGATGGTAAAAATCAATCCCACTGTCTCCCATGATTTGGAAAAATATGAAGGATCGATCGATCGATCCCTTTGATCGATCGATCGATCGATCAAGCAGGTCTGCATAATCTTTCCTCCTATTTTGGCATGTTTGTTTTTCTCCTCCGCTAAAATTGCCATAACTTCTTCGTTCTGAATCATAATCGCGCACCGTTCGCGGCCACGTGAAGCTTATGAGGAGCGTTAAAACTTTTGTGCAGATGTTAGGCCAGGTACCCAAGTTATGAAAAGACTAAATTGCCCTTGAACGTGCGATCGCGTACGGAAATCGAGTGGAAAGCGTCCGAACTTCACACTTAGCATCCAAATACCTATAAAAGGTCAATTAACCCCTACAAAACATGTTAACATAGAAATTCGAGGTTGTCTGGTTAACGAGAATAAAGATAGGGAATAAGATACCCGAGAGGGATAAAATGCCTCGGTTCGACGGATGAAATACGCAGTATTTGCGTATTATCAATATTATTTCTCTTTCTTTTTCTCTTTTATGTTTCCATTTATTTTTTTCTTTCTCTCTACTGAGTGATTTGTTTTATTGGTTGCCCTTTTTCCTTACAGTATGTTTGGGTGCCGACCAACTGGCTGTGGGATTGGATGTCCTCCATGTCTGAGTATACCGAGAAGTTGGCTCATTCTTGCTTTGCGTCGCCTACCACCTCGATAACGATTTTAGGGAATAGAGGATCCACCACTCGTCGTCGAGAAAGCGTGTCCGTCGCGAAGGTTGAGGGTTTAAGGGGGAGGTTGAGGTTGAGGGTTCGGGCAAAATTCCATTTGTATTTTTTTTCTTTCTATCTGCAAAATGTAATCATGTGAAGCAAATATATATTGAAAATATGCATTTTCTATTTTTGCATTTTTCTCTTGATTAAGTGACTTATCCTATATCCACCTTTAATTTTCTGTTGAGATTGTTTATATTATATAAAGATAGAGATAAGTATGTAAATGATAATGAAAGGCGGGATGTTTATTTTAGAGAAGGGGAGTAAAAGTAATTAACTCAGAGAAAAGATTTTTTAGTAAGAATTTATTTTGAGAACGAAGATGGTTTTTTTTAGGGAAATATTTATCAAATAAAAGGTGTAATTTTAAAAAGAATGAGCGAGGGTTAAATTTTCAAAATAAGTATTTTTTCTGGAAATTAATTTCGATAAAAGAAGAAAGATAGAATTTTCCAAAGTAAGGGGGTGCCAATCGGCATACCCCTCAACATGCCTATAAGCATGGGTGTTAAGTCAAATCATTCCTAGGCTTTAATTGCAGTTTCCTGCACAACAGTGTACTTCTGTAGGGCTGAGAATTAATCCAGTTTCCGGAGTTTGTATTTTTTGCCAAGGGTTTTGGGTATAAAAGGAGGGGTATGGGGTGTTTTTTTTTCACCAACATCCACATTTCCCTTCTTGCTTCCCATTTCCTATTCCCCAAAGGGATCTTCCCATGTATAAAAAATTCTTCTCTTATCTTGAAGGTATGGAGGCCATGTGCATTTATAATGTTGACTACGATGCTTTCAACCTGCACCGAGTTTCTCTATGGTGTAATCGAGATATAGACTAGAATGTACTAGTAGCGGTGATACAGTTCTGGTACCCCAAGGGTCATGTCTTTCATTTTTGGCCTGAACGAGGTCTGTCCTACCTACGAGGAAATATTAGTAGTATTGCAGTGGCTATGCCCAATTTTTCTCATTCTTCCCAAGCATTTCTGGTGGAGTTACTCCATATTTCTTCTTCGGCACCTCAGCCATTGGAGACTGGAGGGACAATTTCTCTTCAGGTTATTATGTATTCAATGCACCTAAGGGGATTTGAGGATGCTGGCTTTGCTGGAGCTGTTGCTTTGGGCCTTACTATGAGGGTTTTACTAGTGATAAGGGACTTGACGGCTTCTCCCTAAGTGGCTGCAATAGCGACATGAATGTCTTAATGCCATAATCTTGTAATAGTGGTGGTGGTACTGGTTAAGACCCTGAACGATCTTGATGCTTGGAAAGAAGGTCATTCTAATTTTCTTAGGGGGGCACGATAATGCTCTTCATGTGGCTTGCAAAGAGGTTTCGTCTAGTGGCACCTCCTAAGTATTCTTGGGTATGTGCCCCTAATTTCTTTTTCTTACCTTTCTTTAGTTTTGGCCCATGGATAAAGAACTAGGTCAACTAGTTTTTGGATCACGAAGCCCGGTATCTTCATTGGTTAGTTCCATGGTGGGGAGACTTGCAGCCTATTTTTCACCTATGAAAGTACCGGTATCTGTGATTAGTTAGCCTTCGTCGGTCTTCCTTATATTTCCCCTGGCAGATTTTACGCCAAGTTGAATGGGAACAAATTGTGCCTCCTCGTTGGTGGAGGGCCTAACTGAATCATTGCAGATGATGCTGGGCTCCTTGTGGCAGCGTCTCTAACCATCTCCCCATCCATCACAATCTGTAGGAGGGGCCTGGCATCTGTCTAGCATGTGTTGTTGTTTTGTGTTTGTCGTTGCTTGTTCCACTTTACGCTAGTATATGATACACTTGTTTTTTCCTTTAGTACTATCCCATGTTTCATTTAGGGTGAGATTTAGTTATATTGGGGATAAATGATTTTATTATGCATCTTTCACTTTATCTATTCTTGAACAAAAGGGGGAGAAATGGCATCTCAATCTTTATAATCCCAGGGATATTTTTTCCTTAAGGAAACATCCTAACTTAAGCGGGTTTATTCTTATGCGAATTTATATTATTATATATTCTATTTGCATTTGAAGGTGTGTTTAAGTCTGCAGGTTTGTAACAATGCGACGAAGTTTACATAAGAGCAAAGTTATTCAGCATGAGTTCATCAAGTGTCTGTACTTTTTTCTTTTGAGGTTGGGGATTGAGTTCTTTAGAGAGATTGATAATATATTGGTTTTATTTTGTGTTTTGTCCCAGATTAGTCAAATGAGGAGATTTGTAAGGACAAATTTCTGAATATATTCAATTTGCATGTTTTGGCTTATTTCGTGTTTAGACAAAACCCTTTGAGTCATAGATTACGTCATGAGTGTGTTTACCTTTCAAACTAGTGATGTATTTGTTTGAAGAGGTAGTGACCAATTTATAAGTTCTACATTCACCATGTCATGTTTAGTGTCACGTTTCGTCTTCAGATTTCAAGGATCTCTCAAGTATGAATGTGTATATTTTTTATTCTTGAATATTTAATTTTTATGTTATTTTTATAAAATATTTTAAAATGATTTTAGAAAATATTTGCAGGTTATTCTAACAACATTAGCTATGTCATTTGAAGAGCTAAGGCATCTTGTTGGTACCTAGATCCAACGAACTTCAAACGAACCTTTTTTTGCCTATATTTTTTACGGGATATATCGTTAAATGATGGTTCGAATGAGAATAGGCACTTCATTCGAATGAACAATCTCAATTCGTTCGAATAAGGTGACATGTTTTTCAAAGATTAGGTTTTCTTCACTTTTTCATGTTTATCTCATTTTTAGAAACCTGGTATAAATAGGATTGCAGAGAAAAAGTTTAATTTGAGACTTTTTCAGGATTTTGGAGTTTCCAAACTCTTCTAAAAAGCTCTTCGTGCTTATGTGATCATTTATGATCAATTTTTTCGAACCCAAACCTTAGTTTACACACAATCGTTTAGAGATCCTAGTTTCATCTATTATATTCTTTAAGATCTTAGTTTTTGGGCACCAAAGTTTATTCTTCTAGTTGAGAATCATTTCGTGCAGTGGACTCCGTACACAGTTTGTTGTTTACCCACGGTGGACTTCATGGTGTGGTATTTCAATGAAGAAGCGGTAGATTCAATGTTACAATCCATAGACGGTTGCTGAGCATGTTCGATGGATACCGAGGCATGTGTGGACTTACACGTTGTGGCCGCTTTGTGAATGGACTCCTGCGGGTCACCGTGGTGAATATAGAGTAATGAAGAGCGTCAAGGCCTACGAGGGTGTCAAGGTCGTTGTGTAAGTCTAATGTCGTGTCCTTTATAATTCCATACATAGTGAATTTGCATGACTGGACCGTTTGAGATTTTTCTCATTACGGATTTTTCTCGTACATTGGTGTGCCGTGGATTGATTTATTTTATCTTGTTAACTCAACTAGATACATGTTTCAATTTTAAGATAAAATTGCTTATTCATTTAGCACAACTTTCGTATAATTGCTGCTAAGTTTAATTTGGGTTAACTTGTTTAATTAAACTTAAATTTGAGGAAATTAAAAATTAGCGGTTTTTAATTTGCACCTTTTCTATATATAACCCTATAGGACTTTCAATTACCCTATATTTAAAATATAAACATTAAATGCAAAGGTTTAATAAGTTTAAATCATGCTATATGTATACTTATTCCCCATTGCTCTTATAATCAGCTAGTATTCCCCTTATATGACGTTCTTCATTCCCTTGCTAAGGCCCTCAGGTACTTTAAGAAGGATGCTTATAAGTGAAAGAAGAATTTACAGTGATGATAGAAAGTTATGACTAATGTTTATGACACAGTAGTGATGATAGAAAGTTATGATTAATGTTTATGACACAATGGTGGTCACCCTCTTTATGACATCTTTTATCATGTTTTTCTGTTGTACTAGTTTCAAACCCGCGCGATGCACAGTCTATTTGAATCTATAAAATATTAACACATTAAAAAATGGATACAATTGAAAAACTCACACAAATGCTCTAAACCATCTAAAATGTTTTCTATAATTGCACACCACATCTTAACAATAACTTGATAACAATATGGTAATTCCCACTTATTAAGTTCACAAACACATATTAAACTGATGATTTTTCATTCAAAATGATTATACCAACTGTGACATCGAGCTTCTCCATATGAATGCACAAATTGTAAACGAAGTCTATTGGGTAAGTTCTCTGCCATTATTTTCTTTTACTACACAAAACTCAAAAACAAAATCTGCATTGAACACTCAACCATGTGTTTAATCAATGTTATTGCCAAACTCATTTTCAATGTCCCTTTATGTTATTTAAAACTCAAAAACACAAATAATTATATTTAATAATATAAAAAATATAAACACAACAAATACACACAAAACATGCAAAACACAAAAGTGCGCGCGCGCGCACACACACACATTTTTAGCGAGTAAACTAAAGAAAAACATTTTAAGAACTGATCATATATCACTGGATCAATCACCAAAAAGTCCCTTAGATATTTTTTGATATATATTTAGTCCAAACCTTTTTATTTTGTTCCAAAAAGTCCCTCAAACACCCATTTAACCAATATTCTCTTATTTTTAAATATACTTGATGGTAACTATCGTTCGAGGTTGCGCGTAGTGGGCGGTCCACCCTGGCGTTGACCAGCAGGTGTTGGATCGGTTCCCCATGTCATAGGTCTAGCGCATGACCAATGTATGTGAGGTTAGAGTCTAGTGGGGTAATTTGGTATGTTTATGACCCATAGATGTAAGACTATGACCGCCTCCGGTTATGTGTTTACGATTTGAATTCGGTGGCAAGATTCCAACTCCTTAGCCTAGGAGTGGTATGTGATGTACCTGGAGATGATAGCATGCTAGAGAATGCATCCGCGAGGTCTCAGCTCTAGGGATGCTGTTATACATATATAGTGAGGGATATTTATGTATGTGTATGAGATTTGATATGTATAGATGTATATAAGCGTGTTAACTATATACGTGCAAATAAAACGAATCTGTGAACATTGAATAAATAACTAGTGTGAAGTTTTATGAATCGCTTAATGATGAGAATTATAATGATTTAGCGTATGTGTTAGCCAAATAAGAGTCAAATCAAAGAATAAATACATGCGGCACAATTTGGCTAGAAGTGTAGCGTATGGGACTAAGATGAGTGTTGAAACTAGTTAGGCAGGGTAGCATAACTAGGGTGTTTAAAATACACACGTTAGGTGCACACTATAGATGAGGGGAGAGGATTATCTCAAGGGTGTGAGATACCGGTTTAAATATGAACGATTACATTATGTTTTTATTATTGTATTTTAAACACTTGAAAAATATTTTCAAATGGTTTTTGGGATCTGACCCGTATAAAAATCTTTTTTTTCCAAAACCTTTTAGGTATCTAGCCACAGGGACGCTAGGCATGATGATTCCTTTCGGTCAGACGATGTTGCAACAGCTGTGGATGCTTACAGGGATTGCCTAGACTCATCTATCTTTAATTTTTAGATAGGATTTCAGTTTAGTTGTTTATTCGGGCATGTCGCCCATTATCAGATAGTTTTTATTTTATTTAGACTTTATTTTATTTCAGTTCAGGTTTATTAGTGTATTGGGATTTTTACCGGGTGTGATTCATTTATTTTGATTATTACATCTATTCAACATTCGGTTTATTATCATGGTGAATGGATATTTAATTTATAGCAAAGTAATCTTAGGTCTCTTACAAACAAATTTTAAACACTAAAGGAATGTTGATAAATTTTAAATACTTAGGTCCACTAATCCTCTTCTTGTTGAAGTCCTCGCTAGTGGCATAACAAGTGGACCTAATAGTAAATTGTCCTTAAATGTTTAAAAATTATCAACAAGGGACCTAATTATAAATTGCCCTTTAATTTATTAGAATGAATTGTGGGGTGAAGGGAAGTTTTATTTTGGCAAGTTAATAAGTTTTAAAATTTGACATCAGGCTAATAGGTTATTAGTAATTAATTTAATTTTCTACAGTGATCTTAAGAATGAGCCATATGAGATTACTATTTTATTTTAATAGAGGGATGACCACCTGTTATTTAAATAGGTGGGGTGTCACAGACAATAACAAAGCATGGTTTTAATGTCTTTAGGATCTGTGCATCTTATTACGATTCCAGCGTAGCATCCCTTTATATAGAGACATATTGTTAGGACTGTTGCATTCATGAATTATATTAATTGTGGACTTATACAAATTCAGTTTGGTTTTAGATGCCACCTAAGAAACAATGACCAACTAAGTCTTCCAGTAAGGCCAATGAGGGAGAGGCTCAACAGGAGCCGCAGGTGTCTCAGGTGATAGTGACGACCGCCGAGGTGACCACTATAGTTGCTCAGGCAGTTAATGCTGCTATGACTGCCATAGAATAATAGTTCCCATAGACTCAATCGCAACAGCCGGTGGAACTGATTGTCCAGGCCCACCAGGGACCATCAGTGTGGGAGAGAGTTTTGGAGGCCTCCTGAAAAAGGCTTGCACTAGAGTTCCAAGGCAGTGCATATGTGTAGCTATTAGTCAATGAAAGAAGGATATTCAATGTCATCTTTGCATGGTCGAGTGTAATGACACTTAAAAACATATTTTTACTAGTTTAAGTTAGTGTTAACAACATTACAGTGGTGGGAGTTAGTCACCACGTATGAGGAGAGGGACACGATGGAGATAATAGAGTTTTGGGTATAGTTTAACTGCAAGTTCTTCCCATCCGCGATTTATACTGATATGCGGAGGATGTTTATTGATGTATCATAGGATGGTCGAACTATGGCTGAGTATGAGGAGGATTTCACCCGTCTACCAAACGTTGTGCCTGACGAGGTGAACATTGAAGAGAAAAAATGCTGAAGTTTATGGATGGACTCAATTGGAGGATCCGATAACATTTGTTGGGTTATCCGGCATTGAAGACTTACGCTGAGGTCATCAATACTTCACTTCTTCACTGTTAGGATCATAATTTTTATGTGAAGGGAGGCAAGAAAGTGGGAGAGTCTAGCCATCAGGGCAAGACGGGAGGTAATGGTGATAGTGGGGCACCACAACAATAGTCAGGTAGACAACATGAACAGGATATCCAACATGGGTATCCATCTAAGAGGTTATGATCAGGGGGATTCATCCCAAGCGATTGTGGGTTTAGACAGGGCTAGCAACAGGGTGTTCCTCAGGGCCAGCAGGTCCAATGGAATAATTGGGGTGGCCATTAAGGTCTAGGCCACTAGGGCCAGAGACCTGGGTATCCCCGATGTGGCCAACAGGTCCAGTGGCAAGGGAATTTCACAGGCCAGTGCTTTATTTATGGGGAGCCGAACCATATAAGGAAATCTTGCCCATAACGGGCTAGGGGCAGTAACAGGGTGACTTGTAGGGGAAGTAGGCGCCGTTAACACCTATAGCACCACCAACTCTACCAGTCCCTTTGCAGTAGGGACAATTACAGTATGGGCATATTTACAACATCTAGAATGTGATGATTCCATAGGTGCCGCAAGTGCCACCAGTTGTAGATGGTACGTTTCCTATCCATAGGCAACTGGGTCGGGTATTATTTAATACAAGGGAATCACATTCTTTCATTGCTACTAGATTTGCACGAGCTGATGATTTATTAAAGACAATAAATAATATTATTATGTGTGTCGATTAACCATTGGATAATGGGTCCTTTATCCATTCCTTTTGTATAGGAGTGGGGATAGATTTTTGGAGATTGTGCTTAACAACCGACTTACTCGTATTAGACATGATTGGGTAAGATGACATTTTTAGCATGGACTGGTTGGCAGGGTATAAGGCGATGGTGGATTGCTTTGGTAGGACCATATTATTTGTCATTCCAGGGCAGGATATATTTTTGGTGACGATTCCTCTTCTCGAGGGAGGGTCGAGCAAGTACCTATATTATATCAAGAAGGAGATTTCATAGGAGGTGGTTATATCATTAGATTTGATCCTAGTGGTTAGGGAGTTTAAAGATATCTTTCAAGAGATCCTGGGTTTGCCATCGAGTCGAGAGATTGAGTTTGTCATTGATTTGGCACCGGGGACTAGACCAATAGCACGTGCGCCCTATCACATGGTTCCCTCGAAGTTGAGGGACCAGATTCAACAAGTATTGGGGCTGGGTTTTATCCATTGAAGTACATCGCCATAGGGTGCTCTCACAGTATTTATAAGGAAATGAGATAGATCGTTGAGATTGCGTGTTGATTATAAAGATTTGAACAAGTTCAGGATCCGAAATAAATATCCTTTGTCCCGTATCGATGACCTGTTCGACCAATTGAGAGGAATAACCTACTCCTCAAAGATTAACTTGAGGTTGGGTTATCACCAGTTATATATTAGGGAGCATGATGTCCCTAAGACCACATTCCTAACGTGGTATGGGTCGTATGAGTTGAGGGTTATACCATTTGTACTAACCAATGTACCAACATATTCATGGATCTCATGAATATGATGTTCAGAGACTTCCTATACCAGTTCATGATTGTGTTCATAGACGTCATTCTGGTCTACTCTCTGATTGAGGGCGAGCATGCAAAGCATTTTTATATGATTCTACAGACATTACGAGACCATCAGTTGTATGCTAAGTTCGAGAAGTGTGGGTTATGGCTGCGTGAGGTGAAGTTCTTAGGTCGTATTGTGCCCGACAGAGGCATTTCAGTAGATCCATGTAAGGTTATAGTGGTAAGGGAGTGGGGTCAGCCCATAACGCGGATCGATATTTGTAGCTTTTTGGGATTTGTAGGGCATTATCATCATTTTATTTAGGTTTTTTTTAAGATTGTGGGTCCACTGACAAATCTAACTCATAAAGGGGTGTCGTTTGTGTGGGATGATAACTATCAGTTAGCTTTCGATGAGCTAAAGGAAAAATTGACTTCAACACCCGTGCTCGCACTATCTAGGGGAGGAGTGGAGTACTTTGTATTACATATGCGTCCTTATAGGTACTTAGGGGGGTGTTATAGCAGGAGGATCGGTCTATAACTTATGCTTCTCGCAAGCTTAAGCCATACAAGAGGAATTACCCCTCACACGATTTTGATCAAGTTGCGGTAGTTTTTGCATTGAGGATTTGGAGGTTGGGGGATAAATTTAGTCTATTTATGGATCATAAGTCACTGCAGTATCTGATCACATAAAAGGATCTCAGTATGTGACAACGTAAATGGTTAGAGTTCGTGAAGGACTACCAGTTAGACATTCAATACCACTCGAGGAAGGCTAATGTGTCGATAGATGTTTTGAGTCGATGACCTACGAGGAAGTTAGCGGTGGTTTGGAAAGCGAAGTGCAGTGAGATTCGGCAGGATAACACCATTTCCAAGGAATATATGATAGTGTTGACTATCACACTCGAGATCATTATGCGGGTTGTGAAGACACAGGCCGTGGATTAGTCTTGTGGGGACAAGGTGCACCAATTATTAGCAGAGGGTCCGGAGTCTTACTCTATCAGTTCAGAAGGAGTCTTATGCTTCGATGGGAAGCTTATAGTCCCAGAGGATGGGGGACTTACGGCATTCTATTATGACAAAGTCTCATGGGTCGCGATTTGCGGTACATCCCGAATGGGATAAGATGTACCAGGATAATGCTCCGCAGTATTAGTGGGATAGAATGAAGCGGGACATTACTGAGTTTGTCTCAAAGTGTGCCACTTGTTAGTTAATGAAGGTAGACCATCACAGGCCCACCGGGATGTTTCAGTCATTGGACATTCCAGTTTGGAAGTGAGAAAGTATATCGACAGACTTCAGAACGGGGCTACTGACATCACAGAGGCATCACGATTCCATATGGGTCATTGTGGATCGTCTGACCAAGGTGGCCCACTTTTTGCCAGTTTGGACGAATTATACGATGAGACACTATGCCTAATTTTTTATAGCCGAGATAGTGCAGTTACATGGGATATCTATTAATATTATATCCGATCGGGATAAGATCTTCGTATCCCATTTTTGGTAGAGTTTCCAGGAGACTATGGGGACTGGGTTACAATTGAGTACGGATTATCATCCGTTGATTGATGGGAAGATTGATATGGTTAATCAGATGTTGGAGGATATGCTTAGGATGTGTATATTGGATTTCACGGGAGCATCTCTTACCTTTTAGCATTTAAATTCTACGTGTGCAAAATTTAAGTGAAATGAGGAATAATGAGAATGTAATAAATATTAATTAGTGACAAAAGGATTAATATTTATGTGAAAATATATTTACTAGTGTGATAAGTAAATAAAATCATGTCAAATGTTATTACGTCGTAAGTGGGTAAAAAGCGGTGGGTTTTAACGATATCTCATTCAGGACGTGCGTATGGGATCATGTTGGGATTGAGAAGGGAAACTTATTTTAGATTACTCGGATGGTGATTTTGAGTGCACAGATGATTTAGGATGGATCGAGATAGTCAAAATTAGGCACCCAAGGGTGGTATCAGGTTTCGAGGACCTTATTAGGATCCATATAGGGGCATTCGGGTCATTTTACACTTAGCCTATAGCCTAATTTTAGGATTAGGTATATAATTAGGGAAGGTGGATGGAGTGGACAACTATTCCACCATTCCCAAATACCTATACTTGAGAGAGAAGAGAAAGGAGAAGGTAGAACACTAGAAGAGGCCAAGAAAATCAATTGGGGGGGGGGGGGTACCAATTTTCGGGCAAGAATCAATACATAAAGAGGATCTACGATTAAAGGCAAATTTTTTAACTTGATTTGATATTTTATGTTATGTCAATAATTCATATGATAATTGGTGAAAAAATATGGATTTTTGGGTGGGATTCACATAAAAAAATGGGATTTTTGGGAATAAAATTATAGAAGTTGATTTAATCATAATCCCATATAAAATCTGAGATTGATTTATATATAAAAGATGTGATCTTGAATAAAATCTGAGATTGATTCATAGAGAAGATGTAATCTCCAGTGGTTCTTGGGAGAATTGAAAGAATCTTGAAATTGAATTAAGAAAGTAATTTATTTCTTGTTGATTATGTTGAATCCCATGGATTATAATGTTATCGGATGAATTGAGACGTAAAAATGTGCATCTTTACGTTGAGAATTGATGGGATAATGTTATGTTGGATTTTGATGAAGATTAGTGTCCATATAGTGTATAGAAATTTGAGAAAACTCATCAAAAACATAACAGCCCCATCCAGGCCAGAACTAGGGGCGAACCAGTTCAGCCATGGGGTGAACGTCCGGACCACCTGTTCAGCCTAGGCTTATTATTTTGTTTCCTTCGTGAATTAGTTGGGGTCTGAATTAATTTAAGGGGTCCTTAAATGAGATTTGGGACTTCTGAAAAATACATACGACATTATATTACCTTGGGTTAATCGAGAATAAAAATTCGGGGTATGGATATATGGTTGCTTAGGGTGAACGACACTCAAAAATTAATTAATGAAATTGGTTTGGTATTTTGGATGAAATCGAGATACGGGCCAGAGTAGAGTAACTTAGTGTCCATAACACTAATGGTATTTGTGAATAAATTATAAGTGAGTGACTACTTATGTATTCGGGAGTTGGGGATAGACTCGAGAATTATGGGCTAGTGCTACGAGTGACTTATGCACATTTAACAAGTTGTGTGTGTGTGTGTGTGAAATATACCTATCTATGGATATTATCATTAGAGGTTGAGCGTAGTGGGCAGTCCACCCTGGCATTGATCAGCAGGTGTTGGATTGGTTCCCCAGGTCATAGGTCTGGCGTTGACCATTGTATGTGAGTTTAGAGTCTAGTGGGGTAATGTGGTATGGTTATGACCCATGAATATAAGATGATGATCGCCTCCAATTATGTGTTTACGATTTGGGTTCGGTGGCGAGATGTCGACCCATCGGCCCAGGAGCGGTACATGATGTACCTGGAGCTGATAACATGCTAAAGAATGAATCCGCGAGGTCTCAACGGTGGAGATGCAGTTATACATATATAGCGAGGGATATATATGTATGTGTATGAGATGTGATATGTATAGACATATATAAGTGTGTTAACTATATACATGCGAATAAAGCGAATGTGTGAACATTGAATTAATAACTAGTGTGAAGTTTTATAAATCGGTTAACAATGAGAATTATAATGATTTAGAGTATGCGCTAGATAAATGAGAGTTAAAGCAAAGAATAAATACATGTGACACGGTTTGGCTAGAAGTGTAGGGTGTGGGACGAAGACGAATGTTGGTACAAACTAGGGTGTTTAAAATAAAAACGTTAGGTGCGCACTATAGATGAGGGGCAAGGATTATCTCATAGGAGTGTGACACCATTTTTAAATATGAACGATTACATTGAATATTTATTATTGTATTTTAAACCCTTGCAAAAAATTTCAAATGGTTTTTGGGCTCTGACCCATATTAAAATCTTTTTTTCCAAAGCCTTTTAGGTGCCCATCCATAGGCACGCTAGGCATGATTATTCCTTTCGGTCAGACGATACCGCGACAGTTATGGATGATTGCAAGGGTTGCCTAGACGCATCTATCTTTGATTTGTAGATAGGATTTCAGTTCAGTTTTTTATTAGGGCATGTCGCCCATTATCTGACAGTGTTTATTTTATTTGGACTTTATTTCATTTTAGTTAAGGTGGATTACTGTACTGGGATTTTTACTGAGTGTGATTCAGTTATTTTGATTATAACATTTATTCATCATTCAGTTTATTATCGTGGTCAATGGATATTTAATTTATTAGAATGAATTGTGGTGTGAATGGATGTTTTATTTTGGCAAGTTAATAAGTTTTAGAATTTGACATCGGGCTTAATAGGTTATTAGCAATTAATTTAATTTTCGATAGTGATGCTAAGAATGAGTCAGTCTGAGATTTCTGTTTTATTTTAGTAGATTTCTGTTATTAGCAATTAATTTAATATTTTCCAAACTGTGTACGGATTGTCACAATAATTTGGTGAGAAACATTTAAACAAATCAAAATTAATAAGGGAAACAATGGAAAATATTCAAGCCATCGGGATAAAGGCTTGAGACAACTCAGAGCATGAAGGAAATCTACGCAGATTGGCAAATAAGGACCTTGCTGTACAAAGTTGGTGATCATATACCGGTGAAGGTTAGGCCAAGACATGGAGCAAGATAAGTTTACATCACATTATATCGAGCAATACTAGATTTTGAAGCAGGATGGAATAGTTTCAACCACCATAGCTCTTCTATTTCATAACTTTTTTGAATTTTAGTGCTCGCAATTACATATGGGTCACATCAAACATCATCCGATGGGATTATTTGGACATAAAAGAGAGAAATTGTGAATTATTTTTTATTTAATTCTAATTATGCTTCATTTTATACTTATAAATGTGTGAACTGAGTTAGCGACATCCTCAAATGGTGGCGGACATATAATTGATTAACTGTGAAAAAGACAAACACGACTTGTGCTTGATTTGGTGTTAAGGTGTGTAACATCGAGATTTGATAATGAAGTATTTGAAAACAATTGGCATTAGCGAGAAATTTATAAAGTGTTCAGAGCATTGGGAGTGATCCATTGTTGGAAACATTCAAAAGATAACGCAGTTTGAAATTAGCACCGGCATCTAGTAATGATGATGTAAGCTCGTGAAATTAAGAGTAAAAATAAATAGCTCCAAGTAATGAGAAATTTATTAGGATTGGCGTACCCCAACGTTGAGTTAATGGTTTACATTTATGGTCGAGGTATGAATTAGGTGTTTTTTTGTATTATTGGCATGCATGACATGTGTTGGCTCATAGTCAGGATATGATGTTTTGCACTGAATCCCTATGAGGCAAGTTTTACACCTACAATGATATGTATCTCATTAAATTATAATAGTTTAATTAGTTGCAAATCTATACTATTATAAAACGTTATACATAGCATTCAAGTCTTCTCAAGAGATAAGCAATCCACGTATCATATCAAAGCTGCATCCTATTTTTATGCAATGTGTCACTTCAATTATCCCTCTTATGCCAACTCATTTACATCTGATAAATTTTAAGAAATGACGATTCACTCTCTTCGGTGGGATTTCAATAGTCCTCTTTAATTAGCCCAACTCTCTCATATTCTGTCCCTTCCACTATTCATTTTCTCCCAACCCTTTGTATATCTTTAATATAGTTTCTCAAAAAAATATTCATAGATGTTGGGTGCCTTAGGAGAAAACAAGTATGGATCCATACTATAAATCTTTATTCTCCGGTTTGATGTTAGCGTGTCAGGCAACCTGGATGAAGACTCTGATGTCGCCGCTGACCGAAACATAACGAGTTGTGAAGGGACAAGATTTCCATCTGAGAATAGTTTGTCAGTGGGGAGCATCATCCCCGAATCTTCAAGTCTGAACTCGAAATGTACGAGATCTGATTTCTCCGATGGATTAGCCGAAGAAGGAGAGTTTACGCCTAAAATCTTAATGTTTCTTCATCTGACTTGTCTCGATTACAAGAGACTTTAGGACTAGGACGTAGTGATGAGTGAGATGGGTAGGTAGCTGAACAGTCCAAGAAATTTTCCCTGATGCTGTTTACGCAAGCTGAAGTCATCTCCGACGGTCATACAACTGAAAAAGAAATAGTTCAGTGGCAGGAATCACATTAACATAAAATGCAAACCACTTGAGTTTTTAAAAAAAAACTCCAGTGGAACCGATTGAGATCGTGAGATAGGCATTGTTGATTTCAAGAAAACGATTTTGCAATTTTTTAATTTTATAGCCTTAATTTCTAGATTTGTATTTATCTCAACCAATATAAAAGTGATGCATTCGACTATGTAATTTTAAGGTGGCTTATTTGGTTTGTTAATTAATTTTTTGAATATTGGTTTTGTATGTAATTTTTTCATCTTAGATGTATTAATTTTTTTCTTTTAAATTTCTTATAGGTTGAAGGTGAAGTCTCTACGTTTTTTGGTCATTTTGAATACTTTGTTGTCTCTTAATTTTGGTGTATTAGGAGTTTGTATTTTTTTGTTGAATGTATGGATAGAAGGAGATGGCTCTTGGGTGTGAGAGAGAGAGAGGGTGAGAGAGATAGAGAGTAGGGGAGGGCAGGAGCATCAA
Organism: Sambucus nigra; assembly: GCA_949130495.1. Lineage (NCBI taxonomy): Eukaryota > Viridiplantae > Streptophyta > Magnoliopsida > Dipsacales > Adoxaceae > Sambucus > Sambucus nigra. The sequence goes on along the minus strand of OX422221.1, from coordinate 307,924,152 downwards.
ATTTTTTTAGAACTCTGCTAAACCCTTTAAAATAAGGAAAAGCTTTTTTATTTTGTTGTTGTTGAAAGGAGCTACAAGTTTATAAGGTTTGTTTTCATATTTTTTGCAGATTCGAATTTATATTTATGTGTATTTTTCTCTTTTAAGGAAAATATGTGATTTGATTTGTTATGTGTTGTATTTGTTACAGAAATATTGGCATACGTGTTGGCAATTCAGCCGAGAGCGGATACAACTTACTATTTACATGCCCTAGCGATGCGATTGGGAAATGCGCGTGAATGGACAACATGGATTTTTGTGATTTCAAACTCAATTGTGTTCTGGATACCTTCTTCAAAAATGATTTGGGTGTTTATCAAATTTGTTGGTAATGTTTTTGCAAAATTAATTTTGTTAAATTCACCTCCACCCTCCAAGTGGTTATAAATCGTTGGGTCACTTTGTAGTTAAGGGGTCAAGCGCCTCACCTAAGATTTAAAAAAAATGCATTTTTAAAACCTCAAGGTTAAAATTGTATTTTACCTAACTTGAGGGCAAGTAAATGTAGTTGATGATTTTTTTTAAAAATTTAATGTATATGGTCTACAACGATTATTTAAATTGTTTTAAACCTATTTTGTTACTTAAATATAGTTTGTGTATTGTGAATTTGTACTTAATTGAATATTGGTGAAAGCGTAAACATATGCCCTAAAATACTCCTCGGGAGAGGGAGAGCCCCAAATCCACATCTTTGGGTGCCCTGTCCAAACATTTTTTTTCCTGGATATGCACTATATATTTTGTGCATCTTCTATGCATAATGGTATGCGAGGGGTGTTGTATATTTCAGTATAAACATAATTCTTATCTGTTGTGACTCAAACTTATGCATCATGACGGTGTTCCCATTTTGTTGATGTTCGAGTTTCAATTGAAAACCATCTACCTATCCACGTAAAATTATATTGGTTTATGTTCATATTGAATAGAGATTGCTCTCAACTTTCTTCCCTCCCCCACTACACAAATAAAATTAAAAATTATAATTTTGTCGCACATTACGCCTCGCCCACGCATCACGCGGGCTTACACCTAGTTTCATTTTAAATATTGACATTAAGTGCAAATATTTTGGAAGTTTAATTTATTTTAAATGTATAGTTATTCCTCATTACTATTATATTATGATATTGTTCCCCTTATTAGACATTGCTCATTCCCTTATTTTCTAATTCCCCTTAGGTATTTCGAGATAGGATACCGATAAGGGAAAGGGTAAAAACATTCACGGTGGGAAGTTAATGTATTCAAGCTATTGAACTTATTATTATCTTTGATTTGTAATGATGAATCTTTAATTCACCTTTAATTGCTTAACTATTCTTGTTACTTTGTATTTTAACTACTCAACTAAACTTTAATAAAGAATGTGAAAACTGTCACGTCTTTATAATTTAAATTTTGGACATGATGATAAATAAATATTAGATGTGTGATTAATGAGTATTACTCTCACCTTACCAATAAGGAATCATTTCATGTAACTCCTTGATGATGGTACAAATAAGTCGAAGCATTAGGTGTTACATGCGCAAACTTTTGCAACCTTAATAGGGGTACCGTAACACATCTTAATAGACGTAACCACAGGGAACAAAATATACAGTTTTATGGATGGTTATTTTAAGTTGCGATTAGAGAAAAATATGTCCGATGGATGTAGAAAAAGCGACCTTCCAAACCCAACCGAGAAACTTCTATTATATCATAATGCCTTTGGATTAAAAAATATAGAGAATTAAGGTAAAGGTCATGTTCCTTCCTATATTTGAATTTTTAGGACAATGATTTTCTAGTTTATAAATCTAGTCCTTATGGTACAATAGCATTTATAAATCTAGTCCCTGTGGTATAATTGCCTTTATTTTTTTAGTCCGCGTCAGCGGCACCATTTTTCATGATATTTTTAGTATAGGGACTAAATTTATAAAATTATATGAAGTGTCCTATTTTTATACACTTTAAGCTTTATAAAGACCTTTTCCCAAAACTTCCTAAAAAATATTAAGGGCCACTTGCTAACAAACAATAATGCTCATCTCTCATGACCTTTTCACCGAATACTAGAAGTTTATGTAAACGGCATGCTAATGAAATCTATGAACTAAAGGCATCACCCAAAGGATTCGCAAAAGCTTTCCAATGATGTCAGAAGTTCATAATGAAGATGAACCCTCTAAAGTATCATCAGTGTATCCACATGAAAATTCTAGGGCTTTGTGGTTACACGACCGGCAAAACAAGTAATGATGAGAAGAAAAATTCCATATTTCAAATGCCACAATCGCAGAATTAGAAGAAATTCAGAAACTTTGTGGAAAATTCTTTTGCATGGGATGATTTATAGGGTGTTGTAAGATTGCTGAAGATTAGGACATGATTTAATTGGCAAGAGAAGTATCAAAAAGGGTACCTCAAGATTATATCAATCATGATGACACCATACACAATGGCACCATCAGCCCTGGGAAAACCACATCTCATTTACCTCACTTCAACAACAAAATTAGTAGGAGTGTTATTAGCACAAGAAGTTGGGGGAATGTTTACTGCCCAAGAAGAATCATCATCGTGCCTACATCTAGGTATATGAGTATACAAAGTTTATGTTTTCTCCCTCGTATTCACAACACATAAGTTGGGAAACTACTTGCTAGATTTCACGATCCACCTCTTCACACGGTTCGAACCTGCACCATCTTTCTAGGAAAAGTGGCAAGATGGTTCCTCACATTATTCGAGTTTGACATAAATTGTGTCATCCCCAAGACCATCAAAAGTGAAGCCTTAGATAATTTTCGAGTGACTTGTATGAACTCCCTAATGAAATTATCCATGTCAATGATTATAGACCAATATATGTGACCACAAAATGGAGGTACCAAATAGTTTTTTGGTACACATAATGTGAGGGACAAACTGAATAGTTTTTTGGAATTTGATGATTCACCTGAAAGAGAAGTAGCGGTGTCAAGATAATAGTGTATAAAGAATGCATAAATTACTATATAAGGAACAAATAGTGATTGCTTGATTTTACCTCTTAAGTCTGAATCTGAGTCATTCAGACTTAAGAGGTACCAAATAGTGTTTATTTTTTTTAAATGATTAAGAGAGGACTATTTTTGCCTCTGAATGATTAAGAGATAAATGAACATATGAAGTCTGAATCAGTCTAAATACATTCATTCAGAGGTCCATTTAGACATAAAGACAAACATATTTTTTCACATTCTAGACTTCAGATTTAGACTTCAAATTCAGATGAAAAACCAACGCACCCTAAGTATTGTATATGGAATAGATAAAGATCTAGCATTCTTTTAAGTTGAAATTATTATGTTAAACAATAAGGGAAAGTACGAGCCATTATACCTAAGGCTTATGGAAACATTGAATTTGGGTGTGCACGCCTTTTGGATTTTGGTCAAAGTTAATCATGCTAATAAGCCGAAGATAGGGGAGCGCTAATCAATTTATATCATTCTCGGCATCAATGCAAATAAAAATGGAAATGCAAGAAAACCAAACATAACATAATAACGATAAAGGCTGACAATAAGAATGACTGAACTCGGATAAAATGAAACCCCAATAAATTGAATCCACTATAACATATATCATTTATACTCCAACATGCAAATAGGGAGATCACTCTCAAACGCCCCATTCTCTCGCCTTACTAAATTGTGGTGCATAGTCTTTTAGATCAATTCTACTTAGTTCCTATTGAAAACCACCCACGGATAGCAAATTGCCATTCTGGTGAGTTATAAATGGTGGCCACAAAATGGAGGTCACGGGAGAATCCATAATTATCACCATTCGCAATTGATTATTACTAAGTACAATTTGTGGCCTTCATAAGAGCCTTACAACTGGCACGGGTCAACTAGTAAACAACTACCAAGGGAAAGAACCACAATTGAATGAGATAAATTGCTTAGCTTAAACCACAACTGAAATTGAAAAATAATAAATGAAAAAGAACATGATGACAAATTTGAAATTTATAATTTGAATATAAAAGCACAATCGAGACCTTGTTTTTCATTCATAGCGTTAAATGCTATAAACAATTATCAATAACAAAATATATATAGATGCGTAAAAGTTGGCAAAAATTTTCATGAAAAATATGGCATCTTTTGATTTTGACATGTACATGTTAATAGTCTTAATTTGTCATGGAAAACTTTGTCAACTTACACTAAAGTACCACACACCAATGTACATTTTGATGATTTTTCATGGAAAAATTTTCTTTGGCTGTGGGGGAGATAATTTATCATGAAAATTTTGCCAATTATCAAAGAAGCCCTTACATCCATCTTATCAAAATAAATATCAATAAACATCCGCAAAATGAGTTAAGTCATAACAAATTTAGCCATGAACTTTTCCATCACCTATATTCCTTATATTTAGCTATAACTCTACCAACTCCATTCCGTGCATTTCCAAAAGCACTTTAACTCAGTATAAATTTGTCGACTTTACCAAATGAGGTTTAACATGACCCTCCAATATATGATTGGTTGAAACATGAATCACTCAGCAATGAACATCATATTTTTAAATGACTTGTTTATGTTCTAAGTTACTAGATCTGTAAATTGAGTCAAGCAAGCCCAAAGCCCGCCCGTTCGGTCGCTATTTTCGGGTCGAGCTTTATTTGAGTTTGAGCCTAGTCGAGCCTGAGCCAAAATTTCAAGACCGAATGAATTTCGGTCCGAGCTTGAGCCAAACTTTGCCAAAATCGTATTGGGATCTAAGCTCGAACTTTGAATATATAAATAAATAAATAATTTTATATAATATAACATATTTATGTTAACTAATTTTATATGCATGAAATTTAATTGGCATTTGTAGGTTTTCACTCTTACTTCCCTTGTTTTATATTAATACATTTCATAATTATATATTTTATTTTATGAAATATCAATTAGATTTTAGGGTCCATTTGATAGCCAAATTTGCCATGGTAAATAAGTGGGCAAATATGGTATTTACCCACTTTTTGGCATGTTTGATAGCAAAGTTTGCCTACAAGCTATTTGCCCACGTACAACACCTCAAATGCATAAAAAGTTGACAAATTTTGCTTTGCTATTTGTGTGAGAAATATTTGCCAAACAAATTTGGCACTTCTTACAAGTGCATTTTTTATTTTTTTATGCTAAAATATTTCAAAATTTGTTTTATAAACTGTTAAAAAAATTATTTTAAATAAAAAACTGTTTTATGAAACTATTTTAAATAAAAAAAAACTTTTTTATAAAAAAAAATTAAAAATATGTTTTTAAATTGTTTTAAAAACTATTTAAAAATGTTTTAAAATTGTTAAAAAAATGTTTTATAAAAATTGTTTAAACGTAATGTTTTATCAAAAACCTATTTTAAAACTGTTAAAAACTGTTTTGAATAATTAAAAAACTATTTCGAATATTGTAAAAATTGCTTTAAAAACTATTTTATAAAAATGTTGTAAAAAACTTTAAAATTTATTTTTAAAGCTATTTTAATAATGTTTTATAAAAACTGTTTTTGAAATGTTTTAAAAACTGTTAAAAAAACGATTTCATAAATTGTTATAAATAAAAAAAATGTTTTATAAAAAATGTTTTTAAATTATTTAAAAAAATGTTCTAAAACTGTTTTAAAATGTTTTAAAAACTGTTTTGTAAAACTATTTTATTAAAAACCTGTTTTACGATTTTATAAAACTGCTTTGGTAAAAGGTTTAACAATTGTTTTGAATAATTAAAAAACTGTTTCGAATATTGTAAAAATTGTTTTAAAAAACTGTTTTATCAAAATGTTGTAAAAAACTGTTTTAAAAATTATTTTAATAATGTTTTATAAAAAATGTTTAAAAATTATGTAAATAAACTAATTGAATTGACTTTAATTTCGCCTAATTGTTGTTTGATAGCGTCGTGTGAAAAAACTAGAGCAAATTTTTCCATCTCTACTTTTGTCCACTTTTGAATCAAACGAACCTTTAGTGTGTACATTTTCTCCATGATGAAACTACAAGAAAAAAAAAATTAATTCAAACTTTTTTAACAAAAAATTGAAATCGGGTCTGATGTCCGTAATATTTATGTGCCGAGTTCAGGTTTAGGTGAAACAAATTAATTCGAATCGAGCTCGGACTTGAGGACGGGTAAGGTAGTTCGAGCTGATGCTGAGTGCCCCCAAGCTCAGCTCACCCAGCCCGAATTACAACCCTAGTTCTAACCAATCACATTAGATAATCATGTTAACTCTCACTATATAGGGTCAAAGAATATGAACTCGCTTTAATTACTCATCCGTCATTAGAAACTGAAAATACTTTGATAGCATACTAAATTTTATAGGAAATTACAATGAGCCCTCATGAACTTTCTTGGGTTATTGAGTTAACCCCATCATCTTTTAGACTTGTCAATAAACCATCTATTAATTTGGCACACTTTACCCACTTCCATCTCAATGGAATTTTTTTGTGACTCTCATATTTTCCCTAAAAACTCAATCACCATTTTCATAATTATTTCAAGTATTAAACATCAATTAACTTAATTTAAGTAGGTTACTTAATTAAACTAAGGGGCCGTTAGGTTGCTTGGAATTATTTTTCATGAAAAATAGTAATTCTAGTTTATTTTTAACTCTTGCAATGCTTAATTTCAAATACATTCTATAAAAATAATGGTCATAAATATGAAAAGTAGTCCATAGTTTTATCATTTCACATGGAAAACATTTCTTACCTAACAACCAAATGATTGATTTTCATGTAAAACTACAAAAGTAAGACCTTATCACTCCTATCGTTTTTTACCCATTTTCCCTTTTCTCTTGAAAATGATCTAATTTTCAGTTATTTTTCAACTTTATTATCGCACACCATTTATGTGTTCCTGTCACCACAAAAATCCACAATTGTTGTCCACCCATTTACCAAAACCAAGATATAAAAATTCACAAAAACGACAATGAAACCCATGGGATTAGAGCAGAAAATAAACCCAAAAAAGAGAGCCCCCATCACCACCTAAAATTGTGCGAAAACAAATCCCCCACCACACAGTTTTTCCAAGCACCAACCAACACTGCCATATAACCCTATCACATCCATGAACCACCTCAACAAATCCGTGTATTTATGTATATTGTAGAAGGGTTTCTACCAATAAAAAAAGTAAATAAAATAAAAAGGCTTCTTTTTATTAATGACATTCGGGAGGTGCCTCGCAAGGGTCACCGCAGAAGTCCAAGATTGAGAAGTGCCACTGCAAGGGTCGCCGCCACTGCAAGGGTCACTGCAGCAACGGCATTCGAGAGGTGCCTCGCAAGGGTCACCGCAGAAGTCCAAGATTGAGAAGTGCCACTGCAAGGGTCAGCGCCACTGCAAGGGTCACTGCAGCAATGACATTCGAGAGGTGCCTCGCAAGGGTCACCGCAGAAGTTCAAGATTGAGAAGTGCCACTGCAAGGGTCAGCGCCACTGCAAGGGTCACTGCAGCAATGACATTCGAGAGGTGCCTCACAAGGGTCACCGCAGAAATCCAAGATTGAGAAGTGCCACTGCAAGGGTCAGCGCCACTGCAAGGGTCACTGCAGTAATGACATTCGAGAGGTGCCTCGCAAGGGTCACCGCAGAAGTCCAAGATTGAGAAATTCCACTGCAAGGGTCAGCGCCACTGCAAGGGTTACTGCAGCAATGACATTCGAGAGGTGCCTCGCAAGGGTCACCACAGAAGTCCAAGATTGAAAAGTGCCACTATAAGGGTCAGCGCGACTGCAAGGGTCACTGCAGCAATGACATTCGAGAGGTGCCTCGCAAGGGTCACCGCAGAAGTCCAAGATTGAGAAGTGACACTGCAAGGTTTAGCGCCACTGCAAGGGTCACTGCAGCAATGACATTCGAGAGGTGCCTCGCAAGGGTCATCGCAGAAGTCCAAGATTGAGAAGTGCCACTGCAAGGGTCAGCGCCACTGCAAGGGTCACTACAGCAGTGACATTCGAGAGGTGCCTCGCAAGGATCACCGTAAAAATCCAAGATTGAGAGTGCCGCTGCAAGGGTCAGCGCCACTGCAAGGGTCACTGCAGCAATGACATTCGAGAGGTGCCTCGCAAGGGTCACCGCATAAGTCCAAGATTGAGAAATGCCACTGCAAGGGTCAGCGCCACTGCAAGGGTCACTGCAGCAATGACATTCGAGAGGTGCCTCGCAAGGGTCACCACAGAAGTCCAAGATTGAGAAGTGCCACTGCAAGGGTCAGCGCCACTGCAAGGGTCACTGCAGCAATGACATTCGAGAGGTGCCTGGCAAGGGTCACCGCAGAAGCCCAAGATTGAGAAGTGCCACTGCAAGGGTCACTGCAACAATGACATTCGAGAGGTGCCTTGCAAGGGTCACCGCAGAAGTCCAAGATCGAGAAGTGCCACTGTAAGGGTTACTGCAGTAGTGACATTCGAGAGGTGCCTCGCAAGGGTCACCGCAGAAGTCCAAGATTGAGAAGTGCCACTGCAAGGGTCACCGCCACTATAAGGGTCACTGCAAAAATGCTATCTGAGAAGTGCCACTGCAAGGGTTCCGACAGAAGCTCATATTGAGAAGGAACCCACCCAGGGCGGCTAGGATGAGGGAGTAGCTACCACGAGCAACTCCTCGTCATGAAATGTCATTCTTTAAAAGAACAACAGTACTAACACTTTGACTTCTTGTACGGGTTGCCTAGTTGAGCAAGCAGGGCTCAAGCAGTCTAGTTGGGACCTCCTGGGAGTTTTGGCTTGGCGGCTGAGGGACAAGGTATGTTGAGCAAGCTCAACCACTTAGCACTATAGGATTGAGAGAATACTAGTAGGAAGACCCAGAAGTCACTCAAGACTACACATACTTCACACTTGGTCACAAGTGAAGTGAACATCCAAAGAGATGGCTACTCACAAGAAATAAACTCTTTATAAGAAAATGACTTTTCCAGAAGAGGGGGTCCTCAAGGTCCCTCTCAAGAAAAAAACAACATTTTTAGAGGAGAGGGGTCCTTAAGGCCTCCTCTCTCAAGATTTACAAAATTGCACCACAAGTTACCGTTTCAAAAGATAACTACCAAATATGATATTTTGTCCTCATTAGGGGATATATGTGCTTTTTGACTTTGGTCGGCGCCAGGTGGCGCCTGCAGGAGGGGACAGGCAGGGCTTCCTGCAGGTAGGGACAAATGATACACTTCAGACATTGTTCCCCACCAACCCTCTCAATTTTGGCGCCAAAAATGCCAACTCATCCCTAATGTCCTAGTATAAATAGACATCTGGGCAAGGTTAAAAGGAGAGACAATTGAAATTGCACTATTACTCTGCTAAAATATTACCAGACCTACCTAGTATTCTCTCCCTGCTCATTCTCTTAGTGTTGAGTGCCTTGTTCCTTCACTCCCCACTGACAGTCATCATTCTCAGGTATTTCTCTTGAGAAAATTACTATTTTTGCTATGAAAGTTCATCTTCTTACAGGGAGTGAGTTGAAGCTTGAGATCCATTGTTACCAGAAGAAGAAAGTTTCTTGAGAAGCTGCACAGGAGACCTTGAAGACGTTGCAGGCAGCGTCCATTGGAGTGGGACACGCCTCACCCTTTCCAGTTATTCATAGACCCCAATCTCACTACCCTCCTACATTTGACGACTCCGCTGGGGAGGTATTCTTGCTTTAGTGGACAAAGAAGGTTTCAATGTCTCTAAGCAGTTGGTTTTTGAGGACATTCCGTCTGGTAATGGAGCTCACAGTGACCAGACTACTCAGGAAGAAGTGGTGGTGATCGGAGCCAAGGTGCCCGCGCCTCAGGGAGGGCATACCAGTTCTTCGGCAGTGGCTCCAATGGCAGGTATGAATCTTATGGCAATGTTTTTTGACTTTTTGAAGCAAAATAACATAGACCTATTAAGTTTGGGTCAAGGTTGTGTGACACCTATTGCTGCCCCTTCTGGAGGGGTATCCACTCCTATTACGATTCCGACAGAGACGATTCCGTCTTGAAAGTCGGTGCCGGAGCAGGTTCTGGCGCCAACAGGTTCTCCAGCTTCTAAAAGCGCATGTTTAGAGGAGTCACCCTCTAAGGCTGTTACTATAGAGGAAGTGAGGAAGCTCCTCTCCTCCTCTCAGAGGGAGGGTTCCCACCTATACGAGGAATTGCAAGACCCCTATCCGCAGGAAGTAAGTGAGAAGCCATACCCTGAGGGGTATATTCCACCAAAATTTATCAAGTTCGGCGGTAGGGGGAGAATCCTAGAGAACATGTGAAGAGGTTCGTCGAGTACCTGGGAATACACACTAGCGACAAGAACCTGAGGTTGAGGGAGTTCTCTAAGACCCTCACTGGAAAGGCTTATACATGGTACTCCCACTTGGCGCCTAACAGCGTCCCTACTTGGGAGGAGATGCACAGGCAGTTCCTCCAGAAGTTCTTTGTAGCGGAGGACGAATTTACATTGAGGCACCTAGCACAAGAGGTCCAGAAGCCAGGAGAAGAGTTGATGCACTACATCAAGCGATTTCGTGAGAGGGCCTTAGATGTCCATGAGGACGTGGCGGAGGCCAGGTTACTGCAGATATGTGTGGAAGGACTCTTAGAAGAGTACAAGTTGCACTTGATCAACGAAACTAGAGATGGAACTTTTAGAGAATTCACCAGGGCTGCTAGCAACATAGCTATGATAATCAAACCAAGAGCCCCGGGTTGAAGGACGCAAGTTCCACTGACTTCCGGGAGGTTTCAAGTTTCAAGGAGGCAAGCGGTTAACTATGTGGACGGGAGTAACAAAGGGAAGAAGGGAGGCTCTGGGGCCAAGACTGACAGTTCCGACAACAAGAGAAAGTTTAGGGAAGATGCCCCGCCGCCACTACCATGCAGCGTAGCTGAGGATATGGATTGTTACCTCACCTTAGTACGAGAAGGTGTAGCAGGACCTCCTCACCTAAAAGGAGAAACCCCCACTGCAGCTGACAAGGCCAATCCAAAGTACTGCGAGTTGCACCAACGAGTGCAGCACTCTACCAAGGATTGTTACTATTTACGTAGGATCATTGGCGAGCAGATGGCCAGCGGTACCTTACAGATACCCCCTGTGGACGTTAACGAGAACCCACTTCCTGCGCATCACTTTGGCACCGCCAATATGGTAGTTGCCTATGACGAAAAAACTACAAAAAGTCTGATGAAGTGGGAGAGCGGGGAGCAGTTTTGCGAAGAGTTAAAAAAATCTATCACTAAGCAGATTTGAGCTAGAAATAAAGCAAGAGGAGTGGTTCTTCACTCCAGAACAAGAAAATGTAAGTGGGGAAGTTGAGAAAGTGACTCTCTCAGAAGGTAAGGTAGATGTCATTCTCGCTCTAGATGAGGGAGGGACCTCCGAAGCGGAGTAAGTTTGAAGTGCCCAGACATACGGGGTAGACTTAGATTCTGAATGTGAAGCCATAGCAAGGAGCCCTAGGTTCAAGTGGTTTTTTTACCAGATAGGGGTGAAGTACGACATGAGGGTGTCCATCACGAGGAAAGTCTTAGAGATAGTGCAGCAGCGGGGAGACCCTTCGCTAAATTGGCAGGGGCCAATCAGAAGGATGATTAAGAAGTATACTTCTGAAGTGGTGTTTTCAGAAGCAGATAGGTTGGTGCCCTACTTCCACAACCGCCCGTTGTATATCACAGCCATGGTTAATGGAGTCTCATTTCCCTGGGCGTTGATGGATGGAGGAGCATCCATTAACATCATGCCCATCAGTACATTATATAAAACAGGAATTGACCAGGAGAAGGTGGTTCCGATACCACTAGTAATTTCTTGATTTGACAACGCCGGAATGCAGTCTATTGGATACGTGAATGTGGGAATTAAGTTGGGAAATTTCACCTCCCACATCAAATTTCACATTTTAATGCTAACACCAGCTACCAATTACTCATTGGAAGGGTATGGATGCACACTCATGGCATAGAGCCTTCCACCTACCATCAATGCGTGAAGGCAAACATTAGAGGTACAGAGATAGTGATCAAGGCCACGCAAAGACCCTTCGCCATTGAGGAGGCCCACCTGGTGGATGCTGCCTTCTACACCGAGTTAGATGAGGAAAGAAAGGTCTCTGCAAGAAAACTAAAAGGAGTCAAGGTAGCTGAGGGAAGGGTTCCGCAGAAGAAGTCCGTTCAAGACTGTCTAGGAGGAGGATAATCCCCCACATGGCAAAAGGGAAGAGGAAAGTAGAGGAGGTAGCTAGACCCCCTCGAACTTGTAAGAAGGTGGTCTTGCCTGACGGAAAGATCATCTACCATTTATAACGGTCTGCGCGGGCGGTGTTCTGGGATGAGAGCATCGACTCGACGCTCGAGTGTTTTAGCGTTGATAAATCCCATATTGTTGAGCATGTTGAGGAACCAGAAGAAGCTCCAGAGCGCATGCAAGACGGACCCAGAGAGCAGCTGTAAGAATTAGAGGAAATCAAGTTGGGGCCAGAAGAGGGCGAGAGTAGACCCATTCTAATCTCCAAGTGCCTAGAACCGAGGCATAAGGAAGAGCTCATCGGGCTACTTAAGGAGTTCACTGATGTGTTTGCCTGGAAGTACACGGAGATGCCAAGAATCGATGCAGAAGTGAGATCTCATAGATTGAACATCCTTCCCAATGCCCTTCCCGTAAGACAAGCCACACGTACATACAAAGCGGACCTTGACTTGAAGATAAAAGCTGAGGTGGAGAAGTTGTTAGCGGCAGGGTTCATCAAGCCTATTCAGCACCCCATATGGCTTTCCAGCATAGTGCCACTGGCGAAGAAAGACAAGAGCCAAATCAGAATCTGTGTAAATATTCGTGACTTGAACAGGGCGTGTCCTAAGGATGAATTCCCACTACCAAGTATAAACAGCTTAGTGGATGCCACCGCGGGACATGAGATGTATAGCTTCATGGATGGGTATATTGGCTATAACCAGATTAAAATAGACCCTGCCGATGCGGAGAAGACTTCCTTTCGCACACCATTAGGGAACTTTCACTATACAGTCATGCCCTTCGGATTGAAGAACGCCGGGGCCACATACTAGCGGACCATGATGGCAATTTTTCATGACCTATTTCATGATATACTAGAATTCTATGTGGATGATATGGTGGTGAAGTCTAAGAAAGAAAGAAAGCATATTCAGGATCTCAGGAGAGTATTCAAAAGGTGTCGTCGGTATAAGATGAGAATGAACCCCTCGAAGTGTGCCTTTGGGGTTACTGCAGGGAAATTCTTAGGTTTTGTGGTGAATAGACAATGGGTGCAAGTGGATGCAGAGAAGATGAAAGCCATTATGATGATGCCACCGCCCAAGAGTCAGAGGCAACTTAAGAGCTTCCTGGGAAAGGTATCCTACCTGCGGAGGTTTATAACTGTGCTGGCAGAAGTAACTCATCCGTTCGCGCCTCTACTAAAAGACAAAGCCAATTGGATTTGGGGAGAGAGACAGGAGAAAGCGTTCGGGAAGATTAAAGAAGTCCTAGCCTCTCCTTCCACAATGATTCCCCCCGAAGCCGGAGCGCCGCTGTTGCTCTACCTTACGTCTACAGAGAGATCGGTAGGGGCCCTTTTGGCGCAAGAGAAAGAAGGAGTGGAAAAGTCGGTCTACTACCTGTCAAGAGTAATATCTGGAACAAAATCGAGATACACCAGCGTTGAGAGACACTGCCTGGTGTTGGTATTTATAGCCCAGAAGTTGAGACACTATCTTCTAGCCTTCACAGTCCACATAGTCACCAAGTGTGACCCCATCAAGTACCTCCTCGCGCGGACTATACTCGTGGGATGAGCAGCAAGGTGGTTTTTGATCCTGTCAGAATACGATCTAAAATGCGTAGTGCCTAAAGCCATTAAAAGCCAAGCAGTAGCAGATCTGCTTGCCCACTTCCCAAGTGGAGTTTTTGAACCACCTAGTGAAGAGCTACCCGGAGAAAGTTTTCAAGCATGCACGACGGAGGAGGTGAAGAAGTGGTTTATGGAGTTTGATGGTTCCAGTGCTCAAGGAACAGGTGGAGTCGGTGTCATACTGTCAGAAGGGAAGGAGAAGATCACCCTCTTCTTCAAGCTAGATTTTAAATGCTCAAATAATGAAACCGAGTATAAAGCCCTCATTCTAAGGATGTTGGAAGCGCTCAGAAGAGGGGTCGGGGTATTGTGTATACGAGGGGACTCCAATCTGGTAGTAAGGCAGGTCAATGAAGAGTTTTCCCTTAAACATGCCAACTTAGCGCCGTACAGACACATCATCCAAAGGCTGCTGGGACAGTTCTTAGAAGTAAGTGTGGAGAGGCATGCGCGAACGATGAACAGGCACTCTGATGCGCTCGCCACCATAGCGCAAAAGTTGGACATGGAGGAGTCAGAAGCAACCATCACAGTGAGGCGGAGAACGGTACCCACTACTGTAAAATCCTTATTCCCAAGTAACAAGCCACAAGATTGGAGGCATCTGGTGGAAAAGTAACTTGAAACCAGGGAAGGGACAATGGAAATATTAGAGTTAGCCAACTATCATGTACTGCAGGGAACTCTCTACTTCAAGAGTCCTGAAGGGTTTCTGGCAAAGTGCGTAGGGGAGCAAGAAGCCAAGGAAAGATTAATGGAGATGCACCAGAAGCACTACAGAGATACGAATATTCCTCTTTACAGACGACTGCAGCGAAACGGGTATTATTGGCCTGCCATGAGCATAAAAGCGGCCCGTTTGTAACAAAGTTGTTTAAAGTGCCAAGCTAATTTTGACCAGCCGACGGAGGTTAACTTTGTGGAAGCCTTCGAAGATTATAGACAGTCGTACCTAGCGTATCTAAAAGATGGGGAGCTGCCCGCTAAGAGAGCGGATGAAATTTACCTTAGAAAAAGGATAGCCCATTTCTACTTGGTCGAGGGAGAGTTACATAGGACGGGGTATAATGAGAAGGCGCTAAGGTGCGTAGCCAAAGAAGAGGTGGAAAAGGTGCTGAAAGAAGCTCACGAGCCTTCCCATATGGGAGGCGCCAAGCTGTATGATCAACTGATGACGCTGGGATACTACTGGCCGACCATGGAGGTTGACTCCATTGGGTATGTGAAAAAGTGTAGAGCATGTCAAGTACATGGAAACATGGTGCACGCTCCCTCCGTCAGTCTACAAAGCTTGGAAGCTCCTTATCCCTTCCACACATGGGCATTCGACCCGGTGGGAAAGATCGCCCCGGCATCTCACGGCAAGGCTTTTATCATTGTGGCTACAGAATTGTACACCAAATGGGCGGAGGCCATTCCTTTAAGGAGAGTCACCACCCAAGTGTTAACCCAGTTTATAAAGGAGTATATCATATGCAGGTTTGGTATACCCAAAGTGATCCTAACGAATAACGGGAAGCAATTTGTATGCAAGGAGATGGCCCTCCTCACAGACAGGTATAAGATTGTGCATAATAGCTCAACCATATCCTACCCCAGGGGCAATGGCCAGGCAGAGGCTACCAATAAGACCTTGATAAACATTTTGAAGAAAATTCTAGAGGACATGCCGGGAGCATGGGATGAGAAGTTGCCTATGGTGTTATGGGCCTATCGTACTTCAAAAAGAAAGCCAACAGGGTTCACTCCCTTCTCTCTAGTATATGGGATCGAAGTTGTCCTACCAGTGGAACTGGCAGTACCTTCAGCCAGAATTTCTCTTAGCAATGGGCTCATCCCTGACCCAAGGCATGTGCAGCTGGAGGCGCTGGACTAGCATAGGGACAAGGCGAGAGAGAATTTCAAAGTCTACACTCAGCAACTGTCCAGAGCCTACGAGAACTTAGTCAAGCGTAGAGAATTCCAAGTGGGAGATTTAGTCCTGCGAGCATCAACTCACCATCTCCGTAGCATGTCGGCATTAAAATTCAAATCTAACTGGGAAGGCCCTTTTGTCCTCAGAGGAGTGGAGAAGTCGGGCTACTGCCAAATATCAGAACCAGAGAGCGATTGCCTCCAGTCCATCAACTGCAAGTGGCTGAAGAGGTACAATGCTTAGTAACAGCTAAAAAAAATTCTTTGTGTTTGTCATATCTATAATGGATTTCAAGGATTGCTCCTACACTAGAAAAGTTTTTTTGTAAATTTTTTTAGAGCAATACTACAATGTAAACAGCACACAAAAGTACAGAAATGAAATAGCAACACTTTTGATCACTATTGATGTTTGCTTTGTTTACTCATCTATATATATATACACTCCTTACTAAGTTAGAAGAGAGTACACAAAAATCAGAAACTTTGCTCACTACACTTGGGAGGTAAGTCCATCCTAAGAGAAAGTATACTGAGCAAAGTCCCCCAGACATAAATTAATAGAAAATATAGAGGGGAGATTAAATTCCTCCTCTTTAATATTACAAAGAACAGTGAAGCTCTTAAAGAGAATATAGAACAAGTACCCCAAAGACTAGGGGCTAGCTAATTCAAATAGTTTTTTCAATAAAATTAGGCTTTCGGGAAGGGGACAGGGGTCACCCCCCCTCTACAACCTAGCCTTTATGACTATAAGTAGTAGTGCACAGGAGTACCCCCACAGACAGGAGGGGCAATCCCAGACAGTAACATGCAAATACCTCACAGTTACAAGAGGTGCATTTTTGTGAAAAAATATATATAATATATATATGTACACATAACTTTTCATATTAATGCAAGTACCCCGCAGTATATGGGGCAGCCATTAGTAGACTAAATGCTCACAGAAATTAGAGCAAGTCATATAAAACAAACACCCACAATCTAAGCGGAGAACAAGGGAAAAGAAAGTTCAGAAGAAAAGAAGTGTTTCATCCATGTAGGATCAACAATGTACGCATAACATTTTGAGCATTACAAAGCAAGAAGTAATCTATCCGCTAGAAACGATAAAAAAAAGATCATCACGAACGATGGCGCCGGCATATGACGGACCAACCTCCCGCAGAAACTCTTCCTCCAACCTGATGGATTTAGCCTCGTCCTCCTCATCGCCAGACTCGAGTCTAGCAAGCTTCACCTGCAGTAGGGCAATCTAATTCTGGATTCTCGTAGCCTCGGCCTGCCGCTGCTCAACTCTAAATTGTCGGGAAGTGTGAAATCTCACTATCTTTCGAAAAGGAACACTCAGAAAAGGGCGAACTCCCGCATCAAGCCAATCCAAACAAAAATGATCGAACTGCTGCAAGTCACGGAGAGCATCCAAGAATAGAAAAATGGAAGACCTAGTCAGCTTAGCAGGGGAGGTAGCCAAGAACTCATGAACATGGCTGGCGAGAGACCTCAAGTTGAAGGACGTAAGACTGTCAATCTGAAGTATACTCTAAGAAGTGAATGTCTCGGGATGGAGCTCTAAGATGAGATTCAAGAGCTGACACTCATGTGCCCTGAATCGTCCTGGTAACTCCTCACGCCATAGCCTACTCGCAATAGTCCCAGCATCCTCTACTTCATCATCGCCATCGGAGTGGCGAGACCCCGCCTCAGAAGGAAGGAAAGAAGACTCTCCACCAGAATCAGCGTCACCGACCAAAGGAATGAACTCAGAACTATGATCTCTCTCCACATAAATCTCACTACCAGTCTCCACAGCCATCAGAGTACCCTCATGCACCTGAAACAATAAGACAAGGGTGAAATGGGAACGCTTACACAGCATACGCAAGAAGAAAAATAAGGGAATAGTAAAAAGAGGGGGTATGCTAGTTTAATACCTCCCTCGCAGTTGCCCCACTACCAGACTCCACAGTCATCGGAGTACTCTCGTGCACCTGGAAACAATGATACAAGGGTGAAATGGGAACGCTTGCACAATATACGCAAGAATAAAAAATTAGGAATAGTAAAAAGAGGGGGGTATGCTAGTTTAATACCTCTCTCGCAGATGCCCCACTGCCAGACTCCATAGTCATCGGAGTACTCTCATACACCTAAAAACAATGAGACAGGGGTAAAATGGGAACGCTTGCACAGTATACACAAGAATAAAAAATTGGGAATAGTAAAAAGAGGGGGGTATGCTAGTTTAATACCTCTCTCGCAGATGCCCCACTGCCAGACTCCACAGTCATCGGAGTACTCTCATGCACCTGAAAACAATGAGACAAGGGTGAAATGGTAACGCTTGCACAACATACGCAAGAATAAAAAAAATTAGGAATAGTAAAAAGAGGGGGGTATGCTAGTTTAATACCTCTCTCGCAGATGCCCCACTGCCAGACTCCACAGTCATCGGAGTACTCTCATGCACCTGGAAATAATGAGACAAGGGTGAAATGGGAACGCTTATACAGCATACGCAAGAATAAAAAAATTAGGAATAGTAAAAAGAGGGGGGTATGCTAGTTTAATACCTCTCTCGCAGATGACCCACTGCCAGACTCCATAGTCATCGGAGTACTTTCATGCACCTGGAAACAATAAGACAAAGGTGAAATGAGAACGCTTGCACAGTATACGCAAGAAGAAAAGAAGGGAAATAGTAAAAAGAGGGAGTATGCTAGTTTAATACCTCTCTCGCAGCCATCCCACTCTCTGACTCCACAAATATTGGAGCAACTTCATCGGGCTCCATGGTCATCGGAGCGACCTCGCTCACCTAGAGACAATGCAACAAAGGTGAGGATGGGAATGCTTGCGTAATTTAAACAAAATAATAAAGACATAAGAATAACATGAGGGAAGTAGATACCCTTATACACTGTACCTGAATAACGCCCTCTGTAACGGTCAAAGAAGGAGGAGCAGGGGCTCCCATAGGGGCCGCCACACTGGTCGATGCTCCTGAAGGGGCTGTCTCAGTGACCAGTGCTTCTGAAGAAGCTACCTCAACCTCAGGCACTTCCGAAAGAACAACCTCGGTGACGGCGGCCGCAAGGGGTAAGCGAGGCTGCGAGTGACAAGAAAGGGCAAGAGGTAACAAATCACTTACCTCATGAATGATAAATACCTCAATTGAAAAGAGGGAGAGGGAAACTTCTCAAAAGTCACCACAGAGATAGCTACCTGAAGGGGCGCGATAACAGGATAAATTGGCCCATGTATAGGGGCTGCTAAAGAGACAACAGCAGGAGCCGCACTCGAAACAGCGCCAAGGGATAACTGCAACAAAGTAAAAGAGGGCTACGATAAGTACAAGCTGGATAGAAAAGAAATATGTAACTAAGAAAATAGGAAAGCACCTGAGCCCCATCCAGAGGGGAAGAGGGGAAAAGGACGGTCGGCGCAGTAAAGGCTGCGCTGATAGCCTGCGAAGAATGAAAGTATGTTATTCATCACGTGTCCGAGGAAAAAGAGATTCCATGCTCTAATAGAAAGGCTTGACCTGAAGTGTGGGCTCACTAGTTGAAGCCACAGTAAATATTGGGCCACGAGAAATTGCCTGAACCAAGGGTCTACCATCAATAGATATGCGGACCCGAGGGATAGAAATCCTCCCCGAATAGGATAAACCTGGGATAACAACGTCAGGAGAGGGAAGAGTCCCTCCCTGAGAAGAAAATCCAAAAGGCATTAGGACTCGTTACTGAAAAGAAACAAATATTCAAAAGCAAAAAATACATACCTCAGATGAAGAGGTGCCCAGGGGCTCAGCTGCAGGAGTGCCCACCGCCGAAATAAGAGAAGATGAGGTGACAACGCCGGAAGACACAACCCTCTACGCATTGTAAATGGGTAAATAAAAGGAAGAAGTAAAGAGGAAAATGGCACAATGAACGTTTTAAGAATAGCAAGGCATACCTGAGGAGAAGAAGAAGTCACAAAAGTGGTCCTGGCGCCGGTAAGGTGCACAGATGAAAGTTGCAGGGAAGTGACAGCGTACACGACCAAGATGAAATTGACAGATTAACAAATTACATTAGCTATTAAAAGAAATAAGGAGATAGCAAACCTCTCTAAAAAGGCCTCGAGAAGAAACGAGCATGGAGTTCCTCTCCCGTTGAAAAGGCGTCACTCGCAGTGGGGGAAGGGGAGAACTACTTGCTTCCGAGGAAATGACCTATAAAATATGACATGATACTTTCATTAACAAGTAAAATAATAAGGGGGAAGAAAGAAAATAATAGGTATAAAAAAAATCTCCAACAAGAAGGAACACTCACAGCAGCAGGGCGCGGGGTCTGGCCATAAGGAAGATGGGTGGGGCTAACTCCCCCAAGAGAGTGGGATGCCTCATCATCACTAGAAGACTCTCTCGAGACTGATAATAAAGCATAAGTGTCAGTAGTGCTTTCTCTATGGAAATCCAGGCCGCCCATATCACCCGAAGAAGAACTATGGTCATCATAGGAAGGGTGCTTCCATAATCAACTAGTTCCTCTTCCAATGAAGGGGAGGGAGGTAAAGAAACTCCTAGAGAACTAGTTCCGATAAGTAAAGAATGTCGTGATATAATACCTTCTGCAATGGGAATAGACGCAACCCGCGCCTCCTGGGAAGCAAGGCTCGGTGAGGAGTAACATTTATCTTTCACTACTTGGGAGGCCTCTTCCACCCCAAGATCGCCGGTATCGGACTCTTGATCCACCGCAGAGGAAGCAGTCATGCCAGCACCGTTTCCCTTCTTTTTCTTTGTAGCCCGGGTCCTCACAGGAGAAGGGGGAGGAGAAGCGGTAGTAGCTGGAACAAAATTAGATACATATGTGTCAGGGTGTTTCCTTTTGCTCGTAGTAGAGGTGCTCGCTTTCCCTCTGCTTTTTGATTGCCTTCTGGACTTCACAGGGGGAAGCTCAGTCGGCGGAGGCTGAAGTGACTCGTCAAGGAGAGGCTTCACCAAAACGGGAATGGCCTACTCCAAGGGTGGCATGGAAGTGGTACTGAGAAACCAAGGATCTTTCTGCGTTCGCCTGACCAAAAACTGGGCTTTGGTATATTTAATGGGGTTGGTCTCATGTGGGGGGCCAACTACACATTCTTGGATAAGACGAACCTGCCGCTGCCAAAGGAGGAACCAAGATGAAGTAAATGAAGGATGATAATCACTGGGAGGCACACAGAGACCACCCAAACCACTGATCCTACAGAACAATCCCCGAAGAGTGAAGCTAGCACACGCCTCTGAAAACGCCTCAGAATGATCATTGTAGGTGGAAAGGGGAGGGATGTGAACGCCCTGATCATAGCCAAACCGTCGCCTTGCCCTCTCAGAGTGATAAGATTCAGCACGCGGACCCAACTCGGTCCAAGAAGGGAGGTGGCATGGTAAGAGCATCGTCACCACATTAATATGAGGACAGGTGGAAACAGACCCCACTGCTGAAGGGCAATAGAAAGTCCCTCCATCTCCAGGGAAAGAAAGCCAGCTGAAAGTTCCCCCAGGGCGCTTGGTATAAGGCCGAAACTGAAACTCCTCAATATCGTCAATCAACATTCCCAGAGATTTCTTTGGAATTTTCTTATGCCACCGGAGAAGTCTCGCAGCATCGCTATGACAAGCGTGAGCCCCTGAAGTAAAGTGGGGGAAATGCTCAAATAAAAAGGCCATTAAGAGAGAGGCATTTGCATGATTAGCGACATCATACCGACTGCAAGACTTCTCTACATCTATGTGTGCTCGGTCCATCCAGGTGTAAAGAGAACCCAAAGTCAAGGCAGCCATAGGTATCGGCCTGCCGCGAGACAACCGTACAGCTAATCTAAAAAGAAGTTCGCGAGGACAATCTTCAGGCTTACCTGGCAGAAGGAACCGAGTCAGAAATGTAACAAAGAAAGCGGCTAAATGTGCAGGAGAGTGAAGCTTAGGACCATCCTGGGATCTGGGGGCTGCGCGTGAAGTCTCCCCCTTCTGCAACTGCTCAAAATCTCTGAACCAGTATCTTTGCCATTTGGCAAAGGAATGCTTGGAATTATCAGTTATATTTATAGCCACATAATTCTAGCACTCTCCTAGAGCCGACCGTAGCTCCCCCACCATCTCCTGCTCTAAAGAGCCCTCACACTCATCAAAAAAGACCTGTTGCCCAAAGAAAGGAAGAGCGTACAATTCACATACATCTTCTAGGGTGATTCGCCCCAGCCCGTGACAAATGTGTGAGACTCCATACTCCACCGAGACAATAAAAGATTGAGCGAAGAAATATGCTTAGATATGGTGCAGGACTTCAGGCTGCTGACGGCGGTAAAAAGTCCCACCTCCCTAAGAATAGCCACATAATCAGGAACGCTCAGAATGTAATCAACCCAGCTAGCCCACTCCTCCGTGGGACCCCCCGGGGCTTTAGCTTCAACATTGGAATAAGGAAAGTCACCGCGATAGACTCGGACTCGGAGAACGGAATTTGGAGAAATGGTAGGGAGGTCAGCAGACTCACTTAACCCCACATGAGAACGCTCGAGAACAGCATCAGAAAATTTTTCCCCAAATTCGAAAAGTGAAACCATGAAGTTATCAGAAAGATCAAAAAAAGGAGCCCGACGATAAATACCAAAATCCCGCCCTTGGCGAATGTGCATATAGTCCTTCCATGCCTGAGAAGAGGATGATGTAACTGATGAACTACCAAGAGTCATTGGCTCAAGAAAAGAACTCACCCTGGTAGGGACCTCGAATAATGGATCCCGGGCGTTCCTGCCGTAAAAAAAGGAAGTGGAACCCTCGACGCCGCAAGGGGTCGAGACACCCTGGGTCGCGGAACCCACGACATGAAAAGATGTCGAGACACTCATTGCTTCTGACGAGGGACCCGTAGACGCGATGCCAAACCGCGAGACCCCCGGCCACTGACGAGAGGCCACCATACTGTCATAGGTCGAGATACTCATTCCTGAAAAATCCGAAGGCATCGAGACACCACCACCCAAATTAACTTGCAAATCTCCGGAACCCAAGCTCGAGACACCCTGACCCATACCAACTTGGTAATTCTCATGAACCAAAGTCGAGATACCCGGACCCAAACCAGCTTGGTAATTTTCATGAGCCGAGGTCGAGATACCCCGCCCAAAGCAACTAGGGCTTTTTGAAAAGTCTAAGGTAACTGGCGAGAGACCCTCGGATAGGGGGTCCACTTGCGAGGAGCCTTTGTCAACAGTCGTCTCGACAAAAAAATTCAAACTCATGCTCAGATTGGACGAGATACCCTGCTTGCCACACAAAGACCCCCTGGTCGAGATACCCCTAGTAGTTGACGAAGATTCAGGCGAGACACCTCGCGTTTCAAACAAAATACCACTGGCCAAGATACCCCTAGTGGCCAACAAAGACTCAGACGATATACCCTTTTCCCCAAGAAAAATATCATTGGCCGAGACACCCCTAGTGGCCAACAAAGATTCAGACGAGACACCCTGCGTTTCAAGCAAAAAATCACTGGCCGAGACACTCCCCGCTGACAACGAAGGTTTGGTCGAGATACCCCTCGCGTCGAAAGAACTCAAAAGAAAAGACTCACCTACTGTATGAAATGGCGAGGAACCCATGAGGGCCCTCGACCCAAAATCTGAATCTCCGCTCGACAGAGAGGGCGCAGGCGGCACGGACGAAGCCTCGACGCTGGTAATTGAATGGGACCAAGTATCACTGGCGATCGTAATATTAATGGTCGGAGCGGTTGGGAGGGGCAATGAAAGAGACATGGAGCCTAAATTCATGGGTGCTTTGGGGGTGTTTACATTTGAAGAGGTGTTTGTTGGATTAGAATCCATTAATGGGATGTTTGAAAAAAGCTAAAGAAAAAAGGATGGGAGGCTATGGTGTTTTAAATTCCCTTTCTCTCACTTTCTCTCACTACAAATCCAAAGGGTCTTATGTTTTTTTTAAGAAGATGAAAGAGCCCGAGAAAAGGGTCTTATGTTTTTTTACATCAGAATGGGAAAACGTGCAGGAAGGCAAAAAGGTGATGACCTTTTTTTCCCAAATGATGAGATGACAGTTCCCACACTGACGCGTGGATTCTCAAGAATTAAAAAACCTCGGATAAAGGGACACCACACTTAATGATCCTAGGATCCCTCAAAAAAAAAATATATATATATATATATACTTGTTGAAGTTGAATTTATGGCGTACAAAGTCTTTTTAGTCTACCCGACCAAAAAATCTTTGCACGAGGGGTTAGTGTAGAAGGGTGTCTACCAATAAAAAAAGTAAATAAAATAAAAAGGCTTCTTTTTATTAATGACATTCGAGAGGTGCCTAGCGAGGGTCACCGCAGAAGTCCAAGATTGAGGAGTGCCACTGCAAGGGTCACTGCAGCAATGACATTCGAGAGGTGCCTCGCAAGGGTCACCGCAGAAGTCCAAGATTGAGAAGTGCCACTGCAACGGTCAGCGCCACTGCAAGGGTCACTGCAGCAATGACATTCGAGAGGTGCCTCGCAAGGGTCACCGCAGAAATCCAAGATTGAGAAGTGCCACTGCAAGGGTCAGCGCCACTGCAAGGGTCACTACAGCAATGACATTCGAGAGGTGCCTCGAAAGGGTCACCGCAGAAGTCCAAGATTGAGAAGTGCCACTGCAAGGGTCAGCGCCACTGCAAGGGTCACTGCAGCAATGACATTCGATAGGTGCCTCGCAAGAGTCACCGCAGAAGTCCAAGATTGAGAAGTGCCACTGCAACGGTCAGTGCCACTGCAAGGGTCACTGCAGCAATGACATTCGAGAGGTTCCTCGCAAGGGTCACCGCAGAAATCCAAGATTGAGAAGTGCCACTGCAAGGGTCAGCGCCACTGCAAGGGTCACTACAGCAATGACATTCGAGAGGTGCCTCGCAAGGGTCACCGCAGAAGTCCAAGATTGAGAAGTGCCACTGCAAGGGTCAGCGTCACTGCAAGGGTCACTGCAGCAATGACATTCGAGAGGTGCCTCGCAAGGGTCACCGCAGAAGTCCAAGATTGAGAAGTGCCACTGCAAGGGTCAATGCCACTGCAAGGGTCACTGCAGCAATGACATTCGAGAGGTGCCTCGCAAGGGTCACCACAGAAGTCCAAGATTGAGAAGTGCCACTGCAAGGGTTAACGCCACTGCAAGGGTCACTGCAGCAGTGACATTCGAGAGGTGCCTCGTAAGGGTCACCGCAGAAGTCCAAGATTGAGAAGTGCCACTGCAAGGGTCACCGCCACTGTAAGGGTCACTACAGAAATGTTATCTGAGAAGTGTCACTGCAAGGGTTCCGACAGAAGCTCATATCGAGAAGGAACCCACCCAGGGCAGCCAGGAAGAGGGAGTAGCTACCACGAGCAACTCCTCATCATGAAACGTCATTCTTTAAAAGAACAACAGTACTAACACTTTGACTTCTTGTACAGGTTGCCTAGTTGAACAAGCAGGGCTCAAGCAGGCTAGTTGGGACCTCTTGGGAGTTTTGGCTTGGCGGCTGAGGGACAAGGTATGTTGAGCAAGCTCAACCACTTAGCACTATAGGATTGAGAGAATACTAGTAGGAAGACCCATAAGTCACTCAAGACTACACACACTTCACACTTGGTCACAAGTGAAGTGAACAGCCAAAGAGCTGGCTACTCACAAGAAATAAACTCTTTATAAGAAAATGACGTTTCCAGAAGAGGGGGTCCTCAAGGTCCCTCTCAAGAAAAAAACAACATTTTTAGAGGAGAGGGGTCCTTAAGGCCTCCTCTCTCAAGATTTGCAAAATTGCACCACAAGTTACCGTTTCAAAAGATAACTACCAAATCTGATATTTTGTCCTCATTAGGGGACATATGTGCTTTTTGACTTTGGTCGTCACCAGGTGGCGCCTGCAGGAGGGGATAGGCAGGGTTGCCTGCAGGTAGGGACAAATGGTACACTTCAGACATTGTTCCCCACCAACCCTCTCAATTTTGGCGCCCAAAAATGCCAACTCATCCCTAATGCCCTAGTATAAATAGACCTCTGGACAAGGTCAAAAGGAGAGACAATTGAAATTGCACTGTTACTCTGCTAAAATATTACCAGACCTACCTAGTATTCTCTCCCTGCTCATTCTCTTCGTGCTGAGTGCCTTATTCCTTCACTCCCCACTGACAGTCATCATTCTCAAGTGTTTCTCTTGAGAAAATTACTATTTTTGTTGTGAAAGTTCATCTTCTTACACGGAGTGAGTTGAAGCTTGAGTTCCATTGTTACCAGAAGAAGAAAGTTTCTTGAGAAGCTGCACCAGGAGACCTTGAAGACCTTGCAGGCAGCGTCCATTGGAGTGGGTCACGCCTCACCCTTTCCAGTTATTCATAGACCCCAGTCTCACTACCCTCCTACATATATATACTACAAGAGTAGTGTAATTTAGGGTACTCAATGAAAAGTGAGAGGCATAACTCGATTTAATGGCAAAGAACAAAAAATATTACAGTATTGCTTACAGGTAGGAAATTCCAACAACGATCAAACCATCATTTTCTTAAATCGGTAAGGGTTTTATTAGTGGAAGTATGGAGTGTATAGTTGTTTTGAATTAGGTTGCGTTTGTTTTTCTGTCTGAATCTGAAGTTTGAAATCTGGGTCTGAAGTCTGAATCTGAAAAAGTTGTTTGTTTGGTGTCTCAATGAAACTTCTGAATGTATAATGTTTGTTGACAGATTTATATCTGAAATCTAAATGCAGATTATTTGGACCATTTTACCCTTATATTTATTTTATAAAGAAAACATATATTTAAAACATTCATGACTTGAAATAAATATTATTACATATAATATCCAATTTAATATGTAAATAATATTAAGAATTCCAAGTAATAGAAAATTTGCATAGTATAAAAACAAATATTTATTAATTTCACAGACCGCAAGTTTCTTTAAATTAGCATGGAATAATTTATTAAATAAAAATACAATTTGTACAAAAAAATAAACAAATATACAATCACAAAGGAAAAACAGATGCTGAGGAAAAGAAATAGAGCTCATATGAGTAATCTACAATACTGTTAAAAGAATCAAATGGCATGTGCTTATTTTATATAAATAGTAAAGTTCTATTGAAGTCTCCTATTAAACTATTAAAGGTCTACTATTAAAAGCATCAAATGACAGGTGCTTATTTTATCAAACTATTAAAAGAATCAAATGAAGTCTCCTAAAGGTCTCACAGAGTTGGTTTTATCAACTTTACCATTTGCGTGTCAAACAATGGGGGAATATACCTGTTGAATTTTGTTTCCAAGATCATGGAGCTCTGAAATTCTTCTATACATTTTTTTGTGTATATCTGTGACTATATATAGATTTTCATAGAAAGAGTTTTATTGTCTCTTAAACTCCTTATTATCATTTATTTTGATACGATGCTGGTATGAGTTATCTACTGTGATTTCAAACAAATAATAAGGTTATTATTGGAAATGAATTTTAATTCAGATTTCAGTTTTCAGATTCAGAGGGATTTGAACTTTTGAATCATTAAGAGGACAATGTTACCGTTGGCATCTGGAATATTTAAAAAACAAATGAATTTTTAGTGGCTCTGAAATCTGAATGGCTTAAATTCAGATTTCAAAGGTGCAAACAAACGGACCCTTAGTATTGAGTAGTGTTTGGTGTAGGACTAATTTGACTGTTAAAAAGGAATAATTTTTTGCTTTATTTTGACTATTGAGAGGGTATATTAGTCCTTAAAAATACTTAATTTACAGCGTGACCCATATTTTTCAGGTAAATAGATAGTTTGTGGCGGGCTAATGATGATAGTTAACAAGAAAATTACTTAAATTTTTTTACTAAGGGTATGTTTGATTGACATGAATAAAAAAAATCATCAAAAATAATTCTTTGACTCATGTTTTGTTATTGTAGTACCTTGGTTGCAAACAAGTTATATAAGAATAACATTTATGAGCATAGTAAGTGCTTCATTCAAAACCTTACTTTTAGTGAAAAATATTTCATATCCACCAACCAAAGAATTGATTTCCATGAAAAATATTAGAAGTAAAACCAAAAGCTCTTATCTTTTTCCACTCAATTTTTAACTTCTCATCGAAATGAACTATTTTCTAAGAATTTTCCAACTTTGTAATCAAACACCCCCTAAATTTTATATATGCTCGGATAATAAATTGGTGAAGTGTAAACTATAAGTAGAATAGAAACAAGTGAGTGTAGGTATTGCTTAATTTTTCAGCGAGAAGTAGGGATAGGCTCAATAAAAGAAGGGAGACAACTTCAAAACAATGTCATTAAGACATTTAATCAAATAACAGCTTGTAGTCTACTAATATATTAGTCTAGAAAATAAATTTGATAACCGCAGCTAGATATTGTCAATTTTCTAAATATTAACTCTTACATTTTTGAATTAGCTGATGTAGATGTAAGAGAATTAAATCTACAGATCACATTTACTTCTTCTCCGGTATAGTTAATGCAAAAAACCTTATCGCAAATCAGTACCATTATATATATATATATATATATATATATATATATATATATATATATATATATATATATATATATATATATATATATATATATATATATATATATATATATATAAATTAGCTCTCCAACATACCTCTTAGCAATATACCCTTTTTTTTTAAATAGTAAAAAAATAATAATTTTGAGATGATACTTTTTATATGGGTTCATGATATTTCAATGTGCCCCTATAAAAAAATCAATTGAAAATAATAATTTTTGTTATTTTTAAAAAATAGGTCAAAAAACTGCCCTTTTTTACTCTTTAAAACTCAGTTTTTTTACCTATTTTTTAAAAATATCAAAACACATTATTTTCAATTGATTTTTTTTACAAGGGCACATTGAAATATCATGAACCCATATAAAAAATATTAACTCAAAATTATTTTTTTACTATTTTAAAAAAATAAGTGTTGATGTAAAAAACTAGATTGCTCTAATTATTCAATCACAGATAAATAAATAAGACAAAGATTTTTAAAGTGGTTCGGCTAGGAATAAAGCCTACGTCCACTGTTATGTTATTGCTGAATGTTTGCAGAATTCTTGATTACAAGTTCTCTTAAGAAATTCCGGTCCTTCCTGAATGAGGATGATACAAGGTATTTATAGCCTTTGGGCTGTACATGAAAGGTTCGATACATTAAATGACATACATATGAAAGGGTAATACATTTAATGTAGCGTGGGCGTCAAGAATATAAACATTCAATGAATAGTTGAACAGTTGTCCGTCTGGTAATTAATGATACGGTCGAGATGCATCTCGGACCGCCTTAGTTGCTCGTTGATCAAGAGTTCCTCGGAGCTCTAGAGTACCTCGGGGTGCTGGAGTTCCTCGGGGTATCCTCTTACCTCGGAGAGAACATGAATTGGTCGAAGGAAATGAACTTCCTTGCTGCTATTGTGCCACGTAGATTGACACGTGTCTTCGTATTATTCGTCCACATCAGCATATTAATTTTGGTATCAACAGAAGCCCCCAATGTTTCATATTTCGAACTTTGAGGAGTATGGGACATTCTTTCTCGGTATATGGCAATATTAAATGACTTTCCTGGGTTTCAGGAACTTTGTATTCAAATTTCCTTCTCATTTCGCAGCTTCCGCCTTTTTTTTTGAATTTTTTATAAGCGCTTCGATCTCCGTGCAGTTTTTGTCCTTTTAGCCGCCGGAAGTTCAGTAGTTTCTTTTTGGTAATCATTTCTTTCGCCGCTTCCCAATGCAGAGTATTTAAACTTCTTAGGTAACCATACCGTCTTCTACGTTTTCCACTTTCTTGCATTCAAGCTTTCTATTTTCTTCTTCTCTCTTGTGCGTTCATCCTTGTTTTTCGTTCGTTGTCAACATACGTCCTTTCTTCCTGTAAGATCTTCTTCCTTTCTTCTGTATCTCTTTTATTCAATATGGTTTATATTGTGGAGTCTGTTGAGAAATTTCGTTCTGATTTTTCCATCCCTTCGTGGGTAACTCCAGAGGTTCTTTCTGAGCCTTTAGATTACTTTCGATTGGCTGAGGGACATTGGTTCCCCAGTCTTTTTGTTGCTGAATGTGGATTTTCTTTTCCACCAAACCCATTGTGTCTTGAGTTTTGTCAGTATTTCGATCTTGTCCCTGCAAAAATAGCCCCCAATTCATGGAGAATAATTAATGGGGTGTACAAATTAAATTTAACCCATGGGACTCTTATAGGGATCCCTGAAATTATGTACTGCTATAAGTGGGCCACTCTAGATAATATTTATTACTTAAAAACTAGGTTTCTGAATAGGGCTCTTGTAGTTAACCTTCCTGACTCAAATAGAGATTATTTTGAGCATGGGTTGGTCATAAAAAATTGGCAATATTCCCCTTTAGCTGGAAATGAAGTATACAACGGTCCCAGATGCCCCCCATATGGCAATGGGATAGGTTTATTTTTAATTTTATTTTACTTATAAAATTATGTTTTCATCATGTTTGACAAAATGTATGACTGATATCTCATTATGTATTTATTTGCAGTTGATAGCAAAAGAAAAACTCCAAAGGAATCAGAGGTTAATATCAAGCATCTGAAACTTATCTGGGGTTCGCATAAGAACGTTGCAGACGAGCATATCAGGTCTGCATCATATTTGCTGCAGTATAGGAGCTATACAACCTCTTATACTGCTCGCCCTGTTGAACCAGCCTCAACCCCAGAAGACTCTTCTTCAGACTCTCATCTTCCTTTAAGTCAAAGAATGGGTAAGAAAAGAGCTCCTCCTGCTCTCTTTGATGACATTACTTCTGCTGTTGGGGTTAAGAGAAGTAAAACTGATGTCCCAGAGGGGACTAAGAAAGTGGATGCTGCACCCTCTAAAGCTACCGAGAAGCCCCCAGTGGCTCCGAGCAAGAAAGTTGCTCCTGTAGAAGTAATTACTATCTCTCCGACCAAGTCTTCTTTGGTTGAAAGTGCTGAACTCCCGTTGAGGAGATTGAGGAAATCATCCTCCGTTAATCTGGCTGAAACTGCCTCCTCTCTACCTGCTGGTGGTACTGATGTTCCAAACGTCATTCTTCCAAGTTCTGCAATGAGCTCGGTCATACCCGAGGTCCATGGAATTGATGAAAAAATTCCTAGGGATATGCTGACATCCCTAGCTGCTCGTCACCTTGCTTCAGTAAATTTCTCATACTTTTGGTTTTTCTTTCTTTCTCTGAATGCTTGCATTTTGTATTGACTTTACTATTTTTCTCATCTTTCAGCTGGTGAACTGTTTCAATAATATTGTGAAGAAGGATGAAGCTATTAAAGCTTCAAGCTCCTCGTCAGGTGTAGAGGATGCTTTGCTGGGTTTGACCCAATCCTTGAAGGAATCTCGCCAACAGTATGTTGAGGAAAAAGCTGTTTGGGAGAAAAAATTGGCTGTGGCTGAAGCTGAGAAGGTGAAGATGGCTGAAACCTCCAAGAATTTGGAGGATAAAGTAAAAGGTTTAGAGGTTGAACATCAGGAATATGATGGCAAGCTGAAAAAGGCAGAGGAAGAGTTATCTACCCTGCGAGATATCAAGGTCAAAAAAGAGGAATTGGATGTAAAACTTTCCTCGGAGAAATTAAGAAGAAAAGTCGCAGTCAAAAAATCCTTCAGCGCTGGCTGGGAGAAAGGATGGGATAAGGGAATTGCTGCTATGACATCCCAAGTCCAATATGGGAAGTTGAAATACTTCCACGATGGCTGGGTAGCTGCTCTGCATGAGTTGAAGGTCAAAGACGATTCTGAGCTATTCCAACGACACCTCCCTGGTCCTCCTCCAGCAATTGTGGAAGAAGAAGAAGATGAGCCTGTCTCTGATGAATCTTCTATGGCTATAGGTGATCCAGTCTCTGCCTCTCAACCTTCTGTCACCGAGGACATTTCTTCCATGCCTCCTCCTCCCGAGAAGATTCATGCCGATCAAGCCGTTGTTACCACCGAGCAACCGAGC
Organism: Sambucus nigra; assembly: GCA_949130495.1. Taxonomy (NCBI): domain Eukaryota; kingdom Viridiplantae; phylum Streptophyta; class Magnoliopsida; order Dipsacales; family Adoxaceae; genus Sambucus; species Sambucus nigra. The sequence goes on along the minus strand of OX422221.1, from coordinate 307,892,266 downwards.
TCCTCGTCCCAGCCTCCCGAGAAAGTCTTGGGAGACAAGGAAAAGGTGTGAAGTTGTTCGGCATTAATTCTATCTTTCATTACTTGTAATCGAACAATGTAATCCTTTTATGATCTAATAAAATACATCTTTGCTCATCTCTGTTGTTGATGATTTGTTTTTGTTGATTGTTGTCTTTTTTTCGTCTTTAGTTTATTGCTAGAATGGAACTGATATCTTCACATGATACCGAGTTGATGCAGCAATGTCACCAATATTATAAGGCTGGTCATACAGACCTTAGTACATCAGAAATTTCTGACATCCTTGGCCATGATGCCTCAGAACAGGCAATTGAGGCTTATCGGTACTTGAAAGATTTACTCGACCGAGCTGTGGCCAACAATGTAGCCTACTACGACTTGATTGAGGAACTTCATGGTTCCATAGAGGATCTTCAAAATCAACACAATGCATCAATGGCTTCGTTGCACAAGGATTATGAAAATAGATATCAACAACTTTCTTCTGAAACGGGCCATAAAAAGATCATTGCTGGATATGATATTAGGGAAAGGACCCTAAAAGGTGAAATTGAAGCTTGCAGGCAGATTGCCGAGATCCTGGAACAAGAAAATAATAATTTACAGAAAAAGTTGGCTCAATATGAATCTGCAGCGTCATCTTCCACTGCTCTAGTGCCTGTTACTGATGAAGGTTTCTCGTTCTTAGAGGTTGAAAATGCCAAACTAAGGCAAGAACTGGATAACTTGAAAAAATTTGTTATTCCTGTGACTGCTCGGGGACGAGGAAGAGGTTCTCGGGGACGAGGAAGAATTGTCGAAGAGCAAAGTTCTCCAATTGCTTCTAAGAGCCGATCAAGAGTTCTTAGTCGCAATGTTGAAGAGGCTCGCACTCAGTCTACTTTGGAAACTCAAGCGTTTCAATTGAATGCTAAGGATCGTGCTCTGTCAGAAATGTCCAAGAAAAATCTATCCCTGGAAGATCAACTTACTGCAACGAAGTCTACTCTACATACTAAGGATCTTTTTGCCAAAAACCTTCTCGAACAATTGGATAGATTAACCTTTCAATTTCATAAGCAACCCAGGGAATTCTGGATGGCAGGATATAATGAAGCTCTTGTTCATTTGGATGCTCGTATTGAACATGCCAACAATGAAGGTTATAAGCAGGGGTGGTTGAACGCACTGGGTGTGTTAAAATTGGAACAAGGGCATTTTTTATGGGATTATCATGCTCCAGGGTTACTAGACTTGCCTGTGCCACCTTTCAAATTGGACATGGCCTGGATCCCAGCACGTTCCATTCCTCGTAGCTTAATTTCAAAATACCTCGGTGATTATAGCCTTCATTCCCAAATCGAAGTATCTCGTCCAGAGCATCTAATGGAGACACCTTCAATAATGAATGTCAGAATGTTGAAGGACTTGAACTTTATTAATTCTCCCCTTTGCCTGGAAGATCCTCCTGCTGGCGAAGAGCCTATTTCTAAAGCAAAGGGCAAGAAACCAATAGAATAGGAATATCAATGTAATAGTTAGTACATTCATGTAAACTGTAATTTATTTTGAATTTTAATGAAAAGAATTTCATTTTCTGTTTGCAAATTTTGCTATTGTCTTGTGTTTATCAAACATCTTTATATTTGTGCATATGTATCTGTTAATAAGATAACAATAATATTGTTCATTGAGCAACTTAATAAAAGGTTACAAGTATCCAGGTTGTTCAATCACTTAATAATAAAGTAATGAGTATAAAATGTTCAAACTGTTTCCAACCAACCAAAGTGGTTAAATAATGTTTGTCGACCAACTACAGTTGATGGGATTTTATCCCCAACCAGCCATACTTGGTTCAATTTCAAATATTTTCATAAAATGTGTCCGACCAACCAAGGTCAATAATTTTACTCCTCGTCGACCAACTACAGTTAGTGGGTTTTTATCCCCGACCAACCATACTTGGTTCATTTTGGAATATTTTGCTCCTCAAAGAACTTTTTGTAATAATCTTACCTCGCGACCAACATAAGTTGTAATGGGAGAGTATATTTTTATCTTACCAACCACAATTGATCATGCTGATATACACCTCTTAATCAAAGGAGTAGTAGTGGTTCTTTCGAACTATATGTCCACTAGATATCTTACCAACCGTAGTTGGTCACACTAGTGTCGCCTCCTAACCAAAGGAGTATTTTTGGTTCTTTCGAACTGTCCACTAGATATCTTACCAACCGTAGTTGGTCACACTAGTGTCGCCTCCTAACCAAAGGAGTATTTTTTTGGTTCTTTCGAACTGTCCACTAGATATCTTACCAACCGTAGTTGGTCACACTAGTGTCGCCTCCTAACCAAAGGAGTATTTAAATTGTTCTCGCCCTTTTATCAACCGGACTTGATCGTGGGTCCGAACTATAGTCTTCTTCTTGTTATCAAGCAGCGTAGTGTACAACACTAGTATTCCCCGAAAAACTTTCAACAGAAAGAAAATGGTGAAACATCCTCGTTTTATTCATAATGAAGGAAATGCTTTACATTTTACATTACTGATAATACTTGCGCAGGTGTTCAGCATTCCATGCATTCTTAAATTCCTCTCCTTCTAGAGTTGCTATTCTGTAAGTTCCTGGTCGAACAACTTCCACAACTCGATAAGGTCCATGCCAGTTTGCTTCGAGTTTATTGTGCTTCTGAATGACTTTCTTCAGCACATAATCTCCTTCCTTTAGATCGCATTTCTTCACCCTTTTGTTGTAGAACAGAGCTGTTCGTTGTTGATAAGTAGCATTTCTGATGGATGCCTCTTCTCTAACCTCCTCGAGCATATCCAAATCCAGTCTTCTCATTAAATCGCTGATTGGGGAATTAAAATTCAGCACTCTATGTGTTGGGAGACCCAACTCGGCAGGTATTACAGCCTCACTTCCAAATGCTAACATGTATGGTGATTCTCCAGTTGCTGCTTGGGGAGTTGTTCGGTAAGCCCACAAAACTGATTGTAGCTCATTAATCCAATTTGCTTTAGCTTCACTTAACCTCTTCTTCAAACCATTTAGTAATGTTCTGTTTGTCACCTCAGTTTGTCCATTGCTTTGGGGATGGCCTGGTGCTGAATGAAATTTCAAAATGTTCGACTGATGACAATAGGCAGCGAATTCCTCGTTATCAAATTGTGTTCCATGATCTGTAATGAAAGCATGAGGGAGACCATATCGACAGATGATGTTCTTCCAAATGAATTGATAAACCTTCTCGTACGTCATATCAATCAGTGGTTCAGCTTCCACCCACTTAGTAAAATAATCCACTGCCACGACGAGGTACTTGAACCTTCCTCGGGTCATCGACAATGGTCCAACCAAATCAATCCCCCACATAGCAAATGGCCAAGGTGAAGTTATGGGTGTCAACAATGCTTGTGGAGTTCTTCGGATGGAGGAAAAACGTTGGCACTTGTCACACTTCTTGGCATAGGCTATACAATCAGCCCTCATCGTCGGCCAGTAGTATCCCTGTGTCATCACCCTTTGCAAAAGTGTCCGACCTGCTACATGAGCTCCACAGGATCCTTCATGGATTTCCTCAACCAATTCCTTGACTTCTGACGGATGTACACATCTCTGCAAACCTGCCATAATTCCTCGTCTATACAAAACACCATTAATTAACACATACCGAGCAACTTTATACTTCAATTTCTTGGCAGCTAGCTTATCCTTCGGTAATTCTCCTTCTTCAATGTATGCCCTGATAGGATCCATCCAAGATGGTCCTAAATCAAGGGTTATTATATCCACCATCAGGTCTTCTTCTATACTCCGACTTTCTAATACTTCAATGGGTATTGTTCTTCGTAGCTCGGTGCGCGTAGCTGACGCTAATCGGGCCAATGCGTCTGCTCTAGCATTCTCCATCCTCGGTATTCTCACCAATTGAATGGCATCAAATTCTACCAACAATTCCATCACCTTTGCATGATACTTCGCCATTAATTCTCCCTTGACTGCATATACTCCCATCATCTGATTCACAATTAATTGAGAATCACTGAACACCATTATTTGCCGTGCTTCCATAAATTTCGCTAAATTTAAGCCTGCTATCAAGGCCTCATACTCTGCCTCATTATTGGAGGCTTTGAATTGGAATCGCAAGGCATACTCCATATCAATATCATCTGGGGTATTTAAAACAATCCCTGCTCCACAACCAGCTGTGCAAGATGATCCATCTACGTATAATCTCCATGTAGGTAACTCGTCTTCAAATTTCTTATCTGTCAGAGCCCCTCGGTAAAATATCTGTTGTTTTCTTTCATCATCCCCTGGTATCTTTCGTTCCTCGTCGATCATCTGTTCGTGCCCTTTTACCAACCGGAGTTGGTCTGAGTTTGAATATGATGATTTTTCTACATCCACAAGTCCTTTTACCAACCTTAGTTGGTCTGGACCTGTGTCTGTTGATCCTGTATCGTCCACAGGTTGGTCAGCAAGCACTTTTTGTTCCTCGGAGGTATCAGGGTATGTGAACTCTGCTATAAAATCTGCTACATCTTGCCCTTTTAAGGATGATCTGGGTTCATACACAATATCATATTCACCAAGTTCTATCGCCCAATACATCAGTCTTCCTGATTTTTCCGGCTTATGGAGGGCTTGTCTTAGCGGCATGTCGGTGTACACAATGATGGTATGGGCCTGGAAATATGGCCTCATTCTTCTACTTGCTTCGATTAGTGCCAGTGCCAATTTTTCTAGCTTTGGGTACCTGATTTCTGCACCTCGGAAAGCTTTACTTGTGTAGTAGATAGGTTTCTGAACTCCATTCTCCAACCTGATCAATGCAGAGCTGACTGCATTCTCTGATACGGCCAGATACAAGTACAATCTCTCTCCAGTTATTGGCCTGGACAACAATGGTGGTGCTCCCAAATACTTCTTCAAGTCCTGAAAAGCCTTCTCACATTCATCAGTCCACTCAAAACTTTTTCGCAGTGTTTTGAAGAATGGGAGACATTTATCAGTTGCTCGGGATACAAATCTGTTGAGCGCTGCAACTCGTCCTGTAAGACTCTGTACTTCTTTTCTCGTCGTTGGGGATCGCAGCCCTAAAAGAGCTTTGATCTTTTCTGGATTTGCCTCAATACCTCGTTGGTTGACGATGTATCCGAGGAACATTCCTTCTCGTACTCCAAAGGTACACTTCGTTGGGTTGAGCTTCATTTGGTATTTGTCTAATTGATCAAAGGTCTGGCCTAAGTCAACTAGATGATCAGTAGCTCTCTTGCTTTTGGTGAGCATGTCGTCGACATAGACTTCCATGTTGCAACTGATTTGTTCGGCAAAAACCTTGTTCATCAGCCGCTGATATGTTGCACCTGCATTTTTTAAACCAAAAGGCATAACATTATAACAATAAGTTCCCCTTGGGGTAATAAAAGAAGTACTTTCCCTGTCTTCAGGTTTCATTTTGATCTGATTGTAGCCAGAGTATGCATCCATGAAACTGAGCAGCTCATGTCCCGAGGTAGCATCCACTAATTGGTCGATTCTGGGCAATGGAAAATGATCTTTTGGGCATGCCTTGTTAAGATCAGTGAAATCAACACACATTCTCCATTTATTGTTCTTCTTCTTTACCATTACCACATTTGCCAACCAATCTGGATATTTTACATCTTCAATGAATTGGGCTTTCTGGAGCTTCTCGACCTCCTCTTGTATGGCCTGGTTCTTCTCGGGACTAAACACTCTTCTCCTCTGCTTCACAGGCTTGATCTCCTTATTCACATTGAGCTCATGACATAAGAAGTTTGGATCTATTCCTGGCATGTCTTCATGACTCCAAGCAAAAGTATTCTTCCTATTTCTCAAGAAAGTTATCAACTCCTGTTTTATTGAAACATCCAACGACGATCCTATCTGGGTTACTCGTTCAGGATGCTCGTCGTCCAGAATAATATTTTCTGTAGATTCCACCACCTGTCCTTTTACAAGTTGAGATTCATCCCTAGGGTCAAGAGTTTCAATTTCTGTACCTTCATCTACTTGGTAAGTAGTGGTCTTTTTCCTTGATTCTTCAAGTTCCTCTTGCTCGGCAGACGAGTAATAGCATTCCCGAGCTACTTTTTGATCACCTTTCACACCTCCGACTCCAAAATTTGTTGGGAATTTCAAACACTGATGTACTGTAGAAGGAACTGCTTCGAACTTCTTCAATCTAACTCTTCCCATGATGATGTTGTAGGCTGACTGCACATTCTTATCCATCACAAAGAAGCGTATTCTTTCCGTTCGACAAGCAGGCCAAGTTCCGATGAATATATCCAACTTGATCGTCCCAAGTGGAAAAACTTTCTCGCCAGCAAAACCCAGAAGGGGCCTATGATAAGGTTCCATTTGAGATAATTTCAAATTCAGGCTATCAAAGCATGAATAGTACATTATGTCTGCCGAACTACCGTTGTCTACTAACACTCTTGAAATCACCACCTCTTTCATCCTCATTTTGATCACCGAAGGATCGTCATGAGGGTAAAGAATACCTGCCAAGTCGTTTTTTGAAAACCCAATGACTAGCTTCTCTTTGTTTACTTTCCTCGGACGATCATCCTCGGCCAGATTTATCCGCTGAATATACGAACAAGCTTGAGCCTCCCCGAGGTAAGCCTTTCTTTCTGCAGTAAGGTCTCCTCCTCCTGCATCTCCTCCTGTAATAACATTACAATCAAATGACCCAAAACGTATGGAAAATACCTCTCGTTCAGGCTGCCTTGGCTTCTTGGGAAGATCAGGGTCATCATCTGGATCATCTTCGTGGTCCCTCTTCTTTTTCTCCTATGCACGACGAGGAGATCTAGATCTTTCTCTAGTTCTATCATCATTCTTCCTCTCACCCCTGCGATCTACATATTTTGATAATTTTCCTCTTCGGATGAGCGTTTCAATCTCGTTCTGAAGGGCTATGCAATTTTTGGTCATATGGCCATGATCTTTGTGAAACTCGCAGTATTTGGCCTTATTCCTCAGATCAGGATTTGTCCTCAGTTTTTCTGGCCACTTGATTTCCTCGCTGTTCTTGATTTCCTCGCTGTTCTTGATTTCTTCTAAAACATGATTAATACCCATTTTCAATGGAGTATAATTATCGTACTTCTTTAGGACTTCCCATGACGTCCTATTATTCTTGGAGTGCTTGTCACCACCATTACCTTTCTGATCTTTCTTCTTAGACTTGTCGACCTCCACCTTAGTTTCTTTATCCATATTCTTCTTCGCAGACATAGCCTCCTCGGCATTCATGATTTTGGCTGCTTTTGCCATCAATTCGGACATAATTTTAGGTGGATCTTTGGCCAAGGTGTAGTACAGCTTGTTAGGTAGTAAACCACTCATCAAAGCAGTGATCGCTGTTTTTTCTTCGTAATCTATGACTTCCAACTTCTCGTTATTAAAACGAGTTATGTAATCTCTAGTACTTTCACCTGATTTTTGCCTAACACTTAGCAAGTGTGCTACTCGCTTTACTGGCTTTGCTCCAAAACAAAAATTGCCAATGAACAGCTCGGCTAACTGAATAAAAGTTGAAATCTTACCCCGAGGAAGATTATTGTACCATATTTGTGCAGATCCGGTAAGAGTTCCCGAGAATGCTCTACACCTCATCTCGTCGGGGACGGCATAGATGTCGGCAGCAGCTTGGTATTGTTCTATATGAAGTACAGGATCTGCCTTTTCATCGTACTTAGGGGTCACTACAGGTGCTTTGAATTTCGATGGTGTTGGAAAATCCACAATGGCTTGCACAAAAGGTGTCCCTTGAACAAAAGTTCTCTGTAAAGGGTTCCTCGCTTTAGCCATTTCTCCAAATCTCTCCTCCAACCGTTGAATGGAACCTTTCCATGCTTCATTCCCTTCCTCAGGCCGCCTAGTCCGAGCAATTGATTGTTCTGACATAGCTTCCTGAGATTTATCTCGACGAGTAGCTGGTCGTGATTGTGTTGATCCTTCTCTCAAACCTGATGGTGGCCGCAAACTTCTCGATGGAGCTCTAGGTGGACTCATATTCCTCATTGGTCCTAATCGACTGAAAGGAGACACCCTGCTTAATCTTTCTAAAGCGCTAGTTCTCTCCGGAGAGAGAGTGATACGTTGATCTGTATCCGTGGCCCGTATTAATGAAGTTCGCCCAGGTTGATAAGAAGAATCATTAGATTCCTCATTGCGATATGACCCAGTACGTCTGGATCGCGATTGGCCATGATCACTCCTTTGCCTTGAATAGGTAGGTGCACCGCCTTGAAGAGTTTGAATGAGTTGCCTCATAGATTCTTGCATGGCGGTTTGTCCTTGAGCCAGATTTGTCATAATTCCGGCCAGATCTGGAGATGCAGATGGATTGGAAGATTTCCAGTATTTCCAGCATTTCGATTACTGGATTCTGGATTATCTGCCATTGATGATAAATGATTTTTTATGAAAAACGATAATAACAGTCGTTTCCCACATACGGCGCCAATCTGTTGATGTAAAAAACTAGATTGCTCTAATTATTCAATCACAGATAAATAAATAAGACAAAGATTTTTAAAGTGGTTCGGCTAGGAATAAAGCCTACGTCCACTGTTATGTTATTGCTGAATGTTTGCAGAATTCTTGATTACAAGTTCTCTCAAGAAATTCCGGTCCTTCCTGAATGAGGATGATACAAGGTATTTATAGCCTTTGGGCTGTACATGAAAGGTTCGATACATTAAATGACATACATATGAAAGGGTAATACATTTAATGTAGCGTGGGCGTCAAGAATATAAACATTCAATGAATAGTTGAACAGTTGTCCGTCTGGTAATTAATGATACGACCGAGATGCAGCTCGGACCGCCTTAGTTGCTCGTTGATCAAGAGTTCCTCGGAGCGCTAGAGTACCTCGGGGTGCTGGAGTTCCTCGGGGTATCCTCGTACCTCGGAGAGAACATGAATTGGTCGAAGGAAATGAACTTCCTTCCTGCTATTGTGCCACGTAGATTGACACGTGTCTTCGTATTATTCGTCCACATCAGCATATTAATTTTGGTATCAACAATAAGTATGTTCATAAGTATGTTTAATGAGGTATGTTAGAGTCTCTCTCTCTCTCATATATATATATATATATATATATATATATATATATATATATATATATATATATATATATATATATATATACTACTTAAAAAGAGGGAAGTTCCTCTTCAAATCTCAAAGTACTAAATTATCCTCATTAAATTAGCATTTTCTATCATACCCTTAATATTAGTCTCACACATTCATTAAATTAAAATCATTCAATGAATCTCAACTTGATACGTTTTCTCTCCTAATACATTCATCTAACACAACTTTCAAATACATTCATCTTGAAACCCTAGAAATCAAAAGTCAGTTGCCCAAGTTCATTCATCTTCCCATCAGATTCATATTGTATAGTTTCTTCGTTGTTGCTGTTTGTTATCCAAAAAACAAGGTCAATACTCTTAATTTCCTTTCTAATTTTGTATTCCTTTTTCATTTGCCATCAAAAGTATGCATTTGTTAATTTGAAAGCAAATACATAATTTTTGTAATTATATCTATCTCATTCATGAATTTTGTCTATCTTTTGTGCTCAGATTTTGTATTTTCAATTTTATTGTTGTTCTATTCATGTTTTATAATAATTCTAAATTCAATGTTAATTTCAGAAAAATTATATGTATATTTTAAGTTAAGGAATTACCAAGTTCACACCTTATTATATTTAACACACCGCCCGCCCGGGGAGAGCGAACGGAGCGCCACTATCGATAAAACTAACCAAATCCGCAAATAACAAGGTATAGAGCGTCTAAAAATCTCACATTATAAACGAAACCACTAATTTCAATTCTTCAAATTCAATACAACAAAGTCTCTCGAAATAATATAAATCATCAATACTCTATACAACACAATAAAATAATACAAATCTTCCAAAAATATTCTTCTCAAAATAATCCACGCTAAAAGTATCCCAATTGGTCCATAGCGCTCAAATTCACACTAACCTCCCAACTAAAAGAAAATATGGAAAAGTACACAATATGACAGGAAAGATGCTCAACAAATATATTAACGATGAATAAAGCGTAACAACACGAGTACGAATATTCAAATCAAATGCAAATCTCAATAGCATTTATCAATAAATTCCTCAACAACACATCAGTGGATGGCTCTAAAGATCAAACAAATACATTTTTATTTGTTAATTTTTTTCAATAAAAAACAGTATTTTTTAAAAAATATTTTTTTTAATTTTTAAAATTAAAAAATAACTGTTTTTTATAAAAACTGTTATGATAGTTTTAAAAAACCTTTATTATTTAAAAAATTGTTATGATACTTTTATAGAATTTTTTTTTTAAGATAGATTTAAAAACTTTTTTTTTCAAAAAAAATGGTTTTTACATAAAATTGGAAAAAAAATTAACAAATAAAAACTGTGGTTTAAATTGAAAATTATTTTTATAACCAAACACGACTCAAATAAAAGCAACTCGACACAACACGACTAAAAGTAACACGACACAACATGAAATATTATTTTTTTACAAAACACGAACACGACCCAAGTAAAAGTGTCACGCCACAATATATGTTATTTTTTTAACCAAACACTAGCCCAACCAAAATAAAAATTATACGACACGCCTCAAAATCTTATTTCCACCAATAAAAGTAATATGACACAACACGAAATCTCATTTTTCTACCAAATACTAACACAACCCACTTAAAATACAACACGTAAAGTGGGCCGTGTTCGCATTTCGTAAAAAAAGGAATTTTGTGTCGTGTCATGTCACTTTCATATGTGTCATATTCATTTTACGTAAAATTAAGATTTTGAGGTGTGTCGTGCCATGTCGTGTTAATTTTATTTTGATCGCATATTATAAAACATTTTAAATAAAAAGTGCAAAAAAACAGTTTTAAATAAACAGTTTAAAATAATTTTTTAAGTGCCTAAAGATTTTATTTAAAAAAAAATTAAGATTCTAATAGTTACTGTTTTGGAACTACTGACTTTTTGTTTTTATAAAACAATTTTTGTAACTATTAGAATTTTTATAACAATTTTCTTAAAACGCTCACATGCTTGGATTTTTCTTAAAAGAATTTTTTAAAAATAAAATCTTTAGGCACTTAAAAAATTATTTAAAACAGTTTTTTTTTACATTTTATTTAAAATATTTTATAATACTGTCTATACATACCGCTGACGCGTACCAACATTTTTAAAAATTGGTCCCCGCCATCCATCATATTATGTAAATGTAAGGACTAAAAAAAACTAATGCTCTGTTTAACTTCATAGTGATGATTAAGTAATTGAGCATTTGGGTATTAATTCCTCACTTAGCGATTTCCTTCTAAGAATTGGCAATGGGACGGAAGCATAAACACATGACGAGGGCCCTGAACAGCCTCTCATTGACATTATCTTCCCATCATTAAATATAAATGCTAACTCGCCAAACTTCTTGACAGATCGAGCAATTCTTCTAACAACAAACGAGCACGTAGACTCACTCAATGATATGATGATTGATATGTTTCCCGGAGAATTGAAGACATTAAATAGCTTTGATAACGCTGTGAATGACACGCACAACTATTACCAAGAAGAATTTTTAAATTCTTTGATGCCGAATGGATTGCCACCACACGCATTGAAACTTAAACATAATTGTCCAATCATTCTTCTACGCAATATAAATCCATACATTGGATTATGTAATGGAACAAGAATGTTGTACAAAGGTTCTTCGGATAATGTCATCCACGTTCGTCGCTCAGAAAGTTGAAGAGGGAGAACCTTTGAATCCTAACAAACGTCAAAAACAACATATTTAAGCATTAAATTTTTAGTTTTTAGGATTACACACTGTTTTTATCAAATGTCATCTTTTAATAACTACGATTTGAAATTTGCTTTTTTAACTTCCTTTTTTAATGATATTTTCCTATAAATCATTTCAAGCTAATTTCATTGTGATATATTTATTCGAATTATATATACATACATGTTTGTGTGTATTTCTTCCTGCTTTTGAGTAGGGAGTTCTGAGTTCGTTTGTGATAGATTTAGAGTATTCATAGGAATATCTTGTATAGTTTACAGTTGAATGGAGTTTTGATTTTTGGAGTAATAATTGATGCTTCGTACTAGGTAGTTTATGTTATATTCTAACAAAACAAATTCTATATAATATGTTGCAAGTATTTTTATTACTTTGTCCTTCACATATTTGCAGTGGAAGATTAATACCTGAAAACGTCCACACGTACAACGCACGTAAGCACAGCTAGTATATATAAAAGAGAAATGCACACAAATGCGAATTAGGGCATTCGATAGGTTAAAAGGTCCAACAACCCTAACTGCTGTTGTATAGCTTCCAAAACAACCTCACAATAATCACCACACACATAAAAGTAAAGCGGGTTCACAGGTTAATAATAGATTATTTTCTTATGGCCAAAAATGCGAATCCGAGATCTCCATAGACCCGAAACCGTAGTTACTCCTATACAAAACTGACCCTCTTATGATTTCTTTGATGCCCCCACTGATTATTCATACCCGAATCATCACTTTGAAACCTCGCGCTTTTGTACCTTGATGTATGTTGCTGAGGACCTTCTCTCTTTCGGCAACCACCATTGAAAGCTCCCCCACCTCTACCAGGTCCTCTAGATTCTAAATAGTTTGACTCATTATTTTGATTCTCCCAATGCTTCCAACCCCAGGAGTTGTTCCCACTATCTCCCCATTGTTTATCTTTCGAAGCTCTACTAGGCTGAGTTCCCCAATGATTTTCACGCTTATCTACATTCCTCAAACCATGGGTCCAATCACAAGAATTATTTCCAACATTTTGACCATGTCCCCAAGAATTGACAGAATTGTTGTTCTGACCCCACGACTTATTCCCACTACCTCCCCATGCATTGTCCTTCAGAGCTCCATCACCTTGAGTGTAGCTGTGCTCCCAAGGATTACCAACATTCTCTGAGATCCTAGGCTTATCCCACAGGTTCCATTCCTTTGCTACGTCTTTTAAATCTCTAGTACCGTGAACATTACTGCATTCCCAAGGATTATTATGCTCCTTTTGGTTTGTGATATCTACCTTGTTGACAATTTCGGCTTCATCAGGATTGAAGTATGCTCGATCCAAGTCTGATATCAGCTCAGGGTCAATCTCAGGATTCCAATCGATTTCATCATTATACATGTCTGGGTCTGGTGGAGAAGCGTCGCAGGGGAGGCCATTTATCTCTGACCAAAATCGTCTTTTTGCATCATGAAATGATTCTTCACCAGCAGAATCATTCCATTTGAGAACGGTATCATGGGAGCTCATATATCTTTTAGCAACCACGACCTTTTGCCATGGAATCCCCGCTGAAATGCAAAACTTCTTCTCCCAAGGAAGCATGCTGTTTTCACTGACCCCTGCAGTGAAAAATAGACTCGGTCAACTTAATTAAAAAAATGTGTTTTCTTTGAACTTTGACCCCCGCCCTCATGGTCCAACATCATTCCATAAAATATCTTCGCTGAATGCAGTGTAAAGTACCTTTGCAGACAGTAAAATATCAGCACAAAGAAAAAACACTAAAGTACAAAAAACGTTTTTTTTTTCAAAAAAAAAAATCTTCACACTGGGGACCTAGATAATTAAGATTTCATAACATCAACATGTATGTATCCCACATTTTAAAAATATCTTGCCAGAGTATCAATTCGTGTGGCATGTCCTTTTCCTACAATTTAATATTTGAAAAGAAACCCAAATATTAAAATAAATCTTAGGTTCTCGGTTAATCAATTCGTGTGGCATGTCCTTTTCCTACAATTTCATATTTGAAAAGAAACCCAAATATTAAAATAAATCTTAGGTTCTCAGGTAAATATCACGGCTTCTATCCAGTTGTAAGCGATAGAGGTAACCAATACTCCAATATAGACGAAGTTGGGTTACATAAACTAGCTACCAAAAATGTCAAAGATTGCAAAACAATTTTTCTTCGTGATTGTAAGTGGAGGTATGGTGTGCATGCCTGAGTCACTTTTTTTTCCTCTGAGTCACTTCAGTGTCCCATAGGCAACACGATCTCTTCCATGCAAACATGACTACTCCAAGGTGAAAGTATGAATCCATGTACACGTCAATTATAGATTTGAATATTCAATTTTGTACCACCTCCAAATATATATATATATATATATATATATATATATAAAAGGCTCTCCAATATACCTCTTAGCAACGTATCTATGAACATACCTATTTTTAAAAAATAGTAAAAAAATGTATTTTTCAACCAAATTTGGTACACATGATCTACATAATGAGGAGATATACCAAATTCAACCCGGAAATGGATGAAATGAAAAGTTGGTATATATGTGCATTTGTAACCATTCAAATTTTTTCCATCATCTCACCTACTTCCGGGATGAATTTTTTTATTATTTTTTTTGTAGATGATCTCCTTACTATGTAGATCATGTATACCAAATTTAGTTGAAAAATATATTTTTTTACTATTTTTTAAAAATGCGTATGTTCATAGGTATGTTAAGTGAGGTATGTTGGAGAATCTGAGCGTATATATATATATATATATATATATATATATATATATATAATTGATCTAATTATCATGATACCTGATCAAATTAACATATTTATCTATACAACTATCTATTCAAATATAATTGGACAAATCAACCATAACCAAAATTGGATTCAATTACAATCAGATCTTACATTTCACATTCACATTCGAATTCAAATTCATGCCTCAATTTCTTAATCAGCTCTCGAATTGTATCACAATGTGGTCAAACTCAATTTTGTAATCGCGTCAAGATCTGACCCTGTGACAACCCAAACTATGGCTATAATGCAAAGCATCGCGGAAGCTTGTAATTTTACAAAATAGCCAACCAGGGTTTGAGAATCACTCTAGTCTTTTATTATAAGTCCACTATAATGATTCACAACAAAGGACGGCCACAAGCCCTTAGTTATATTTTTGCCTTTCAAGAAAATAGCAATGGAAGTCATAAGCCGACGAGTATAACAGCTAGAGTCCTGACTGGAAATAACCTAATACTTACCAAAGACAAACCTAATCGATCATGTCTAATTCATACCTAATTCAATAAGAAACTATACATAAGGAATAAAGAAGAGTAAACAACCAACAACCAAAAATAAACTAAAGCCATATTATCTCGTCGCTCATCCATCTATCAATGTTTTGTACTTCAATATAAACAGAGATATTTGAAGTATGGTAACAGACATGTTGACATATGGGGATGTGACGTGAATGACACAATAAATTCTTTAAAAATTCAGATGTGGAAATGGCAAGAACTTGTCAATAATATATTTCTATTTATAAAAATAAAGTATATGCGGTAATAAAAATATGCCTATTTACAAAATTAAGGTATATGACATGCTTTGTAAAAAAAAAAAGGTCATAACCAGTGCACAAGGCTCCCGCTTCACTGCAGGTCTGGGAGAGGTAGATATCGGCTGGTCTTACCCCCATATTATTTTAT
This sequence comes from Sambucus nigra, assembly GCA_949130495.1. Taxonomy (NCBI): domain Eukaryota; kingdom Viridiplantae; phylum Streptophyta; class Magnoliopsida; order Dipsacales; family Adoxaceae; genus Sambucus; species Sambucus nigra. Next base: position 307,876,607 of record OX422221.1, on the reverse strand, counting down.
AATATGAAGAGACCGCTCCCAAGTCTCGAACCCAAGACCAATTATGAGAAATAAACATCAATAACTATACTTGATAAGTAGCTAGGAAGCATTGGCACTTTGTCAAACCGGTGTCGGACACTCCGTGCATGGGTAGGATAAATCTCAGACATATTTTAAGACATCGCGTGTCATGGCGGACTTGTTTGACATTTTAAAGAAAGCAGAGACACTGTGCTCACCAGACACTTCGCGTCATTTGGCCTTTCAGCACCGTTTGTTATGCCATGCATCACTTTGGCTGCTAAACTTGAATGTAATATCAGTTCGCGTACCACTTTCACTTTTTGCTAAACTTTTTAAACATTCTATGACTTTTTGAGGCATTTTTTTACAGAAGTGTCGCGCAAAGTAAAAATACATTAAGCTTTGGCGGTCAGCGTAATATACAGCATAACAAACAGGGGCCAAACGATCCAGAAAGTCCCCCCCCCCCCCCTTTCTTATTGATAGCGTTACAAAAGGTTTTTTTAAACAAAAAGAAGAAAATACACCTGAAACACTCGGGGAAAAACCTACAAAACGACGTAGCTTTGTAGTTTGTATATAAACACACCTGAAAATCATATAGCGCCCAAATCGCGTCAAATAGCGCGCAAAAGCGTCCAAATCGCGTGCCACGTCATCAATCGCGCAAACTATTTGTGACTTCTGCAAACCAGAGTGGGCTATCTTGTGTTTTCGCCCAAAAAAACGCAATCGCGCGCTTTTTAAAACATTGAACAGATATCCAAGAGCTAGCATGAAAAGTAAGTGGCTATTACAAGTCTTCGGTGGATATAATGCCTTTCAAGAAATGTATCATGTATACATGTCATCTTGAAACAATTAACTCCAAAATTGACAGTATATGTGCAAACCATACCTTTGTCTAAGTGAGTCGTGACAAACTATGTGCATTAGTACGTGAAGGTACTTTATTAAATGACACGACAATTTCCGTGTTTAATACATAGATAAAAATATCCACCTCCCCCCAACCCCACCCACAGCATTCCTCTTAGGGTCCGTTTGATTCAAAAGTGGGCAAAAATCAAGATGGCAAAATTTTCCATGGGTAAAGTTTGCCTAGGCAAATTTTACCTAGTTTTTTCACACGAAGCTATCAAACAACAATTAGGCGAAATTAAAGTCAATCCAATTAGTTTATTTAAATATTTTATAAAAAGTATTTAAACAATTTTTAAAACATTTCTAAAACAGTTTTTTTTTTAAATTTGATAAAACAGTTTTTTAAAATAATTTTTACAATATTCGAAACAGTTTTTAAATTATTCAAAACAAATTTTTAACCTTTTAAAATAGTGTTTTTAATAGTTTTAAAACAAGTTTTTAATAAAACAGTTTTATAAAACATTTTTTTAAAACCGTTTTTAAATTGTTTTTAAAACAGTTTTAAAAACATTTTTGTAACATCTTTTATAAAACAGTATTTTTTTATAACAGTTTTTAAAACAGTTTTTTTTAAACATTTCAAAAACAGTTTTTATAAAACATTATTAAAACAGTTTTTAAAATAATTTTTAAAGCAGTTTTTAACAACATTCTTATAAAATAATTTTTACAATATTCGAAACAGTTTTCTTAATTATTCAAAACAGTTTTAAACTTTTTAAAATAGTGTTTTAAACAGTTTTAAAACAGATTCAAATAAAACAGTTTTAAAAAATATTTTTTTAAACAGTTTTTAAATTGTTTTTAAAACAGTTTTTTAACAGTTTTAAAATATTTTTTAAACAGTTTTTAAAATAATTTAAAAACATTTTTTATAAAACAGTTTTTTATTTAAAACAGTTTTATAAAACAGTTTGTAAAATAATTTTTAAAATATTTTAGCATAAAAATATAAAACAAGTACTTGTAAGAAGTGGCAAATTGTTTGGCAAATAATTCTTCTCCAAATAGCAAAGCAAAATTTGCCCACTTTTCATGCATTAGAGGTGTTGTACATAGGCAAATGGGTTGTAGGCAAATTTGTGAATCAAACGGACCAAAAAGTGGGCAAATGCCATATTTGCCCACTGATTTGACATTTGCCATGGCAAATGTACGAATCAAACGGACCCTTATCTCCAAAATGAGGAAACATACCCAAAGTCAAGAGTCAATCCAAGCATCAATCAAAACTGAACTCCTGCAAACCTTTGAAATGGGTTTTTAATATGAATTGGGGTTGATTTCACACGTCACTAGTTTAGAGAAAGAATCTTAGTGGTTTATGTGTGTTTACACTTCTGCACACCACCTGCTTATCTAGTTCTAAAATGTATAACTACGCATATTTAAACTACAAAGAGGTCCTCATACCGACATGAAGAACGAGTGAAAGAATAGGTCATTTCCTGGCATATCTGGTTTAAACTCAAAAATCTTTTGGCTATGTAAGAAGGGTGGTTGACTACAAACGGAAGCGTAACCACTATTAAAATGGCAATAAGTTTCTAAACAAGATGCCATCAACAATGATGATGAGATGAACTCAGATAAAGTATGACCAAACTCTTTGTATTAAACTCACAAAAAAACTTGCGTATATGATGCAGGAGCATAGGGCCACGGGCGTCCTTTTTAACATTCTTTTATTTTTTTCTCTTTTTTTTAGCCTTTTGCATGTTTAGCATAAATAGGCCCAACACTTTTGCCATTTGGATATTAAGAGACTAAAGAGAGAAATAATCAAACCTCCCTACATTTTCCATGTTGTTGTTGTTGTTGTTCTTGTTGTGTTGATAATCTTTCTTTTACGCTTCCGCACCATTGATTACATCAAATTGGTATCAGAGCCTCGTTTGCTCTTGGATTAAAAAAATAAAAAAAAGGTTCATCGAAGATTGGAACTCGGACTGGATTCATCCGGATGAAACACGAGACATTCCCAAACTTGTCCACGGAACCCTAACCCTAGAAATCAAAAATTCAAGAAACTTTAACCTTTCACCACCTAAAATCAATATTATCAAATCCAAAACAACCCTAACCCTACCCGGAACTCAATCGCACCACCCAAATCCCCAAATCGCAACACCCAAATCTGATTTCCGCCCCATACCTAAGAACAGTGGGTCGGACAACCCTAATGACTACAGACCGAGGACAGACTTACCTGAAACCTTACCAAGTGCCACTTCCGGCATGCAACAAAGCTGACCGAACCCTATTGTCCCACAAAAGCCTCCGACCGAACCCCATGACCCTTCTGCCCAAACCAATGGGCCAGACCACCCTTCATAACCACCTGAATCATCCCCAATTTCATACCATAATCCTATAAACCCTAAACCAAACACCAAACACCAAAGAGCAAAACGATCAATCCAACCCCATCTACAAAGAATGTCCCCCCTTAGGGATCCTTCCTATTCCACCATATGTTCCATTATCATTCGCTCAATCTATTTGTCGGCGCAGGGATTCATTTTGCCACGATCAAGCGAGACGTGCGGGAGTTTCTACCACTTATATGCACACCATGATGATAACAACACCCACAAATTCTCAAGCATCTCCATCGAACGACGATACTTGGATCCAATCGAGTATTTTTTTTACTCGTTGCACCGCAAAGGGGAGGCTAAGCACGGTGATAATCGACGGAGGAGCTAGTGATAATTTGGTCGCGCAAGAGATGGTCGACAAGCTAAAGCTTCCCACAGAATCATTGCCCACCCCGTATCGTATTGGGTGGTTGGGAAGTGGAGCCACACTTGCCCCTAGTCGATAGTGCCGGGTGACTTTTTTCATCGGAGACTATCATGACGAGGGACTATGTAGTGGATATGCAAGTGCGCCACCTTCTTTTGGGAAGGTCGTGGCAATTTGATCATCACAGCATGCACGATGGTCGAGCCAATACCTATTCATTTATGCATGAGTGGAAAGACTTTCTCCTCCATCCCATGCGGCTAGTTCCGATGTCTCGACCTTCCGCCCTGATAGTTTCACGTGAGGAGTTAGCCACAGAGACCGCGAAGACAGGTTGTGTTATGCTCTCATAAGTCCCATTACCACCCCGAAGACGACTGTTCCGTCGCGTGTTCAAAGTTTGTTGGATTCTTTTACCTATAAGTGTACACCCCCAGATGATCTTCCTCCTCTCTAGGATATAACGCATGTCACCCACGGAGCACGCAGAGTTGCAGAGACAGGTCACAGAGCTCAGTGACAAGGGCTATATTAGGGAGAGTATGTCTCCTTACGCGGTACCCGCCCTGTTAGCGCCAAAGAATAATGGAAATTTGCGTATGCGTGTTGATAGCCGAGCAATTAACAAGATCACGGTGAAGTATAGATTTTCTATCCCTAGATTGGAGGATATGCTAGACCAACTCCATTGTGCACGAGTATTCTCCAAACTAGACTTGAATAGTGGCTATCACCAAATTCGCATGAAACCAAAGGATGAGTGGAAGGTTGTCTTCAAGACGAAGGATGGGCTATACGAGTGGACGGTGATGCCTTTTGGCCTCTCCAATGCCCTAACTACCTCTATGAGAGTGATGACACAAATACTCCGCCCTATCACGGGCAAATTTATAGTGATTTATTTTGATGACATCCTGATTTACAGCAGATCAGAGGAGGAGCACCTAGATAGGGCTGTCAATGGACCGGGTCTGGACCCGGACCCAATCCGGACCCGACCTGAATTAACGGATCTGAGCAAATTTTATAGACCCGATTATCCGATTACCCGATTATTTAATGGACCGGATCTGGATATACATGACTCCGATCCGATAAGGACCCGACCCGAATGTGTATATATATAATATAATAAATACATATTTATATATAATATTATATATATATATAGTCTTACATATAGTTACTAAATATATATATAACTAACTTATATATATATATATATATATACACACATAAACAGTAAAACTGTATATATATAAAAACATATATATACATATATATACATAAACTGTAAAACTGTAACAACATATATATATATATAAACTGTATAAAACATAAACTGTAAAACTGTATATATATAAAAACTGTAACAACATATATATATATATATATAACAACTAGGGGTGTAAACAGATATTCGAAAATCCGAATCCGTCTGATATCCGAGTCCGAATTTTGCGGATATTTATCCGAAAAAATGGATATGGATACGAATATGAATAGTGTGTTAAAATATCCGGGAAAATGGATACGGATACGGATAGTATGTGTATCCGACACGGATAATCCGTATCCGTATTATATTAAATAATAATTTATTATTAATATTAATTATATACAAATTGTAAATATAACTATGTAATAATATAATATAAAAGTTTTTTCATTTCGCAAATAGCGAAACTAGTAGCAGCTCTCGTCCGATATCCTATTCTAGGGTTCCTTTTTTTCATTTTCAGTCGTCGACTTCTCTCTCTCACCTTAGTAGCAGCTCTCGTCTTCTCTCTCTCGTGTAGGTGGTGTAGCAGCTCTCACCTCTCGTCTTATCTGTCTCAACTTAGCGACGGTATGAAATTGACCCATATCTGCTCTCATCTTCTCTCTTTCTCTACTCGGGTTGGTATGAAATCCGTAGGTATGTGTAAACACAAACCCATTATCTGCTATATACTTACGGATTTACACAAGCATACCTACAGATTTTTGTTCTCTTTTTCTCTGCTCTCTCTCACCTTACGGATTTACATACAGATTTACTGTTTACACCATAACTTTTGTAGAAAGAGTTGTACAACTTCTGTGTAAAATTATTGTTGTATGAAATTATATGGTTGTATGACATTATCGTTTTATATTGTTGTATGAAATTATTACAGATTTTTATATTTTACAGAGCATACATACCTACAGATTTTTATATTGTTGTGTGAAATTATTGTTTCTGTATTGGTAATTTTTTGTTATGTTGTATGAAATTATTGATTCTTTCTGATTTTGGTGTTTTTGTGTTGTTTGGAGATCATAATGTAATTCTTTTGTTATGTTGTATGAAATTATTGTGAGTTTGCTATTTTTTTATTCAGGGTTGTTTTAATTTTTTTTTATCTCAATACAGTTTTATTTGTTGTTGTCCTACTTATATATTGGTGAAGTTGTATTTGGGTGAATTAGTGTGTTCAAACAATTAATGTCTTAATTTATCTTAATGCATTACTACTAGCTTACGAGTTGTGATTACCTTAATGCTTAATTCGACAAGGATACAAAGGAAAGGAGATGAGAATGACACACTTTCTTTATTATAATATATTAATTGTTTTCTCCGTTAATATTTTAATTGAGTTATATTTTTCAGGTAAGATGATGCTTCACTTTCATTTTTGTTCAAACATTAGAGAAACTGAAGAGAATACAAATTTCAATGGCTCACAATTGAATAAGAAAATGCACATTTAAGGTTAGTACTTTTGCTCAAACCTTCTTTTATAATTTAATATAATGCTTTACACATTCTCTATATTGTACATGGAGTGAAAAATTATAAATTTAATTCATTGATTAAATTAGTGTTTAATAAGCTATATGTATCTTAAACAATAAAAACGGATAAGGATATTATCCGAATCCGGGAAATCCGGGAGGATACGGATAAGGATAGCTGAAATTATTATCCGGGCGGATACGGATACGGATAGTGTGGAGACTTGGCAGATACGGATGTGGATACTATGGCATCCGCTCCGCATCCGTCTGTTTTACACCCCTAATAACAACATATATATATATATATATATATATATATATATACAGTCCTGCTCCTGTGCGGACTAGTCCGCATTTTAAGAATGCGGACCGGACATGTATCACCTGGCGGTGAGCCCATAAAAGAGAGAGAGTGTGCCTATAATTTAGGCGATAATTTCTAGGCGCACCGTTAGGTGACACATGTCCGGTCCGCATTCTTAAAATGCGGACTAGCCACACAGGAGCATTATTATATATATATATATATATATATATATATGTTATATATGTTGTTACAGTTTTTATATATATACAGTTTTATAAACTGTATAAAACATATATACAGTTTTATACAGTTTATAAAACTGTATATATATATATATATATATATGTTATATATGTTGTTACAGTTTTTATATATATACAGTTTTATAAACTGTATAAAACTGTATATATGTTTTATACAGTTTATAAAACTGTATATATGTTTTATACAGTTTATAAAACTGTATATATATAAAAACTGTAACAACATATATATATATACATATATATATATAGGGAGAGGTTCAAAAGTGAACCAAAAGAATGAACTTTTTAATGAACCTACTAAGATATTAAAAATTGATCCTTAATTTCTTGTTGTAATTGGTCCGCGCCAGCGGGGGGATTGAAAAATTATTCATTGCCGCTGGTGCGGACCAATTATAACAAGAAATTAAAAATAATTTTTTTAATGTCTTAATAGGTTCATTAAAAAGTTCATTCTTTTGGTTCACTTTTGAACCTCACCCTATATATATATATATATATATATTCGGGTCGGGTCTCCTGGTCCTTAACGGATCTGGGTCTGGATCCATTTTCTGAGACCCGTCGGGTAAGGCCCGATCCGCTAAAAATATACCCGGATCGGATCTGGATATACCTAGACCCGATCCGTTTACACCCCTACACCTAGACCATGTAGCTCAAGTATTTGAGGTCCTACGAGTCGAACGATTCTTCCTTACGTTGAAGAAGTGCGCTTTTATGGTACCATCTGAAACCTTTTTTGGGGTATGTTGTCTCCGGCGATGGCATCAGGGTGGATGATGTCAAAGTTTAGGCACTAGTGGATTGGCCCCCATCCTCTTCGGTATTCCAGGTGCGCAGCTTTTATGACTTAGCCGACATTTATAGGCGCATTATAGCCGGATTCAGCACTATCATGGCTCCTATTACAGATTTGATGAGTACTTCCTCGAGTGACAAGTTCCGATGGATCCAGGAGGCGGATGCTGCCTTCATGCACATCAAGGAGTTGATGACGACGACTCTATCTTAGCCTTACTCCATTTCGATCAGTTATTTGAGTTGTCTTGCGATCCTTGTAAGACAGGCGTGGGTGTTGTTTTGAGCCAGAATGGGAAGCCGATTGCTTTCTTCAATAAAAAATTGACGGGCGCTGCTCTCCATTATTCGACTTATGACCTCGAGTTCTATACGGTGGTTAAAGTCGTGAAGTTTTGGTATCCCTATCTCCTCCATAAGGAGTTTGTCATCAAATCCGATCTCCGTTTCTTACATAGTAAGCAGCGTGTTAGTGACAGACACGCCAAGTGAATCACCTACCTCCAGCGCTACACTTTTCACCTGCAGTACAAACCGGGGAAGGAGAATCAAGTGGCAGATGCCCTTAGCAGGAGGGCACATGAGTTGATGACTCTTAAGAGTCAAGTGTTTAGATTTGAGGAGGTCCGTGATCTTTACCCGGCTGATGTAGAATTTGGACCGATTTTCGCCACTTGCTAGCAGGGCAATAAAGCATCGGACGAGTATCTATTACAAGATGAGTTCCTACACCGAGGAATGGTTTTATGCATTCCATCTTCTTCCTTGCGGGAGAAGATCATTTTTGAGATCCATGGGGAAGGTTTAGTCGCCCATCAGACGTGTACTCACGCGATGCTGAGGGACCGATTTGACTGGCCAATGATGAGGAGAGATGCTAACGTTTTCATCAGGCGTTGCTACACTTGCCAGACAATCAAGGGTCAGCACACTAATGCGGGCCTATACACTCCGTTGCCGATTCCTGAGCGCCCACGGTAGGATGTATCAATGGATTTTATCATGGGGCTGCTCCGTACTTCTCGTGGCATGATTACATTCTTGTTGTGGTGGATAGTTTTTTTCCAAAACGTTCCATTTCATCTCTTGCACTCACACGACAGATGCGTCCCATATAGCTTCCTTATATTTTTGGGAGATCTAGCATCCCACATAGCATCACCTCTGACAGGGACGTGCGATTTACAGGACATTTATGGCGCACACTTTAGTGACTTTTACAGACGGAGTTACAATTCTCAACAGCTTTTCACCCCAGACAGATGGCCAGACTGAAGTGGTCGACCGGATTATAAGTGACCTATTGAGGTGCCTGTCTTCTAAGCATCCCGTAGGTGGAACATCGTGATCGCACAGGCCGAGTTCGCCTTCAACAATCCCATCAACCGATCCACTGGCCTTTCTCCGTTTCAGATTGTCTTGGAGCAGTCCCCTACTATGCCCATTAATCTCGTTGAGCTTCCACCAACAATGCCTACATGCCCTTCGGCCGAGGAGTTCGCTGCTTGCCTAACGTCCATCCAGTCCGATGTTCGCGCTCTATTACAGACCATGTATACCTCTTATAAAGAGGCTGCCGATGAGCACCACCGATTTGTCTCCTTCCACCGGGGTGATCTAGTCATGGTCTATCTCCAAAAGGCGCGCCGACAAGGTTTCCATTATCCGAGTTTGTGGAACGAATGCCTATGAGGTTGATCTCTCCGATGAGTTCCGCATGCACCGCACGTTTAACGTGGCGGATCTTTCTCCGTTCTGAGGCACTCATGCCCCGACAATCCCCATTCCCGTGAGTACAGGCCACCCAGTCCGTTCCCATGTTGATCACATTGAGGGAATTCTAGACTCCGAGCTCATGGCTTCCTCGTCAGGTGATTACGCACGTTATTTAGTTCGTTGGGTTAACCGTCCTGATGCGGAAGATTCATAGATCACCGAGGCTACCCTCCAGCACATCAACCCCGATTTTTATTTGCAGGAGCATTGGGAAATGGGCATCCTTTTTTTCTTTTATTTTGTTCTTTTTTTTTAGCCTTTTACATGTCTAGTATAAATAGGCTAAGAGCCTTCTTTTGTAACACTTTTGTCATTTGGATATTGAGAGACTGGAGAGAGAAACAATAAAACCTTATATATTTTTCATCTTGTTGTTGTTGTTGTTGTTGTTGTTGTGTAGATAATCTTTCTTTTACGCTTCCGCACCATTGATTATATCGGTATAACTCATGATCAGCAATAAATGAACCTTTGAAACAACTAGCTAGCGGGAGAGAGAAGCAAGCACCCTTGGATACACCTTAGGCAGGCAACTCAAACACGAAGACACGAAGATCTAAGGAAACACAGGCCACAACTCAATAAATACATAGTTCGTGGGGGAAAAGCTCAAACAAAGTGTGTTAATGGTGGGTGATAAATGCTCTTGTTTCACAATAATTCTCTATCAGATAATCTAATGATAACAACGATAATGAATCCCCTCTCTCATGGAGTGGTGGGGTTATATATATAGTCAGCCCTCTACTCGAGTAATCTCAGGCTCAATTAATGTAAAAGGCAAACCCTCGTACCTCTATGTCACTAGCATTTAATGTAAAGATGCATCAGCATGCCCCTACGTCATTGGCATTAAATGTCAATAAGACAACCTTTTGTGATCAGTTATGTCCAGCGGCTGTCACAATAGTGATAATCTACCAAATTAACTGGCAGTCCCCAAACCACCACGATTTATTCAAATTTGGATTAGACATTGGATAGGTCCTACGTGATGTCACTTTAAGACAAATGTTATGGTTGCTCACTGTGAAGCACGGACTTGTAATACGCGTTTTGACACGCGATATGCGACACGTGATTCTTCCAAAAACTAGGGTACGACACGCTAGGATAAGTATAATATATGATATATATTTAAATATATATTAATGGAATGAAACATATTTTTTCATAAAATACATTATTAGAGCATTCTTAGCATGAAATTAAGAAAATGGACCATACAAAACAAAATTCGAATACAAAACAAAATTATAAAATTCGAATACACTTTAACATTAAAAATTATAAATAAAGCAAAATCACCATTACAAAATTCAAATACACGGTAACGTGTCGGAGCGCACACAATACGTGTTTCGACACAACACACAACTCGTGGCTTCCAGAAAAGTGTCCGTGCCTCACAGGTTGCTCATGGTATGTTCTCTCAAGATATGCTCCCTCGGTGTTTTACCTGGTAGAGTGGTTAAGTCACGTCTTAACATGACCTTGCTTCTCAATCCTCCAAACCAGTTCCTTCACAGGTTCCCACAGTGAGGTTGTTCGATAGAGCACGAAAGCTCTCCCAAGCCTTGTCAAACTTAGTCCCTCGCGGATACCGATTAACCTCACCCGCATATTACAATACATCTCGTAAAGTTAAAATATGTCTTACAAATACATAACTTAAATAAGTACAAGTAAAAATACAAAGCTCCCTCGAACTGCTCCTTTGGGAAGCTTTCTTGCTACCTTCTTCATTCTTTGTTCGAACTAGCTCATGAGCCTGCTCACTTGACTTTGTACCTTCCTCTAATTATGAGGGGGGGATTATCTCTAATTATAAATTTATCTTTAAGCTCCCCCTACATTTGTCCCTTCGTGTAGAGATTTGTTGAGTGGACAAGAAATGCCTGCACGAAACTTCTCAAATCGACAAACCTTCATTCTGTCAAACCGTCTCCAGCGTAGCCACGCCTAGATAAGGCCCGAGTGAACTTTTAGCAAGGGAAATTAGTGAATTTTGAATTTCAAAGAACCAGCTCCCTAAAAAAAACACAAAAGATCTTTCTTCATCAAGAAGCTTTCCTCCTTTTTCATTCGCACGTACCCTCAATTAATGCTGACGGCCTATCATTTGACACATCTGCCTCTAAATTGCCACATGGCAAGTTAGGGTGAACTGTATCAGCTTTGTTTCTCCAAACTTCATTATGCCTTTTAAAATTCCATCTTTTTACACTTAACATTTCTCACTTACTTTATCTTTCACTTCTTTTGCCATTGACGATGAGAGCTTAAGTTTTTCTAGAGAAAGAAACCTCCTTTCTGCCCTCCAAACCCTCTTTCCGTCGCCGTGAAATTCCATCTCCACCTCCTTTCTTTCTTCATTTCCTTCTCTGTGTAATTTTGTTATGAGATCCTCCGTCAAACACTTCTCAAGCACTCATGACTTCCTCCGGTCATCAACTAAAGACTTTCGGCCAAGTTTTAATTATTGAGACGGCGGTGCGTCAGGCGCAACTCCAATCCTACCGCCGTGCTCCTTATTTTGGGAAGGGGTATCATTTCCAAGGTGAATGCAAGGCCTTCTCTAGCCAACTGAACGTCAAATACGATGCCCTTACTTTGGGCGATGAAGCTGAAGATAGGGAAGCTTGGGGCTTTTTGGTCCAAAAGGGACTCTGCGCTTCCGTTTGGATCGTGGGAACTTCCCTTATTCCCATATTGACTTCGAGGTCGCCCGGATGGATTTCCTACTTCGTCCAACTACATGCGAGCCACGTACCCAAATATCCTCAAGAAGGTTGGACTTGACCGTGCTTTCTGGTTTGGAAATTTAACCATATTCAAACACAAGGCTACGCTCAAACTGCTCGTTTCTCGTTGGAACACAGTATCACATACCTTTATTGCTGCCTGGGGTGAATTCACAATCATCCTAGAAAATGTATGTGAACTGATGGGACTTAAGCCCACTGAAGCTTCCACTTACAACGATGGGACTCTCGATGCCAATAAAACTTCTTCTCGAGTTGCCCTGGACAATATATGTTCCAGTGGGAAGTCAAACCAAGCCACCTTCACCCAGCTCATTAACTATTATTTATATGTTCCCCCAAGCTTACTCCGGCTGAGCAAGCCTAAGATACCACACCTGAAATCACTTATGGTGCAAGCAAGGGTTCCTCTTTAGAGTTAGCTGCTTATATTCTCTGCATGTTTTCTCGTTTCCTGTTTCTTGGTAAACCCAACTACCAGCCCCGAAGGGACCTAATCAATATCTTTGTGAGACTAGCTCGTGGAGTTAGTCTTCCCCTTGCTGTCATTACATTAAGGTCCCTCTACACTTGGTTGGACAAGACCTATTTGGACATGGAGCGTTCTCAGGGTAGGTATAACATTTCAAACTTTGTAAACACCATTCTTTTAATTGGCTTTTATACGAGATTCCTCGATGTTGCCCCCTCAGAGGTTTTTCTTGTTCCCTCTGCAATAAAGCCCCATCGTTTGCTTCTTTGGAACAAGATTCCTTGACAGATATTCATCCCTCGTCTCAAGGCTTTATGATGAGGAAACAAAAGCTCATACTTGGTCATTCTTCACTGAGGCCCCTCGCACGGTTGAAACAGTTACTAAAGAGCTGATCACAGAGAGACCTGGTCTAGTAGTTGTATTTATCCTAACACCAGGCTATCTCCCCTCGTTCACTGATTGGGGAGTTTCCACCGAGTCGTACAACCACAACCATTGTGCCCACCAATTTGGGTAAGATCGAGACGCTCCTTCCCCTGTTTACCAAAGTAATAATGCCCCAGAAACTTTTTTGTAAGCCTGCTCGGACTTCACAACTGCGACTGCTCCAGTACTCTGCGAGGAGCAAAATGGTAAACTTACCATTCCCAGCAAAAAAAGAAAAGGTGATGTGTCGTACAACTGACTTATGAAATTTTGACCATTTCAACTCAATCAGTTTGATGATTGACTCAACCCCCTCCCCCCAGTCTACCCACAAGTGAACAAGTTTCCTGCCAATGAGTTGGGGCTTAAGAACAACTCGGTGTTGGGGGTTGAGTTTCCTCTACGTACCACACCGAAGAGCCCCCCAATAGAATTACCTCTCCTCGCCCCTAAGAAGAAAGCTGTTGTCACCAGTGCTGCGAAGAGGCTTGTTGCTCCCATAGTCGACTCGTCCAGTGAGGGAGTTTCCAATCCAACCCTAAAGAAATATAAACCCACAAAGTCCAAGTCCCAAAAAAGTGCAACCGAACTAACTGGGGTTCCTCCAGAGGTTGCTGGCCCTGTGGTGTATTGGCTGAAAAATGTCTTTTGGAGTCTGAACAAGTATTGTGAGCATTCAACCAACCTTTGCCCGATGCTCCTGTGTCGCCCCCACTTCCTCCTGCTGCTACTTCACAGACTCCACGGGAAGCAAGCTCACATATTGGTCCTTTCAAGAAGGGGCCTTCTTTTGGTGCCCCCTCTCAACGCAAAAGAGTTTAGGTACTAAGACTTTTGAGGAAGCGCGTCACCAAAGAGCGTGTTGTGATTCCCCTAAGCCCAAGTGCATTTTCCATACCCCTAGATTCTTTTCAGCTCATAGTGCAAGATGACAACCCGTTGGAATAAGATGCAACTGGTGTCCCACGCCACCCATTTTTCCAGTCCAAGAGGTAATTCTTTTAGTGACATGCATAAGTATTATTCATTCCTTTGTAGTTTTTTTACACTAAACAAAAATCTTTGCTCTTTCAGGACTCCATTTTCCTGGTTACTCACCCCCATCCCCAAGGAACTCCCCAAGCCCAATCGTAGAAGAGCAATTCGCGAAGTAACTCCAGTCCCCCCTCTATGATTGGACTTACTCCCAGCATCTTGCCTCCTGCCGTGCGAGGTAGCGAGCAAGCTTTCCTTGGGGAAAGGAGTGTTGGTCCCACGGCCAGTGTAGATGGAGCTTCAAAGTTCTAGAGGAAGCTCGCCCTTCTATTTCTGACTCCCCAGCCCCGAGCGCTCTTCCTTTGGCTGTGATTCCTCCTTCCATTCCAATCCACCAGAGGTAACTTACTTCTTACCAAGATTCTCAACGTACGTTTTCCTCGGGTTGTTTTATTAAAAGCTAACTGTTACATATGTTTTCCTTCTAGGTGGACGTTGTGACTATTGTTAGGGCTCTCACCGAATCTCTGCCCTATGTCCCCCTAATGAGGCCAATCATGGATTAAATTCCACGAGAGACCTTTGAAGTGGTAACAAAAATCTTTAACTTGTCAATTTGCTTTCTTGCATTAGTCTATGTTAACACTTAGCTAAATTCTTCGTATTGATACAGTTCTCGTAGGGTGGTCACATCGCTTCTGGTCTCTGAGGTTCCCCTACCCTCGGTGGAAGCTGGCCCATCTCATTTTGATGTGAGTGCTTCATCGGCAGAGCCTACGTCAAACCTGGCTCTCGTGCCCGTGGAAGCTAAAAATCCTATGTTATCTCAAGAAGCAACTCCATCTAAGCGAGGCCTTGTCGTTGAAACTAGAAATATTAGCACTCCCCTAGCGCCAACTGCTCATGAATAAGTTCCCGAGTTATATTTTAGCTTCCTCTAAAATATTTGAAAATATACTTGCACAAATAAAACAAATAAATCTCACACCTACTTGGTGACTTAGCAAAATATTTGCTAAGATTTTAACTCAAATTTCACACCTACTTGGTGACTTAACAAAATATTTACAAAGATTTTAATTCAAATCTCATGCATTTATTTGTTGTTGTTATCTCTTTGCAGGCTTCGAGGGACCCCATTGCAAGACATGAGTTACCTCACTCGGTTCCCTCCCAAACTGCCATGCTATCTCCCCAACCTCCAGCCCAACTTGAGTCCTCCAGTGACAGCGATCGTGGTTCTACGACCAATGCCCAATCTGGCAGTGAGGTCCCTCTCCCCAGTGTTGCACCTTCGGATTTCTGTCTATAAGTGCTCCAGCAGTCCCCTTTTATCCAAGGTTGCCACGGCATGGATTTAGAACAATTGATTCGCCACCACCAGACACTTTTGTGGTGGAATGCCTTGGATCAAGCCGTGTCATCATGCGGTACAGACTTCAAGGTGTCACAACCATCGTAGCAGCAATTGTGAACACTCTCACGAGAAACCTTGATAGAGCTATAATCAACCAACATCTAAGTAATTTAAGAGAATTGTCTAAAGATGGGTTCAATTTTGGTTGGCTCATCAACCATTTGAAACTCTTGAAGGACTCTCGTCCAGAGGCTCAATGGGAGCTTTATTGTAAAAACGTGGAGGTTCAACGTGCTAAGGAGGCAAGGCTGAAGGCGCTTGATCCTTTGATTGAAAAACTAAACAACAAAATCAAAGCCACGGAAGAAGCTTTGGCCAAAACTTTAAGTGACCGGGAGGCAGTGTTAGGACAACAGTCGCAAGTTCAAACTAGACTCTAAGCTTAAGTGAAGGCTCAACAAGCTTGCATTCGAGATGCCTTTGCGCTACCTGGAGGCTACTTTACTTCACCAGATTTAAGGTTCCTCATAGGCTATAGGCCTTATTTTGTTTTCTTTGTATTTTTGGGCAGTAGTCCCATACACCATGTCTTTTTGTTAAAACTTAATATGAAAGAAGTGATATTTTTTGGCATTGTCAATTTGCGTATAATCTTTACTTGCTTTATATATTTACATTTCAATACAATTGTGGGATTGCTTAGTACATGATAGCTCATTTACAATCTACAACATCTTTCTAGATTTTCCATCTAAGCCCCAAAACAAATTAAAGTTAAAACTCAAAATTGGCTAGTCAACCCTAAATATAATAAATCTTCAACCATTTGTTGTTAATCTTGAAAAGCTTATCGTCTTTTATCTTGGAGATTAAGCAGTAACCTAAGTTATGGGCTTCCTTGACTATAAATGGTCCCTCCCAATTGGCTGCAAATTTGGGCAATGGGAGCCCTCTGATGTGTCTAACAGCTGCCTTAAGTACTAAGTCCTACTCCACAAACTTTCTTGGCCTGACAAAATTGTCATATGCCTTAGAGAGTCGCTTCGTGTACATTTGGAAGTGCTGCATCGCGTTATCTCGGTTCTCATCCAACGCCTCTAGCTGAACATGCTGCTTCGCAAGGCATATTTGGCCAAAGGGACTTCTAGTTCAACCGACAAAATTGCTTCAGCTCCATACACCAGCGAGAAAGGTGTATAACTAGTTGGCTTTCTTTTGGTCGTTCGATCGGCCCATAATACACTTTTGGAATTTTGTCATCCCACGCTCCTGAAAAATCTTCCATCATCTTAACCAAGATGTTGACCAAGGTTTTATTTATTGCTTGAGCTTAACCATTACCTTTGGAGTAAGCCACCGTTGAGGTGTGGTGTATGATCGAATATTTGTCTGTGAGCAAGATCACCTCTGTGTTGATAAATGGAGTTCCATTATCAAACAAAATAACCTTGGAAATGTCAAACCGACAAATTATGTACTCTCTAATGAACTGTGCCACCATGCCTGTCATTGCTCTTTTCAATGGTATTGCCTCCGCCCATTTTGTGAAACACTTTGTAGCCACAAGTATCCATATTTTGCCCCCTGAGGAAGGATTAATTGCCTTTAAACGCCCAAATGTGGAATGGATAAGGAGTAGCCAGCGAGTGAAGGTCTACCGAAGGAGCATGAATCATATTCCCATGTAGTTGACATGCCTTGCACTTCCGAACAAACTCAGCTGAATCCCTCTCCATGGTTGGCCAACAATAAGCCTAAGGTCATAAGTTGATCATATAACTTGGCTCCCCAAATGGGAGTTGGATTATGGACTTGCTTGAGGACCTCTGCTTCCTCCCTTGTGATGCACCTCAAAGGTCTTTTGAAATATCCTCCGTGATAGAGTTGGTCCTCTTAAACGTAAAAACATGGGGCTCTCCTTCTAATCCCTGTGGCATCCATCCTTTTTGTAGGATTAACTCCATCTTTAATGAAATCACTGTAAGGCTACCTCCAATCTACTTGAGTTTCGATGAAGTTGCACTCGGCTGCCTAAAAGAAGAGCTGACACTTAGCAAATTCTCTTTGCATCGTTATTGCATCCTACCTCATCGTTGGCCAAAAATACCCCCCTCTTTGGATTCTTCGGTATAAAGGGATCTCTGTTGTCTCGCAATGCCCTGGATTTTCTTCAACCTTTACTTTGCCTCCTCTAGACTGATGCACCTCAACAACCATCCTCCGACATTTCTGAAATACAAATTCCCTTGGCTGACAAAATACTGGGCTATCTCTCTGGCTTGTACATTCCGGTTGCCTGCTTCACTGGTATGGCTAAAGGCATAACGTTCAATGTGTGGCAACTCACCTCGTGGTCCAACCCCACGATCTCTATGTTTTTCAACGCAAAAACATATTTGTATTCCCGAATAAGCTCAATCAGCCCCCGTTTCTTCTCAGCATCACGGTCCTTTGAGATGAAAATTGATCTTTAATCTTCTCCAGCCTCAGCCAAGTCAATTTGCTCCAACTCTTGCACCTGCGGCTTTGGGCGATCGTTCATACACTCTGATTCATCTTCAACCTCCTCAATGAACTCACGAATGTTGGAATTATCAATGACAAGACATTGCCCTTGACTATCTACCAGCAAACATCCATACTCCGGGTCAGCCTCCACGTCAGCTTCTTTGGTTGCCCGCGCACACCTTCAAAGACGATATACCACTCTTTCATCTTTCAATTGTACCTTCTTGTACTGGCGGTTAGTCGAGGAAACTGCCTTCCTCTTTCGATCCTTCTCAACTTCCTCTAAACTTGCCCCAGAAAATCTGCTAAGGGCGCTCAGTCGCCTTACCTCATGCTCCATCGGATCAATCCTTGGCCTTATTTTATCTCTTAACTGTTTGGAGATAGTTTGAGGCTTAGGAATGACATTGTGTGCCTCCTTAACTCTTTGACCCGCGTTTACCCTACTTAAACATGGTTGCTCACTGGCCCCAATCTTTCTTTAATCGAGGGGACCCCGACTCCCCCCATACGCCGTGTTAGAACACGCGCATCCTCTGTCAGCTCGGTGTAAAATGCAGCATCCAACAAGTGTGCCTCCTATTGGGTAAACGGCTTCTTGGTTGCTCGAATCACTATCTTTGTTCCCTTGACGTTAGCCTTCGCACATTGGTGATATGTAGAGGAAACCAAACCATGGTTATGCATCCACACTCTTCCTATCAAAAGGTGGTACGAAGTGGCGCTCTCTATAACATGGAATTTAATGTGATGTGAGATTCCCCATCCCAATCCCAACATTCACATAACCAATGGACTTTGAAGATTGGTTATCATAACCAAAAATTATCAATGGCATTGGTATCAACCTTGTCTCAAAGATATTAGTTGCGTAGAAAGAGCTAAAATGCATAATATTTATGGAGGCACCCCCATCCATCAACGCTCTAGCAAAGCTTACTCCGTTCACACTTGCCATAACATACAACGGCCGGTTGTGGGGGAACCTTAATTCTCTGTCAGCGCCTGAGAAAGTTATCTCGAACATTAACTTCCTTACTAACCTGGCCATGGGATCCTTCTACCTCAGCGAGGGAACTGTGTTCTTCGCAATATCCAATATCGCCCAAGTAATTTCCAGCCTGCTTTCGGAGGCATCCCCACTTAGGGGACTGTGACACAACTTGGTACTCCAAGTTCAGTTCCACAACATAATCTTTCACATTGTAGACTTCCTCCATATTTCTATCACGCACTTCATCATAGGCAATAACTACGTTTGCCATCTCAACCCTGCAATCTTTTAAAGTTGCTTCAAACTCCTTTCTTTCTCTTCGTAGTTCCCTCGTACGCTCTTCAGCCTCTTCATCATAGGCTATCACTAAATTTGCACCATGGGCTGATAACGGATTGTTGTTAACATCTCCCTGAGGTATTTGTGGCGTTCCAGCTAACAAATGTTTGAGTTGGTTGGGTGGCAAACGCGCCAATGTACATGACAATACTTAGGATCAACTTGAATATCTGGTACTGCTTCATTTTGTGGAGCATCCTTGGGCGCATAAACTGTCCCTCCACGTAGCATGGCATTATAGCAACTATTGGCCTCCTCCACTGTGCAAGGCATCTGTGGGGGATCTTCTCTATCTTTTCCAAACCTCCTCTTGTTATCTTTCCTCTGCCCTCTCCCAGCTTCAGCTCCCCCATCTGCATAACCCACCCGTGGAGCATGCCCCTTCGAGCCATAGTTTGTGGTCTAAATATCAGAGGGGTCACGATGGGGACTTGGGCGAACAACCAACGAGATGTTTCGCGCCGACTTTAAGAAGGCCGCAAATGTGCCCTCTCGCCTTTCATTTATCAAATGGCAAATATATACAGGGAGCAAACCCTCCGCACAAAGTTGAAGCAACTTGGATTCCTTGGCCTCCTCTCTCACATCGAGAGACCTTTCTCTAAACCTCCTTATATATGTCAATACCTCTTCCCCCAACCGTTGCTTTTCCCGTGCAAGCTAGATCAGCTCCGGTCTTCAGCCAAAAAAAAACTTTTGAACAAATAGGACATCCATGTCCTATAAAAGTGGCCGCACTACTTGGAGTTAAGTGTGAGTACCACGTGTAAGCTTTGTCTGTGAGGGATTTAAAAAACTCCCTCAAACGCAGGTTTTTGTTATTACAGTGAGCTCCTAGTGCTCCACAAATCTCTTAATGTGTTCCTTCGGATTTCCTCCTTTCCCGGTGTACTTCTCAAATATAAGGGGAATGTAATCCTTGGGATATGGCTCATCGTTGAACTCCTCTTGTAAGGAGTGCGAAAGTCATCATATATTGAGGCAATCTCGCGGGCCGTCTACGAAGAAGATGCCATCATCTTCAATATTTTGTTCTTAATCTCTTCAACCGTCAAAAAAAGTGAGGCCATTGTATAGCACTTGGTTGAGAGACCACGGGTGTAGCATCAACTGCGTTATGTGTTCCCACGATGGGTACATAGTTGGAAATGACTACGGGAAGAACTCCACTCGAACGAATGACAGGAAGCACTGTGGGAGTAACAAATGAACTTAGGTGGCTGCCCCGAAAGCCGTCACAACTGGCGTTTATGGAAACTCCATGAACTTCCCCATCAAATGGGCCATCTGAGCTGGCCCCATCACAGCGCTCGTGGAATCATGTGTCACCGTGGCAGCTTCTGTGACAGTTGGCACTTGGGAAACCTCCACCCGAGGCACCCCATCTCTAGGTGCCTCGTGTCTTGTTCCTCCCTCCGTTGGATCTCATCAAAGTTGAAAACACGGGTAACGTTATCTTGAGCCATTTTGCTAAAAGAATCCCTCCCCAGCGGAGCCGCCAAATGTAAGAGGGGAGTCCTCTTTATGTTGGAGTGCTTGAGTACAAACGGAGGCGTAACCTCTATTAAAATGGCAATAAGTTACTAAACAAGATGCTATTAACAATGATGAGATAAACTCGGATATAGTATGACCAAACTCTTTGTATTAAACTCACAAAAAAACTCGTATATAACTCAATAATCAGCAAAAAGTGAACCTTTGAAACAACTAGCTAGAGGGAGAGAGAAACAAGCACCCTTGGATACACCTTAGGCAGGCAGCTCAAACACGAAGATCTGGGGAAACACAGGCCACAACTCGATAAATGCATAGTTCTTGGCGGAAAAGCTTAAACAAAGTGTGTTAATGGTGGGTGATAAATGCTCTGGTTTCACAATAATTCTCTATCAGATAATTTGATGACAATAACGATAATGAATCCCCTTTCTCATGGAGTGGTTGGGTTATCTATATAGTCAGCCCTCTACTCGAGTAATCTCAGGCTCAATTAATGCAGAAGGCAAACCCTCATACCTCTATGTCACTAGCATTTAATGTAAAGATGCATCCGCATGCCCCTACGTCATTGGTGTTAAATGCCAATAAGACAACCTTTTGTGATCAGTAATGTCAAGCAGTTGTCACAATAGTGATAATCTACCAAACTAATTGACAGTCCCCAAACCACCACGGTTTACTCAAGTTTAGATTGGACATTGGGTAGGTCATATGTGATGTCACTTTAAGACAAATGTTACTTTGGGTAAAGGACTGTTTGGCACTAAACCCAATGGGTGATAAGACTCATGGTTGCTCATGTTATGTTCTCTCGGGAGATGCTCCCTCGGTGTTTTACCTGATGTATCTAGAGTGATTAAGTCATGCCTTAACGTGGCCTTGCTTCTCAATCCTCCAAACTAGTTCCCTAGCAGGTTACCACGGTGAGGTTGTTCGATAAAGCATGAAAGCTCTCCCAAACCCAGCCAGACTTGGTCCCTCACTGATACCGATTAACCTCACCCATATATTACAATACATCTCATAAAGTTACAGCATGTCTTACAAATACAGAACTTAAAATAAGTACAAGCAAAAATACAAAGCTCCCTCGAACCTCTCCTTTGCGAAGCTTCCTCGCTGCCTTCTTCATTCTTTATTCGAACTAACTCATAAGCCTGCTAACTTGACTCTGTACCTTCCTCTAATTATGAGGGAGAATTATCTTTAATTATAAGCTAATCTTTAAGCTCCCCCTACAGGCTATATGTAGGCATGATCGCAGTATTTTCTTTATGGCAAAACATGTGTAAAACTATAAACTTAGCTGATAATTTTTTTCCTAAACCTTGCAAACAAGAGTGACAATAGAAGAAAATGAAAAACATACTCACTGCCAGGGCCGGATCTACCGTATCCCTTTTCAGGATTTTCCATACATATATGATAAAAGACAATAATTTAGAAACTCAATGTAATTTTATGAAGTTAAAAGGAAAGTAAATACATACTTTTTAAAAACTGTGGGGCAAAAAACGTAACTCTTTTATATGTTAATACATCACACGCGTGCACACTAAGCTCTTTTCTTCCTTCTCAATTTCAACTTGAAAAAACTAACTCTATCTCTAACCAAAATCCCTCCTCCCTTCTCCCTTCCCTTACTATTTCGTCCCTTCCCGCTGTTGGCCACCGCCACTCTGGTCTTGCCGTTCCAACCTCTCTGTCTTCTCACCTCTGGTCTAGCTGGACCACTCTCTCCTTTGCGAAGCTTCCTCGCTGCCTTCTTCATTCTTTGTTCGAACTAACTCATTAGCCTGCTTACTTGACTTGTACCTTCCTCTAATTAAGAGGGCGAATTATCTTTAATTATAAGTTTATCTTTAAGCTCCCACTACAGGCTATATGTAGGCTTGATCGGAGTATTTTCCTTATGACAAAACATGTGAAAAACTGTAAACCTAGCTGATAATTTTTTTCTTAAACCTTGAAAACAAGAGTGACAATCAAAGAAAATGAAAAACATACTCAATGCCAGGGGCGGATCTACCGTATCGCGGGGGTGCGGGCGCACCCCCAGGTTTTCTGTACATATATGATAAAAGAAAATAATTTAGAACCTGAATGTAATTTTATGAAGTTAAAGGCAAGTAAATATGTACTTTTTTAAAATTGGGCGGCGAAAAACATAACTCTTTTATATGTAAATACATCACACGCGTGCACACCCTAAGCTCTTTTCTTCCTTCTCAATTTCAACTAAAAAAAATAACTATTCTAACCAAAATCCCCCCTCCCTTCTCCCTTCCCTTACTATTTCGTCCCTTCCCGCTGTTGACCACTGCCACTCTGGTCTTGTCGTCCCAACCTCTCTGCCTTCTCACCTCTGGTCTAGCTGGACCACTCTCTTCGTGCTTCCGGTATGGTAATCGATAAGTTTCCTTTTTTCTTTCAAATTTCTTTTAATTTGTTAAATGTTAAAAAGTTTAATTATTAACTTTCTGAAAAATATTGAAAAATATTGAACAAAAATTGACTATTTGTTAATAGGGTGTTGCTTATAAAACATACATAATACATTTATTTTTTTCATGTATAAAATATTATACTTGTTTTATACATAAAATATTAATGTATTATGTATGGTTTATACATGTATTATTGATGTATTATTCATTCTTAATAATACATGATACTTAATATTGTAATCTACATATAAGAAAATTTGGAAAGAGAAGAAAATACCTTTTAATCTTTTGTCATGATTCATGCCAAGTTCTTACCTACGATGTTACCGCATGCAATCCTATTGCCGTCAAATATGATTGAAATGCATCCAATGATAGTTTTTATATTTAAAAACTAAACCAATGTCACCTTTCAAAAAAATTAAATCAAAATGAATAGACCACTCCCATGTGCTATGTGCTATGTGCTATGAAGCATGAACACCTCTCCAACTTCAGAAAAGTTCGCTTAACTTTTCCAACTTCAAAAAAGTTCCTCGCCAAACTTTTCCAACTTTTTCTTTACATTTCTCAAACTCTTCCAACTTCAGAAAAGTTCATTTAAATTTTTCCAACTTCAAAAAAGTGCATTGTTCAAACTTTTCCAAACTCTTCCAACTTCAAAAAAGTTAAAACTTCATGTATGATTTGTCATCGGCAAGCCAATAACAAGAAATCAGTAAAATTTCTTAACTAGAGATTTTACCCGACCAGGTTAAAACACAAGAATAATTATACATTCATAATACACTCGGTCGCCACGGATAACTAATGCTACAACTTAGTACAATAAAGCTATTTACAGTTTTATCTAAGTACATTAGTCGAATCTAAGGCCGTGTAAATGATTCAAACATGAATCAAACATTAAACATATGAGCAGATTATTTAGTCTATAAGCCAATTAAGTAATCATTATATAGTTTACCTAGTCATCAAAAAGATTAATATCAACCACAAGCTTAAATAGAGGAAACTCAATCAAAAATAAATTCATTTCATTGATCAAAATGCATTACAATTCAAAAAAGGAATATAAATCTATCCTGCCGGATGCTTTCCTCGTGCCTTATATAGTGAATTTATTGTGTTGAAATCTCTCAACATCTGCCTATTGCTGCTGGACGTATAGTGAATTTATTATACTAATATTAAAAGAATACATCCCAGCAGAACGTATCGGCACGTGGATGGGAACGGGAACGGGAACGCAAAACACTATACCATCTAAAATGTGGTACAATGGGGTTGGCTTATTTAGTTCAAGTGTTCAAATGAGATTTTCTAAATACTAGATTGATATAAAGTTAAAAAATAAACATTGTATAATATTAGTACGATGTGTAAGCTTTTGTGATGGCATTGTAATTATTCATGTAAACTTGTCAAATAAGCTTAAACCATGCTCTATTTCATACATGGTGGAGAAGAGAGAGGAATTTTTTCTCATATCGCAAATTTTAGTGCATTTGTGAGGAAGTAAAACATATGTTAGAACGTGTATGTATTGGGTATTAGCGTTTTCTAGTGACAATTGTCTAGTAGAGTAAACCCATTTTGCATACATTAGGATTATTAAATTTTGCATACATTAGGATTATTAAATACTTTCTTCTCGGCAAAAAAAATATGTATATAAACAACAATTAAAAGTTACTTCACATTCAGTCATCTCCTTCCTCACAATTCTCTTTTCCCTCCATTGTGTAATGAACCAACTCCTTACATAGAAAAGAGATAGGAGAGAATATCTAGGGCTAGTATATGAACTCTCGAGTTGGGGATTCAAATTTTGACAAGATAACACGTGTTAGTGAAACAACCGAATTATGACACAACACGTGACACGATTACTTAAAATGGCCCGTTTTAGATTTATTAGTACTTGAAAATTAGTCTTCAACACTAAGTAACACAACTTGATTGTGACACAACTAAACCAAATTGCCACTCCTACTCTCGAACACGCTTCCCTTGTAAGCCAATTTTCAGGGACAACTTCTATCCATGGATTCATTTCAGTACGATGACCCACATAAGGAGCTAAATTATATTATATTATATGTTGGAAATATTTTCAAAACTAGTAAACATAATATACTTTCATTCGTCCCATTCCTTTAGAACCACATTAAATACAAATAAAATTTTACCCGCTCTGTCCCAAATTAAGAGTCCCTATCTATTTTTATATTGATTAATTAATGGCGAATGACCAAGATCAAAACTTGTTCATTGTCCTCGAATTTGGTTCGTTGATTATATCCAAAAATGAAAAGTTGACTATTAATTTGGGGCGATCGAAAAACAAACAATGTACTCTTAATTCAGGAAGGAGGGAATATATGGGTATAGACCCATTTCAAATAGTTTTTATAGGTTCCACCCCAAGTTTCTTTCCTTTTTTGTTAAAAAAAAGTATACGAGATTTGAAACAACTAGTCATAGGATGTGGGTTCCCAAAAAATAATGAAACAGTAATCCAACAAGTTGGGCACTTATACTAAAAATCTATCAACCAAAACCTGCCTGTCTATAATCAAAAGATATGTCCAACATGTATATGCATAATATATATCTGCCTCCTTTGATAACATCAATGAATCATAGAAGACATACACGCATAAGATTAGAAAGGCGTGATTAGAGATGAATTACCTCGAAAATTAAATTCATTGTGGTAATTTCTAGAGGGCGAAAGTGGAGCTTCTTGATACTTCTTGCGCGAAATCCATCTCCGATTCCACTTACCCATTTTCCAAGTTTTGATTTTTAAGAGAAATAGAAAGAATTCGAAACAAGGGTTTCAAAATCAGATGGCTCAAGGACACTAGAGTAGTAGTACAGTCAAATTTGTGTGTGTTTCAAGGCAGATGGGGTTCTCTGAAACTATTCTGTGGTGATTTTATAGCACGCGTTCTTTGTTTGCCATATAGGGATTTTGCACTAGTTTCTAGAGACCCACCCTTTTTGCTTTCCTTTCCGGGTGTTTGTTGGAATCGGTAAACATGAACAACCAAACATCTTCGTGAGTTCGAAAGGATAAGGTCTTGTTTCTTTTTAGCTCTTTTTAAGTTTAAATTTAAACCATTCAAATTTGAGAAGTATTAAAAAGTGTTTATTTTTTTAAATGATTAAAAGGTTAACGGTTATATTTGACTCTTAATGATTAAGAGATAGACCTCTGAAATTTGAATCAGTCTAAATACATTCATTCAGAGGTACATTCAAACATAGAAACAAACATATTTTTCAGATTCAAATTTCATATTTCAGATTTAGACTTCAGATTTAGATGAAAAAACAAACGCAACCTAAGTTTAACCCCTTTTTTATTTTATTTTTTAAATGAAGTTTAAATTTAGTAGATATTTGAATATTATGTCAATTACTATAGAATCAATGATATGTTATGATATGAAATTGAGTAGTTGATCTCACAAGCATATATAAAACCCAAATATGGAGAGAATGAAACAAGTTTATATTAGTATATTTTCTCACTCACAACTCTTCTTTTTTTTCTTAATTGCTTCTTTATCTTTTCTCTACTCTTTTTATACACATTTGTGATACTAATATCTCATTTTATTTATACACAAAGGAAGGGAACTATCCATCATTCATGGTGGGAGAAGGACATCCATCTATATGTGATTTTTATAACACTCCATCTTGGATGTTCATCGTAAGTTCAACGACAATTGTCTTGTTGAAATCTTGTTATGTAGTGTAGGGCTTGAAAACTTCGAAGACTGGATCTTCTTCGGATGATCACAATTTCAATGATGATTGTCTCGTTAAAACCTTGTCGAGAAAAATCCAATGGGAAAAAACCAAAGCGAAGGAAAAAGAAACTTTGTTTCAAATTAATTAATTCGTTTCGATTGCGTTTGACGTTGCCTTGTTAAAACCTTCACTAAGAAAATCCAGTGGGAAAAAATAAAGTAAAGAAAAAAGATTACAACGCGCATATGTCATGGATGGTATATTTCTGGATGCTCCCCCTAATTTATAACTCCACTAGATAGCCACAATTATCTACATAGTTTGATGATGAACTTTACGCATGCCAATTTTATGTATAAGCTTTTCGATTGTTGACTTTGACAATGACTTGGTGAAAAGATCAATTAGATTGTCACTGGAACGGACTTGCTTGACTTCAATCTCATTATTTTTCTGAAGCTCACGAGTGAAGAATTTTTTTAGTGAAATGTGCTTTGTTTTGTCTCCTTTTATGAAACCTTATTAAATCTGTGCTATGAATGCTGCATTATCTTCGTATATGATGTTTGGAACATTTGTATTAGAAGGCAATGGACAAGAACTACGAATATATTGAATTAAAGATCTCAACGATGCACATTCACGGCTAGCTTCACGAAGAGATAGAATTTTAAAGTTGTTAAAAGAAGTATCTACTAAAGTTTGTTTAGTAGAACGCCAAGAAATATCAGTATTACCACTAAGAAATACATAACCTATTTGAGATCGACCCTTATGAAGATCAGAGAAGTATTCATAATCTTCATATCCCACTAATTTTGAACTATTAGAGTTATTAGAATAAAATAAACCCAAGTCAATAGCTCCACGTAGATATCTTAGGATATGTTTGATACTTGTCTAATGGCTTTGAGTTGGTTCAAAACTATATCTAGCAAGTAGGTTAACAGAGAAGGAAATATACAGGTCTAGTGAATTGTGCTAAGTATAGCAGAGCGCCAATTGCACTTAAGTAAGGTACTTCGGGACCCAATACCTGTTCATTTATCTCTTTTGGACGGTATGGTTCTTTCTTTATGTCTAAAGACCGGATGACCATGAGAGTACTTAGTGGGTGAGCTTTGTCCATACCAAAGCGTTTTAAGACCTTTTCGGTATAATTTTCTGATGTACTAGTATCCCACTATAATTTCTTCCAGTGTGCAGACCGAGACATAATTTTGTTTTCCCGAGGTATTTCATTTCAAGTTCTTTCCTCAAATAGTCACCAGTTTTCTCGAGCTCTTCAGGAGTTTCGATTAAATTTATGCCATCTACATAAATTGTTTCTATTACAAATCCTTTTGAGGATTTTTTTTTATAAAAACACAGGGGCACGTGGGATTATTTTCATACCCTTCTTTAGATAATTATTCAGTGAGACGATTGTACCATATCCTTCCGGATTATTTTAGACCGTACAATGAACGTCTTAGTTGGAGTGGGTACATAATCTTTGACTTTGTTACCGGTAAAGAAAGCTCTTCTGGATTTTTATGTACACATCTTTGTCTAAATCACCGTACGAATAAGCGGTCACAACATCCATGAGTCTCATATCTAAGTTTTCATGGACTGCCAAACTGATCAAATATCTAAAAGTTATAGTGTCTATAACGGGAGAGTATGTACCCTCACAATCAATCCCTAGTTTTCGTAGGAAACCTTGTGTCACAAGTAGTGCTTTATATCTAGAGATTTCAGTTTTCTCAGTGCACTTTCTTACAAACACCCATTTGTAACCTACTGGGTTAACATCTTTTGGGGTTTGTACTATAAGTCCAGATACACCACGTTAATATAGAAACTCAAGTTCTACCTTAATTGCAAATTTTCATTTTGGTCAATCTTTTCTTTATCGACATTCATTATAGTACATGGTTCATTATCATTGTCAATACCCTCTGAAATTTGCATAGCTACTGCACACGAATATATGTCATCGATGACTATTTTATTGTGACCCCACGTTTCTCTTAAATATATATAAAACATAAAGATCTCATTATTATTCTTAGGTACCTTTGCCTTTTCAGGGGTTTTTATGGTCACTTCAAGGACTTGTCTCTTTCTAGAGACACTAACCTCTTTGGGGGGTTTAGAGAAAGTGGATCTTTTATTTATAAACTCTTCTGGAGCATTATTAAGGCTTGATTTTTCATTTAATGTCTGCATTCGATGAGTTGAATCGTTGGAATCTATAGGTTTTCCATTTATTTGGTGTGCAACAGATTCATTTGCTGTTGAAATGAAAGTTTGTCCCGCTGGAACATCAATTTTGGCTTGCGCATTAGCCGCGGGAACATGGAACTTGTTCACTTTTGTTGCATCATTGAATTCATCGGGTAATTAATTTGCAAGTCCTTTGAGATGTATAATCCTTCGCACTTCATGCTCACATTGAGAAGTACGAGGGTCTAGACAAGAAAAAGTGGAAGTCTTCCACGTTCATTCTTGTCGTTCTTCTAAAACGAGACATACTTTAGGTACGTTCTTCTCCCCCACTAATGGCAGGAATAATGTCTCATCAAAGTGACAATTCACAAATCTAGTGACAAACACATCACTTGTCAAAGGCTCAATATAACGAATGATTAAATGCGAATCATAACCAACATATATGCCCAAATGATGTTGGAGACCATTTTGGTACGCTACGGTGGTGAGATAGGCACGTATATGGCACAATCAAATTTATATAAGTATGAGATGTTTGGCTGACATCCCAACACGAGTTGTGAGCGGGAAAGTGATAGGAAGTTGGTCAAAGTTAAATTAACTTGGCAACATATAGGATGGCATGACCCCAAGTTGATACGGAGAGTTTGGATTGCATAAGGAAAGGTCGCGATATCAGTTGCAGGGTTTAATTAATGATTAAGCTAAATCATTTTGTGTATGAACGTGGGGAACCGGGTGCTCAACATCGATTCCTATGGATAAACAATAATCATCAAAAACTTGAGAAGTGAATTCGCCTGCATTATCTAAGTGAATGGATTTGATGTGTTGATATTAGGAAAATTTTCTCTAAGTTTAATTATTTGACCAAGTAATTTTGTAAATGTCAAATTTGAGTGGATAGTAACCAAATTTGTGACCATCAAGTGGATGCATCAATTAAAACCATAAAATATTTAAAAGGTCCACTAAAAGGGTGAATATAGCCACAAATATCCCCTTATACTCGGTGTAAGATGGTAACTCAGAGGCTATTTTGAGAACATTCAGTTTAATTATTAATTTTCCTTGTGTACATAGGGTGCAAAAATAGTCACTAGGTATGGTGAGATATTGGTTTTCTAAAACGTGCCCATTCGAGTTATTTATGATATTGCGTGACATGTTGGATCTAGGGTGACCTAGCCAATTGTGCCATAGTATCAATGTATTGGGATCATTGAACTTACGGCTCATGACAGAGTGTGATTCTATAACACCAAGTTTTGTGTGGTATAACCCCATGGATAATGCAGGGAGTTATTATAGTGTGAGCTTATGGCTTCTAACACTAGAAATCATGCAAAGTAACTCTTTGGTACCCTCATTACTTATTTCCATATAATACCCGTTCATTCTGATGTCTTTAAAACTCAAAAAAAATCTTCTGGAATTGCTTGAGTATATTGCATTTTGTATGAATAAGTGGGTACCATTAGGTAACATCGCGTGGGCTCTTCCAGACCATTTTTAATAATTTTAGCGGGTTAACTATTGTGGAAACATTTATCGCATCATACACAAAGTCAGAGAACAACTTTTGATTTTTTAAAATAGTATGGGTTGTTCCACTGTCAACGAAATAAGTGTCATCAAGTTCTTGCAATTTTATATCCATACCTTTCGTTAATTAGGTGGAAAAATAAATTATTGACGGAATTGTGGAGGAAAAATATATGAACTTCAGTGCTGATAACGTTTTATGAAATTGAGTACTTGATCACACACACATATATAAAACACAATATAGAGAGAATGAAACAGGTTTGTATTAATATATTTTCTCACTCACAACTCTTCTTTTTTCTCTTGGTGGCTTTTCTATCTTTTCTCTACTCTTTTTGTACACATTTGTCATTGTTGATACCAAATTTAATCTGCTGATGTGGACCAATAATAAGAAGACACGTGTTAATCTACATGGCACAATAACAACGAGGAAGTTTATTTCCCCCGACCAAGTCATGTCCTCTCCGAGCAACGAGGAGGACACCCCGAGGAACTCTATCATCCCGAGATACTCTAAGCACTCCGAGGAACTCTTGATCAACGAGCAACTAAGGCGGTCCGAACTGCATCTCGGCCGTATCATTAATTACCAGACGGACAACTGTTCAACTATTCATTATATTCTTGACGCACACGCTGCATTAAACGTATTACCCTTTCATATGTATTTCATTTAATGTATCGGACCTTTCATGTACAGCCTAAGGGCTATAAATACCTTGTATCATCCTCATTCAAACGGAGGGGAATTTTTTGAGAGAACTTGTAATCAATAATTCCACAAACACTCAGCAATAACATAACAGTGGACGTAGGCTTTATTCCTAGCCGAACCACTTTAAAAATCTTTGTCTTGTTTATTTATCTGTGATTGAATAATTAGAGCAATCTAGTTTTTTACATCAACAGATTGGCGCCGTCTGTGGGAACGTGTTACAAGCGTTGTTCTCCACCAAAAGCTAAGTTTTTATTTTCTCTACGTATAATCAATTATACATACATCTTTTGATTGAATCGTGATTTTTATGTTTATATACATAAATTAATTGTCCAATTTTTATCTGCAAAATGTTGCATCTCATGATTTTTAAATCATAACTGTTAGATTCATCCTTATTTAGAAATCTGAAAAATAGTAGATTTCGTAAATCATAACTCTTTGCTTGATTCTCAAGTTTTAATTTTATATCATGGAATAAATATTTTAAATGATTACATATACCAATATATACGACGATGATAAGATTTGATCATTTTCATTGTTGATTTTGAAATAAATTTTGTAAGATATTTGATGTCTATTCATATTCCCATCATATTTTTAATAAAAGAATGGGAAAAGGTTAAAGACAATGAAAAGTCTTCTCATGGAAATCATGACCCATATATATTCTCTCTCTCTTCAAGTTTGAGTCTCTTTGCATTCACTTTTATGAATTATATACTTAATTTGGTTCATCTTCCATCTATGTCAATAAAGTCAAATTGATTGATTTTTGATATAAATTTGGTAATAATTTCGATCATTCACCATATTTTTATCTCTCCAAATTGGGAATAGGAAGGGATCAATATAAAAAAAAAAAAAAAAATTCTCTCACTTGAAAAATCATTACCCACCTCTTGTAAAAGAGGATCAGTAAAATAATCATGACCATATCAAGACTGGGAACAAATTTGATATTTTGGCCCCTCGTTCATCAGATCACAAGGTTTCTTTGACGAAATCACACGATCTAGTGGGTTATATATTTATTCATTTAATTAACATTCTTAAGGCTTAAATTTTACATTGAATGTTATTTTTTGATCTCAAGATTCGAGATATTCTGGTCATCCAACCATATATTCTATAATTTGAGATATCCTTAAATGTTGGTCGGCAACATCCATGTCGTTTGTCGGCAGCGGTAGAATATTGGGGTATTAAAAAAATGCGAAGCACCCAAGATATTTCTTTAAACACGAGTTCAACTCGGGGACAAACAGGGGGCTTAAGTCTTTTTTAACTTGTGATCACCCCAAAAATATTTTTAAAACCAAGTGATAAATAATTTTCAAACAGCAACTAATACCTGATTAGTTGTTGGAGATTAAATAACTCTACGTCTTATTTATGGCGCATATCTGATAAAAATTTGTACATCTCACACACGTGTGGCACAAAAATATTATTTCATATTTTGAAATTTTTATGTTGATACATATCATATATTGATTGGATGAGTAAATTATTCTCATGACTAATCAATTCAGCCTACACATATGGTAGAGCAAAATATTAATTTTTACAGGCACAAGATTCAATGCCGACGAATGCTGAAGCACATCCATTCGGATGCATATTATATATTCATCTCATCATGGAGCTCAACGAGATACTTATTCAGTTCTGAAGGAAAAGCTACAATATTTATTATATTTCACCCCCAACGGATAGTTGGTCGGGGTCATTCTTATTTATATTCAGGCCCATATATATTGGCTCAAGCACAAATTATTCTATATATCCCTTGGGATTCATATTCTATATTCATCTCAATATGGAGCTCGGCGAGATACTTATTATCATATTCAGTTCTGAGGAGAACTATAACATTTATTATATTTCACCCCCAACGAATTGTTGGTCGGGGTAATTCTTATTTATATGCAGGCCCAGCAAAGTTCTCGGCCATATTCTTATGTTCTGGAAAATATTATTCTTATTCGGCATTCTGCAATTATGCCTCGACAAGATACTTTTTCAGCTTTAAGGAGAATTACAACATTCATTCGGATAATTCTTATTTATATTCAGGCCTGACAACGTTCTCGGCCATATTCTTATGTTCTGAAAGATCTTATTCTTGTTCGGCATTATATGATTCTACCTCGACGGATCGGCGAGGCACTTTATTATTTTTAATTATTCTTTATATCTATTTGGATGCATATTCTATTCTCATTTCAGCAAGGATGTCTCCAACATTTATTATATCTTATTCAGCTCCAAGGATATCTCCGGAATTTATTATATCTTATTCCCAGCAATCTGTTGGTCATCGCCGAGGAGGTATCCTTCATTTATTATATCTTATTCCCAACAATCTGTTGGTCATAGCCGAGGAGGTATCTTGCATTTATTATATCTTATTCCCAACAATCTGTTGGTCATCGCCGAGGAGGTATCCTGCATTTATTATATCTTATTCCCAACAATCTGTTGGTCAGCGCCGAGGAGGTCTCTAGCATTTATATTATCTTATTCCCAACAAATCTGTTGGTCAGCGCCGAGGAGGTCTCTAGCATTTATATTATCTTATTCCCAACAAATCTGTTGGTCAGCGCCGAGGAGGTCTCTAGCATTTATATTATCTTATTCCCAACAAATCTGTTGGTCAGTGCCGAGGAGGTCTCCAGCATTTATATTATCTTATTCTCAACAATCTGTTGGTCAGCTCCGAGGAAGTCTTCATCATTCATTATCAATTACCACCAACTCCGATTGGTAGATAAAATCCAACTCCGGTTGGTAGACAAAATCCAACTCCGGTTGGTAGATAAAATCCAACTCCGGTTGGTATTGGTCGATAAATCTCATTCAAAGTTCACATTCCACAGTTGGGGGCTTCTATTACAGATATATTTGGTGGCACATTCTTATATCATCATGCAGTCGAGCATCAAATTCAACCCCGACTAATCATCATTCAGGAGTTATTTTTCTTTCTCAAGAATTACTTTTGATATTGAAGTTCAGGAGGAATATTGAAGTTAAGGAGGAATATTGAAGCTCAGGAGGTATATTGAAATTCAAGAGGTGTATTCAGAAAGACATGATGAAAGAAAGCGACAAGTATTCCACCGAGGAACTCTGTCAGACCAGAAATTAGAAGACAAGTTGCCTATATGGAGGCTATATGTAGACGGCTCATCTTGCACTACAGGCTGTGGGGCAGGGATCATTTTGAACAGCCCAGACGAGGTCGACATGGAATACGCCATACGTTTCTAATTCAAAGCTTCTAATAATGAGGTTGAGTATGAGGCCATGATTGCAGGTCTTAATTTGTCAAATACTATGGAGGCACAGCAGGTTATTGTCTTCAGTGATTCTCAATTGATCGTAAACCAAATGTTGGGAGAATAATGAGCCGAAGGAGAATTGATGATCAAGTATCAAGCAAAGGTGATGGAGTTGGTATCAGAGTTTGTTGCTGTTCAAACTGGTAAGAATATCAAGAATGGAGAATGTGAGAGCATACACCTTGGCCCGATTAGCATCAGCTACTCGTACCGAGCTGCGAAGAACGATACCAATTGAAGTATTAGAAAGTCGGAGCATAGATGAAGACCTGACGATGAATATTATTACCCTTGATTTAGGACCATCTTGGATGGATCCCATCGGAGCATATATTGAGGAGGAAGAATTACCGGAGGATAAGCTCACTGCCAAGAAATGGAAGTTTAAAGCTGCTCGGTATGTACTAATTAATGGTATTCGGAGGATAAGTTCGCTGCCAAGAAATAGAAGTTTAAAGCTGCTCGGGATAATGGTATTCGGAGGATAAGTTCTCTGCCAAGAAATGGAAGTTTAAAGCTGCTCGACGAGGAATTATGGCAGGTTTGCAAAGATGTGTACATCCCTCCGAGGTGAATTGATTAAAGAGATCCATGAAGGGTCCTGTGGAGCCCGTGTAGCAGGTCGAACACTTTTGCAAAAGGTGATGACGCAGGGATAATACTGGCCGACGATGGGAGTTGATTGTATAGCTTATACCAAGAAATGTGACAAGTACCAACGCTTTTCCTCCATCCGAAGAACTTCACAAACATTGTTGACACCCATTATTTATCCTTGGCCATTTTCCATGTGGGGATTGATTTGGTTGGACCATTGCCGACGACTCGAGGAAGATTCAAATACCTCGTCATCGCAGTAGATTATTTTACTTAGTGGATAGAAGCTGAGCCACTTATTGACATGACATACGAGAAGGAAGGTGTACCAATTTGTTTGGAAGAACATCATCTGCCGATATGGTCTCCCTCATGCCTTCATCATAGACCATGGAACACAATTTAAAAACGAGGAGTTTGCTGCCTATTATCATCAGTCAAACATTTTGAAGGTTCATTCAGCGCCAGGATATCCTCAGAGCTAATGGACTAAAAGCTCTAAGGAGCTAAATAGTGCTCTAAGGAGCCAAAAGTGCTATAAGTAGCCAAAAGTGCTCTAAGGAGCCAAAAAGTGCTATAAGTAGCCAACCTCCTTTGGTTAGGAGGACAGCTCTAAGGAGCAAAAGTGCTATAAGTAGCCAACCTCCTTTGGTTAGGAGGACAGCTCTAAGGAGCAAAAGTGCTATAAGTAGCCAACCTCCTTTGGTTAGGAGGACATGCTCTAAGGAGCCAAAAAATGCTCTAAGGAGCCAAAAGCTTTAAGGAGCCAAAAAGTGTACACCAGCATGATCAACTACGGTTGGTAAGATAAAAATATATTCTCACATTACAACTTATGTTGGTCGGGAGGTAAGATTATTACAAAAAGTTCTTTGAAGAACAAAATATTCCAAAATACACCAAGTATAGTTGGTCGAGGATAAAAACCCACTAACTGTAGTTGGTCAACGAGGAAAAATTATTGACCTTAGTTGGTCGGACACTTTTTATGAAATATTTGAAATTGAACCAAGTATGGCTGGTCGGAGATAAAAATCCATCAACTGTAGTTGGTCGACAAACATTATTTATCCACCCTGGTTGGTTGGAAACAGTTTGAACATTTTTATACTCATTACTTTATTATTAAGTGATCGAGCAACGTTACTAATACTTGTAACTTCTTTATTACTAAGTTGGTCGATGAACAACACAATATTGTTATACATATGCACACATGTAAAGTATTTTACAAGACAATAGCAATTAAGATTGCGAATAAAAATGAAAGTCTTTCGTTAAATTCAAAAAACAAAATACATTGAGAATGAAAATGTATACTAACTATTACATTGAGATTCCTATTCTATTGGTTTCTTTTCCTTCTACTTTTGAAACAGGTTCCTCGCCAGCAGGAGGATCATCTAAAATATAAGGGGAGTTTATGAAGTTAAGATCTTTCAACATTCTGATATTCATCACAGATGATCTATCCGAGAAGCATTAGCTCATTCCCGAGAAGCACTTGCTCGTCCCCGAGAAACTCCTGCTCGTCCCCGAGCAGAGGTAGAAATCAAAGTCAACATCAACAGTATTGAGATCTTTGCTACTACTATCCCAACCAATATTGAAGAAGAAGTTATATGAAAATGTTTCGAAGTCCACCACTAGCTCATAGGGGGCAGTAGGTCGGCTGGCAAACCAATCAACATACTTGAAGATTATGACAAGCTACAAGCGGCAGATAATGCACTTTATGTTGAACAAATCAAGAAGGTAGATTAAGAATTTCACGAGCACCGAGCAACATTGCAGAATAAATACTCCATCCTTTCAAGTAACCCATCAAGCATGAAGCATTGGGGGCTTCTGTTGATACCAAATTTAATCTGCTGATGTGGACCAATAATAAGAAGACACGTGTCAATCTACATGGCACAATAACAACGAGGAAGTTTATTTCCCCCGACCAAGTCATGTCCTCTCCGAGCAACGAGGAGGACACCCCGAGGAACTCTATCATCCCGAGATACTCTAAGCACTCCGAGGAACTCTTGATCAACGAGCAACTAAGGCAGTCCGAACTGCATCTCGGCCGTATCATTAATTACCAGACGGACAACTGTTCAACTATTCATTATATTCTTGACGCACACGTTGCATTAAACGTATTACCCTTTCATATGTATTTCATTTAATGTATCGGACCTTTCATGTACAGCCTAAGGGCTATAAATACCTTGTATCATCCTCATTCAAACGGAGGGGAATTTCTTGAGAGAACTTGTAATCAAGAATTCCACAAACACTCAGCAATAACATAACAGTGGACGTAGGCTTTATTCCTAGCCGAACCACTTTAAAAATCTTTGTCTTGTTTATTTATCTGTGATTGAATAATTAGAGCAATCTAGTTTTTTACATCAACAGTCATATTAATATATCCTCTTATTTATACACAAAGGAAGGGAACTATATACCATTCATGGTGGGAGATAGACATCCACCCACATGTGATTTTTATAACATGATAAGTGTATTTCGTTACATTGGCTGACATTTAATGAAATATTTATTGTATACTAGTTAGTGCATACATGCGTGGTATGTTAAAATTTATGTTTTATAAATAATTGAATTATGTTTTATATTGAATGGATGGACCAGTCATTTGTTGGCCATAATGATCGGGAGATGGAAGTTATTCTTCTTATATTGGAAAACTATATTGAGACTAAGAGATTCAATCAAAGTTATGATAAAAAAAAGTTTTGTGTTTGCTATAAACGTGAAGATTTGAGAATGATAAGGAGTAGAGTGTTGTTTAAAACTAATGTATAGAATGGTTTTTGAATGAAAATATTAAACCAAAATCCAAGTGTCAAATAAATTTTTACATAATAAAGTGCATAATTCCTCAATAAACAAAGTAAACCTTTGAGGAAAACTAAAGGTTATGTAATGAAGCTTTAAAATGTAAATAATTTATATAAATTTTATCTCGGAATGGGATTTGAAACAAATAATTAAACAGTTCAACAACTAAAATGATTCGATTTAGGAGATACACATGCATATATGAGATCATAAAAAATAAATATTTATAGAAAAAAATCAAATCAAGTAAAAACAATAAGAATACTTGCCAATCAGGAAATGTTATCACACATTTTCACTCTATATAATATAAAACATTTGAAAGTTTCCTTGAATACAACATGGTTTTTAGTTTTATTCAACAATTAAACAGTCGAATATATCTTCTATATGCGGTTGACTGGTGAACCAAAAAGCGTCCACCATCATGTCTGAAAAGGATAAGACCCCCAATTTTTAAATTCTTAATACAAAGAGTAATTTCCTTTTGAGATGCGGAAGTGAGATGGTTCAATTAAACAATTAACTAATTTTAATATCTTTCCAAATTAAAATTAAACACAACTTAAAGTGAAATTAAATTAATTAACAAATGAATTTTTCACTTTAACATATTAACTCAACCCAAGTCCTAGAAATTTGCCTAAAATATATTTTCAATATAACCAAATTAGGTTAAACCAATTTTATCAAATTAAGTGATGACTTGAATTAAATTAACATAAACATTACCCAAATTAATTTATCACCAAATTAAGTAAGTAGTGATATAAACCAAATTTTATCTTTTTACCTAAGCATGCATCTAAGGTGAATTTTGCAAAAAATAAAATAAACAAATAAATCACTACGCCGCGATGTACGAGAAAAAACCCACAATGGGAAAAAACCTCGGACGACCCTAGCCTTAAGTCCACTAAGTATGGTTTTATAATTACAAGACAAATGACTTACTTCCTTGACTCGACCCCTTTTAAGTCTTGACGCGTCTTCTTGTAAATACCTCCGCTTAGCCGACAACCCCGGAGCTCCACCGAAATATTGGACTCCACCAATGAGACTTTAGAAACACCGTCAACCACACATGGTGCCTTTCACCATATGAGAATGCCGCAACAACAAACAAGACTTATTGTTTGTGGAATGTAGAAGTAAACCCAAACTTATCTTCTTCAAGGTGTAGAGATAAACCGGTGCTAAAACTCCAAGCAAAGTGTATATATTAAGGAACTTGGATAAACTAAACAATTGGGTGTAAACAAAAGTGTTTTAAAGATTTTTTTCTTTGAAAACTAAACGCTCAAAACATGAACTCTTTCCTTTTAGAATTTTGCCCTCAAATTCTCTCTAGGAGATGAAGTAATGTGAAAAGGTTGGTTCAAAAGAGTTGGTTCTCGCACTAAGTAGTTTTGTCAAAAGATAGTGGGGAAAAGAAGTGGGAAAAGTGGAAAAACTGTAAAAAAAAAACGCCCAAAATAACTGTTCCCGCCAAATTTCGTTCGAACGACTTTTCGTTCGAACGAATTTTCTAATAAGGTTCCAGAATGGAAAAAGGAAAATCATCAGAAATCTCATTCGAACGACCTGCAATCTCGTTCGAACGAGATTCCAGTGTGGTTCGAACGACGTGTCACAAAAATGAAATATTAATTTTTAAGCCCAAAACTTTTTATGGAAAGTTCTAAAAAATATTTTCTGAGTAAAACAAAGTCTTTAAAATTAATTTATAAAAATTATAAATTACACCCAATAAAAGTCCAAGCTCCTATATATATATATATATATATATATATAAATTGCATTCATACCTTAGGAGCATTGGAACAATGTTGTTGACGTAGAAATGAGGCACACTAAACTCGGCATTTGATGAAGCTTTAATCTTGGCCGCTACGTCTTCAACAAACACGTCATAGGCTTGAACGGATAAACAAGAACACTATCCTATGACTCCAATGTTTTTGTCCGAAATTGAGCTAACACAACATTGAGACTTAATCGGAGACTTGTGTCCTCACAAATCTCCCCCTTTAGCTATTCCGGGACAAAAACCAACAAAAAAATCCTAAAGGGCCGTCAAGCTCTACTAGACTTAAAACAAATCCCACCCAAAATAAAAAATACATAGCTTGACTAAAAAACCTAAGGATCAATATCTTTGCCGACGATGAAAGTTGCCATTTAGAAGAATTCCTGCACACTTAAGCAAACTATCAAAGGCATAGGAAATATCAATAATATTAAATGCATAAAATAAATACTCCTCTTAAATTAATTCTCCCATTTATCAACTATGATCTACCTAAGACGGTCGCAACTCCCCCTAAGTTAAATCTCCTAAACTTAGATAAGATGGCAATAGGATTAGATATCATTTCTCCCCCTATCATTCTCCCCCTTTTTGTTCAGGAATAGACAAAGGATGAGAGACTAATTTAAACATGATGCTTAGAGTGATAAGAGCATGAAAGTATATAGGCAACAAAAGCATAACTAATCCATATAAAGAATAAGGATACCAACTAAGATGCAAGAAAATGATACCAATAGGATACATAAGTATTAAGCATGTGATATCAACAAAATATGCAACTAAATAGATACCAATCATGAATAAGAAACATGGATGGACTAGAAAGCAAAGCAAAGATAAATAGAATACCTCGTATATAAGTACATAATAAATATCATTAACGCACACACACATATACTAGGTATAAACACCACATATGACACAAAATAAAATAATATTTTCACATTCGTATGGCAAAAATGTGTCATATGAAAACGAAAGTGTTGGGGTGTGAACTAGTAACAATTAAATTTAGACCCAATCACTTAAAACATGTTCACGGAGTTCTCAATTGATTGCTAACTTCATCACATTTGAATATAACCTCATGTGACAATATAGATTGAACTCAATGAATAAACATACACAATGCATACAAGCCTAGAGTTTTGATGATTCTACAAACCAATAGAGTCATGACATTGAAAGTACAACTAGGATAAACGGACATTGTGCAAACCGTTGATATACCATCCAATCTCCCTCAATAAGCATATATTTTTGAATGAATATATCAATTAAAATTAGGCCTTGGAAATTATATTTTTCTTTTTAATACCATATTTTATTTTTAGGCCTTTGGACCACGCATTTCTTTTAGGTCCATTCTAAATGGTGGCTTAATTTTTGCAAAGGACAATAATTCCTTTCGGAGCCCTTCTCCGTGCACATTTATATATAACATTTTTATATCTCACAAATCTCACATGCAACGGATTTTAACATGCACTAGTCCTCCTAGGTCACATAACATGTAGATGACAAGATTGGTAGGAGAACACCTCACAAAGCTCAAATAGTGTAACAACCCGTGTAATTTTTGGATATTTTCAAAATATAGAGGAAAATAAAAATTTTGGTAAAATTGTTTTTATTGCTCAAATATGTTAGATTTTATTTTTAAAGATGAGAATTTCAAACGATTTCGGAATTGGAATTAAAATGGAGTTTTAATTGAATTTTTATTATATAGAAGAGTCCTCAAAATATAAAACTCTCTTAGAGTCCTCAAAACATAAAACTCTAAAGAAAAAAAATATTTAAAAATATTGAACGATCCGATCGAGCTGAATTTTTTTTAACATCTTTCTCTCGTCTTTAGATAATTCTTTGTAAAATTTCATCGAATTCCAACGGTCCGATCGTCTGAAATAAAATATTTAGTGTTTGTATCTGATTAGAACTCTTTTCTTAATCAAACTCTTAATCCTTTATATATCAACTAATTCGTGGCTTGGCTTTTCAAATCATTTTTTCTCAAACTTTTCAACTAGAAGACTTCTAAAAAATTACTCCCTTTCATCTACAAAACTTCACCCCTTACTTATTCAAGATTTGAACCTTAGATTAAAAGGTTTATTTGGTGTTTTCTCGAGTTTAGGCTAGAACGAGATTTAATTATTTTCGCAAGGAGAACGTGATGTTATGAATAGATTTTGAGGCTAAAATTATGTGATAATTCATGTTGGTTCTTTTTGGTGGTTTAAGGTATGGGGTTTTACACAATATGCTTCTTAATCTCGTGAGTATTATTCTCGTTGTTTTCTTGTGATTATTGACTCATATTTGAATTGATAAAGTCATTTGGAAATCTGGAAATATTTATTGGAATCTAATTTTGATTCATGTGGTATTATATTTTGTGTTGAGCATGTTGTCATGAGATTTTAATATGGCACTGAGGTTGGGCACCCGCCAATATTCCTTTTTCCGGATATGCTAAAAAAATGCATAGGCGCGGTATGGTGGTGAGGCCTGGTGACCCGATTAATGTGTTATTGAGAAATTATATTGATATAATTGCTTATAAGATTCGCATTTGATTTGAATATTCGTATTCGTATTGTTACATTTTATTCACCGTTAATATTTGTTGAGCATCTTTTCGGTCGTATTGTGTACTTTCCCATATTTTCTTTTAGTGGCAGGTTAGCGCGGATTTTGTGTCCTTTGGATTTGATTTGGAGATTATTTATTTAGCGTGGATTATTTTAGGAAGAATATTGGAGAATACAAGTTGGAAGAATTGCATTTATTTTGATATATAGAGCATTTGGAGATTTATTTGTTTTCGAGATAGATAGTTGTAATTATTTTGAGAGAATGTTGTACTTTTTTGATGAGATTTGGGATTCGTAGTTCTCTTTTGTTGTTTGGGAATTAGATGCTCTACACCTTGTTATATTGCGAATTAGTTTAGTTTTATCGACAGTGGCGCTCCGTTCGCTCTCCTCGGGCGGGCGGGGTGTTACAAATATAACGTGTGAAGTTAAAATTTCAAGTGAGCTCGTGCATGTGTGAATTGAGGCATATAAAAATAGAATCCATTTAAGCAATACAAAATCCAACTACTCCATGTAAGCATGGTAAAGAACAAAAAAAGGATTGACAATCTAAACCAAAAGTTCCAGCCATATGGAAGAGAAAAAGAAGGGATTCTAACACAAGTGTATGCCACATAGAGTGTGTCAAACTAAAATACAAATAATTTTTTTTTGAGTTTTTGACAATTTTTAACCAAAAAAATAAAAATATGTACTCAAAATACAAAAAAAAAAATCATTTGTATTTTTCATTAAGCCTAAATTATAAAGAATGGTAAACAAAAATCTTTTTGTATTTTTCATTTAATGCAAACTAAAATGAAAGAAATATAATACAAAAGATAAACAAAAATCATTATTCTAGCATGTGATTAAGTATGGAGCATAGACTAGAAAATGATTAAAGCGAGCATACATTTAGCATGATAATATAGCATGTAGCACAAAAGCTAAAGTATGCAAATAAAACTAACACATTCAGCCTTTAGATTTTGCAAGGGAGGAAGCATGTGAAAGTAAATGAGAATCAAAAACCATATCTTATAAATCTACTAAGTCGGATCTCCTAACCTAAACTAATGACTAGTCACTATCTCGGGGTGTAGGAATCTTGGCTACCTCGGTGGCCTTACATTGGGATTTTCTAGGACCTCGTTTAAGATCAAATTTTTTTTTTCCTAAGATGACCTTTTCGACCACAATGTGAGCACCTAAAGACTCGACGAAAAGACTTACCTAAGGAATGATCTCTAAAAGCTTTCCTATGCGATTCTCCTAAAACATTGGTTTTGACTTTATCAGATAATTCATTACATGTATCTAAGCCTAAACCACAAGTGTCATTTTTAATTTGGACCGTTCCTAATATCTTATCTAATTTCTCCGACCGATACTCCAAATCAAATTTGACTTTACTTGAGTCTTTTAATTTATTTTCTAAATCTAAAATGTTAGACTCTAATAAAACATTTCTCTCTTCAAACTCGAGAAGCTCCTTTTTCGTTGACTCCATTAAACCTCTAAGGCTATCTCTCTCGCCTTCTATATATTCAAGCTTCTCTCGAAGAGTTCTCTCACGTGTCCTAAGGTCTTCAACCAACACACTATCATCAACGACCTTGACACGCTCTTTTAAACAAGCTTCTAACTTCAAATTAGCACTTTTTAATTTAATAGATTCTTCATAAAGTTCTTACAAAGCATTTTGAAGTTCACTCACATCAACCTCTTCTTCATTTTAACTCTCTCTTTCTTCTCCACTCGCACTACTATAAAAAATAAGGGAATCATAAACTTTGACCTTGGAAGTGTCATATGTTAAAATTTCATCAATATAAGAGTGCTCACTATCACTCACTTGAC
This sequence comes from Sambucus nigra, assembly GCA_949130495.1. Classification (NCBI taxonomy): domain Eukaryota; kingdom Viridiplantae; phylum Streptophyta; class Magnoliopsida; order Dipsacales; family Adoxaceae; genus Sambucus; species Sambucus nigra. Next base: position 307,831,909 of record OX422221.1, on the reverse strand, counting down.
TAGCCATAAAAGCCACAAAGTTAGGCTTAGTGGGGGACGGGTCCCTCTTCATTATCACTATCACTATCACTAAGGGTTGTATTAGAAGAAATTGGTTGCTTACCATCTCTCCTTAGTTTAGTGGGGCACTCTTTTGCCCTATGGCCATACCCTTTACAACCAAAACACCTATTTGACTCGTCCCTATTTAAATTTTCATTAATAGTTTTAGGGATCTTCTCGGCTTTGTCATGCGTAGATTTTTTAAATTTCTTAAAATCATTTTTAAATATATCTTTGTTAAATTTAAGAAAATTTTGAAACTTTCTAGCAAACATAGCCATGTTTCCCGAGTCACTATCACTATCACTATCACTATCACTCTCTACTACTTATTTTTCCTCCTTTCGGGCTTTCAAAGCAACGCCCTTTTCTATTTTCTTTTCAGTTTTGGAGGGAAACATGTCTAGTTCATAGGTTTGTAAATCACCCACGAGCTCTTCTAATTTCGTAGAGGCTAAAGTGGGTAAAGAATTTAACACGATCAGCTTAGGAATAAATCTATCGGGTAGGGACCTTAAAATTTTCTTTACTACTCGGTTGTCGGGTATTTTCTCTCCCAAATTAAAAGATGAATTAACTATATCGAAAAGTCTAGCATAAAATTCATCAAAAGTTTCTTTTTCATTCATTTTGATGGTTTCAAATTGAGTGGTGAGGTTTTGGAGTTTCGAAGCCTTAACGACATTAGTTCCTTTATGAGTGAGTTATAAAATATCCCAAGCCTTTTTAGCGGTTTCACACGTCATAATGCGACAGAATTCATCCGGTGTGACCACGTTAAACAAGACATTTAAACCTCGGGAATTAAAATTAGATAGTTTAAATTCATTCTCACTCCATCTATCGGCGGGTTTGGGAACACACTCATTATCTATTAAATGTGTAGGTGGGGACCACCCGTTAACAACAGACAATCAAACTCTCTCGTCGATAGATTTTAATGCCGATTTCATCCGCGCTTTCCAATACGCGTAATTAGAACCATCGAAAATAGGAAATTTTGAAAATGGGGAAAATTCTATTTTTGTCAAAAATATTTAAGGGATCTTAAAGGCAATAATTTAGCGATCCCGCTCTGATACGAATTTGAAAAGAATAGGACCCCCAATTTTTAAATTCTTAATACAAAAAGTAATTTCCTTTTGAGATGCAGAAGTGAGATGGTTCAATTAAACATATTAACTAATTTTAATTTCTTTTCAAATTAAAATTAAACATAACTTAAAGCGAAATTAAATTAATTAACAAATGAATTTTTCACTATAACATATTAACTCAACCCAAGTCCTAAAAATTTGCCTAAAATATATTGTCAATATAACCAAATTAGGCCAAACTAATTTTATCAAATTAAGTGATGACTTGAATTAAATTAACATAAACACTGCCCAGATTAATTTAGCACCATATTAAGTAAGTAGTGATATAAACCAAATTTTATCTTTTTACCTAAGCATGCATCCAAGGTGAATTTTGCAAAAAATAAAATAAATAAATAAATCACTACGTCGCAATGTACGAGGAAAAACCCACAACGGGAAAAAACCTCGGACGACCCTAGCCTTAAGTCCACTAAGTATGGTTTTACAATTACAAGACAGATGACTTACTTCCTCGACTCGACCCCTTTCAAGCCTTGACGCGTCTTCTTATAAACACTTTCGCCTAGTCGAACCTTGGACTTCACCAATGAGACTCTAGGAACACCGTCAACCATACATAGTGCCTTTCACCATGTGAGAATGCCGCAACAACAAACAAGACTTCTTCTTTGTGGGATGTATAAGCAAACCCAAACTTCTTTTCTTCAAGGTGTAAAGATAAACCGGTGCCAAAACTCCAAGCAAAGTATATATATTAAGGAACTGTAATACCCCGTATTTTTATTGATATTTATTTGTGGGATTAATTAAATTAAATGGGAATTAATTGAGAATTAACCCGGATAAAATACTAACGAGATGTGAGTTGGTATTTGATTATAATGTGTATACACATGATGTTATATGAATATTGAAAATATTGAAATTGTCGCGAGGCTGAAATACGGCAATTTAGAAAATTTAGTTGGGACGCACGTGACAGTCGCGTCAGGAATGTAATTATTTGAATTAAAAAGTGAATTTTATTTTTATCAACTGTATGGTCATTTTGAGTGCGCCAACGAGTCCGGAAGGGTCGAAATAGTCAGAAAACACTAGCCGGGAGTTAAGTTTGGGTCCCGGGGCATTTTTAGGCCATACCGACAACCCAAAAGGGTAGTTTGGTAATTTCGGAATTTTAGGAATTAAAACCCACGAAAATTAGAAGTTAAAATCTGATTTAGTCCTTACCCACTAAACCCACTAACAAAACTAAATGACTTAATGGGCTACGGGAGTTATTGGAAGAAATTTTAAGAGGTTCCTAAGGCAACCTCTAAACCACCATTGTCATCTTGGAGAAGAACTTGTAGAGAGAGAAAGAGAGAGGAGAATTCTGCAGAGAGAGAGAGAGAGCAATTCAACCTTCTTCAACCAACAACAAAAATCTGAAGAACGTAAGGCAAGTGGTTTAATTACGTTAATTTCAAGCGAATGCTTCTTCCATGCTTAGAAATTGATATAATTGCATTGTATTGGGAGACTTATAAAAACCCATGTAACTTGAGTTATAAAATCATGTTTTGATAAAGAGATTGCATGTAGAATTATGTTTGGACGATTATATTGTTAGAAATACATCTTGTATATTACAAAAACGGATTTAATTGTGGATATTGATGACTTTAATTTTCTAGGGTTCATATTCATAAGGGTTGGGGGAATATTGGGAGATTTGATAATTGGGTGTTGTTTAGGGAGACTTGACCCCATAAATATGTTAAAATACGACCTGAGTATGTTTAGGAATGATTAGGAACCTTAAAACACTGTTGGGATGATGTTTGAATGAGTTTTGAGAAGAGAAAGTTGGAGGAAAAATGAATTTAGGAATTCTGGGCTCGAAACTGTCACCTCGTTAGAAGACCTGCCCAGGTCGTTCGAACGAGATCGTTCGAACGAGCTTCTAACGAGTTGACAGTTTGCCTTCTAACGAGTTGGATGTTCATTAAATGCCCACTTCGTTCGAACAAACTCTCGTTCGAACGACCTCGTTCGAACGAGACTTCTAACGAGTTGACAGATTGGCCTTTTTGGCCTGATTTGATTTCTAGTGTCCCGTAACCTTGTTTAATTGTAGAGATAACATTCACTTGATGACTAATTGATATAGTTAGGATATTCGGGACATATTGAGGAGTAAAATATAGAAGAATGATTTGAACCAAATGAAATTGGTGGATTAGGACGCGAGTGACTAATCACGATGCGAGGATAATTAATGACTTGAATACATATAAACCGGGGACATATGATTTGTGTGACATTAAAAGTTGGTATAAGAATGAGAAGTATACCACTAATAAATTATTGTAATTACTAAGATGTGTGTATGCTTAGTATATGTATATGATTTTATGTGTATGACATACCTACCATACTTGCTATCACGGGAGGTTTGCGTTCGCTTAGGGCCATCTAATCTTTGTGTGCCTACGGGGGGATTTAGATTGGTACCTCGAGAACATAGGTCAGAGAAGGAATTATTGGGAAGTTAATAAGACTGCTGATCATGGGAGCGTAGGTATGTGCGTGACCCATGTGATGTGACTGTGTTCACCTCCATTGTTTGTGATTGTTGTTATCTGAGAACGATTCCTGAGAGATTCGGAATGTGTGATCCTTATGTACGTGATGTACCGGGATGGATAGCAGAGTATGTGTGCACCGCAGCTTAGTCTCGGGGTACTTGTATTGTATATTTATGACGTGAATAATAAACACTTAAATAATGAGAACTTTCATGTTGGTATTGTGAGTATAATTATGGTAACGCTTTGAGAAATAAAAAGGGATAACCTGTAGTGAATTGTATTGCTAATAAATGAGAATCCGAGTTTAAGTAAAGCCCTCTATTTAATTGATAACATTAGAATGTATAATGGGAATCGAGTATAAAGGGGTAGAACTTATGACGGTTTAGTTAGATATGAATGTCACTCAGATGGGTACGGTACGTTAGGAGTGCACAATTAGTCGAGAGGTGAGTATTTCATGTGAGTGCACGTCCTAACATGTATTTTGCATTCATTGTTTTAATGTTATTAAAGCACTTGCTGTTTTTAAAATACTCTCCACTTTCGGGCTCTGACCCGTTTGCTTTCAAATCTATTTTTTTTGTAAAAACCTTTTAGGTGCCCAGCCACAAGGACACCATGCATAGTATTTCCAATCAGGTGACGAGCTGTAGCTGTTGTGGAAGTTACAGGGCCTTGCTAGTAGACGCTTCTTTTGTCTTGACTCTATCCAGTTTTCATCATTTGTAGGGCATGTCGCCCATTTCTATTAGAGACATTTCATAATTCAGTTATTCAGATTTTTGGCATGTAATTAATTCAGGATACACTATTTTGTTCTTTTCAGTTGTGGGATTGTTGTGAGGAGTTTCCTTCCGGACTTATTATTATTTGTTGGTTACTGTATTGAGACTTTATGGTGTATGGTTATGATATTCTTTCATAATTCTTTTATTGTATGTTGATCAGACTTAATTTAAAATTTGACATCTTACTTTCTAAATACTAGGTGGTTAGTAATGATTAAAATGTTTTCGACAGTGATGCTGTTAACTGGACCAACTTGACATTTTGTATTAATTTAATAAAGGAGTAGCTACCCGGTATTTAATTAGTCGGGGTGTCACAGGTGGTATCAGAGCATCAGGTTCTAGTGTCCTTTAGGATTTGTACGGCTTGTTATGTTTCCGCTGAGCTTTCTTTGATGTAGAGCCCTATATTTTAGGACTGTTGTATTCTTTTGTGTATGCTACGCTCTTCAGCTATTTTGAGATAATAACTGCAAGCTTATAAGACTTTACTCTCATTTCAGATGCCTCCACGACGTGTGCAGCGAGTTCCTAGGGATGCACAGCCCGAGCCACAGCCAGCACCAGTACAGGGCACCATGAATGCCGCCGAGGTTGAAGCTATTGTAGCCCAATCGGTAAATGCCGCCCTAGACGTTGTACAGCAAGCACACCCCAGGTGTCGGTAGCCGCGCCAGTTCAGGCACATGCATTCCCGTCTGCTTTTGAACGCGTTCGTGATGCTTTTCAGAAAGCACACCCTCCGGAGTTCGCAGGTAGCTCCGATGTCGTGGTATCTAGTCAGTGGAGGAAATATATTCAGAGGCACTTGAGGATGTATGAGTGCACCGATGTTCAGAGGCAGATACTAGCTACTTTCAAGCTAGAGGGATCTGCATTGCAGTGGTGGGAGTCTATTACCACCGTGGAGGAGAGAGATACTCTCACGATACAGGAGTTTTGGGTGCGGTTCGACCGCAAGTATTTTCCGTCAGCTGTTCACACGGAAATGAGGAGGAAGTTAATGAATCTCAGGCAGGAGGGAAGGACTGTGGCCGAGTATGAGGCCGAATTCACTAATTTACTTAACATTGTTCCAGATGAAATACCGACAGAAGAAAAGAAGATCCAGAAGTTCACCGATGGATTGACATGGAGGATCCGTCAGCATTTGTTAGGGAACCTTTCGTTGGCCACTTATTCTGACGCGGTTAACGCTGCACTGTTACACTGCCAGGATCATCGCTTTCACATGGCTGAGAGCAAGAGGTCAGGAGAGTCCAACCATCAGGGCAGGACTGGGGAAAATGGTGCCAGTGGGGCACAATCTGCTCAGGGACAGAGGCAGGGTGACCAGGGTTCCCAGCAGGGGGATCATAAGAGATTCAGATCGGGGAATTTTAGAAGTGGACAGGGAGGTTTCAGGCAGGGCCATCAAGGTCCGAACGGCCATCAGGGCCAACAGGGTCAGAACGGTCAGCAGCAGTAGTTTCAGCAGGGCCAGCATGGCCAGGGGAGGAATGGTAACGACCACCAAGGCCGAGGGCAGCAGGGACAGCGAGGGGGAAACTTCCAGGGGAAGTGTTATATTTGTGGCAAGACTGTCCACAAATGCCAGGATTGTCCTGATAGGGGCAAGGCCCCGCAACAGCAGCAGCAGGGTGCTCGACAGGAGCCGCAGAGGCCTATGTTTCCCGCCGCCCTCCCAGCACCACCACAGATGGCAGCACTACCACCCATTCCAGCGGTCCCAGTTCAGCAGGGACAACTTCAGTATGGGAGAGTGTATCAGCTTCAGCATGCCGCAGCCCCACAGAATCCGCCAGCTATTGAGGGTATGTTCTCTATTCAGGGGACTATGGGGCGTATTTTGTTTGACACGGGGGCCACACATTGTTTCATTGCTATGAGATTTGCACGCACCATTGGGTTGTTAGACACCGTCGAGAGTATGGTTACTTGTGTAGATTCACCGTTGAGTAGGGGTTCCGTGATTTTCCTTATTTGTAGAGGTGTGGGTATAGAGATCGGGAGGTTTACTTTACCCGCTGATATGTTAGTATTAGAGATGACCGAGTATGATGCCATTATTGGTATGGATTGGCTAGTTGCGTACCGAGCCATGATTGACTGTTTTAGTAGGAGTATTATCTTTGCCATTCCCAGGCAGGAGATATTTTTAGTGGCGATGCCTCGCCCTGAGGGAGGATCGTCCACTCACTTGTATTATATAGAGGAGGAGACCTCTAAGGAAGTGGTGATACCACTTGATTCGATTCCGATTGTTCGAGAGTTTGCCGATGTATTTCAGGATATACCTGGATTACCTCCGAGTAGAGAGATAGATTTTATGATCGATTTGACGCCGGGCACTCGGCCTATTGCCCGCGCACCTTACCGTATGGCTCCAGCTGAGATGAGAGAGTTACGGGATCAGATTGAGCAGTTGTTGGGTCAGGGGTTTATACGGAGGAGTACTTCGCCGTGGGGTGCCCCTGTGTTATTCGTAAAGAAGAGGGATGGATCGTTGAGGTTGTGTGTGGATTACCGGGAGTTGAATAAGGTCACGATACGGAATAAGTATCCGTTTCCCCGAATCGATGACTTATTCGACCAGTTGAGAGGAGCTTCTTTCTTCTCAAAGATTGATTTGCGATCGGGATACCATCAGTTGCGTATCAGGGAAGAGGACGTCTCGAAGACTGCTTTCTTAACGAGATATGGTTCCTACGAGTTTCGAGTTATGCCTTTTGGTTTGACCAATGCTCCAGCCGTGTTTATGGACTTGATGAATAGGGTGTTCAGAGAATTCCTAGATCAGTTCGTCATTGTCTTCATTGATGACATTCTGGTTTACTCCCAGACAGAGGAGGAGCACGCCGAGCATTTGAGGCAGGTTTTGCAGACGCTACGCCAGAACGAGCTGTATGCAAAGTATGAGAAGTGCGGTTTTTGGCTGAAGGAGGTTCAGTTTTTGGGGCATATTATTTCCGACCGGGGGATATCTGTTGATTCGGGGAAGGTATCCGCGGTGAGGGAGTGGGGACAGCCCACGACACCGACTGAGATCCGTAGTTTCTTGGGCCTAGCAGGATACTACATGAGGTTTATTCGGGGTTTCTCAAAGATAGCGGGTCCTTTGACACATCTGACTCGTAAAGGTGTGCCGTTCATTTGGAGTGATGTCTGTCAGTTGGCATTCGATGAGTTGAAGGACAAGTTAACCTCAGCACCTGTGTTAGCATTGCTGAGACCGGGAGTTGAGTATCTAGTTTACACCGATGCGTCCTTATAAGGACTTGGAGGTGTATTGCAGCAGGAGAGTCAGGCCATAGCTTATGCTTCCCGTAAGCTTAAGCCTCACGAGAAGAATTACCCCACTCATGATTTGGAGTTAGCGGCAGTTGTATTTGCCCTTCGGATTTGGAGACATTACCTTTTGGGGGAGAAGTTTCGATTGTTCACAGACCACAAGTCCCTACAGTACCTATTCACGCAGAAGGAGTTAAATATGCGGCAGCGAAGGTGGCTTGAGTTTGTGAAGGATTATCAGTTCGATATCCAATATCACCCAGGGAAGGCTAACGTGGTAGCTGACGCGTTGAGCTGTAGGCCAGTAGATGAGGTGGCAGGGGTGTGGAAGGCAAGTGGAAGGAGTTGGGACACCAGGATGCAGTGGCCCGATCGTTCATGTCTGTGATGACTGTTATACCGCATATTGTCACGAAGGTGGTACAGGCACAGGCACAGGCAAATGACTCGTTCTGTCAGGAACAGATAGCTCGATTACTAGCAGAGGGAGCCGAGTCCTATACCGTTAGCTCAAACGGGGGATTACGCTTCAATGGGAGACTGGTAGTTCCGGAAGGGGAGGAATTGCGACATGAGGTGATGGCAGAGTCGCACGGCTCACGGTTCGCGGTACATCCCGGTGGAGACAAAATGTACCAAGACATGAGACGTCAGTATTGGTGGAGCGGGATGAAGAGAGATATTGCCGTGTTTGTTGCTAAATGCGCCACTTGTCAGCTGGTAAAAGTGGACCATCAGAGACCGACAGGACTTCTACAGCCATTAGAGGTCCCGATGTGGATGTGGGAGAGCATCTCCATGGACTTTATCACGGGGTTACCTACGTCACAGAGGGGTCACGGCTCCATTTGGGTAATTGTGGACAGGTTGACCAAAGTTGCTCATTTTCTACCCGTAAGGATAGACTACACTACGGGACAGTATGCCCAGCTTTTTATTGCAGAAATAGTGAGACTTCACGGTGTGCCCCTAAATATCGTGTCTGACCGAGACAAGATATTTGTTTCACGGTTTTGGGAGAGTTTTCAGGAGGCCATGGGAACGGATTTGCGGTTGAGTACGGCATATCACCCGCAGACCGATGGGCAAACCGAACGTACAAATCAGATGTTGGAGGACATGTTGCGTATGTGCATCATTGATTTTGGAGGTGGATGGGAGCAGTATCTTTCACTGGTGGAGTTTGCTTACAACAACTCCTACCAGTTCACCATTGGCATGGATCCATTTGAGGCATTGTACGGTAGACCTTGTCGTTCACCAGCATGTTGGTTGGAGGTGGGGGACAGCAAACTACTTGGGCCAGAAGTGATTCAGGATACTTCGGCGAGGATAGAATTGATATGGAGTCGCATTCGGGTAGATCAAGATCGGCAGAAGAGCTATGCTGATGCGAAGAGGTTCTTCAGGGAGTTCCAAGTGGGGGACCAGGTTTTACTCAGAGTATCTCCTATGAAGGGGATTATGCGATTTGGGAAGAAGGGGAAGTTGGCACCGAGATACGTGGGACCATTTCCTATTATCGAGCGGATTGGGTCTGTTGCGTATAGACTTGGGTTACCGGAGCATTTACACAGGATTCATGATGTGTTTCATATTTCCTCGCTAAGGAAATATCTTAGAGATGATTTGGTTCATTCTCACATTGCTTTGGAGGACATCGATCTCCAGCCCGATAGCTCCTACGAGGAGGGGTCGATTGCTATTTTGGACCGAAGTGAGCGGAAACCGCGGTCAAAGATAGTTTCGTTAGTGCGTGTTCAGTGGCGACATCATAATGTCGAGGAGTCCACATGGGAGTGCGAGGATGAGATGCGCAAACGTTATCAAGAGTTATTTTTACCAGGTATTTTCTAGTTCCAAATTTCGGGATGAAATTCTGTTATTAGGGGGGGAGTATGTAATACCCCGTACTTTTATTGATATTTATTTGTGGGATTAATTAAATTAAATGGGAATTAATTAAGAATTAATCCGGATAAAATACTAACGAGATGTGAGTTGGTATTTGATTATAATGTGTATACATATGATGTTATATGAATATTGAAAATATTGAAATTATCGCGAGGTTGAAATACGGCAATTTAGAAAATTTAGTTGGGACGCACGTGACAGTCGCGTCAGGAATGTAATTATTTGAATTAAAAAGTGAATTTTATTTTTATCAACCGTATGGTCATTTTAAGTGTGCCAACGAGTCCGTAAGGGTCGAAATAGTCAGAAAACACTAGCCGGGGGTTTAGTTTGGGTCCCGGGGAATTTTTAGGCCATACCGGCAACCCAAAAGGGTAGTTTGGTAATTTCGGAATTTTGGGAATTAAAACCCACGAAAATTAGAAGTTAAAATCTGATTTAGTCCTTACCCACTAAACCCACTAACAAAACTAAATGACTTAATGGGCTACGGGAGTTATTGGAAGAAATTTTAAGAGGTTCCTAAGGCAACCTCTAAACCACCATTGTCATCTTGGAGAAGAACTTGTAGAGAGAGAAAGAGAGAGGAGAATTCTGCAGAGAGAGAGAGAGCAATTCAACCTTCTTCAACCAACAACAAAAATTTGAAGAACATAAGGCAAGTGGTTTAATTACGTTAATTTCAAGCGAATGCTTCTTCCATGCTTAGAAATTGATATAATTGCATTGTATTGGGAGACTTATAAAAACCCATCTAACTGGAGTTATAAATTCATGTTTTGATAAAGAGATTGCATGTAGAATTATGTTTGGACGATTATATTGTTAGAAATACATCTTGTATATTACAAAAACGGATTTAATTGTGGATATTGATGACTTTAATTTTCTAGGGTTCATATTCATAAGGGTTGGGGGAATATTGGGAGATTTGATAATTGGGTGTTGTTTAGGGAGACTTGACCCCATAAATATGTTAAAATACGACCTGAGTATGTTTAGGAATGATTAGGAACCTTAAAACACTGTTGGGATGATGTTTGAATGAGTTTTGAGAAGAGAAAGTTGGAGGAAAAACGAATTTAGGAATTCTGGGCTCGAAACTGTCACCTCGTTAGAAGACCTGCCCAGGTCGTTCGAACGAGCTCGTTCGAACGAGCTTCTAACGAGTTGATAGTTTGCCTTCTAACGAGTTGGATGTTCATTAGATGCCCACTTCGTTCGAACGAACTCTCGTTCGAACGACCTCGTTCGAACGAGACTTCTAACGAGTTGACAGATTGGCCTTTTTGGCCTGATTTGATTTCTAGTGTCCCGTAACCTTGTTTAATTGTAGAGATAACATTCCCTTGATGACTAATTGATATAGTTGGGATATTCGGGACATATTGAGGAGTAAAATATAGAAGAATGATTTGAACCAAATGATATTGGTGGATTAGGACGCGAGTGACTAATCACGATGTGAGGATAATTAATGACTTGAATACATATAAACCGGGGACATATGATTTGTGTGACATTAAAAGTTGGTATAAGAATGAGAAGTATACCACTAATAAATTATGGTAATTACTAAGATGTGTGTATGCTTAGTATATGTATATGATTTTATGTGTATGACATACCTACCATACTTGCTATCACGGGAGGTTTGCGTTCGCTTAGGGCCATCTAATCTTTGTGTGCCTACGGGGGGATTTAGATTGGCACCTCGAGAACATAGGTCAGAGAAGGACTTATTGGGAAGTTAATAAGACTGCTGATCATGGGAGCGTAGGTATGTGCGTGACCCATGTGATGTGACTGTGTTCGCCTCCATTGTTTGTGATTGTTGTTATCTGAGAACGATTCCTGAGAGATTCGGAATGCGTGATCCTTATGTACGTGATGTACCGGGATGGATAGCAGAGTATGTGTGCACCGCAGCTTAGTCTCGGGGTACTTGTATTGTATATTTATGACGTGAATAATATATGCTTAAATAATGAGAACTTTTATGTTGGTATTGTGAGTATAATTATGGTAACGCTTTGAGAAATTAAAAGGGATAACCTGTAGTGAATTGTATTGCTAATAAATGAGAATCCGAGTTTAAGTAAAGCCCTCTATTTAATTGATAACGTTAGAATGTATAATGGGAATCGAGTATAAAGGGGTAGAACTTATGACGGTTTAGTTAGATATGAATGTCACTCAGATGGGTACGGTACGTTAGGAGTTCACAATTAGTCGAGAGGTGAGTATTTCATGTGAGTGCACGTCCTAACATGTATTTTGCATTCATTGTTTTAATGTTATTAAAGCACTTGCTGTTTTTAAAATACTCTCCACTTTCGGGCTCTGACCCGTTTGCTTTCAAATCTATTTTTTTTGTAAAAACCTTTTAGGTGCCCAGCCACAAGGACACCATGCATAGTATTTCCAATCAGGTGACGAGCTGTAGCTGTTATGGAAGTTACAGGGCCTTGCTAGTAGACGCTTCTTTTGTCTTGACTCTATCCAGTTTTCATCATTTGTAGGGCATGTCGCCCATTTCTATTAGAGACATTTCATAATTCAGATTTTTGGCATGTAATTAATTCAGGATACACTATTTTGTTCTTTTCAGTTGTGGGATTGTTGTGAGGAGTTTTCCTGCGGACTTATTATTATTTTTTGGTTACTGTATTGAGACTTTATGGTGTATGGTTATGATATTCTTTCATAATTCTTTCATTGTATGTTGATCAGACTTAATTTAAAATTTGACATCTTACTTTCTAAATACTAGGTGGTTAGTAATGATTAAAATGTTTTCGACAGTGATGCTGTTAACTGGACCAACTTGACATTTTGTATTAATTTAATAAAGGAGTAGCTACCCGGTATTTAATTAGTCGGGGTGTCACAGGAACTTGGATAAACTAAACAATTGGGTGTAAACAAAAGTGTTTTAAAGATTTTTTTCTTTGAAAACTAAACACTCAAAACATGAACTATTTCCTTTTAATATTTCGCTCTTAAATTCTCTCTAGGAGATGAAGGAATGTGAAAAAGTTAGTTCAAAAGAGTTGGTTCTTGCACTAAGTAGTTCTATCAAAAGATAGTGGGGAAAAGAAGTGGGGAACGTGGAAAAACTGTCAAAAACGCCCAAAATAACTTTTCCTGCCAAATTTCATTCGAACGACTTTTCGTTCGAGGTTCCAAAATGGAAAAAGTAAAATCGTCAGAAATCTCGTTCGAACGACCTGGCAATCTCGTTCGAATGAGATTCTAGTGTGGTTCGAACGACGTGTCAGAAAAATAAAATATTAATTTTTAAGCCTAAAACTTATTATGAAAAGTTCTAAAAAATATTTTCTGAGTAAAACAAAGCCGTTAAGATTGATTTATAAAAATTATAAATTACACCCAATAAAAGTCCAAGCTCCTATATATATAAAAATTGCATTCATACCTTAGGAGCATTGGAACAATGTTGTTGACGTAGAAACGAGGCACACTAAACTCGACATTTGATGAAGCTTTAATCTTGGCCGCTACGTCGTCAACAAACACGTCATAGGCTTGAACGGATAAACAAGAATACTATCCTATGACTCAAATGTTTTTATCCGAAATTGTGTCAACACAACATTGAGACTCAATCGGAGACTTTTTCTTCACAAATCTCCCCCTTTGGCTATTCCGGGACAAAAACCAACAAAAAAAATCCTAAAGGGACGTCAAGCTCTACTAGACTTAAAATAAATCCCACCCAAAATAAAAAATACATAGCTTGACTCAAAAACCCAAGGATCAATATCTTTGCCGACGATGAAATTTGCCATTTAGAAGAATTCCTGCACACTTAAGCAAACTATCAAACACATAGGGAATATCAAGAATATTAAATGCATAAAAGAAATACTCCCCCTAAATTAATTCTCCCATTTATCAACTATGATCTACCTAAGAAGGTCACGACTCCCCCTAAGTTAAATCTCCTAAACTTAGATAAGATGACAATAGGATTAGATACCATTTCTCCTCCTATCATTCTCCCCCTTTTTGTTCAGGAATAGACAAAGGATAAGAGACTAATTTAAACATGATGCTTAGAGTGATAAGAGCATGAAAGCATATAGGGAACAAAAGCATAACTAATCCATATAAAGAATAAGGATACCAACTAAGATGCAAGAAAATGATATCAATAGGATACATAAGTGTTGATGAATATCAACAATAAGTATTAAGCATGTGATATCAACAAAATATGCAACTAAATAGATACCAATCATGAAGAAGAAGCATGGATGGACTAGAAAGCAAAGCAAAGATAAATAGAATACCTCGTATATGAATACATAATAAATATCATTAACGCACACGCACATATACTAGGTATAAACACCACATATGAAACAAAATAAAATAATCTTTTCACACTCGTATGGCAAAAATGTGTCATATGGAAACGAAAGTGTTGGGGTATGAACTAGTAACAATTAAATTTAGACCCAATCACTTAAAACATGTTCACGGAGTTCTCAATTGATTGCAAACTTCATCACATTTGAATATAACCTCATATGACAATATAGATTCAACTCAATGAATAAACATACACAATGCATACAAGCCTAGAGTTTTAATGATTCTACAAACTAATAGAGTCATGATATTGAAAGTGCAACTAGGATAAACGGACATTGTGCAAACCGTTGATATACCATCCAATCTCCCTCAATAAGCATATATTTTTGAATGAATATATCAATTAAAATTAGGCCTTGGTAATTATATTTTTCTTTTTAATGCCATATTTTATTTTTAGGCCTATTGACCATGTATTTCTTTTAGGTACATTCTAAACGGTGGCTTACTTTTCGCAAAGGTTAATAATTCCTTTTGGAGCCCTTCCCCATGCACATTTATATATAACATTTTTATATCTCACAAATCTCACATGCAACGGATTTTGACATGCACTAGTCCTCCTAGGTCACATAACATGTAGATGACAAGATTGGTAGGAGAAAACCTTACAAAGCTGAAATATAACATGTGAAGTTAAAATTTCAAGTGAGCTCATGCATGTGTGAATTGAGGCATATAAAAATAGAATCCATTTAAGTAACACAAAATCCAACTACTCCATGTAAGCATGGTAAATAACATAAAAAGGATTGACAATCTAAACCAAAAGTTCTAACCAAATGGAAGCGAAAAAGAAGGGATTCTAACACAAGTGTATTCCACATAGAGTGTGTCAAACTAAAATGCACACAATTTTTTTTTGAGTTTTTGACAATTTTTAACCAAAAAAAATAAAAATATGTACTCAAAAGACAAACAAAAATCATTTGTATTTTTCATTAAGCCTAAATTATAAAGAATGAAACACAAATGATAAACAAATTTTTTTGTATTTTTCATTTAATGCAAACTAAAATGAAAGAAATATAATACAGAAGATAAACACAAATTATTATTCTAACATGTGATTAAGCATGGAGCATAGACTAGAAAATGATTAAAGCGAGCATACATTTAGCATGATAATATAGCATGTAGCACAAAAGCTAAAGTATGTAAATAAAACTAACACATTCAACCTTTAGATTTTGCAAGAGAGGAAGCATGTGAAAGTAAATGAGAATAAAAAACCTTATCTTGTAAAGCTACCAAGTCGGATCTCCTAACCCAAACTAATGATGAATGACTATCTCGAAGTGTAGGAATCTTGGCTACCTCGGTTTCCTTACATTGGGATTTTCTAGGACCTCGTTTAAGATCAAAACAAAATTTTATAAGATGACATTTTCGACCACAATGTGAGCACCTAAAGACTCGGTGAAAAGGCTTACCTAAGGAATGATCTCTAAAAGCTTTCCTAGGCAATTCTCCTAAAAATTTGGTTTTGACTTTATGAGATGATTCATTACATGTATCGAAGCCTAAACCACAAGTGTCCTTTTTAATTTGTACCGTTCCTAATATTTTATCTAATTTCTCCGAATGACACTCCAAATCAAATTTGACTTTACTAGAGTTTTTTAATTTATTTTCTAAATCTAAAATATTAGACTCTAATAAAACATTTCTCTCTTCAAACTCGAGAAGCTCATTTTTCATTGACTCCATTAAACCTCTAAGGTTATCTCTCTCGCCTTCTATATATTCAAGCTTCTCTCGAAGAGTTCTCTCACGTGTCCTAAGATCTTCAACCAACACACTATCATCAACGACCTTGACACACTATTTTAAACAAGCTTTTAACTTCAAATTAACTCTTTTTAATTTAATAGATTCTTCATAAAGTTCTGAAAAAGCATTTTAAAGTTCACTCACATCAACCTCTTCTTCATTTTCACTCTCTCTTTCTTCTCCACTCTCACTACCATAAAAAACAAGGGAATCATAAACTTTGACCTTGGAAGTGTCATGTGTTAAAATTTCATCAATAGAAGAGTGATTACTATCACTCACACTAAATTTCATATGAGCAATTAAAAGGTGAAGAAACATAAACTTAAGTTTTCTTCACACTAAATTATTTATCAATTACACTTATAAGAGGCATTTTATCAAACATGCTGTGTGAGTATCAAATTTTTTGAATTTGGTTGAATTAAATGATCACAATTAGAAAGTAAACACAAAAACAATAAGTAATTGAGAATTCAAATGAAAGTTAAGGTTAGGAATCATGAGTTCAATATGAATATTAACACATATGATTGATTGACTATAAGGATGTATTGATTTGGTGAATCCTTATATGAAATAAAATATAAAGTGTGAAATTATCGACCAAAACACATAATTACGATCTATTATGAACTAATCAAACTAATTTAATTAGAATTATGGAGATTCATCAACTACCCATGTTGCTTGACAACATGGATGAAGAGAAGTCCCTATAATACTAACTTAACTTCACCAATCAATACATTCTACAATCAATCTACGATTAATTACATATGATTCATATTAGATTCACTATCCTAACCATATAGATCTAGTAATTCATTATTGAGAATTCAAAATAAATAGAAATAGAGATGAAGTAAAGCAAACAAGCCATAGATCTTGAATGAAAAAATGGCTTCAATCTTCTATTATCTTCAAATTTACTTTAAATCCTCTGATTTTTCCTATTTCTCTCTATAGAACTATTTAAATACAAAATATAAACTATCCCTAAGCTAAGAATGATGTACAAGTTCCCCCCACCAATCATACAATTTGTTATATTAATAGTCAAGGTTCAAAAACACGTGGGGCGTGATTGAGGCGTGGAGGCCAAGCCTTAAAACCCTAGGCGTGCCTTAGGCGTGAAAAGCCTTTTTTAATATAGTTTAATATTTTGAACCATAACAAGGTTATTAAAAATACAAAAATTGTACAAACCTTAAATTTATGTGTGAATATAGGCAAATTAAAATACTATTCGATTGTTTTGGACAAGATATTGGCCCGGTTTGTAAAAAAGTCTTTAAAAGGTGATATCGTTTCACTAAAGCATTTTTGTTTTAAAAAAAATTGCGCCTTAGGGCTTTTATCAAGAATAAGGCGTAAAAGGCTTAAGACGGGGCATTTTTCCCAAGCCTCATGCCTAGGCGGAGCCTAGACGCACCTTTTAGAACACTGTTAATAGTCAAACCCCGTAATAGAATTGCTGTAATTTTTTGGTGAAGCAAAATACATGTTGAAAGGACAAAATATATCATGACAAGGTAAAATAGATAAGGGAAAAATGTATTTTGACATGGCAAAATACATCCTGTTAGGGGAAATATACATTTTACCCTATGTTGTCTATGATCCTTCTTTAACGAGTTAGGCATCCTCATTTAAAGTGGGGACAATCCTTTTAGTAGGAATGAGCTTCTCTTAACTTGTAAAATATTTTTTTGACCCTACAAAAATAAAAATTGAAAGTCTAATAACATATAAGATTCAAATAAAAGGCCTGCGTATAAAATAGCTCAGAGGGTTTGAATTAAGGCTTTGGGGAATATATATTGCCCATATATATATATGCATTCTCGGGCACTAGTCAACCCCCCCCCCCCCCCCCAACTAGCTCATGATTGGCCCTAACATATGAAGCAATCACAAAACAAGGAGATAGAGGACTTAATTCCTAACTAAAGGAAAATGAAAAAATAAAAATAAAAGTGCCACTTTCGTAGACCTCTTGATTACATTTAGCGTATGGAACAAGCCTTTTAAACCCCTAGGTTCCCCTAAAGGATGAATGGAGTCTTATGAGAGTTTGTAGTGAATATACCCATAAAATTCAAAACTTATCAATATTTTACCCCGAATTCTCATTATATGGGTGCTCAACAATGTCTCTTAAAGGAATTTCACTAGCTAGAAATTAAATTTATTTTAGGATCAAGGTTCACAATTTATATTAATCATGAAGTCATTTTATAAGGTTAAAATCTAGGAATGTGAGTATTTAATGGCATATGAGTCAAAATAAGGTCCCAAAGCTAAAGAACCTAGATTTCTATCAAAGTTACACTTCGCTCATTCCTCTCCAGGAGTATATTCGCAAATGAAATGCTCGGATATGGTGTATCTCTCATTATATGTGAGATATAATAGAGTATATGTAGTCATAGTTGAGATCTCACATATAAATATGAAAAACACTTTATATTGAAGAAGTAATAATATCAAGAAAGAATCCGTTCACTAGTTAAGTTGAAAGGCACTAAAGTTACCCTCTCAGTCGTTTA
This sequence comes from Sambucus nigra, assembly GCA_949130495.1. Taxonomy (NCBI): domain Eukaryota; kingdom Viridiplantae; phylum Streptophyta; class Magnoliopsida; order Dipsacales; family Adoxaceae; genus Sambucus; species Sambucus nigra. Next base: position 307,813,466 of record OX422221.1, on the reverse strand, counting down.
TATTTTCAAATCATCTTCCACCTAGGATCACATAATACTTTTCATTTTAGTTGTAATTTAGGTTAGGTTAAGGGATAATAAACTAAGGGTAAAGGGATTCAAAGGTGATTGCGAGTTGTATTAGGAACTACAATGAAGATCACATAAAAGGCTTAGGGAATTTAGGACTTGATTTTAATCTTGCAATTATCTTCTCTTCTACCATTTTCTTGATTTTTTTCTTCTTTTTTTTTCCCATTTTTTAAAGGCCCCTTTACAAACATAGACACTTATAGCACAAAACGTCCTATTACCTCGGATGAGCTTCCCTGGTCGACGAGCAACTTGTCGACATCATAATTGGCTATCCTGAGCCTAATAATTAAGGCGTTAGGATGTGGGGTTCTTACCCCCACCAGATCTTCATCTGTGAACACGATAGGTTTGCTATAGTCAACGTCATCTGCTCGTCGACGCTTTCTTGATTGTGTCTTTGCTGGATCTATCTGAAAAGCTTGCATTACTATCGTAAGCTTTTTCACTTCCATTCGGGCTGAATTCCCTTGAATCTGTTTCATATCAGATGCCCCATGAATAACTGTAAATTCATGTCCATCATCATCCTCGAGTATGTTGTCGGGTCTTGTTTCTCCATTAGTAGCGACTTTCTCTACTTTCTTCTCCACAAACTCGTTTAGGTGCCCAGTCTGGGCTAGCTCTTCGGGGTGAGACTTAAGAGCCTTGCAATGCTCAGTCTTATGTCCTCCCTCCTTGTGAAAAGCGCATCTCAGTGTGTTGTTTCTCTTTGAGGGATCTCCTCCCATCCTTCTAGGCCACTTAATAAATGGCTCGTCTTTGATCTTTGTCAGGATCTTGTAGATTGGTTCTTTGAAGATAGTGTTGACTGCCTGAAATGCTTTTAAAGCATCGTTCTTACCTCCGTTCTTAGAGCCATTTGTGCCCCCATTATTGCCTCCTTTCTTCAGGTTTTCAACCTTGTCATGCCCTTGGCAGCGAGCTTAGTTCGGCCATTTTCCCCAGTACTAAAGCGGGTCACATCCTCTACTTTGGCATATTTCTCGATGCGAGCCATCAGGTCATCTATGGTTGTGGCCTCCTTCTTTGTCAGGGATTGGTGCAGAAGGTAAGAGTTTGGCAATCCAATCTTAAAAGAAGCCACTACTACTTGCTCTGAGAAGTCCTCGATCACATTGAACAACTCCTAGTACCTCTTCGCGTAATGCCGAAGGTTATCTTGAGGCATTTTCTTTATTGTTAGTAAAGCATCCATCCTCTTCGGATGGGAGCAACTGTTAATGAAGAAAGCTATAAAGAGCTCATCCAGGGACTTAAAAATCCTGATGGACCTGTGGGGAGCCTCTCGAACCACTATTAGGCCACATCATGCAGGTTCGAGGGAAAAATCCGACATATTAGTGCATCCCTGTGGTTCTAGAGAGTTATGGCTTGCCAGTACTGCCTAACGTGATCAATAGGGTTAGTCTTTCCATTATAGATCTTGAATCTCGAAATTGTGAACTTCTTGGGGGCTTCTTCTTCTTCTATCTCCATCGAGAAAGGGGATTTCATTTGGGTCCTGAGAGCTCGACGAACAAGCTCCCTGGTTGATATGGCACCCTGATGTGCTGGGTGCTGATCCATTTCTCTTCGGACTAAGTTTCGTATATCTTCATCACCTCGAGCTGGGCTCCTGTAACGAAGAGCTGGTCGCTGCCACTCGATCAAGTCATCATCTGACTCGAGCTTCTCACTTCTCTGGGATCCGCATTTGGGGCTCCTTCCTCGGCTGCGAGACTTACTCGCTTGAGGGATGGGAGTGCGGTATGAACGTCGCCTAGTGCTGCGACTAAGTTCTTTCTCCATCCTCTCTAATCTCCCTTCTAGGCGAGCATTCTCAGCCTCTTACTTACGAGCGAACTCCCGTTTCTCTTGGAGCCTTGCCTCATAGGCATCAATCAGTCTAGAGATTTGTGTGAAACGTGCTGGTCCCTGGTTCTCCTCTGAGCTTGGTCGCTCAGGAAGAGCCCTTTGATCCGGACGTTGAACTTCAGATCTGACCCTGCGGGGGACAGGTTGCTCTTGGATATCCGCTACCTGAGGGGCATTACTGCTGTGATCAGACATTTCAAATTCTTTATTGGTGAGGGCTTTCTTAAAGAAGATAAACGGCTCCCACAGACGGCGCCAATTGTGGTGACAATTATATTCAACACAAATAAATGAGAAAAGCGCAATCACCAAAGCATGTAAAGAATGTAAAAGATGCTAATCACACAACACAGTATATACGTGGTTCAGCAAGAATGCCTACATCCACGGTGGTGCAGTCAGTATTATTTTGATGTACTCCGGGGAGTGTTTTCAGGGAATACAAATCGTGCCTTTTTGCCCCAAGCCTAGGATTTTTTATATACTAGTTCATTAGTCGGGTGTTGAAAAATCACCACATCAATCCAAAATCCCATGAATCTCTGCCTTCGAGATTTCTGGGGTTTACAAAGTCGTTACTCGAATTACTTATGATGTAAGGCTCTCCAGATTTTGGACCTTTTTATTAGGCTACTCGTCCCAGGCCTGTTTTGGGCCAGATCGACAAATCTAGGTACCCACAGATCCCATCAGAGCATATTTAGATACTGGCACAGTACTGGAAGGCCTCAAATAAGCATAAAGACTTCGTTACAAAATAATAAGGTATGTGCTGGAAGAAGGAATTTTGTTTAAAAGATGATTTGTTCTGTCCCTATTGAGGTGTGTTTATCCTAATGAGGTTCCCTATCTGATCAAGGAAGTTAAGAAAGGCTTGTCTGGAGCATATTCAACAAGTTAATCGGTGGTAAAGAGAGTCACTAATCAAGGGTACTATTGATCGACTATGAAAGAGGATTGCGCTAATTATGCCAAAAAGTGTTATAAATCCCAACGATTTACAGTTATCCATAAAAGACCTAGGGAAGCTTTGTCACTAATCACATCCCCATGGACCTTCTCCATATGGAGTATTGATGTGGTTAGACCATTATCGCAGACAAGGTGTAGATTAAAGTACTTCATCATTATGATAAACTACTTTACGAATTGAGTGGAAGTTGAGCCTTTGGTAGAGATACCTTACGAGAAAGTCTTCCATTTTATATGGACAAACTATATCTATCAGTATGGAATGCCAAACGCATTCATTACTGATCACGATACACAATTTAATAAATACCAATTTGAAGACTATTGTATCAGATCAAAGATTAAGAAGCTACATTCTGTGCCAGCCCATCCCCAGTGCAACCGATAAACTGAGATTACTAATGTGACCTTTCTTGATGGAATGAAAAGAAGGATGAACTTTGTTAAAGGGAATTGGATCAATGATCTACAAAGTGTGCTTTGGGATTATAAACCTACACCTAGGACAACTACGGGTGAGAATCCTTTCATGCTTGCATTTGGCACCGAGGCAGTGGTACCCAAAGAGATCAGCCTACCGAGTCACAGGGTGATAAACTTTGACTGGCCCAAGATCAATCTCATGTGAAGCATTGATCTTTATTTGGTCAAAGAAGTCATGGAACGTGCAACTATGTGAGTGACATCATACTAGCAAAGGAAAAAATAATTGGTAAGAGAAGGGTGAAGCCAAGTACATTAAAAGAAGGGGATTATGTCTTGAAAAGGTGATCCAAAAGGGTAACAAGTTGGAAACCAATTGTCACGACCCTTATATACTTTCAAAAGTTGTAAGGCTAGGAATTATCGGATTGAGACTCTAGAGGGAGAGAAGTTAAAATATCCTTGGAACTCTAAACACTTGAGAAATTACTACCAATAGAGATGAACATATAGCAGTTTGAGAGTATAATGTTTATGTAAACAATTTAAATTGATTGTAATCCATTCCAAAGCATTAATAAAAAATTAGCAGTTAATCTCCATTATATTATTATTTCAAGAATTTCATTTATATACTTCAAAATTCATTAGTATTTGAGACGTGTAAGAAGTTCTAGCCTAAGACATCTCAGAGTTACTATAACTAGACGACACTTCTTAGAGTACGTCATCTTAGATAGGTCATAATTAAGAAGTTTACAGACTTAAGAAACCAATGCTATCACATGGTCAAGATGATAAGATCCATCCACATGACTAGTAATCTGACTAAAGCAATAGAAAATGCTAACATAAGTTGACAGGGAACTTTAAGTTTTCACTTATGATAATAGTGTCAGGACAACTTTGGTTCGTCCAACTGGTAGCTAGTAACTCAAGTCAAGTTGACAAGATCTAACCACAAGACCATACGACTAAACTTCTGGCAGTCCTATCTTAAAAGCTAGTAAGCCAGGTTAGGTTCATGAGATCCAAGCATAAGACCATAAGGAAAAATACTAATAGGTTGACAAGTCACGATCATATTAACTTTATAAAAAATATTTTACACAATAAAAAACAGTTGACTATAGGTGAAGGATAAAACTTAGCCGAGCAAAGTAACTTGCAGAAAAATTAACTAAATAACACATGTATAAAGATAAGCAACAGTGGACGGAAAACATAAATCATTCATTCGAATTTTAGTGTCAATAGTGTAAATAGTTGTTAAAAAATTACAAACATTGTTCAAAGTATAGATTTACAAAAATATAAATCAAGAAGTTCAAGTAGCAGGAGTCTCTTCATTAATTGGAAAAACCTAAGGAGAATATGGGTCTATGTTCTGAGTCCACTTAGAGCTCAAGAGAAGTAGGAGGAATGGACACATTAGTAGCCGTCTAATCAGACTGACCACCAACCAGATCCTTATATATTGGCTCATCAATTTCCATTTCAGTATCCTTATGAACCAAGGCTCTAACCTCATCATCGTCGCCTTACCATTGCCTGAACAGTTCAGTAATGTCAGGCAAATATTTTATCATCCCCTTCTTCAAATCATCCTCTCAATGGAAAAATCATTGGAGAATTTGTATTCACTAATAGCATCCTCCTATAAACTTCAAAGCTTAATGGCATCAGTAATGGCCTTATATTTGAGCTTGAGATTCTCCTCTTCAGATGAACTAAGTGTTGCGATCTTCTGGATGAGCTACTCGTCCTTCTTAGTGATATCCTCATAAATTAACTTCTTGTGATCTTCAGTCTTATTAAGTGCCTCCCGAAGCATGATAACCTCTTTGATCCAAGTATTGTACTCCATGTGGAGCTCATAATTTTCTTTCTTTTCACGTTAGAGCATACGGGTATCCGATAAAGATTTCTCCTAAAGAATAGTGCGGACCATCACGCACTAAAAGAGAAGAGAATGAGTTCAACAAACAATAAGCATAGATTGATAATGACATTATGTGAAAACATGCCAAAAACTCACCACGAAGGCTCTTATGATGAGAAACCTTCCATAGGGTGTCAGCATCGAAGGTCCTAAAAAACTTCGAAGTCAGGGCTATGCCCATGGTATCTGAGAACATTTACAGCATTACTAATATAGTGGAAGATAAAATCTTTATACTTCCTTATCTACTTGGAGGTTACGAGATTCTAGAGGTCAAATTTATATTCCTCCACCAAGGAGTAGCGAGAAGATAACCTAGCTGCTTTGCCAACCTATGAGCAAGATGGCCCTCTATCAGCACGTGTTCCAAGATCGTCCCTGTCATCCTCAACTCTTTTACCCTTTAGTTTTTAGGATCATCTTTGGTAGTGGAGTCATCCATTGGACTTTTCTCACCAGTTACTTGGGGATCATTTGTATCAATAAATTTTTCGTGTCCCTTGGCCCTGGAATAAACTTTTTTTTGGGCCTCAACATTTGTCCTTTATTTAACTTCAGCATCGTCCTTCATCTTAGCCTCTTGGGAATATTTCCTCTTATGGAAAAGATCAAGGGCATCACTGTCAGATTACTTTGGGGACATTCTTATTGTGGGTTCAACATGAAACCCGTAAGCTGATAGTATAGATACTGTACATAAAATCAATAGTTAAACAAATACACAATGGAAAAATACGGATGACCCAATATAGTGGGAAATATTAAATAAATAGCAAAATTTCTTACCTTCCTCGACCTCTTGATTGGCCTCAACATTAACCTCGGTTATAATTGGTTCTTGGGATACTTCCTAGGCATGAGTACCTCCTGGAGGAGTTTAGTATCGAAGCTTAGTGATAATGATCAAGGTGAAGAGACTTTCAAAGGTAAGGGGTCAGCCACATAGATTCTCTCCACCAAGATTTTCATTGCAACGGGTAACTTGGGAGCCTTATTTACTGGAAAAAGGTAGATATAGGAAGTATATATACCATTGTGGTTTAGCCCATACCATTCGCGAGGAATACCACTAGATCAGTCCCTCTCATTTGGGATGAACTCCTAATTATTTTTTAAGAACAAAAACTTGTTCTTCCAACTGTGATTTCTCGTATAGGCAACCTTCACTCGTTTCAAATGTGATTTTCTCGGGGGTAAATAGTAATACTCATGGCCTCAGCATTGTCGTTGGTTCTATAGACAAACATAAAGATATGCCCAGTGATATTAAGACCAGTGTGCTAAATCTAGTACAACATTGATCCTAAAATTATCTTATAGAATTTTAGGAGAAGTTGGGTTGGGGCCACCCCGTAACCTCTTAAGATCGACCTTGTAATGGGATGGAGAGGTGGATGAAATCTTAAATATCCCAAAGTGGGAAGTAAATATCACTAGCATCATGTTGATCATACACTCTCTCATCACAGTCAGGTAATCTCAATGTGGATGCCAATGGGGATAACATATAAATTTTCCATCTCATACAGTCATTCCTCGCTAACATCACATGCGTGAAACTTAACCTCCGTATTAACATCATTATATGAACTGCCAGAGGTGCTCTCCTCTTCTTCAGAGTTGACGACGAGTAATGTTGAAGTATTATAAGGAGCTTTAGACATGGAATCCTCGGTTGAGGTCCCAAGTTTGATTATGGTCATATCGGAGTCCATGTCAGTGAAGTTTTTACCACCAAATTAATGGTTAGCACTGTCAGAGATGGTGGACCCTAGGAACTCAAACCTGCTATATTCAATATTTAGTGGCTGAGAAGCCAACCCAATAGAGGATATAACGTTTAGGGTAAGCTTAAGGTGAGATGGATCATCCTCAGGACGAATAGTCTGAAGAGGAGTTGGGAACCTCTCCTTAAGAACACTGAAAAAAACCTTGTCCACCTCTCTAATATCATATAAGCAACTATCGATCCAGAAAGGTTCACACATAGAGGGTAAGCTTGGATTAGGGATTGTTAAACGAAAATGTATTTATCCCTTAATTAATATTTAATTAGTTTGATTGTAATTAATATACACTTTAGTTTAATATAACATATTGATTTTGATGATTCCAAACAAATTTTTATGTATTATTTTATTTCTTTATTAATTTAATATATTAGTTTTGTAACTTTTAATTAGTTATATAATTATGTATTTATACCTATATAATATTTATATATATATTTTTTACTTAGTTATATATATATAGTTGTTGTTATATATATATATATGTATATATATATATATATATATATATATATATATATATATTATATTAAAGTTGCATTTGTACAAAGGTTTCATATTTATACTTTTTAACACGTTTTTTAACATATATATGTACACGTTTTTATTATTATTTATATATTATTATGTTGGGCACTATAGTTCGTAATTTTACTTCCTACACATGTTTATCCATATATATATATATATATATATATATATATATATATATATATATATAAGTCTTCATAAATGGAAAGTCTTTACTTAAATTATATTGTTTTAGTAAGGATCATGATTTGTACATGGTTTGTATAGGTGCTAACTTAGGATTTAGGCTTTAGCCTTTTTGTTTGCATAGAAAATGGTTCTTAAATATACAGGTGTAGTGACGTCTAGTCATTTTGGAAACTTAATTTTTTTTATTTATTTGACCACTCATTTGTCTTATGCGATACATATGTATTTTGTGTCACATAGTTAATTACTAAGTAAGTCCATGCGTGCCACTGTTTTTTTTTTGTTATGATTGTGCTTTTAAAATTAATATCCTATTGTTTGAGTAATTAAATATATGTCGGATATTATCTTAATAACATAATGAGATAACTTTGATTAGGTCCATATAATTTTTTTTATCTAATGTACAAGTTTTCAACTCTAGTTGGGCTCCATTAACTTTCAACTGAATGCTTATCTCTTTACTAGTCACTTTTTGTAAATGTTGACATTTGATTTGCCATATCCTTTTTAAGAACCAAGCCAGTGTCATTATTTAATACCCATACCAGCTAGATGTTGATATGCACGAAATCTATGTTTCTCATCTTATGTCAGCTATATAAATATTTTTTTTGTACGAAATTGTCTTTTCCTACCATACATATTCCTTGAGATTAGTTGAGTTTGTCAGCTTGTCTCGTTTTTTTGTTAACTGATTTTACACAATTGTATATTATTTACTTTTTCATGAAATTTTTTGTTTAAAGATGTGGTAACTCTTTTTCAATTTCAAAAAAATTACGTCTGTTGCAAATCTTGTACAACATATTATGTTTGGTCAAAATACTTTATAGCAAAAGACTTATGTACTTGACCTGTTCGGTCCTATCACTGCTTCGACAGTTGAAGAGATTTGTTGTGGCAAGAGATCTTATATTCTTTTTATGTACTCTTACATGCCTATAATATACATACTTTAAAAACTTTGGACTTAATATTTTATTAGCCACACATGTTATATTCTTTCAAAATCCACAAATGATATTGTTTTGGCACAAATAACTGGAAAAAGGTAATTTATAAAGACTCTTTTACATATCAGAGTGTTCTGTTACTTCTCGCGGACTAACCAATTATGCAGGAGTCATTTTTAGAAATCTGAAGTGCTACTTTCAGTCCCATATTTTCAGATGACCATTCTTATGCTACAACAACTATATTTTTATGGAGAAGATAAAAATGAAGATTTGCATATCAGATTTGGATATTATTTTCAGCCACTTCATCTCAGCAAAATCAGGAGCATTTAATGCTCATAAGCAATGTGTCTAACAACTATTTTTTTGAAGACATCTTAAATATTCAAGAGCTGCATTGAAGACACACTTGAATGAGAACATGATCAAGAGCTAGAGAATTTATTGAAAGCATTTAGTTTACTACTCAGCTAAAGATTCAAGAGAACAATTAATTTTATTATCTGCTCAATCATTGAAGAAGAAGACTTGTGCCTACACCAACATCATTTATTAAAGTCTCATTAAAGAAGGAGAAACTCAAATTACAAATTGTATTTTAAGGAGTTTCATTATTGTACCTTGTACTACAAAAATTCAGATTTGTTGTGAAGCTTTGTTGAAGCTTCGATTTATATCGGTGATTGGTTCCTACCCGCAAGTGGGCCACGAGGTTTGAAGCTCGAAGTTAGCTTGCAAACGGTTGTACGCGGTGGCTTGATCCTACCCCCAAGTGGATTAGGTTTAGTGAAGCGTGAAGGAGACGGACGCTCTAGGCGCGTGAACGTAGGCCTGAATTTGGCCGAACCACGTTAAATTTCGGTGTCATTTATTTTCCGCACTTTTATTTATTTATTTGAACATTCTTGCTTGAGTTAATATTTTCAGCACACTATCTTGCAAATAAATTAATTTTGAAATTTGACTAAATTATTTTTAAGGTTAAAATAATTATTTTTGAGTTAAATAATTAATTTCAGAATATCACTTAATATTAAATACGAAAATTAATTTAATATTCATAAAGTGTTAAAATCTTCATTTCTAGTTGTTTAAATTAGTTGGTTGCATTTATTTTGATATTGTTGGATTTATTCTTTAAAGTTTTATTAATTTGAAAATTGCAAAGTGTTATAAATTAAATAATTTTCTGAAATTTTAATTCGACTAAAAGTTTATAAAAACTCAATTCACCCCCTCCTCTTGAGTATAATCTGGGCAACAATTGGTATCAGAGTTAGTTCTCTTCTTATTTTTAGATTTAAAAATCTCAGAGTTAAAGATCAATGGCATATGTTACAACATCCCTTGGTGAAGGCCAATCTATTTTTAAACCACCTCTATTTTCTAGAAAAGATTATAGTTATTAGAAAAATAGAATAAAATATTTTATTCAGTCACATGATTATGAAGTTTGGAGAGTTATTATATATGGTCCTCTTACACCTATGAAAATGATAAGTAATGTTTCTGTTCCTAAAGAAGAAAATGAATGGAATGAAGTTGATATTAAGAAAAATCAAATAAATGCTAAAGCTATGAATATTTTGCATTGTGCACTTGATATAAACGAGTATAATAGAATTTGTTGTTGTGAGTCTGCTAAAGAAATTTGGGATAGACTAGAAGTCACATATGAAGGAACTAGTCAAGTTAAAGAAGATAAAATTAGCATGCTTATTCATAGTTATGAGTTATTTAAGATGAAATCTGATGAATCTATTTCATATATGTTCACTAGGTTCACAAATATTATTAATGGTCTTAAATATCTTGGAAAAACCTATACTAACAATGAGTTGGTGAGAAAAATTCTCAGGTCATTACCGACGACTTCGGTGACTAAAACGTTAGCTATCAAAGAAGTAATTAGAGAAAGACCTATCTCTCTTGATGAGTTTTTGGGTTCTCTAATCACTCATGAGATGGAACTCAAGGAATTTGTTGAAGAAGAGAAACCTAAAGCAAACAAAATTATTGCTCTCAAATCTTCAAGCAAAAATGTAGAAAGTGAAGATGATGATGATGATGATGATGATAATATTTTATTATTGGCTAAAGATTTCAAAAAATATCTTGCCTCCAAAAAGAAAGCCAAAAAAAGAAGAAGGAAATATTTTTCAAAAGAGTTCAATGATGATCATCAATCCAAATCTGAACCAAGATGCTATCATTGTGATGAAGTTGGACATATTAAGCCTAATTATCCAAAGTATAAGAAAGGAAAGAAGTCACTGAAGGCCACAACATGGAGTGACTCCGACACTAGTTCTTCTGATGAAGACTCAAATGAAAATGAAGTTGCTCATCTTTGTTTCATGGCTATGAAAAATGGGGTACATTCTAACCTTGAAACTTCTAGTGATAGTGATAATGAATATGTTGATGATTATGAAGCTTTACAAAATATTTTTGATGAATTATGTGAGAGTTTTGAAGAACTTAAAAATAGATATATTAAACTTAAGGAGTCTCATTCATTACTTTCAACTAAATATGATTCTGTGTCAAATGATTTTGATAATTTTAAATTAGAAAATGAATCTTTGAAAAATAAAATAAAATTTTTGAAAAAGAAAAAATCCGTTATTGTCACTACTCCTTTTGAAATTGAAAATAGTGAATTAAAAAGGGAGATTGATTATTTAAAGAAATCATTAGATACTTTTACAAAAGGAAATGAATATTTTCATAAAATTGTTGAAAATCAAAGAGTTCTATTTAATAATAATGGTATAGGATATGATGAAGGAAATAAGAAAAAGACTTATTCCAATTTATTTAAAAATGAAGCCTCATCTAGTCATTCTAACCCTTTATACACTTATTGTGATAGACACACATATTTTTCAGATTTGTGTCCATATAAATTTAGAAAAATAAAATTAGCTTGGATTTCTAAAGGAACTAAGATGTATACTAACCCCTATGGACCTAACACATTTTGGGTACCAAAAGAGAAAGTCTTCAAAGTTGTGTAGGTTGCATTTTGAGGTGGAATGTGGATTTTCAAGGCATATGATTTGGTCTCATTACAAACTTCAAGTATCATTGCCTAATGTTGGAAAATGCCACACTTGGAGAAAATTTCATGAATATATCTTTGGTATTGGTAAGGTGGTAAGGAACACCATTCTTGAATTTAATATCATATATTTATTCATGATTTATTTCATAATTGATATTTTTCATGCATAGAATATTTGTTAATATATATAAGCTTGATGTTGAAAATTTAGTATTCACATGTAAATTTGTATGTTTATTATTCTTGATGATTTTGTGTTGACTGACACACACATTTGATTTTGATGATAATTTTTTTTATAAGAAAATTCATATATTTTTTTGTGATTACATCTTGATATATTTTAGTGAATAATGATATTAGATCAATTGATGATTTTATTGAATATTAATTTGAAACGAAAATGTCATTTTAAAAATTTGCTAAGTCATATGTGCTATATGTTGATATTGTAATATGCATTTATTGATTTTGATGATGTGAACACATTAATCTTTATGAGTTAGTTTTATGCTACATGTTTAGTGTCCTTATTTAAATATTTGTGACATTCTTGAAAAATTTTATTTTTGAAAGAAAATGACACTTATGATATTTTTGGGCTTTATTCGAAAAGTCTCATGATTATTGATTTTATAAACGATTCTTGAATAAATTGAAATTTGTTGAAAATGATCTTATGGAAATAAATGTTGAAAATATTTTATCTCATGAAAAGATGCATTTTTTATATATATATATATGCATATATGCTCTCATTGGTATCCTTTAGGGGGAGATAAATGTTTATTGATTATGATTATAATTTTATGGTATTGATAATTTCGAGAATTGTTTTTGGCTCGTATCTCGAAAATGACAAATTTATGAACTACGCGACAAAATTTTATGCCTTTATATACCTATACCTTCTAGTTCATTTGTACACTTCACATTTTCTCTCTTATCTATCTTTTAAGATGTCAAAGAGTTTTTATGTTGTGTGGGTTGGAAAATTCCCCAAAATTATACTACTTGGGTAGATTGTGAATCCCAAATAAAAGGAGTTAGCGATTCTCAATATAAGAAATATGCTTCATTTGATGCCGCAATGCATGCGATTCGCTCATCTCTGCCACATGCCCCTTGGGTGAAATCTCCTTCATGGCCATTTGTTTTACCTCCAAATATGCACTCACATGCTCCTACTCCTACTAATGAAAATGTTGCATGCTCATCTTCTCAAAACAGTGCTGAAAATTCTATTAAAGTTGTTATTGAGAAAATCACGATTGAAGGAAACGCTAAAGATGTGTGACATCTTGTTAACAACCATAAGTTGTAAATCTTTTATGAAATTGTTGTTGAACTTCTATTTTGATGACTTGTGCATTATTTGATGTTATTCTTATCTATCTCTTGAATCAAATACATGCTAAGTGAGATTATTATGTTGAATATTTGCTTAGTGGAAAATTCATGGTATTCACATATGTCCCTTACAATTTATGGTTATATCCCATGCTCATATTATTTTTGATAGGGGGAGCTTCTCATTTTACCCTTGACACTTGTTTCATATGAATATCTTTTTGATAATGTCAAAGGGGGAGAAATATTTATGATTCACTTATTGCACTTAATATTTCATTTTATGAATATTTGTGAATCATTGTTTGTCATCATAAAAGGGGGAGATTGTTAAATGAAAATGTATTTATCCCTTAATTAATATTTAATTAGTTTGATTGTAATTAATATATACTTTAGTTTAATATACATATTAATTTTGATGATTCCAAACAAATTTTTATGTATTACATTATTACTTTATTAATTTAATATATTAGTTTTGCAACTTTGAGTTAGTTATATAATTATATATTTATACCTATATAATATATATATATATATATATATATATATATATATATTTTTTTTTTTTACTTAATTATATATATAGTTATTGTTATATATATATATATATATATATATATATATATATATATTATATTAAAGTTGCATTTGTACAAAGGTTTCATATTTCTACTTTTTAACACATTTTTTTAACCCATATATATACACGTTTTTTTTATTATTTATATATTATTATGTCGGGCACTATAGTTCATGCTTTTACTTCCTACACATGTATATATATATATATATATATATATATATATAAGTCTTCATAAATGGAAAGTCTTTACTTAAATTATATTGTTTTAGTAAGGTTCATGATTTACACATGGTTTGTACATGTGCTAACTTAGGATTTAGGCTTTGGCCTTTTTGTTTGCATAAAAAATGGTTCTTAAAGATACAGGTGTAGTGACGTCTAGTCACTTTGGAAGCTTAATTTTTATTTATTTATTTGACCACTCATTTGTCTCATGCGATACATATGTATTTTGTGTCACATAGTTAATTACTAAGTAAGTGTAACACTCCGTATTTTTAAGGATAAATAATTTAGCTAATTTGTAGAATTAGAATTTAAACTAAATTGATGATTTGGAGAAATTATTTAAATTGGAGAATTTATTTAAATTAGAAGATTCAATTTATTTGGAGAATTGAGATTTAAATTAATTCGGATTATTTCTTTTAAGAATACGTGTGTTGTAATTTGAGATTTTAGTTAAGTAACTCGCATGATGATTCTAAGTATACGGTTGAGTCCAGAAGGGTCGAGATAGTCAAAATAGAGTACCCGGGGGTAGTAATTGGGTCTCGGGGTGTTTTTAAGCATAATCGGACCTACACGGGATTGATTGGACCATTTTAATAAAGCCCACAAGCCTAAAAACGGGATTGGGATAATAAAATCAAAATGTGAGAGGGTATGACAACCATAATTCATTTTAGAAAAACCCTAGTTGCAGAGGAGAAAAGAGGGATCAAGTGGAAGAGCTTTTGGGAGTCAAGCCAAGAGGAGATTGATGTGTTCTTAGTCAAAATCTCAATCTACATCAACGGATCAGAATCTACGAAATTTCCAGGCAATTAATTAAACTTCCTTTCATTTAAATTATGGTATTGCGATTCATATCATGGTGGGTGTAAACCATATTCATTTTGGGAAGATTAACAGTAGCAATATTCATTTTTGGGAGGGTATCACATGTTAAATATGGGTTTTGGGGATTTAAGCATTTAAGGTGAGATTGATGTTTAATTAATGGGAGAATACAATCATATAATGTTAGAATATGATTTATAATCGAAAACCCATTAGGAATTGGTTGAATTTGATTTATTGAATCGAATTGAATTTGTGATTTAAGAAATTTTGAGAAAAACCCAATTCAGGAACCCAATAAGTTTTAATTAGAATAAATGATGATTGATGATATATATTAGTTTTAGAACCTGTTTATAGATGTAATAAACATGAGGTATAAATTAGGTTGATGTTTGGGTTAAATTCATGGAGGTTTGAGGGTTATAAATGGAGAAAAACGAGTTAGAGAAGAAGATGATTCGTAGTCCGTCGGAATGGTTCAATTTATAGGTAGAACCGAT
This sequence comes from Sambucus nigra, assembly GCA_949130495.1. NCBI lineage: Eukaryota > Viridiplantae > Streptophyta > Magnoliopsida > Dipsacales > Adoxaceae > Sambucus > Sambucus nigra. The sequence continues at coordinate 307,798,160 of OX422221.1, read as the reverse complement.
CCGATATACCTGTTTGTCAAAACATAAAACTTTTAGATCTGTTCGTCACGGTCGCGTGGGCGCCAACCTTGTATTTTTTTGATTTTGTTTGAATTAGATATGATTTTTCTACGAAAGAGTGTCTGAAACCGAAATCCTTTGTGAGAAATAAAATCTGGATTTGTAGGGATGTCCGTAGATGAGTGTAGTACTCTGGAAAATATTAATGAACAATAATTTTCCTTTGAAATTGGATGGGAATGAACATAGTGGTATGGATTTAGAGTGTTTGGGATGAATAACCCTCGAAAATATATGAACGTATTCGAATGGGAATTTTGGATGAATTTAGCATATGGGCTGGTATCTTAAGGTGGAAGTTAATTGATAGAAATTAAATGGAACCTAATACTTAGAGTCTTATGGGATGAGTATTCAGGACAATTAAATTTAATAAGGGTGTCAAACGTATTAACCGAATTTGGTGAAATGAATTCTAAAAGGTTAAAATACGGACCAATAAAGGCAGTCCTGACAGTTTGGTTGAGTGACACCACTTGGATAAAAATTAATTTGGGCGATAGTAATTAAATTAAGGGTCGGGGTTTTGACACTGATATTTCTCAGTCTAGTGCTATGGGAGTTAGGCACAGATTAGTCGGTTTAATTTATTATAGAGATATATTATAAATTATCGAATAGTGAATTTGACAAGAGGTTTTAACCTTAATAGTGGATTTTTTTGTAACAAATTCTAAAGGGTGAAGATACATACCATATGAGTGAGTTGGAGTATTGTAGTTGGGTGATACTACTTTAATAAATTAATTAATGTGAAACTGATTAGATTAATTGGTGTAGTTTGAAATGTAACGGATTCGGGGGATGAGCGAACCTATGACTTAGATCAGTAGGATATGAGTGAATTACCTACTCAAATATTTTAAAGGATAATTGGCACACTTCGAGTAGTGAGGGGTACTCGGGCATATACGATAAGAAGTGTAATTGGAATTAATAATACGTAGGATATTCGGGAGATATATACGCTATGTATGGAATATATGATATAGGTTGTGTGTATACCTATACTGATTTGTACGATTTATTATGTGTATGACATACATACCATACTTGCGATCACGGGAGGTTGATTTTCGAAAAAGGACCATCTTATCTTTGTGTGTCTTCGGGAGGATTTAGTTTGGTACTTTAAGGACATAGGACTGTGAATGACTTATTTGTAAGTTCATAAGTCAGCTGACCATGGGAGCGTAGGTATGTGCGTGACCCACGGGTATGTGAACTATGTTCGCCTCCAATATGTGTGATTTGTATTGATACGGTTCCAGAGTGATTCGAAATCCGTAGTCCTTTATACAGTGCGTGATGTACCAGGACTTGATAGTAGTGTATGCATGCACCGCAGGTCTCAGCCTCGGGGTGCTGTATTGTATATATATAATTAGTGTGATAAATGTATATACTTGTGATTTATTCTACTTTGTGTGTTTGGTAGATGATGTACCAGGACATGATAGCATAGTATACACGTACCACAGCTCAGCTTAGGGGTGCCGTATTAGTATATATATGTAGATGCAATTATTATTCAACACAAATAAATATGAGAGAAAGATTATCAAGAAAAGAACAAGGAATACAAGATGCCAATCACACAACAAAGGATGTACGTGGTTCAACCAAGATGTGCCTACGTCCACGGTGGTGCAGTCGATATTATTTCTATATACTCCGGAGAGTGATTACAGAGAATTCAACTTGTCCTTTTGCCCCGGACCTAGAGTTTAATATATACATGTACATGTAGATGAGTGGAGGTGATGGGTTCCTCCATGTTTTCCATTTACCCTATAACTTCCCTTCATGGGATCGTGGGGGAGACCGGATCAATTATAAAAGATGAGGGGCCTGGACTTTGGGCCGCCAGGACTGGGCTACTCGTCCAGGCCCATAGTTCTAAATTTCGGGTACCCACAATATATAATAGTGTGATATATGTATACTTGTGATTTTATTCTACTGAGTGAGTTTTGTAGAAGAGAAAGATAGTGATATTAAAAATAGCTATATTATGGGAAGAAATAAACATATACTGAGAAATTTATAATGGGCTAAAAGACATGGAAATTCGATAACATATTGTATCGGCAATACGGGTAGGCATAACGAATTATTTTGTAGAAGGAGATTCGACATGGCTAGTTAGGTGGGGTAACTTAACAAGGAAAGGTAGAAGGCGAGCGTTAAATGTGCACATTAGATGAGGAGTGAGTTATATCTCAAGAGAGTGCGACACTAGCTTAAATATGAAAAGTGTGCATGCATATTTAATTATTGCAATTTTACTGCTTGCTAAATATTTTCAAAACGTTTTACTTGGGCTCTGACCCGTGTCAAAAATATTTTCCAAAACATTTTAGGTGTCCACCCACAGGTAATCCCATTTTGAGGCTTCTGTTCAGGGATGCGCAGCTGCAACTGATGTGAAAGTTGTAGGACCTTGTTATAGATGATTCTTTCATTTACTCCTAGTGTAGGAACTTTTCTTCAGTACTCATTTGGACATGTCGCCCTCAGATTTTGTATTTAGTATATTTATTGGACTTTATGTATCCAGTTTATTGCTTCAGGGACTATTGTATTTTATTGTTGAACCGATAGTTAATTCGGCTATCATTATTTATGATTATTCATTTGTGTTGGATTCTATTATCAGTTGTGTGGATGGTTTAAATGGGCATTGATTTCTGCATGTTGTTAATTAATGTAAGATAAAATTTGGCACCGATCTAATTAAATAACTAGGTGGTTAGTAACTTTAAAAAGTTTTCGACAGTGATGCTAAGAATGAGCCATATGAGACCAACGTGTTATTTTGATCACAGGCTGGCCACCTGGTATTTTAATAGGCGGGGTGTCACAGATGGTGTCAAAGCATTAGGTTCTAGAGTCCTTAGGATCTGTGCGGCTTATTACGTTTCAGCGTAGCGTTCTTTGATATAGAGCCTTATTATAGGATTATTATATTCCTTAACGTATACGACTAACGTTCTCCTGCGATTAAGTATAGCTGAGGCGATTTATATACGAGTTAAGTTGGACTTCATACACCGAACAATTTTGGGACGACCAGCGAGGGCCATTAGAAGGATGGCAGGAGGGGAGACTGAGCAGAAGCCATGAAATATGTTGATAACGGTAACCGCGATAGGAGTCACAATAGTAATGGGAGGAGAAGATCCGAAGATAATTGTGTAGGGTGGAGTGCAATGGCACCCATGATTAAATTTCGAGCTCAAAATTTTAACTCATAGGAGTGACGTTGAAGTAGTGGGAGTCGATCACCACAACCATGGAGGGATACCATGAATAATAAGGAATTTGGGGGTGCGGTTTGACCGTAAATCCTCTCATAAACTGTTTAAATAAGAGAAGGAAAGGAGATTTCAAGACTTATTTCAAAGGGGCCGTACAATAGTCGGTCATGAAGAAAAGTTGACGTGTTTAGCGAACTTCATACCAGACGAGGTGGATACGGAGAATTGAGAAGGTCTGTACGTTAATGATAAATGCATGGATAGACTATACAAGCATGGATGGGTAAGTCCGAATAGAACGACTAATATTGTTGTTGTCATGATGTGTAAAGAGCAGGAACTTATATGTGGATATTATCCGCAGTGAGTTGGGGGACAGGAATAGGATGCCCAGTAGGGGCAACATTTATATGGACTTTTTGGTTCGGTTGGAACAAGGGTGTTATGTCCGGGAAACATTTGAACCGCGAGTGATATTGACAATCAAAAGCATGAGTTTTATCCCGGGGTGATTGGAATCTGTTTTGTGTGACACGAGCGAGTTACAGTAGTTTATTTGCACTAGATTCGCATGTGAAATGGGTTTAGTAGAGGTATCGTTAATATCACTATAGTGTATGTTTATTCACCATTGAGTTAGCGGAACTCTCTCTTTAGTTACCTCTGCAGGGGAGCGGGTGGGGACACTGAGAGGAGATATATTTTATGAGGTTAGCTCGTTTTGAGAGGTGATATTCGAGGTATGATTTATTTTGGGTACGAACTGTTAAGCGATGGTGGGTGGTTACAGCAAGACTATCGTATTCGTTGTTCGGGGGTAGGATGTATATTTTTGTGATGTCTCAGTTAAAAGAGTGTCGAACTCACGGCGATATTTTAAGAAGTAGACTTCAGAGAGTACATAGGTCTAGTTATATTGGAGCCTTGTGCATAGGGACTTTTACTAATGTGATTAAGGGTATATCGAGTTTACCGTTGAGTGGAGATATTTAACTCATTCTTATGTAAGTGCTGAGAACTTAGTGATAGTGAAAGTATAGGATAGTGTGACGCCTTGAGAGATATGGTCATAGATGATTTGATTTACGTATTGGGAGACAAAATTTGTGATATCTTGTTTATGTGCTTGGAATGCACGGGTTTCGATGACCGACAATGCTAGGGGATAGTGCATTGGGGAAAGTTCTTTTGAACTTCGTTACGGGAGGTTACACACATGGATTGTAATAAACGTTGGGCATAGCGAGACATTATTGGATGCTAATGCATCGATTTTAAATGTTAAATTATTAAACTAGTAGAGGAAACACTTTAAGCTGAGAGTTAATGCGATATATGGCCAGTGGAGCCAGGTAGTGCTACGAAGGATGCACTGAGAAAACTTTTGCTCCACAAATTAATGGGTGGGGTGCAACACCCCGCTCGCCCGGGGAGAGCGAACGGAGCGCCACTATCGATAAAACTAAATAATTCCACAATAACCAAGTATAGAGAATCTAAATACCAATATAGAAAAGAAACCACTAATCTCAATCTCTTCAAATAAATAGAACACTTATCTCGAAATAATTACAACAATCTAACTATCTCGAAAACAAATAAATCTCCAAATGCTCTATACATCAAAATAAATGCAATTCTTCCAACTTGTATTAAAAATCTTCCCAAAATAATCCTCGCTAAAATCAATCTCCATAGCGCCCCAAAATCCGCGCTAACCCGCCACTAAAAGAAAATATGGGAAAGTACATAATACGACAGGAAAAATGCTCAACAAATATGTTAGCGATGAATAAAGCGCAACAATACGAATACGAATATTCAAATCAAATGCAAATCTCAATAGCTTTTTATCAATAAATTTCTCAACAACACATTAACTGGGTCACCAGGACTCAACCCATCCGCATATGTTTTATCAAGTCATAGCCCTTGGAAGCAGGAATTTTGGGGGTGCCCAACGTCCGTGCCATATTAAAATCTCATGACAACGTGCTCAACGACAACATGAATAATACCACATGAATCAAAATAATTCCAACAATTATTTTTCCAGATTTTAATGAATTTAACAATTCAAAATATGAGTTCAATTAATAAGAATTCAACGGAATAAACACTCGCATGATTTAGGAGCATATTGTGTAAAACCCCATACCTCAAACCACCAAAAGAACCAACATAATTCTCCCCAAAAATCACAGAACAAGCCATCAAAAATCTTCCCTCATAGATCATCAAAACACCTCCAAGAACAACCTCAAAACATTCCTAAGAACACCTCCAAAAATCTAAGGTTGAATGCATAAATCAAAGGGGAAAAGTGTGTATAAAAGAGAGGAATTAAAAATATGTTTGCTGCCAAAAAATTGTACCAAAAAGGGTCACCCACGACCTTATTTTATAAGGCAAAGAATAAGAGTTGTAAAGAAATCAAACTCCTAAAAAACTGCTTGCTGCGCACGTTTTCTGCTGGGGTCGATCGATCGACCCCTAGGCGTCGATCGATCGATCGCCAAGGAAAACTGGCAGTTCGCCTAAAAAAAAATGCCTATAAGGCAAAATATTATCAAATCAATATAAAATCCGTTTTAACTCCGAATTCAAAACCGTTTGAAAATCTCTCTTTTAAAAATAATAACCAACATATTTGAGCAATACAAATATTTTTATCTCAAAATTGATTTTTCCTCTTTATTTTGAAAATACCCCAAAAATTATGCGGGTTGTTAAACTTCCCCACTAACAATGGAATTTCGCCCTCGAAATTCGCCGAATACTTAACTCTAAAAAAATCAGGCCACAATCTCCAAAATTAATCTCGTATCCAAAAATAATTTCCTCACATCTAATGAAGATGCCTAACGCGAAACGATTCTCTAAAAATTCTATGTCCAAAAATACACGCCATAAAAATGCAACAGACCCAAAACCCAAGACCCGAGGGTGGTCGTATACCTAAGCTCTGATACCATTCTGTAACACCCTGCCCGCTCGGGGAGAGCGAACGGAGCACCACTATCGATAAAACTAAACAATTCCACAATAACCAGGTATAGAACATCTAAATCCCAATATAGAAAAGAAACCACTAATCTCAATCTCTTCAAATAAATAGAACAATTCTCTCGAAATAATTACAACAATCTAACTATCTCGAAAACAAATAAATCTCCAAATGCTCTATACATCAAAATAAATGCAATTCTTCCAACTTGTATTAAAAGTCTTCCCAAAATAATCCTCTCTAAAATCAATCTCCATAGCGCCTCAAAATCCACGCTAACCTGCCACTAAAAGAAAATATGGGGAAGTACACAATACGACAGGAAAGATGCTGAACAAATATGTTAGCGATGAATTAAGCGCAACAATACGAATACGAATATTCAAATCAAATGCAAATCTCAATAGCATTTTATCAATAAATTTCTCAACAACACATTAATCGGGTCACCAGGCCTCACCCCATCCGCATATGCTTTATCAAGTCATAGCCCTTGGAAGCAGGAATTTTGGTGGGTGCCCAATATCCGTGCCATATTAAAATCTCACGACAACGTGCTCAACGACAACATGAATAATACCACATGAATCAAAATAATTTCAACAATTATTTTTCCAGATTTCAATGAATTTAACAATTCAAAATATGAGTTCAATTAACAAGAATTCAACAGAATAAATACTCGCGAGATTTAGGAGCATATTGTGTAAAACCCCATACCTCAAACCACCAAAAGAACCAACATAATTCTCCCCAGAAATCACAGAACAAGCCATCAAAAATCTTCCCTCATAGATCATCAAAAACACCTCCAAGAAAAACCTCAAAACTGCCCTAAGAACACCTCCAAAAACCTAAGGTTGAATGCATAAATCAAAGAGGCAAAGTGTGTATAAAAGAGAGGAATTAAAAATATGTTTGCTGCCAAAAATTTATACCAAAAAGGGTCACCCACGACCTTATTTTATAAGGCAAAGAATAAGAGTTGTAAGGAAATCAAACTTCTCAAAAACTGCTTGCTGCGCACGTTTTCTGTTGGGGTCGATCGATCGATCGCCCAGGAAAATTGGCAGTTCGCCTAAAAAAATGCCTATAAGGCAAAATATTATAAAATCAATATAAAATCCGTTTTAACTCCGAATTCGAAACCGTTTGAAAATATCGCTTCTAAAAATAATAACCAACATATTTGAGTAATAAAAATAATTTTATCTCAAAATTTATTTTTCCTCTTTATTTTGAAAATACCCCAAAAATTATGCAGGTTGTTACATGTGACAGGGTCGAGAAGGACTTAATTTGCAAATTGGGGCAATCGAGAATACCCATATGATATAGCCACACTGTGAGTGTGGAGCTGAGCTCAAGATAAATATATTGCTTACGGGACGTTACTAATAATTATACTGAAATGTTTGGGCTATATTATATAGTATGGTGAGACTTTGTGTTCGCTGTTCTGAGATATGATTTACATGTGCTAGTCATCACCTAAAAGAGGGTTTAGTATATATATTCGTGTATATATGTTGTCGTGTGTTTCATAATAGACTTATGAGGAAGTGTTTGCATTATTACATTTGATCCCGGTAAGTAGGGATGTTTACTGATGAGATTCAGAGTAAATATGTTTAGTAACGAGCGAGGATATATAGCTCGTGATTGGCTCGCGCTAAGATACTAGTGTTAGTAAGGGGCGCTAAATTGTACGGTGTCTTTGGTAACATGAAATTATCGAGTATACTTTTATGTCAGGAGACGTGATTTGTGGGTACGTGCTACGGACTGAGGGCCAAACGGATCTCATCGACCGACAATGCTAGGTAGTAGTGTATCGGGGGGGTTCCTTGTTTGGATTTTGCTTTGCGAGACATTCCACACATGAAACTTAGTGCAACGTGGGAAGTGGGGAGGTGTTTGGTCAATAGCACATAGTTTTAGTACCTTGGCTATTATGCATTCAGGTAGTTATAACCGTAAGTAGAAAGTTGTATTACAATTTAAGGCTAGTAGAGCAGGGTAACTTTTGTGTAGTTATGCACGGGTATAAGGTGTATAGGCGCCCTAGACAATTAATGTAATTTTAATAAAATTCACGATTAGATGGGGTAGAAATATGTGTATCAATCATAAAGACATGTGAGTAAGGAAGTATTCGAGGCTTGGAGTACTAGACCCATCTTAATTTTGAGGACGAAATTCCTTTGTAAGGGGGGAAGTATATAACACTCCGTATTTCTGAGGATAAATAATTTAGCTAATTTGTAGAATTAGAATTTAAACTAAATTGATGATTTGGAGAAACTATTTAAATCAGAGAATTTATTTAAATTGGAAGATTCAATTTATTTGGAGAATTGAGATTTAAATTAATTCGAATTATTTCTTTTAAGAATACGTGTGTCGTAATTTGAGATTTTAGTTAAATAACTCGGATGATGATTCTGAGTATACGGTTGAGTTCTTAAGGGTCGAGATAGTCAAAATAGAGTATCCGGGAGTATTAATTGGGTCTCCGGGTGTTTTTAAGCATAATCGGACCTCATGGGAGTGATTGGACCATTTTAATAAAGCCTACAACCTAAAAACGGGATTGGCATAATAAAATCAAATGTGAGAGGGTATGGCAGTCATAATTCATTTTAGAAAAACCCTAGTTGCAGAGGAGAAAAGAGGGATCAAGTGGGAGAGCTTTTAGGAGTCAAGCCAAGAGGAGATTGTCGTGTTCTTAGTCAAAATCTCAACCTACATCAACGGATCAGACTCTACGAAATTTCCAGGCAAGTAGTTAAACTTGCTTTCATTTAAATTATGGTATTGCGATTCATATCATTGTGTGTGTAAACCATATTCATTTTGGGAAGATTTACTATAGCAAAATTCATTTTTGGGAGGGTATCACATGTTAAATCTGGGTTTTGGGGATTTAAGTATTTAAGGTGAGATTGATGTTTAATTAATGGGAGAATACAATCATATGATGTTAGAATATGATTTATAATCGAAAACCCATTAGGAATTGGTTGAATTTGATTTATTGAATCGAATTGAATTTTTGATTTAAGAAATTTTGAGAAAAACCCAATTCAGGAACCCAATAAGTTTTAATTAGAATAGATGATGATTGATGATATATATTAGTTTTAGAACCTGTTTATAGATCTAATAAACATGAGGTATAAATTAGGTTGATGTTTGGGTTAAATTCATGGAGGTTTGAGGGTTATAAATGGAGAAAAACGAGTTAGAGAAGAAGATGATTCGTAGTCCGTCAGAATGGTTCAATTTATAGGCAGAACCGATCCGATATACCTGTTTGTCAAAACATAAAACTTTTAGATCTATTCGTCACGATCGCGTGGATTCCGATCTTGTATTTTTCTAATTTTTTTTGAATCAGTAATGATTTTTCTATGAAAGAGTGTCTGAAACCGAAATCCTTTGTGAGAAATAAAATCTGGATTTGTAGGGATGTCCGTAGATGAGTGTAGGACTCTGAAAAATATTAAAGAACATTAATTTTCCTTTGAAATTGGATGGGAATGAACATAGTGGTATGGATTTAGAGTGTTTGGGATGAATAACCCTCGAAAATATATGAACGTATTCGAATGGGAATTTTGGATGAATTTAGCATACGGGCTGGTATCTTAAGGTGGAAGTTAATTGATAGAAATTAAATGGAACCTAATACTTAGAGTCTTATGGGATGAGTATTCAGGACAATTAAATTTAATAAGGGTGTCAAACGTATTAACCGAATTTGGTGAAATGAATTCTAAAAGGTTAAAATACGGACCAATAAAGGGAGTTCTGACAGTTTGGTTGAGTGACACCACTTGGATAAAATTTAATTTGGGTGATAGTAATTAAATTAAGGGTCGGGGTTTTGACTTTGATATTTCTCAGGCTAGTGCTACGGGAGTTAGGCACATATTAGCCGGATTAATTTATTATAGAGATATATTATAAATTATCGAATAGTGAATTTAACGAGAGGTTTTAACCTTAATAGTGGATTTTTTTGTGCCAAATTATTAAGGGTGAAGATACGAACCATATGAGTGAGTCGGAGTATTGTAGTTGGGTGACACTACTTTAATAAATTAATTAATGTGAAACTGATTAGATTAATTGGTGTAATTTGAAATGTAACGGATTCGGGGGATGAGCGAACTTATGACTTAGATCAGTAGGATATGAGTGAATTACCTACTCAAATATTTTAAAGGATAATTGGCACACTTCGAGTAGTGAGGGGTACTCGGGAATATACGATAAGAAGTGTAATTGGAATTAATAATACGTTGGATATTCGAGAGATATATAAGCTATGTATGGAATATATGATATAGGTTGTGTGTATACCTATACTGTTTTGTATGATTTATTATGTGTATGACATACCTACCATACTTGCTATCACGGGAGGTTGATTTTCGAAAAAGGACCCTCTTATCTTTGTGTGCCTTCGAGGGGATTTAGATTGGTACCTTAAGGACATAGGACTGTGAAAGACTTATTTGTAAGTTGATAAGTCAGCTGACCATGGGAGCATAGGTATGTGCATGACCCACGGGTATGTGAAATATGTTCGCCTCCAATATGTGTGATTTGTATTGATACGATTCCAGAGTGATTCGGAATCCGTAGTCCTTTATACAGTGCGTGATGTATCGGGACTTGATAACAGAGTATGCATGCACTGCAGGTCTCAGCCTCGGGGTGCTGTATTGTATATATATAATTAGTGTGATAAGTATATATACTTGTGATTTATTCTACTACGTGTGTTTGGTAGATGATGTACCAGGACATGATAGCATAGTATACACGTACCACAGCTCAGCTTAGGGGTGCCGTATTAGTATATATATAATAGTGTGATATATGTATACTTGTGATTTTATTCTACTGGGTGAGTTTAGTAGAAGGGAAATATAGTGATATTAAAAATAACTATATTATGGGGAGAAATAAAAATATACTGAGAAATTTATAATGGGTTAAAAGACATGGAAATTCGATAACATATTGTATCAGTAATACGGTTAGGCATAACAAATTATTTTGTAGAAGGAGATTCGACATGGCTAGTTAGGTGGGGTACCTTAACTAGGAAAGGTAGAAGGCGAGCGTTAAGTGTGCACATTAGACGAGGGGTGAGTTATGTCTCAAGAGGGTGCCAATAGCTTAAATATGAAAAGTGTGCATGCATATTTAATTATTGCAATTTAACTGCTTGCTAAATATTTTCAAAGCATTTTACTTGGGCTCTGACCCGTGTCAAAATTTTTTTCCAAAACATTTTATGAGTCCAGCCACAGGGAAGCCCAGTTTGAGGATTCTATTCAGGGATGCGCAGATGCAGCTCATGTGGAAGTTGCAGGACCTTGTTATAGACGCTTCTTTCATTTACTCCTAGTGTAGGAACTTTTCTTCAGTACTCATTTGGGCATGTTGCCCTCAGATTTTGTATTTAGTTTATTTATTGTACTTTATGTATCCAATTTATTGCTTTAGGGACTATTGTATTTTATTGTTGAACCGATAGTTAATTCGGCTGTCATTATTTATGATTATTCATTTGTGTTGGATTCCATTATCAGTTGTGTGGATGGTTTAAATGGGCATTGATTTCTGCTTGTTGTTAATTAATGTAAGATAAAATTTGGCACTGGTCTAATTAAATTACTTGGTGGTTAGTAACCTTAAAAAGTTTTCGACAGTGATGCTAAGAATGAGCCATATGAGACCAACGTGTTATTTTGATCACGGGCTGGTCACCCGGTATTTTAATAGGCTTGGTGTCACAGTAAGTCCATGCGTGCCACTATTTTTTTTGTTATGATTGTGCTTGTAAAATTAATATCCTATTATTTGAGTAATTAAATATATGTTCGGATATTATCTTAATAACATAATGAGATAACTTTTATCAGCTCCATATAATTTTTTTTAATCTAATGTACAATTTTTCAACTTTAGTTGGGCTCCATTGACTTTCAACTGAATGCTTCTCTCTTTACTAGTCACTTTTTGTAAATGTTGACATTTGATTTGCCATATCCTTTTTAAGAACCAAGCCAGTGTCATTATTTAATACCCATACCAGCTAGATGTTGATATGCACGAAATCTATGTTTCTCATCTTACGTCAGCTATATAAATATTTTTTTTGTACGAAATTGTCTTTTCCTACCATACATATTCCTTGAGATTAGTTGAGTTTGTCAGCTTGTCTCGTTTTTTTTGTTAACTTATTTTACACAATTGTATATTATTTACTTTTTCATGAAATTTTTTGTTTACAGATGTGGTAACTCCTTTTCAATTTCAAAAAAATTACGTCTGTTGCAAATCTTGTACAACAGATTATCTTTTGTCAAAATACTTTATAGTAAAAGACTTATGTACTTGACCTGTCCGGTCCTATCACTGCTTCGGTAGTTGAAGATATTTTTTGTGCCAAGAGATCTTATATTCTTTTTGTGTACTCTTACACGCCTGTAATATACATACTTTAAAAACTTTGGACTTAATATTTTATTAGTCACGCATGTTATATTCTTTCAAAATCCACAAATGATATTTTTTTGGCACAAATAACTGAAAAAAAGGAAATTTATAAAGACTCTTTTATATATCAAAGTGTTCTGCTATTTCTCTCTTGGACTAACCAATTTTGTAGGAGTCACTTTTAGAAATCTGAAGTGCTACTTTCAGTCCCATATTTTCAGATGACCATTCTTATGCTACAACAACTATATTTTTATGGAGAAGATAAAAATGAAGATTTGCATATCAGATTTGGAGATTATTTTGAGCTACTTCATCGCAGCAAAATCAGGAGCATTTAATGCTCATAAACAATGTGTCTAACAACTATTTTTTTGAAGACATCTTAAATATTCAAGAGCTGCATTAAAGACACACTTGAATGAGAACATGATCAAGAGCTAGAGAGTTTATTGAAAGAATTTAGTTTACTACTCAGCTACACATTCAAGAGAGAAATTAATTTTATTATCTGCTCAATCATTGAAGAAGAAGACTTGTGCCTACACCAACATCATTTATTAAAGTCTCATTAAAGAAGGAGAAACTCAGACTACAAATTGTATTTTAAGGAGTTTCATTATTCTACTGTGTATTACAAAAATTCAGATTTGTTGTGAAGCTTTGTTGATGCTTCGGTTTGTATCGGTGATTGGTTCCTACCCGCAAGTGGGCCACGGGGTTTGAAGCTCGGAGTTAGCTTGCAAACGGTTGTACGTGGTGGTTTGATCTTACCCGCAAGTGGATCAGGTTTAGTGAAGCGCAAAGAATTCGGGGGCTCTCGGCGCGTGGACGTAGGCCGGGATTTGGCCGAACCATGTTAAATTTCGGTGTCATTTATTTTTCGCACTTTTATTTATTTATTTGCACATTCTTTCTTGAGTTAATATTTTCAGCACACTATCTTGCAAATAAATTAATTTTAAAATCTGACTAAATTAATTTTAAGGTTAAAATAATTATTTTTGAGTTAAATATTTAATTTCAGAATATCACTTAATATTAATTACGAAAATTAATTTAATATTCATCGAGTGTTAAAATCTGCATTTCTAGTTGTTTAAATTAGTTGGTTGTGTTTATTTGATATTGTTGAATTTATTCTTTAAAGTTTTATCAATTTGAAAATTGTCAAAGTATTATGAATTAAATATTTTTCTGAAATTTTAATTCGACTAAAAGTTTGTAAAAACCAATTCACCCCCCCGCTTAAGTATAATCTGGGCAACAGGGATGTTTGAATTAAAGACAAAGGATTAGAACAAGAAAAACCCAAAATACTTACAATACCCTAGAACTATGAAACCTTAGGCCAAACAAACTCAATGACCACCTTAAATGTGTGATTGTCCAACCAAATGTCAATCAGTAGTCAAGCCAACAAGAATAAGTAAGAACAACAAGAAATCGCAACAAAAAATGATGAAATTTGCAGAACCCTATAAGTACTACATAATTGTGGAAAAGCGTACCTGAAAACCACAAATAATGAAAAGCCTACTTAGGAACCGTCAATATACAGACTGCAGGTGCTAGGGAAAGAAAACTACCTCTAGTGGGAAGAGTTTTAAGCATAATTATAGTAAAATGGAGGAAGTTAGCAAAAGGTCCGACCAGAGAAGAAGGAAACAAAAGCCAGGTGTGACACCCCGCCCAAATAAATACCGGGTGATCAGTCCTATATCAAATTTAAAACAGGAATCTCAGGGGTTCATTCTTAGCATCACTGTCGAAAACTTTTTAAAACTTTACTAACCACCTAGTATTCAAAAAGACCGATGTCAAATTTTATCTTTTTATTAAACAATTAAATATGCATGCTGAATAACAAATAAACCATACATCCAAACCATGAGTCTAAAACAGTACTAAATGACTAAATGACATGCCGAATAAACAATCAGCTCAAAATCCCAATAATAATAATTCAATAAATGAATACATAAACCAAATACTGAGTCTAAAAGTAAAAAGGGGAAACATAACCTGAATGAATCTACAACTGAGATAAGAATCCTACTCTAGGAATAAAGAAATGATACGTCTAAATCAAATCCTGCAACCATCCACAATGTTGCAGCTGTGTAACCCTGGAATAGATAAGTCAACTATGGCATCCCTGTGGCTGGACACCTGTTAATATACATATACATAGACAAGAGAGAAGAAGTACAAGAAACGGGTCAGAACCCGATTTATAAAAAATGTTTAGCAAGCATTTTATTGCAATAAATGAAATGCGTAGTATATAATGTTCATAATTGCTTTTACGGTCCCACTCTCTTGAGGACAATCTCACCTCTCTTCTATAGTGCACACCTATCGCATTCATTTTTTTCCGCCTAGCCATTTGACACACTTCTAACTAGGAAAAAGGCTTATCCTTCTAGTTGCCCCTCGTAGTAGTATATCATATTTGATCTCAACAATTATCATTTTTAAATAAGTGTTATCACACTAAAGTCAAGTATTTACTATTTACGTTTATATAAGATTTCACTATCTTAATAGTCTGTAATTATATCATTGTAGATATACCATAAGCATACATATATATCCCTCACTATTATATATATGTATTAACACAATCTTAATAGCCTACAATTATCACATTGTAATTATATCACAAGTATACATATATATCCACCACCATTATATATATATACTAACACAACACCCTAAGGATACACCTATAGTGCATTGCATACTCTACTATCATGTCCCGGTACGTCTCGTACTCAAACAAGGACTATCGGTTCGGAAATGTCCCACGAACCATATAAACAAATCACACATATTGGCGGCGAACATAGTTCACATACCTATGGGTCACGCACATACCTACGCTCCCATAGTCAACGGACTTATCAACTCACAAATAAGTCTTTCACAGTCCTATGTTCTGAGATACAAGTCAAATATCCCCCCAAAGGTCACTCAGGATAAGACCGTCTCTACACAACCCCCCGCGATAGCAAGCAGCTAGGTATGTCAAACACATAATAAAACAATCAAATATGCATTCACGCACCCTATTAAAATATTAGGTATTCACACAACCTTTCATTGTTTTACGTATTCACACAACCTATCATTGTTTTAGGTATTCCCGTAACCTATTATCATTTTTCAATTGGATTATGTATTCCCATATATATATATATAATTCACACATTCATATATATATACATATATTCCAATTATTACTAGTTCGCTCGTATTAAATACGATCCAATACCAAAATAGCTACATCCCACTATTTAATATAATTTATATAATTATATATCTCGCCTCATATATACTTGACTAAGTTCATATTAGTCTCACAAAGTTCTCAACAATTTTTAGTTTCAATTCGGGAAAGTTTCATCACTAATTAAAACTCCAAGGGTATTTTAGACATTTCACAATATATGCCTCAGTAATGAAATTCCGAGTACTGCGTACTACTCTCCATTTGCTATGCGTGGCCACAAACGGCACGTAAATCCGAATTCGTATGACAAAGTTATGCTCATTTAAAGTTGTGCTAAAAATCAAATAACTCGTTCCGTCTTCAAGGGTATTTTAGACCTTTCAATTTTTGTGTCTAATTAAAAATATTCCCAGGATAGCGTAATACTCTTCGCTATCTATGTGTGGCCGTGAACGGCACACTAATCCGAGTCCGTATGCCAAAAGTTAGGGCATTATAAAGATTCACCTCAAAGAAGATTTTAAAAAAAAAACTTTTCTTAAAAAGTTTTCCCACATTCTGCCCAGATTAATAAATTGATGTTTTGAGGCATTTTGGAGCAGTTTTGGAGGAAGCGCGTGAGACAACAAAATGTAGAAAACGCGATTTTCTACAGGGCAGCGCCGACAGAATCTCCATTAAAGCTCCAAAACCTTCGATTATACCCAGATCTTTTACCCCAAAACCTCCCAAGATTCATCCTAAATCCACCCAAACTTCATCATTAACAATTTCTTCCAACAATACCACTAATGGAGATTCAAAAACCAAGATCTAATCATGTTATTCACTTCTCAAATTAAGTTATAATCTCACTATTAACCCAATTTCTCACAAAGTTAAAAATCCCCTATCAATGGTTATTCTTCATCTTCTTCACCATAAACCCACAAATTTCAATTCAAATTCCTACTTCCAAATTTCCAGAATTAATTGACATAATTACAACTATTTACATCATTAACTACAACTCAAATTAAAGCAAGAAAACACTTGCCTTGGGGGATTAAATCCGACGATCCCATGTCGAAATTCTTGCCCGGATTGCTCTTGTCATCCTTCTTTCCTTCTTCTTCTTTCTCCTTTCTCTCCTCTCTCAACCCTTTGTGTCTTGGAATGACTCATGGCTGCCCAACACACTTAAACCTATTGGCCAATTAAAAATTCCTCAATCCCGTAATTAAGCCTATTGGCCAATTAAAAATGACTTAAATGCCCCCGTATGGGCTCGGTCATGTCTAAAAATGCCCCGAGACCCATTTACTACCCCCGGGTACTCTTTTTCGACTATCTTGACCCTTCCGGACTCAACCGTGCACTCAGAATTGTCATCCGAGATACTTTATAAAATTTTCCAATTTCAACCTCAAAATGCGACACATGTGAAAATTTTCAGTAACCCGAATTAATTGGAATTTCTAAATCCCCAAATTTAAATAATAAATTCTAAATCTCCAAATTCAATAATTTCTCCAATTTAAATAAATTAAATTTAAATCACCAAATTAAATGAATTTCTCCAAATTAAATAAATCCAACTCACTAATTTAATTAATTTATATATCCTCTAAAATATGGGGTGTTACATACTTCTCCCCTTACAATGGAATTTCGTCCTCGAAATTCGGATAAGACTAGTACTCAAAGCTTCAGATATAATCTCGTACACCTTCATCCTCATCCTTTCCCACACAATCTAAATCGTTATGATGTTCTCATTACACTTCTCCTAGCGCTACCCCTTAGTCCAAAGGTCCCTACACTACCGTTCAATCCTGTGGCCAATTTGCTTTAGTCATCTTATATTATAATGTTCCATCATATAATGTATCATCTCACATTGCTTCCTACACAACACTTTGAAGCTTCCAACTTCTGACACTACTATGAGCCTAACCACTAACGGCTATAATACTTCCTTTACTGGGGAATACTCCAACATCCCCCTGCGATAACTCCCTTATTCGTTTACTCTTTTAGCACATGTATTTATACATCTATCGATCGCGGATAATATATAAAAATTTAACTATCTAGGGTGCCCATACACCCTATATGCTGCACATAACTGCCCAATTCAACTTAACGTAATAAACTTGCTATAATTAAGCTTTTCATATTTGAGCTGATTATACGGTGAGGTTATACTAAACTACCCTACCAATTGCAACTTAATTATCATTTAGGTTATCCCACCTATCTACTCGTGGTGAAAGTGTTCCACAAAGTTTTCAACAATTTTTAGTTTCAATTCGGGAAAGTTTCATCACTAATTAAAACTCCAAGGGTATTTTAGACATTTCACAATATATGCCTCAGTAATGAAATTCCGAGTACTGCGTACTACTCTCCATTTGCTATGCGTGGCCACAAACGGCACGTAAATCCGAATTCGTATGACAAAGTTATGCTCATTTAAAGTTGTGCTAAAAATCAAATAACTCGTTTCGTCTTCAAGGGTATTTTAGACCTTTCAATTTTTGTGTCTAATTAAAAATATTCCCAGGACAGCGTAATACTCTTCGCTATCTATGTGTGGCCGTGAACGGCACACTAATCCGAGTCCGTATGCCAAAAGTTAGGGCATTATAAAGATTCACCTCAAAAAAGATTTAAAAAAAAAACTTTTCTTAAAAAGTTTTCCCACATTCTGCCCAGATTAATAAATTGATGTTTTGAGGCATTTTGGAGCAGTTTTGGAGGAAGCGCGTGAGACAACAAAATGTAGAAAACGCGATTTTCTACAGGGCAGCGCCGACAGAATCTCCATTAAAGCTCCAAAACCTTCGATTATACCCAGATCTTTTACCCCAAAAACCTCCCAAGATTCATCCTAAATCCACCCAAACTTCATCATTAACAATTTCTTCCAACAATACCACTAATGGAGATTCAAAAACCAAGATCTAATCATGTTATTCACTTCTCAAATTAAGTTATAATCTCACTATTAACCCAATTTCTCACAAAGTTGAAAATCCCCTATCCATGGTTATTCTTCATCTTCTTCACCATAAACCCACAAATTTCAATTCAAATTCCTACTTCCAAATTTCCAGAATTAATTGACATAATTACAACTATTTACATCATTAACTACAACTCAAATTAAAGCAAGAAAACACTTGCCTTGGGGGATTAAATCCGACGATCCCATGTCGAAATTCTTGCCCGGATTGCTCTTGTCATCCTTCTTTCCTTCTTCTTCCTTCTCCTTTCTCTCCTCTCTCAACCCTTTGTGTCTTGGAATGACTCATGGCTGCCCAACACACTTAAACCTATTGGCCAATTAAAAATTCCTCAATCCCGTAATTAAGCCTATTGGCCAATTAAAAATGACTTAAATGCCCCCGTATGGGCTCGGTCATGTCTAAAAATGCCCCGAGACCCATTTACTACCCCCGGGTACTCTTTTTCGACTATCTTGACCCTTCCGGACTCAACCGTGCACTCAGAATTGTCATCCGAGATACTTTATAAAATTTTCCAATTTCAACCTCAAAATGCGACACATGTGAAAATTTTCAGTAACCCGAATTAATTGGAATTTCTAAATCCCCAAATTTAAATAATAAATTCTAAATCTCCAAATTCAATAATTTCTCCAATTTAAATAAATTAAATTTAAATCACCAAATTAAATGAATTTCTCCAAATTAAATAAATCCAACTCACTAATTTAATTAATTTATATATCCTCTAAAATATGGGGTGTTACATACTTCTCCCCTTACAATGGAATTTCGTCCTCGAAATTCGGATAAGACTAGTACTCAAAGCTTCAGATATAATCTCGTACACCTTCATCCTCATCCTTTCCCACACAATCTAAATCGTTATGATGTTCTCATTACACTTCTCCTAGCGCTACCCCTTAGTCCAAAGGTCCCTACACTACCGTTCAATCCTGTGGCCAATTTGCTTTAGTCATCTTATATTATAATGTTCCATCATATAATGTATCATCTCACATTGCTTCCTACACAACACTTTGAAGCTTCCAACTTCTGACACTACTATGAGCCTAACCACTAACGGCTATAATACTTCCTTTACTGGGGAATACTCCAACATCCCCCTGCGATAACTCCCTTATTCGTTTACTCTTTTAGCACATGTATTTATACATCTATCGATCGCGGATAATATATAAAAATTTAACTATCTAGGGTGCCCATACACCCTATATGCTGCACATAACTGCCCAATTCAACTTAACGTAATAAACTTGCTATAATTAAGCTTTTCATATTTGAGCTGATTATACGGTGAGGATATACTAAACTACCCTACCAATTGCAACTTAATTATCATTTAGGTTATCCCACCTATCTACTCGTGGTGAAAGTGTTCCACAAAGTTTTCAACAATTTTTAGTTTCAATTCGGAAAAGTTTCATCACTAATTAAAACTCCAAGGGTATTTTAGACATTTCACAATATATGCCTCAGTAATGAAATTCCTAGTACTACGTACTACTCTCCATTTGCTATGCGTGGCCACAAACGGCACGTAAATCCGAATTCGTATGACAAAGTTATGCTCATTTAAAGTTGTGCTAAAAATCAAATAACTCGTTTCGTCTTCAAGGGTATTTTAGACCTTTCAATTTTTGTGTCTAATTAAAAATATTCCCAGGACAGCGTAATACTCTTCGTTATCTATGTGTGGCCGTGAACGGCACACTAATCCGAGTCCGTATGCCAAAAGTTAGGGCATTATAAAGATTCACCTCAAAGAAGATTTAAAAAAAAAACTTTTCTTAAAAAGTTTTCCCACATTCTGCCCAGATTAATAAATTGATGTTTTGAGTCATTTTGGAGCAGTTTTGGAGGAAGCGCGTGAGACAACAAAATGTAGAAAACGCGATTTTCTACAGGGCAGCGCCGACAGAATCTCCATTAAAGCTCCAAAACCTTCGATTATACCCAGATCTTTTACCCCAAAAACCTCCCAAGATTCATCCTAAATCCACCCAAACTTCATCATTAACAATTTCTTCCAACAATACCACTAATGGAGATTCAAAAACCAAGATCTAATCATGTTATTCACTTCTCAAATTAAGTTATAATCTCACTATTAACCCAATTTCTCACAAAGTTGAAAATTCCCTATCAATGGTTATTCTTCATCTTCTTCACCATAAACCCACAAATTTCAATTCAAATTCCTACTTCCAAATTTCCAGAATTAATTGACATAATTACAACTATTTACATCATTAACTACAACTCAAATTAAAGCAAGAAAACACTTGCCTTGGGGGATTAAATCCGACGATCCCATGTCGAAATTCTTGCCCGGATTGCTCTTGTCATCCTTCTTTCCTTCTTCTTCTCTCTCCTTTCTCTCCTCTCTCAACCCTTTGTGTTTTGGAATGACTCATGGCTGCCCAACACACTTAAACCTATTGGCCAATTAAAAATTCCTCAATCCCGTAATTAAGCCTATTGGCCAATTAAAAATGACTTAAATGCCCCCGTATGGGCTCGATCATGTCTAAAAATGCCCCGAGACCCATTTACTACCCCCGGGTACTCTTTTTCGACTATCTTGACCCTTCCGGACTCAACCGTGCACTCAGAATTGTCATCCGAGATACTTTATAAAATTTTCCAATTTCAACCTCAAAATGCGACACATGTGAAAATTTTCAGTAACCCGAATTAATTTGAATTTCTAAATCCCCAAATTTAAATAATAAATTCTAAATCTCCAAATTCAATAATTTCTCCAATTTAAATAAATTAAATTTAAATCACCAAATTAAATGAATTTCTCCAAATTAAATAAATCCAACTCACTAATTTAATTAATTTATATATCCTCTAAAATATGGGGTGTTACATACTTCTCCCCTTACAATGGAATTTCGTCCTCGAAATTCGGATAAGACTAGTACTCAAAGCTTCAGATATAATCTCGTACACCTTCATCCTCATCCTTTCCCACACATTCTAAATCGTTATGATGTTCTCATTACACTTCTCCTAGCGCTACCCCTTAGTCCAACGGTCCCTACACTACCGTTCAATCATGTGGCCAATTTGCTTTAGTCATCTTATATTATAATGTTCCATCATATAATGTATCATCTCATATTGCTGCCTACACAACACTTTGAAGCTTCCAACTTCTGACACTACTATGAGCCTAACCACTAACGGCTATAATACTTCCTTTACTGGGGAATACTCCAACATCCCCCTGCGATAACTCCCTTATTCGTTTACTCTTTTAGCACATGTATTTATACATCTATCGATCGCGGATAATATATAAAAATTTAACTATCTAGGGTGCCCATACACCCTATATGCTGCACATAACTGCCCAATTCAACTTAACGTAATAAACTTGCTATAATTAAGCTTTTCATATTTGAGCTGATTATACGGTGAGGTTATACTAAACTACCCTACCAATTGCAAC
The DNA here is from genome assembly GCA_949130495.1 of Sambucus nigra. Lineage (NCBI taxonomy): Eukaryota > Viridiplantae > Streptophyta > Magnoliopsida > Dipsacales > Adoxaceae > Sambucus > Sambucus nigra. Next base: position 307,775,605 of record OX422221.1, on the reverse strand, counting down.
TTAATTATCATTTAGGTTATCCCACCTATCTACTCGTGGTGAAAGTGTTCCACAAAGTTTTCAACAATTTTTAGTTTCAATTCGGAAAAGTTTCATCACTAATTAAAACTCCAAGGGTATTTTAGACATTTCACAATATATGCCTCAGTAATGAAATTCCTAGTACTACGCACTACTCTCCATTTGCTATGCGTGGCCACAAACGGCACGTAAATCCGAATTCGTATGACAAAGTTATGCTCATTTAAAGTTGTGCTAAAAATCAAATAACTCGTTTCGTCTTCAAGGGTATTTTAGACCTTTCAATTTTTGTGTCTAATTAAAAATATTCCCAGGACAGCGTAATACTCTTCGCTATCTATGTGTGGCCGTGAACGGCACACTAATCCGAGTCCGTATGCCAAAAGTTAGGGCATTATAAAGATTCACCTCAAAGAAGATTTAAAAAAAAAACTTTTCTTAAAAAGTTTTCCCACATTCTGCCCAGATTAATAAATTGATGTTTTGAGTCATTTTGGAGCAGTTTTGGAGGAAGCGCGTGAGACAACAAAATGTAGAAAACGCGATTTTCTACAGGGCAGCGCCGACAGAATCTCCATTAAAGCTCCAAAACCTTCGATTATACCCAGATCTTTTACCCCAAAAACCTCCCAAGATTCATCCTAAATCCACCCAAACTTCATCATTAACAATTTCTTCCAACAATACCACTAATGGAGATTCAAAAACCAAGATCTAATCATGTTATTCACTTCTCAAATTAAGTTATAATCTCACTATTAACCCAATTTCTCACAAAGTTGAAAATCCCCTATCCATGGTTATTCTTCATCTTCTTCACCATAAACCCACAAATTTCAATTCAAATTCCTACTTCCAAATTTCCAGAATTAATTGACATAATTACAACTATTTACATCATTAACTACAACTCAAATTAAAGCAAGAAAACACTTGCCTTGGGGGATTAAATCCGACGATCCCATGTCGAAATTCTTGCCCGGATTGCTCTTGTCATCCTTCTTTCCTTCTTCTTCTTTCTCCTTTCTCTCCTCTCTCAACCCTTTGTGTCTTGGAATGACTCATGGCTGCCCAACACACTTAAACCTATTGGCCAATTAAAAATTCCTCAATCCCGTAATTAAGCCTATTGGCCAATTAAAAATGACTTAAATGCCCCCGTATGGGCTCGGTCATGTCTAAAAATGCCCCGAGACCCATTTACTACCCCCGGGTACTCTTTTTCGACTATCTTGACCCTTCCGGACTCAACCGTGCACTCAGAATTGTCATCCGAGATACTTTATAAAATTTTCCAATTTCAACCTCAAAATGCGACACATGTGAAAATTTTCAGTAACCCGAATTAATTTGAATTTCTAAATCCCCAAATTTAAATAATAAATTCTAAATCTCCAAATTCAATAATTTCTCCAATTTAAATAAATTAAATTTAAATCACCAAATTAAATGAATTTCTCCAAATTAAATAAATCCAACTCACTAATTTAATTAATTTATATATCCTCTAAAATATGGGGTGTTACATACTTCTCCCCTTACAATGGAATTTCGTCCTCGAAATTCGGATAAGACTAGTACTCAAAGCTTCTGATATAATCTCGTACACCTTCATCCTCATCCTTTCCCACACAATCTAAATCGTTATGATGTTCTCATTACACTTCTCCTAGCGCTACCCCTTAGTCCAAAGGTCCCTACACTACCGTTCAATCCTGTGGCCAATTTGCTTTAGTCATCTTATATTATAATGTTCCATCATATAATGTATCATCTCACATTGCTGCCTACACAACACTTTGAAGCTTCCAACTTCTGACACTACTATGAGCCTAACCACTAACGGCTATAATACTTCCTTTACTGGGGAATACTCCAACATCCCCCTGCGATAACTCCCTTATTCGTTTACTCTTTTAGCACATGTATTTATACATCTATCGATCGCGGATAATATATAAAAATTTAACTATCTAGGGTGCCCATACACCCTATATGCTGCACATAACTGCCCAATTCAACTTAACGTAATAAACTTGCTATAATTAAGCTTTTCATATTTGAGCTGATTATACGGTGAGGTTATACTAAACTACCCTACCAATTGCAACTTAATTATCATTTAGGTTATCCCACCTATCTACTCGTGGTGAAAGTGTTCCACAAAGTTTTTAACAATTTTTAGTTTCAATTCGGAAAAGTTTCATCACTAATTAAAACTCCAAGGGTATTTTAGACATTTCACAATATATGCCTCAGTAATGAAATTCCTAGTACTACGTACTACTCTCCATTTGCTATGCGTGGCCACAAACGGCACGTAAATCCGAATTCGTATGGCAAAGTTATGCTCATTTAAAGTTGTGCTAAAAATCAAATAACTCGTTTCGTCTTCAAGGGTATTTTAGACCTTTCAATTTTTGTGTCTAATTAAAAATATTCCCAGGACAGCGTAATACTCTTCGCTATCTATGTGTGGCCGTGAACGGCACACTAATCCGAGTCCGTATGCCAAAAGTTAGGGCATTATAAAGATTCACCTCAAAGAAGATTTAAAAAAAAAACGTTTCTTAAAAAGTTTTCCCACATTCTGCCCAGATTAATAAATTGATGTTTTGAGGCATTTTGGAGCAGTTTTGGAGGAAGCGCGTGAGACAACAAAATGTAGAAAACGCGATTTTCTACAGGGCAGCGCCGACAGAATCTCCATTAAAGCTCCAAAACCTTCGATTATACCCAGATCTTTTACCCCAAAAACCTCCCAAGATTCATCCTAAATCCACCCAAACTTCATCATTAACAATTTCTTCCAACAATACCACTAATGGAGATTCAAAAACCAAGATCTAATCATGTTATTCACTTCTCAAATTAAGTTATAATCTCACTATTAACCCAATTTCTCACAAAGTTGAAAATCCCCTATCCATGGTTATTCTTCATCTTCTTCACCATAAACCCACAAATTTCAATTCAAATTCCTACTTCCAAATTTCCAGAATTAATTGACATAATTACAACTATTTACATCATTAACTACAACTCAAATTAAAGCAAGAAAACACTTGCCTTGGGGGATTAAATCCGACGATCCCATGTCGAAATTCTTGCCCGGATTGCTCTTGTCATCCTTCTTTCCTTCTTCTTCTTTCTCCTTTCTCTCCTCTCTCAACCCTTTGTGTCTTGGAATGACTCATGGCTGCCCAACACACTTAAACCTATTGGCCAATTAAAAATTCCTCAATCCCGTAATTAAGCCTATTGGCCAATTAAAAATGACTTAAATGCCCCCGTATGGGCTCGGTCATGTCTAAAAATGCCCCGAGACCCATTTACTACCCCCGGGTACTCTTTTTCGACTATCTTGACCCTTCCGGACTCAACCGTGCACTCAGAATTGTCATCCGAGATACTTTATAAAATTTTCCAATTTCAACCTCAAAATGCGACACATGTGAAAATTTTCAGTAACCCGAATTAATTGGAATTTCTAAATCCCCAAATTTAAATAATAAATTCTAAATCTCCAAATTCAATAATTTCTCCAATTTAAATAAATTAAATTTAAATCACCAAATTAAATGAATTTCTCCAAATTAAATAAATCCAACTCACTAATTTAATTAATTTATATATCCTCTAAAATATGGGGTGTTACATACTTCTCCCCTTACAATGGAATTTCGTCCTCGAAATTCAGATAAGACTAGTACTCAAAGCTTCTGATATAATCTCGTACACCTTCATCCTCATCCTTTCCCACACAATCTAAATCGTTATGATGTTCTCATTACACTTCTCCTAGCGCTACCCCTTAGTCCAAAGGTCCCTACACTACCGTTCAATCCTGTGGCCAATTTGCTTTAGTCATCTTATATTATAATGTTCCATCATATAATGTATCATCTCACATTGCTGCCTACACAACACTTTGAAGCTTCCAACTTCTGACACTACTATGAGCCTAACCACTAACGGCTATAATACTTCCTTTACTGGGGAATACTCCAACATCCCCCTGCGATAACTCCCTTATTCGTTTACTCTTTTAGCACATGTATTTATACATCTATCGATCGCGGATAATATATAAAAATTTAACTATCTAGGGTGCCCATACACCCTATATGCTGCACATAACTGCCCAATTCAACTTAACGTAATAAACTTGCTATAATTAAGCTTTTCATATTTGAGCTGATTATACGGTGAGGTTATACTAAACTACCCTACCAATTGCAACTTAATTATCATTTAGGTTATCCCACCTATCTACTCGTGGTGAAAGTGTTCCACAAAGTTTTTAACAATTTTTAGTTTCAATTCGGAAAAGTTTCATCACTAATTAAAACTCCAAGGGTATTTTAGACATTTCACAATATATGCCTCAGTAATGAAATTCCTAGTACTACGTACTACTCTCCATTTGCTATGCGTGGCCACAAACGGCACGTAAATCCGAATTCGTATGGCAAAGTTATGCTCATTTAAAGTTGTGCTAAAAATCAAATAACTCGTTTCGTCTTCAAGGGTATTTTAGACCTTTCAATTTTTGTGTCTAATTAAAAATATTCCCAGGACAGCGTAATACTCTTCGCTATCTATGTGTGGCCGTGAACGGCACACTAATCCGAGTCCGTATGCCAAAAGTTAGGGCATTATAAAGATTCACCTCAAAGAAGATTTAAAAAAAAAACGTTTCTTAAAAAGTTTTCCCACATTCTGCCCAGATTAATAAATTGATGTTTTGAGGCATTTTGGAGCAGTTTTGGAGGAAGCGCGTGAGACAACAAAATGTAGAAAACGCGATTTTCTACAGGGCAGCGCCGACAGAATCTCCATTAAAGCTCCAAAACCTTCGATTATACCCAGATCTTTTACCCCAAAAACCTCCCAAGATTCATCCTAAATCCACCCAAACTTCATCATTAACAATTTCTTCCAACAATACCACTAATGGAGATTCAAAAACCAAGATCTAATCATGTTATTCACTTCTCAAATTAAGTTATAATCTCACTATTAACCCAATTTCTCACAAAGTTGAAAATCCCCTATCCATGGTTATTCTTCATCTTCTTCACCATAAACCCACAAATTTCAATTCAAATTCCTACTTCCAAATTTCCAGAATTAATTGACATAATTACAACTATTTACATCATTAACTACAACTCAAATTAAAGCAAGAAAACACTTGCCTTGGGGGATTAAATCCGACGATCCCATGTCGAAATTCTTGCCCGGATTGCTCTTGTCATCCTTCTTTCCTTCTTCTTCTCTCTCCTTTCTCTCCTCTCTCAACCCTTTGTGTCTTGGAATGACTCATGGCTGCCCAACACACTTAAACCTATTGGCCAATTAAAAATTCCTCAATCCCGTAATTAAGCCTATTGGCCAATTAAAAATGACTTAAATGCCCCCGTATGGGCTCGGTCATGTCTAAAAATGCCCCGAGACCCATTTACTACCCCCGGGTACTCTTTTTCGACTATCTTGACCCTTCCGGACTCAACCGTGCACTCAGAATTGTCATCCGAGATACTTTATAAAATTTTCCAATTTCAACCTCAAAATGCGACACATGTGAAAATTTTCAGTAACCCGAATTAATTGGAATTTCTAAATCCCCAAATTTAAATAATAAATTCTAAATCTCCAAATTCAATAATTTCTCCAATTTAAATAAATTAAATTTAAATCACCAAATTAAATGAATTTCTCCAAATTAAATAAATCCAACTCACTAATTTAATTAATTTATATATCCTCTAAAATATGGGGTGTTACATACTTCTCCCCTTACAATGGAATTTCGTCCTCGAAATTCGGATAAGACTAGTACTCAAAGCTTCAGATATAATCTCGTACACCTTCATCCTCATCCTTTCCCACACAATCTAAATCGTTATGATGTTCTCATTACACTTCTCCTAGCGCTACCCCTTAGTCCAAAGGTCCCTACACTACCGTTCAATCCTGTGGCCAATTTGCTTTAGTCATCTTATATTATAATGTTCCATCATATAATGTATCATCTCACATTGCTTCCTACACAACACTTTGAAGCTTCCAACTTCTGACACTACTATGAGCCTAACCACTAACGGCTATAATACTTCCTTTACTGGGGAATACTCCAACATCCCCCTGCGATAACTCCCTTATTCGTTTACTCTTTTAGCACATGTATTTATACATCTATCGATCGCGGATAATATATAAAAATTTAACTATCTAGGGTGCCCATACACCCTATATGCTGCACATAACTGCCCAATTCAACTTTACGTAATAAACTTGCTATAATTAAGCTTTTCATATTTGAGCTGATTATACGGTGAGGATATACTAAACTACCCTACCAATTGCAACTTAATTATCATTTAGGTTATCCCACCTATCTACTCGTGGTGAAAGTGTTCCACAAAGTTTTCAACAATTTTTAGTTTCAATTCGGAAAAGTTTCATCACTAATTAAAACTCCAAGGGTATTTTAGACATTTCACAATATATGCCTCAGTAATGAAATTCCTAGTACTACGTACTACTCTCCATTTGCTATGCGTGGCCACAAACGGCACGTAAATCCGAATTCGTATGACAAAGTTATGCTCATTTAAAGTTGTGCTAAAAATCAAATAACTCGTTTCGTCTTCAAGGGTATTTTAGACCTTTCAATTTTTGTGTCTAATTAAAAATATTCCCAGGACAGCGTAATACTCTTCGTTATCTATGTGTGGCCGTGAACGGCACACTAATCCGTGTCCGTATGCCAAAAGTTAGGGCATTATAAAGATTCACCTCAAAGAAGATTTAAAAAAAAAACTTTTCTTAAAAAGTTTTCCCACATTCTGCCCAGATTAATAAATTGATGTTTTGAGTCATTTTGGAGCAGTTTTGGAGGAAGCGCGTGAGACAACAAAATGTAGAAAACGCGATTTTCTACAGGGCAACGCCGACAGAATCTCCATTAAAGCTCCAAAACCTTCGATTATACCCAGATCTTTTACCCCAAAAACCTCCCAAGATTCATCCTAAATCCACCCAAACTTCATCATTAACAATTTCTTCCAACAATACCACTAATGGAGATTCAAAAACCAAGATCTAATCATGTTATTCACTTCTCAAATTAAGTTATAATCTCACTATTAACCCAATTTCTCACAAAGTTGAAAATTCCCTATCAATGGTTATTCTTCATCTTCTTCACCATAAACCCACAAATTTCAATTCAAATTCCTACTTCCAAATTTCCAGAATTAATTGACATAATTACAACTATTTACATCATTAACTACAACTCAAATTAAAGCAAGAAAACACTTGCCTTGGGGGATTAAATCCGACGATCCCATGTCGAAATTCTTGCCCGGATTGCTCTTGTCATCCTTCTTTCCTTCTTCTTCTCTCTCCTTTCTCTCCTCTCTCAACCCTTTGTGTTTTGGAATGACTCATGGCTGCCCAACACACTTAAACCTATTGGCCAATTAAAAATTCCTCAATCCCGTAATTAAGCCTATTGGCCAATTAAAAATGACTTAAATGCCCCCGTATGGGCTCGATCATGTCTAAAAATGCCCCGAGACCCATTTACTACCCCCGGGTACTCTTTTTCGACTATCTTGACCCTTCCGGACTCAACCGTGCACTCAGAATTGTCATCCGAGATACTTTATAAAATTTTCCAATTTCAACCTCAAAATGCGACACATGTGAAAATTTTCAGTAACCCGAATTAATTTGAATTTCTAAATCCCCAAATTTAAATAATAAATTCTAAATCTCCAAATTCAATAATTTCTCCAATTTAAATAAATTAAATTTAAATCACCAAATTAAATGAATTTCTCCAAATTAAATAAATCCAACTCACTAATTTAATTAATTTATATATCCTCTAAAATATGGGGTGTTACATACTTCTCCCCTTACAATGGAATTTCGTCCTCGAAATTCGGATAAGACTAGTACTCAAAGCTTCAGATATAATCTCGTACACCTTCATCCTCATCCTTTCCCACACAATCTAAATCGTTATGATGTTCTCATTACACTTCTCCTAGCGCTACCCCTTAGTCCAAAGGTCCCTACACTACCGTTCAATCCTGTGGCCAATTTGCTTTAGTCATCTTATATTATAATGTTCCATCATATAATGTATCATCTCACATTGCTTCCTACACAACACTTTGAAGCTTCCAACTTCTGACACTACTATGAGCCTAACCACTAACGGCTATAATACTTCCTTTACTGGGGAATACTCCAACATCCCCCTGCGATAACTCCCTTATTCGTTTACTCTTTTAGCACATGTATTTATACATCTATCGATCGCGGATAATATATAAAAATTTAACTATCTAGGGTGCCCATACACCCTATATGCTGCACATAACTGCCCAATTCAACTTTACGTAATAAACTTGCTATAATTAAGCTTTTCATATTTGAGCTGATTATACGGTGAGGATATACTAAACTACCCTACCAATTGCAACTTAATTATCATTTAGGTTATCCCACCTATCTACTCGTGGTGAAAGTGTTCCACAAAGTTTTCAACAATTTTTAGTTTCAATTCGGAAAAGTTTCATCACTAATTAAAACTCCAAGGGTATTTTAGACATTTCACAATATATGCCTCAGTAATGAAATTCCTAGTACTACGCACTACTCTCCATTTGCTATGCGTGGCCACAAACGGCACGTAAATCCGAATTCGTATGACAAAGTTATGCTCATTTAAAGTTGTGCTAAAAATCAAATAACTCGTTTCGTCTTCAAGGGTATTTTAGACCTTTCAATTTTTGTGTCTAATTAAAAATATTCCCAGGACAGCGTAATACTCTTCGTTATCTATGTGTGGCCGTGAACGGCACACTAATCCGAGTCCGTATGCCAAAAGTTAGGGCATTATAAAGATTCACCTCAAAGAAGATTTAAAAAAAAAACTTTTCTTAAAAAGTTTTCCCACATTCTGCCCAGATTAATAAATTGATGTTTTGAGTCATTTTGGAGCAGTTTTGGAGGAAGCGCGTGAGACAACAAAATGTAGAAAACGCGATTTTCTACAGGGCAGCGCCGACAGAATCTCCATTAAAGCTCCAAAACCTTCGATTATACCCAGATCTTTTACCCCAAAAACCTCCCAAGATTCATCCTAAATCCACCCAAACTTCATCATTAACAATTTCTTCCAACAATACCACTAATGGAGATTCAAAAACCAAGATCTAATCATGTTATTCACTTCTCAAATTAAGTTATAATCTCACTATTAACCCAATTTCTCACAAAGTTGAAAATTCCCTATCAATGGTTATTCTTCATCTTCTTCACCATAAACCCACAAATTTCAATTCAAATTCCTACTTCCAAATTTCCAGAATTAATTGACATAATTACAACTATTTACATCATTAACTACAACTCAAATTAAAGCAAGAAAACACTTGCCTTGGGGGATTAAATCCGACGATCCCATGTCGAAATTCTTGCCCGGATTGCTCTTGTCATCCTTCTTTCCTTCTTCTTCTCTCTCCTTTCTCTCCTCTCTCAACCCTTTGTGTTTTGGAATGACTCATGGCTGCCCAACACACTTAAACCTATTGGCCAATTAAAAATTCCTCAATCCCGTAATTAAGCCTATTGGCCAATTAAAAATGACTTAAATGCCCCCGTATGGGCTCGATCATGTCTAAAAATGCCCCGAGACCCATTTACTACCCCCGGGTACTCTTTTTCGACTATCTTGACCCTTCCGGACTCAACCGTGCACTCAGAATTGTCATCCGAGATACTTTATAAAATTTTCCAATTTCAACCTCAAAATGCGACACATGTGAAAATTTTCAGTAACCCGAATTAATTTGAATTTCTAAATCCCCAAATTTAAATAATAAATTCTAAATCTCCAAATTCAATAATTTCTCCAATTTAAATAAATTAAATTTAAATCACCAAATTAAATGAATTTCTCCAAATTAAATAAATCCAACTCACTAATTTAATTAATTTATATATCCTCTAAAATATGGGGTGTTACATACTTCTCCCCTTACAATGGAATTTCGTCCTCGAAATTCGGATAAGACTAGTACTCAAAGCTTCAGATATAATCTCGTACACCTTCATCCTCATCCTTTCCCACACAATCTAAATCGTTATGATGTTCTCATTACACTTCTCCTAGCGCTACCCCTTAGTCCAAAGGTCCCTACACTACCGTTCAATCCTGTGGCCAATTTGCTTTAGTCATCTTATATTATAATGTTCCATCATATAATGTATCATCTCACATTGCTTCCTACACAACACTTTGAAGCTTCCAACTTCTGACACTACTATGAGCCTAACCACTAACGGCTATAATACTTCCTTTACTGGGGAATACTCCAACATCCCCCTGCGATAACTCCCTTATTCGTTTACTCTTTTAGCACATGTATTTATACATCTATCGATCGCGGATAATATATAAAAATTTAACTATCTAGGGTGCCCATACACCCTATATGCTGCACATAACTGCCCAATTCAACTTTACGTAATAAACTTGCTATAATTAAGCTTTTCATATTTGAGCTGATTATACGGTGAGGATATACTAAACTACCCTACCAATTGCAACTTAATTATCATTTAGGTTATCCCACCTATCTACTCGTGGTGAAAGTGTTCCACAAAGTTTTCAACAATTTTTAGTTTCAATTCGGAAAAGTTTCATCACTAATTAAAACTCCAAGGGTATTTTAGACATTTCACAATATATGCCTCAGTAATGAAATTCCTAGTACTACGCACTACTCTCCATTTGCTATGCGTGGCCACAAACGGCACGTAAATCCGAATTCGTATGACAAAGTTATGCTCATTTAAAGTTGTGCTAAAAATCAAATAACTCGTTTCGTCTTCAAGGGTATTTTAGACCTTTCAATTTTTGTGTCTAATTAAAAATATTCCCAGGACAGCGTAATACTCTTCGTTATCTATGTGTGGCCGTGAACGGCACACTAATCCGAGTCCGTATGCCAAAAGTTAGGGCATTATAAAGATTCACCTCAAAGAAGATTTAAAAAAAAAACTTTTCTTAAAAAGTTTTCCCACATTCTGCCCAGATTAATAAATTGATGTTTTGAGTCATTTTGGAGCAGTTTTGGAGGAAGCGCGTGAGACAACAAAATGTAGAAAACGCGATTTTCTACAGGGCAGCGCCGACAGAATCTCCATTAAAGCTCCAAAACCTTCGATTATACCCAGATCTTTTACCCCAAAAACCTCCCAAGATTCATCCTAAATCCACCCAAACTTCATCATTAACAATTTCTTCCAACAATACCACTAATGGAGATTCAAAAACCAAGATCTAATCATGTTATTCACTTCTCAAATTAAGTTATAATCTCACTATTAACCCAATTTCTCACAAAGTTGAAAATTCCCTATCAATGGTTATTCTTCATCTTCTTCACCATAAACCCACAAATTTCAATTCAAATTCCTACTTCCAAATTTCCAGAATTAATTGACATAATTACAACTATTTACATCATTAACTACAACTCAAATTAAAGCAAGAAAACACTTGCCTTGGGGGATTAAATCCGACGATCCCATGTCGAAATTCTTGCCCGGATTGCTCTTGTCATCCTTCTTTCCTTCTTCTTCTCTCTCCTTTCTCTCCTCTCTCAACCCTTTGTGTTTTGGAATGACTCATGGCTGCCCAACACACTTAAACCTATTGGCCAATTAAAAATTCCTCAATCCCGTAATTAAGCCTATTGGCCAATTAAAAATGACTTAAATGCCCCCGTATGGGCTCGATCATGTCTAAAAATGCCCCGAGACCCATTTACTACCCCCGGGTACTCTTTTTCGACTATCTTGACCCTTCCGGACTCAACCGTGCACTCAGAATTGTCATCCGAGATACTTTATAAAATTTTCCAATTTCAACCTCAAAATGCGACACATGTGAAAATTTTCAGTAACCCGAATTAATTTGAATTTCTAAATCCCCAAATTTAAATAATAAATTCTAAATCTCCAAATTCAATAATTTCTCCAATTTAAATAAATTAAATTTAAATCACCAAATTAAATGAATTTCTCCAAATTAAATAAATCCAACTCACTAATTTAATTAATTTATATATCCTCTAAAATATGGGGTGTTACATACTTCTCCCCTTACAATGGAATTTCGTCCTCGAAATTCGGATAAGACTAGTACTCAAAGCTTCAGATATAATCTCGTACACCTTCATCCTCATCCTTTCCCACACATTCTAAATCGTTATGATGTTCTCATTACACTTCTCCTAGCGCTACCCCTTAGTCCAACGGTCCCTACACTACCGTTCAATCATGTGGCCAATTTGCTTTAGTCATCTTATATTATAATGTTCCATCATATAATGTATCATCTCATATTGCTGCCTACACAACACTTTGAAGCTTCCAACTTCTGACACTACTATGAGCCTAACCACTAACGGCTATAATACTTCCTTTACTGGGGAATACTCCAACATCCCCCTGCGATAACTCCCTTATTCGTTTACTCTTTTAGCACATGTATTTATACATCTATCGATCGCGGATAATATATAAAAATTTAACTATCTAGGGTGCCCATACACCCTATATGCTGCACATAACTGCCCAATTCAACTTAACGTAATAAACTTGCTATAATTAAGCTTTTCATATTTGAGCTGATTATACGGTGAGGTTATACTAAACTACCCTACCAATTGCAACTTAATTATCATTTAGGTTATCCCACCTATCTACTCGTGGTGAAAGTGTTCCACAAAGTTTTCAACAATTTTTAGTTTCAATTCGGAAAAGTTTCATCACTAATTAAAACTCCAAGGGTATTTTAGACATTTCACAATATATGCCTCAGTAATGAAATTCCTAGTACTACGCACTACTCTCCATTTGCTATGCGTGGCCACAAACGGCACGTAAATCCGAATTCGTATGACAAAGTTATGCTCATTTAAAGTTGTGCTAAAAATCAAATAACTCGTTTCGTCTTCAAGGGTATTTTAGACCTTTCAATTTTTGTGTCTAATTAAAAATATTCCCAGGACAGCGTAATACTCTTCGTTATCTATGTGTGGCCGTGAACGGCACACTAATCCGAGTCCGTATGCCAAAAGTTAGGGCATTATAAAGATTCACCTCAAAGAAGATTTAAAAAAAAAACTTTTCTTAAAAAGTTTTCCCACATTCTGCCCAGATTAATAAATTGATGTTTTGAGTCATTTTGGAGCAGTTTTGGAGGAAGCGCGTGAGACAACAAAATGTAGAAAACGCGATTTTCTACAGGGCAGCGCCGACAGAATCTCCATTAAAGCTCCAAAACCTTCGATTATACCCAGATCTTTTACCCCAAAAACCTCCCAAGATTCATCCTAAATCCACCCAAACTTCATCATTAACAATTTCTTCCAACAATACCACTAATGGAGATTCAAAAACCAAGATCTAATCATGTTATTCACTTCTCAAATTAAGTTATAATCTCACTATTAACCCAATTTCTCACAAAGTTAAAAATCCCCTATCAATGGTTATTCTTCATCTTCTTCACCATAAACCCACAAATTTCAATTCAAATTCCTACTTCCAAATTTCCAGAATTAATTGACATAATTACAACTATTTACATCATTAACTACAACTCAAATTAAAGCAAGAAAACACTTGCCTTGGGGGATTAAATCCGACGATCCCATGTCGAAATTCTTGCCCGGATTGCTCTTGTCATCCTTCTTTCCTTCTTCTTCTTTCTCCTTTCTCTCCTCTCTCAATCCTTTGTGTCTTGGAATGACTCATGGCTTCCCAACACACTTAAACCTATTGACCAATTAAAAATTCCTCAATCCCGTAATTAAGCCTATTGGCCAATTAAAAATGACTTAAATGCCCCCGTATGGGCTCGGTCATGTCTAAAAATGCCCCGAGACCCATTTACTACCCCCGGGTACTCTTTTTCGACTATCTTGACCCTTCCGAACTCAACCGTGCACTCAGAATTGTCATCCGAGATACTTTATAATATTTTCCAATTTCAACCTCAAAATGCGACACATGTGAAAATTTTCAATAACCCGAATTAATTGGAATTTCTAAATCCCCAAATTTAAATAATAAATTCTAAATCTCCAAATTCAATAATTTCTCCAATTTAAATAAATTAAATTTAAATCACCAAATTAAATGAATTTCTCCAAATTAAATAAATCCAACTCACTAATTTAATTAATTTATATATCCTCTAAAATATGGGGTGTTACATACTTCTCCCCTTACAATGGAATTTCGTCCTCGAAATTCAGATAAGACTAGTACTCAAAGCTTCAGATATAATCTCGTACACCTTCATCCTCATCCTTTCCCACACAATCTAAATCGTTATGATGTTCTCATTACACTTCTCCTAGCGCTACCCCTTAGTCCAAAGGTCCCTACACTACCGTTCAATCCTGTGGCCAATTTGCTTTAGTCATCTTATATTATAATGTTCCATCATATAATGTATCATCTCACATTGCTGCCTACACAACACTTTGAAGCTTCCAACTTCTGACACTACTATGAGCCTAACCACTAACGGCTATAATACTTCCTTTACTGGGGAATACTCCAACATCCCCCTGCGATAACTCCCTTATTCGTTTACTCTTTTAGCACATGTATTTATACATCTATCGATCGCGGATAATATATAAAAATTTAACTATCTAGGGTGCCCATACACCCTATATGCTGCACATAACTGCCCAATTCAACTTAACGTAATAAACTTGCTATAATTAAGCTTTTCATATTTGAGCTGATTATACGGTGAGGTTATACTAAACTACCCTACCAATTGCAACTTAATTATCATTTAGGTTATCCCACCTATCTACTCGTGGTGAAAGTGTTCCACAAAGTTTTTAACAATTTTTAGTTTCAATTCGGAAAAGTTTCATCACTAATTAAAACTCCAAGGGTATTTTAGACATTTCACAATATATGCCTCAGTAATGAAATTCCTAGTACTACGTACTACTCTCCATTTGCTATGCGTGGCCACAAACGGC
Source organism: Sambucus nigra (assembly GCA_949130495.1). NCBI lineage: Eukaryota > Viridiplantae > Streptophyta > Magnoliopsida > Dipsacales > Adoxaceae > Sambucus > Sambucus nigra. The sequence continues at coordinate 307,760,474 of OX422221.1, read as the reverse complement.
ACGTAAATCCGAATTCGTATGGCAAAGTTATGCTCATTTAAAGTTGTGCTAAAAATCAAATAACTCGTTTCGTCTTCAAGGGTATTTTAGACCTTTCAATTTTTGTGTCTAATTAAAAATATTCCCAGGACAGCGTAATACTCTTCGCTATCTATGTGTGGCCGTGAACGGCACACTAATCCGAGTCCGTATGCCAAAAGTTAGGGCATTATAAAGATTCACCTCAAAGAAGATTTAAAAAAAAAACGTTTCTTAAAAAGTTTTCCCACATTCTGCCCAGATTAATAAATTGATGTTTTGAGTCATTTTGGAGCAGTTTTGGAGGAAGCGCGTGAGACAACAAAATGTAGAAAACGCGATTTTCTACAGGGCAGCGCCGACAGAATCTCCATTAAAGCTCCAAAACCTTCGATTATACCCAGATCTTTTACCCCAAAAACCTCCCAAGATTCATCCTAAATCCACCCAAACTTCATCATTAACAATTTCTTCCAACAATACCACTAATGGAGATTCAAAAACCAAGATCTAATCATGTTATTCACTTCTCAAATTAAGTTATAATCTCACTATTAACCCAATTTCTCACAAAGTTAAAAATCCCCTATCAATGGTTATTCTTCATCTTCTTCACCATAAACCCACAAATTTCAATTCAAATTCCTACTTCCAAATTTCCAGAATTAATTGACATAATTACAACTATTTACATCATTAACTACAACTCAAATTAAAGCAAGAAAACACTTGCCTTGGGGGATTAAATCCGACGATCCCATGTCGAAATTCTTGCCCGGATTGCTCTTGTCATCCTTCTTTCCTTCTTCTTCTTTCTCCTTTCTCTCCTCTCTCAACCCTTTGTGTCTTGGAATGACTCATGGCTGCCCAACACACTTAAACCTATTGGCCAATTAAAAATTCCTCAATCCCGTAATTAAGCCTATTGGCCAATTAAAAATGACTTAAATGCCCCCGTATGGGCTCGGTCATGTCTAAAAATGCCCCGAGACCCATTTACTACCCCCGGGTACTCTTTTTCGACTATCTTGACCCTTCCGGACTCAACCGTGCACTCAGAATTGTCATCCGAGATACTTTATAAAATTTTCCAATTTCAACCTCAAAATGCGACACATGTGAAAATTTTCAGTAACCCGAATTAATTTGAATTTCTAAATCCCCAAATTTAAATAATAAATTCTAAATCTCCAAATTCAATAATTTCTCCAATTTAAATAAATCAAATTTAAATCACCAAATTAAATGAATTTCTCCAAATTAAATAAATCCAACTCACTAATTTAATTAATTTATATATCCTCTAAAATATGGGGTGTTACATACTTCTCCCCTTACAATGGAATTTCGTCCTCGAAATTCGGATAAGACTAGTACTCAAAGCTTCAGATATAATCTCGTACACCTTCATCCTCATCCTTTCCCACACAATCTAAATCGTTATGATGTTCTCATTACACTTCTCCTAGCGCTACCCCTTAGTCCAAAGGTCCCTACACTACCGTTCAATCCTGTGGCCAATTTGCTTTAGTCATCTTATATTATAATGTTCCATCATATAATGTATCATCTCACATTGCTGCCTACACAACACTTTGAAGCTTCCAACTTCTGACACTACTATGAGCCTAACCACTAACGGCTATAATACTTCCTTTACTGGGGAATACTCCAACATCCCCCTGCGATAACTCCCTTATTCGTTTACTCTTTTAGCACATGTATTTATACATCTATCGATCGCGGATAATATATAAAAATTTAACTATCTAGGGTGCCCATACACCCTATATGCTGCACATAACTGCCCAATTCAACTTAACGTAATAAACTTGCTATAATTAAGCTTTTCATATTTGAGCTGATTATACGGTGAGGTTATACTAAACTACCCTACCAATTGCAACTTAATTATCATTTAGGTTATCCCACCTATCTACTCGTGGTGAAAGTGTTCCACAAAGTTTTCAACAATTTTTAGTTTCAATTCGGAAAAGTTTCATCACTAATTAAAACTCCAAGGGTATTTTAGACATTTCACAATATATGCCTCAGTAATGAAATTCCTAGTACTACGTACTACTCTCCATTTGCTATGCGTGGCCACAAACGGCACGTAAATCCGAATTCGTATGACAAAGTTATGCTCATTTAAAGTTGTGCTAAAAATCAAATAACTCGTTTCGTCTTCAAGGGTATTTTAGACCTTTCAATTTTTGTGTCTAATTAAAAATATTCCCAGGACAGCGTAATACTCTTCGCTATCTATGTGTGGCCGTGAACGGCACACTAATCCGAGTCCGTATGCCAAAAGTTAGGGCATTATAAAGATTCACCTCAAAGAAGATTTAAAAAAAAAACGTTTCTTAAAAAGTTTTCCCACATTCTGCCCAGATTAATAAATTGATGTTTTGAGTCATTTTGGAGTAGTTTTGGAGGAAGCGCGTGAGACAACAAAATGTAGAAAACGCGATTTTCTACAGGGCAGCGCCGACAGAATCTCCATTAAAGCTCCAAAACCTTCGATTATACCCAGATCTTTTACCCCAAAAACCTCCCAAGATTCATCCTAAATCCACCCAAACTTCATCATTAACAATTTCTTCCAACAATACCACTAATGGAGATTCAAAAACCAAGATCTAATCATGTTATTCACTTCTCAAATTAAGTTATAATCTCACTATTAACCCAATTTCTCACAAAGTTAAAAATCCCCTATCAATGGTTATTCTTCATCTTCTTCACCATAAACCCACAAATTTCAATTCAAATTCCTACTTCCAAATTTCCAGAATTAATTGACATAATTACAACTATTTACATCATTAACTACAACTCAAATTAAAGCAAGAAAACACTTGCCTTGGGGGATTAAATCCGACGATCCCATGTCGAAATTCTTGCCCGGATTGCTCTTGTCATCCTTCTTTCCTTCTTCTTCTTTCTCCTTTCTCTCCTCTCTCAACCCTTTGTGTCTTGGAATGACTCATGGCTGCCCAACACACTTAAACCTATTGGCCAATTAAAAATTCCTCAATCCCGTAATTAAGCCTATTGGCCAATTAAAAATGACTTAAATGCCCCCGTATGGGCTCGGTCATGTCTAAAAATGCCCCGAGACCCATTTACTACCCCCGGGTACTCTTTTTCGACTATCTTGACCCTTCCGGACTCAACCGTGCACTCAGAATTGTCATCCGAGATACTTTATAATATTTTCCAATTTCAACCTCAAAATGCGACACATGTGAAAATTTTCAATAACCCGAATTAATTGGAATTTCTAAATCCCCAAATTTAAATAATAAATTCTAAATCTCCAAATTCAATAATTTCTCCAATTTAAATAAATCAAATTTAAATCACCAAATTAAATGAATTTCTCCAAATTAAATAAATTCAACTCACTAATTTAATTAATTTATATATCCTCTAAAATATGGGGTGTTACACCAGGATGTTTTCTCTCTCTAAAAATACTTGCGTGTGAAAATGTGAAATGCAAAAAGTTGAAATGACTTGAAAATGGATTTTTATACCTTTGAGATGATAATAATTGCATTTTTGAAAAGAGGAATGACATCACGCCTTGGGAGGATAACCAACTCCTTGTAACAGTGTGCACAGTGCCCCGAGCACTTGCCCATTAAGTTCTCCTTTCACCATCGCTAGTACCTAACACATGGTAACCTTAATCTTAAGATTTTTTCTATAAAAAGTTAACAAGTAAATGTGCTCGTCCATAGATGAGCCGAGGATATCTGGATCCAAGAGTATCCTCATTATATGGCCATAACATGAGTTAATGACATCGTGTAGTTAAAACTTCACTCACTTAATTTGCCTAGCATTTAGTTAGAAGACATAATCAGAGAATCTACTACAAGATGAACTCGAGAGTAAATTCTTAAGGGATATTATTATAACATAAATATGGGAAGACTTATGGAGAAATCAGAAGAGGACATATATACTTGTTTATCATCAACAAAGAAGTCTACTTAGCTAATAACCTAGTCGGCCCTAGAATGATGTAGGCTCAACAAGGCCTGGGAGATCATTTAACCCTATTAGTAAGTAGTCAGCTAAGACTGTTAATTAACTTTGTTACAACAAGCATGTACTACATGAGTGGTTGATGTGAGGAGTGCACACATGTGGAGGAGATATGTAAATATTCCCACATGTGCCAACCCCTAACTTTATGATTATTCTATTACCTCACACATAGGACGTGTACTTTCCTAACCTAAAAAGGCAATCCACGTGGAACTCTTTTTTCTCTTTTCTAACAACCTATAAATAGCATATACAACCATATTTTTGGAGGATTAGAGATATTTTACCTTACTATTATGTTGTCCAATTATAAATATAACTTGAGATCTTCACTATTGTACTCAACTATGGCTTTTGTCCAGTAATTCAATAGAACAAACACTGCACTAGTGGATGTCTCTTTGGGCTGAACCACCTAAATACAATTCTTATTCTCTTTATCTCATCTCTCTACTATTTTCTCTACTCTAGTATTTTAGTAATTTACATCTCTTATATTTTATTTGCTTATAATTAATATCCTTAAGCTAAGACCAATCACTATACAAGTTTTAGGAGATAACATGAATGTTGATTTTTACTTGTTTAAAAAGTTCGAAAATGCCCGTATTTTAACTTTATTTTTGTGGTGGCTTGAGTCTTTGTAGGAAAGGTGCATGAGTGGGACATTTCTTAACCTTAACCGGATCATTTTTTTCCACATCCAATCTCTCACTACCTTGATCGTTAGATTGCTCCTCAGGATCTTATGGAACTAAATGAATATTATTTTCAACATTTTTTCCACTTTTTTAGGGTAGTTATTGATTTATCATGTTCCTATTGGATATCATTTGCATAAGTGGAACCTATCACTATTTGACCTTTGGAGTTAGGTTGAGGTTGAGTCGAAAATTTTCCCTTCTCTAGTGTACTCATAGATGTGGTCAATTGAGAGAGATTGGCTCTAATTTAGATCAACAATTATTCATTTCTAACCCATCTCTCTCGGTTTTGGGTGTTAATGGAATGTTGGCTTTATATAAACTCTTTCAATGTGTCCTTAAGGATCTTCTTATGTGGTGGCACATAAGGAATAGTGGATAAAGAACCTTGATTTGGATGATATAGTGGCGAAGGCGGTTGGAAAAATAGTTTTAGTGGTTAGGATTGTTAGTATGGATGTGGTGGTTGGAATGACAGCGATTGTGTGTGACCTTGATTAATCTTATACCCAAAGTTTGGGTGGTTCCTCCACTCCGAATTATAGCTCTCGTCATAAAGTTGGTTAAATGGCTTCTTGAAGTTATTCATTACATTTATTTCTCATGAAAAACCTCTTTAAATTCCAGAATGGTGGGGTACTTTTGTATGGGATGCCTAAGTGAGTCTAAGTCATACCATGGTGTGACCTCATAAAAAATTTTAAGCTCCATTCTTTCTACCTACTTCGTAAGTTATGCAATTTTTGTATTAAGTGCATACTGTTCCCTAATTTGGTAAAGACCACTCCCTGAGGTGTTAGTGTTAGTCCTAAATGGCGGTGCTATATCAATGGGATTTGTGACCTCACATGATTATGATTTTTCTGCCAACCCATAAAAGTATCGCTCAGCTTGCTCGGGATCCTTGTTCATTATCTCTCGATTAAACATTATTTCAACTAATTGCTTATTTTAGGGATACAATCCCTTAATAAAGAAATTCAATATTCTACATTTCTTGTACCCGTGGTGTGGGGAAGCATTGCAAAGCTCTTTGAATCATTCCCAACACATAATGAAATTCTCATTCTATTTTTGGACAAAGTTTGTGATTTATTGCCTAAGTGCATAGGTTTTGTGCGGGATATAATTTTTTTCAAAAATTGAGTTTGTATTTAATCCCAAGTGGCCACAGAATGTGGATGCAAGGAGTTGAGCTAAGTTTTGGCTCTATCATTAAGTGAAAATGGGAACAACTTTAAAGCCACCACTTCTTCGATGCACATTTGGTTAGAAAATATTGCGCACACTTCTTCAATCTCCTTAAGGTAAAGGTATAATTGTTCACTCTCAACCCCATAGAACGTGGGAAAGAGTTTGATCATGCCGTGCCTAAAATTGAAATGATCCGCATTTTGGGGTATGACTATACATGAAGGTCTGATGCTCCACTCAGTTAGAGATAATCGCCAAGTTTCCTCATTGGAGGATCATGGGGTGGCTCGTTATCTCTGTGTGGTATATAAATATGTGCTAGTAAATGAAGTGAATTGGGAACCAGAAATGGAACTAGACTCAGAATATGGAGTAGGAAATCTCACTAAGAGGTGTACATTATCCCTACTGGCCCAAGGGTTCATAAACAAGAATTTTTCACAAGCTTTACATTAACGAGTAGCTACAACTACAAATAAGTGAAACAAAATAGATACTTTTTGTGTTTTTAAATTTGTTTTTAGAAAATTAGACTCTATAATTATAAATTTATCAAATATGTAAATTGCAGATCCCCGACAACATCGCCGAAAACTTGCTTGTGGTTAAAAAGTGTGTGTCAATGGCCCATGTGCAATCCATAAAACAAGTAGTAAATCCAAATAAGCACGACGTCGAATTCCATGAAGATTGGTAAAATTATTGATCAATTAGAATATAGAGGTATTTTATCAAACATCTAGTGTGAGTATCAAATTTATTATGAGTTTTGTTGAATTAAATGAAGGTAATTAGAAATTAAACACAAATTAATAAGTAATTGATAATTCAAATGAAAGTGAATGTTTAGGATCATGAGTTCAATATGAATCTTAACACAAATGATTGATTGACTATAGATATGTATTGATTTGGTGAATTCTTATATGAAATCAAATATCAAGTGTGAAGGTATTAACCAACAACATTTAATTAAGATCTATTATGAACAAATAAAACCAATTGAATTAGAATTATGGAGATTAACCAACTATCCATGTTGCTTGAAAATATAGATGAAGAGATCTCCCTACAATACTAACTCAACTTCATTATCAATACATTTTACAATTAATCAATGATTAATTACACATAATTCATATTGAATTCACTACACTAACCACATAGATCTAGCAATTCAATGTAGATAATTCAAAATAAATAGAAATAGAGATGAAGTAAAGAAAACAAGCCACATATCTTGGATAAAAATAGGGATTCAATCTTCTATTATCTTCAAATTTGCTAAAAATATTTTTTTCTTCCTCTTTCTCTCTCTATAACTCTCTGAGTACCAAATATCAACTATCCCTATGATAAGAATGATATAAAAGTTCCCCCTAAAGCTTAAAGTTTGCTATATTAATAGTCAAATCCCGTAATGGAATTGTTGTAATTTTTTGGTGAAGCAAAATACAGTTTGACAGGGCAAAACATATCATGATAAAATAAAATACATTTTTACAAGGGAAAAATGTATTTTGATAAGGCAAAATACATCCTATTAGGGGAAATATATATTTTACCCTATGCTGTCCAAAGTTAATTTTTTCTAACACAAAAAAAATTTATGCTAAAAAAATCATCCAAAACATCTATAATTTTTTCTTTGAAGAGTTGGGCATCCTCCATTAAAGCGGGGACATGCCTTTTGGTAGGAAATGAGATTATCTTAACATGTAGAATATTTTTTTGACCCTACAAAATATAAATTTAAAGTCAAATAACATATATGATTCAAATAAAATGTGTGCGCATAATATAGCTCAAAGGCCAGGAATCAAGGCTTTGGGGAGTATATATTGCGTATATATATATATATCACTATATATATGCAATATTGGGCACTAGTCACCCCCAACCCAAACTAGATCATGATTGGCCCTAGCATATGAAGTGATCACAAAATAAGGAGAGAAAGGAGTTAATTCCTAACTAAAGGAAAAAAAATAAAAAAAATAAAAGTGTCACTTTCGTGGTCCTCTCGATTGCTTTTAGCGTAGGCAACAAACCTTTTATAGCCATAGGTTCCCCCTATAGGACTAGTGAAGTCTTGTGAGAATGTTTAGTGAATATACCCACAAAATTCAGAACTTCTCAATATTTTACCCAAAATTCTCATTATATGGGTGCTCAACAATGTTTCTAAAAGAAATTTCACTAGCTATAAATTAAATTTATTTTAGGATCAAAGTTCACAAATTATATTAATCATGAAATCATTTTACTAGGTTAGAATTCAGGAGTGTGAGTGTTTAATGGCCCAACCAATGATTTTTTGTTAATCACAGAATATCATAATTTTGTTTCTAGTAATATTGAGCAGTCACAACTGAGATTGGGTGTTGACATCCTATCAGAATGGTTATGGTACAATCCTAGTCTCAAACTACGACAACCTGTTTGATGGTTCAAGAACTTGTATAATAGTTCGAAAGAGGATTGTGACTGGTAAATCCAGGAATGTATCAAACAGGACCACCCTTGAGATTTAAGAGTAGGGTTTGTCTTGATTATACTTAGTAATCTCACACCATTTACAAAGGGGGCATAGATTGTTAATCCCGACAATTATAAGTATTGGAGTGCGTAAAAAAATATTGTTGTGATTACTATGGGTGCGATATCATTTTATATCGGGTCAATAGATTGTAATTTGAAGAATAGATTGTAATTTGGGATTTTCATGTAATTATTTGGAAGACGATTAATTTATTTGTCTTGGGTACCTAGCGTAGTCCATATACCCATGTCAATAGGCCCAAACGCTTTGGAAAATCGGTTTAGCCCAAGCACACAACTTATACTAATATATATTGGTGTAAGATAGGATTTTAAGTTGTACATTGTTTGAGATGGCGATAGAAAACAATATTCACATTTTTGTGAAGAGGCCAAGAGACAGAGAGAGGTTTATATGCCACTCAAAAGAAAGATATTTATCTCAAAAGATTCCTAAACATGTACCTAGATTTGGGATGTTCATATACTTGAAGATTCAAGCATTTTGGTGGACACAAGTAAGCTTTGTAGGACCAAAAGAAGGCAGCCCTTCATCACCAACAAATAACTTTCTTCATATCAGATTGCAATAGCATCTACAAAGCAATTGTATTCATAAACCTAGGTATGGTTTTCAAACATAGTTTTTGGTTTTGTTTCTCTCTATTATATAATCATTCGAAGATTCACAGGCTGAAATTTATATCCCAGGTATATCGATCCCCATCAATTGGTACTAGTGCCCATATTATAGAATGATCATGCTTTATAGAGACCCATGTTGTCCACTGGCTTGAATCCTATGTTTTTATGTTATAAACATGTGAATAGTTGTATATGTTTGTGTACTAACATGGTTGTGTAGGATTTTAATGTTTATATGGTCATATATGTGTTTGTTTATGTGAATGGATCCTACAGTGGTTTTCACAGTTAAATTTCTCCTAGATTTGATTTAGTTGTAATAAAAAGTTTTTTTTTAATTATTGAACGTAATTGATATATTTGGAGGAGTTTATGAGGGGATGAAATCATTAGATGTTAAGATTTTATATTCCATATCGGGTTTTGATTTCGATGGAAGATCCATGGTTTTCAATTGAGTTTTAATCAAGAATGGAGGTCCATTAATGGAGTTTTAAAGGCTGCTAGAATGTCAAAATGACATAGTTTTAATGATGCTTGAAACCCTAAAGATCAAGAAGAAATAAAAAAGGAAGAGGGAGTGACTTGAGGAAAACTGCAACCATGGGTTATGAATCCACAACCACGGTTCTTACGGCAGTGCCGTGGGTCAGGCTAGCTGGGAGAGAGGGGTAGAGGTGTTTTGCTTGGACTATTGTTCCTTAAATTTTTTTCAACGTGGAATATTCTTCAAAGTTTTCTTCACCAATGTGGAACCTTCTTTGAAGAGACCTATATCTTCAAGTAGTGTACTCAAGGAAGGTGTTTAGGCTATGATGGAAATGAGAAATTTTTAATCTCATTTTTATATTTGAAATTATTTATTATTTGCATATCTCTATTAATATTCATGATACCATGTGTGACTGATAGAATTTTAAGGCTTCTTAACCCTTTTATCTTCACTTATACAAGAGAAGAGGTCCTCAGGTATAACATAGATCTCTATCAAACCATAACTAAGTTCCCAAGGCCACAACCTCCTTGGGGAAAGGACAACCGTAGTGTCATAGGCCTTAGTCGACTCAATCCTCCTCCAAATTACTCAGTCGTTCAAACACATCTCAACAACTAAGATTAGAGACATTAGCACTAATGTACCTCCGTCTCTGACTTGTACAACATACTTTGGTTTGAAGAGAAATGGCTTCCAGAGCTCCTATAATCCATCTTCCAGAAAGATATTATTTCACCATACGATGGGACCACCTAAGGAGGAACCTATACCAATTCCATACCTCTCAAACATCAGGCTGACCAATATAGCATGTCTAGTAGGCAGGTGAAAAGGATAAACATTGTTCCACTTACCGATACCACTCATTTCCATTAGTATTGATGAATCACATCCACATTAAATGCACTAATAACCTAACTTACTCCACTTGTAAGACTTTATCCAACACTTCACCTTGCTATTATAGTTATCAAACCTCAAAGGAGGCCCTAACAATATTGATGGAGTCCATTAATTCTCTCCCCAAGGGAAAGCATGTATAAGGGAGGCTTTTGAACAATTGAAGATATGTTCAAATCATTGACAGGCAGGGGGAGAACCGCGATGCAAGAGTATAAAGATATACGCCGGTCGTTATGCTCGACTCCCACCACTATAAAAAATGTAGACTATTGACTACACTCTTTCAAGGGAGTACAACGGCCTGTCCGGGTATCGGAAATCCAGAGAGACTAGTTGCTAGAATTATATTGATTTAATACTTCAGGAATAAAAGTGTAAAAGATAATTTATTAACAAATGGCAAAGATAATTAGGCATGGAAGTTAAAGTAAGATTAACAAAGGGAATAAAAACTATAGGTTACGACTATTATCCCTCACCTCGGCTTAATGCGTATAAATGGTTACATGGGACTATGAATTTAGTAAGATTGAATCTCATTTCAACAACCAATTAAATCTAGAGTTGTCACCCCTAAATTCGCATAAAAGCCTAATATGATTTTAACGTCAACAAATACCCCAAAAATTACATACGCAAGGTCGTAAATACGAAGTATACATGATATAACCCATTAAATATCCTAGGCATATAATCAAGAACAACTCAATCGAAATGAACTCAAAAACTCCATCACCAAAGCAAAGCAACCCATTGAAACCATGGTGAGTTCAATCAATCACAACCTAGGTGAACTTAGTTAGAAAGCATCTTAAATGATATGTATTAAATGAAAGAAATAAATTTAAGCATTAAATATAGAAAATAAACCTGAATTAGAAAGCAAGTAAACTAGGGCACAAAGCTTAAGAACAAGAATGGAATTTACATTAATGGAGAAGAAGGAGGAATAGTAACTTACAAATACCAAAAATGGGAAGGAAAACCTAGGAGAGAGAAGCTATCAAAACCTAAACTAAAAACTAAGTAAAATGAGTTATATTATATGATAATAAACTAAGGGTTCTATTTATAGTAAGTTACAAAAAAAATAAAAGAAAAATGGAAAAAGAAACTAAAAATGAAAAGCTCCCAACTTACTGCTACTACCAGTGGACCGAGGCCAGTGGGCCGGTCGACCGGGTCCTCATGTTAAAACCCACTGTTATCAATTGAAGGCAAAATATGATTCACCGATCGATCGGTGGGCCAGATTCGGTCAACCGATCCCCTGTTCCATGATGTCCTTTGGTCCAAAATGAGGGAGAAATGGTGCAAAATGGAAATGGCTATATTCATCGTCCGAACTCAAAATGACGTGCCATTTTCGGTCACTCAAAGCTAACTCGATGAACTACGCTTTCGTAGAATCCCACTGAGCCAGAGATGAAGTGTGAAATGCCTAAAATTCCCCTAATATAGCGTCCGATGACGAAACTTCTCCAAAACGCAACGGATCCTCACTTTAAGCGTTCCAATACCTACAAAAACTCAATTAAGCCCTGAAAAGCATATATATACAAAAACTGAGGTTTTCTGGTTAACGAGCATGAATATAGGCATAATGAACACAAAAAGTGATAGGATACGTAAAGATAATGGGCGCGCATATGCAATATTCATGACTAATCACACCCCTAACTTAGACATTGCTAGTCCTTACTGATGAAACAAACAAAACCAGTCCACAGAAGGCGGTATAAAACATATATGTCCATCGAAATTGTAACTGCCACTTTCGTAAGGAACACGATTGCATTTAGGGTATGCAATAAGCCGTTGAACCCCTAGGTTACCCTAGTGGACGAGTGTCGTCTCATGAAGGTTTTCAGGCATGAAACCCACAAACATCAAAGTTTCCTCAAAATGTATGCCCAACCAGCATGTGACAAGCCCAACAATAATGAAAAAGATTTCAAACACGTCATTAGGAAAGTGATTGAATTCACACAAAAGTCCGTCTTATTAACATTATAGAATGAACTTCGTAGAATTAAAACCTTAAAATGTGGGAGAGGAGCGAGCACATGCAAAGTATGGTTTGGCAAAAACTTAAATAAATCGGATAAGCATTAAAGCGTTCATATATGTCAATCCTCGTGGGGTATTACGCTCAACATATGAAATCACTATGAATGGAGGTAATACATGGGACATGCGGGCATAAAGAGAAATGTAAATGGAAACTAGGCTACACACATGTCATAAATGAATAACGCTAAATAAAAAAGAAAAAATATGTAATCTCAATGAAAGATACCGCTCATTAAAGGAGGCGAAATGTATTTTCATAGATTATCAAAACTATTTAAACTTTTGAATTTAATCAACCTAGGATCACATAGGACTTTATAGGGCTGTAATGTAGGTTAGGATTGGGTTATGAAACAAAGGAAATATGTATAAATTCAAAGTGTTTGTAGATGAAAACTTGGGATAATGGAAAATGTGGGAAATACAATAGTGGAATATAAGTCCATAACAAGCATTAGATATGAATTTGGAGAGAGTAAACAAAGTTTATTTAACACTATACACAACATATACAACTTTCTCTTTCTTTTCTCTTTCTTTTTTTTTTCTCACTTTTTCTTTTGTTTTCTTTCTTATCTTTTTCTTCACCTTTTCTTTTCTATTCACACTCTCACATGATTAATTGCAACAACGAACAAGAACATCATTCAATCCCAAGTATCATTCCAAATAAAGGTATGGAAGGTGATATATATGGTTTATAACTCCAATGTAGAGTTGGATAAGGTATTTGGGGTAATTAAAAGAAAGGCTATCTTAAGGCTCAAAGGGGTGGATGAGGGAAAACATATATGGTGAGGTCAAGGTCAATATGGGTGATATAACAAAGATGACCTATGATCATTTCCTAAAGTTTATGCAATTCTCGAGTCAAAATAAACTTTGAAAATCATGCTCAAGTAACACATTTAATATATGAACTCAATTAATGAACGATCAATGAAAGAATAGTGAGATTACCAATGAATGTAACGTTTTCAAAGAGGAAAGAGAAGTGTATAACACTCACAAACGAAGAAAAACCCAAAGCTCACTAGGTGTAAGTATATACAATGCAACAAAAGATTACCGGGTTATAAAAATCTTAAACCAAATAAATAAAGCAAGAAAAGTGCACGTGCTCATGAGATTAAAGTTTAATTCATGAAGTTATTCATAATATCAATAATTGAGGACTAAATTCTAATAACTTCTAAAATCGAGAACATTCACCATTGAGTTGTCTATTGGATCGGGCATTTATTAAAATTTATCTTCCAAAATAAAAGCAAAATGCCTAACAAAGGAGAAAAAAAGAAAGAAAATCTTTTTAAAATTTTAATTTTTTTCAACAAAAGCATGCTTGGAAAGAACATATAATCAAATCAAAGAAACTAAAATTGAATGGATAGAATATCCCACACCTCCTAACTAAAACCTGACAGTATCCTCAATGTTCATTAAGAACCAAGCTAAAGAGAGGAAAATAGTGATATTACCCACAATGGAGCGATCTTGTGAAAGTACAAGTCCAATGATTCTGCAAAACATGTTAGCACCAAGCATAGCAAAAACAAATAACAAAAACTTAACTAACTACACTAGACAATAAGTAAGAATAAAGAAAAATAAGAAAAAGAAAAAAAAACTAACTATTTACAACCTACAATTTTAACTTCTAACTAACTGTACACTAGAAGTTGAAATTTTTGAGGGTCCACCCAAAATACGATTTGACTTTGGAGGATCAACGGGGGACCCTCCATTTCATGCATACCTTCCAAAAAATAGGAATTCCATTCAAATAAGGAAAGACATATGTAAGGCGGAAGAAATGAACCATCACCAATTAAAATTTTTGGAGGGATGATGGGGGATTTGGACAAAACGGGTGACAAACACACATGGGTTCCAAAAAATAGAATTTCCTCCTAAATATTTTGTAATTGAAATGGGAGGTGGCGCATATGGAGGAAAAATTTTCTTCATGGAAAGCATCTCGAGCAAGTACTCCTCATCGGTTAAGGGGTTTGGCACTTTAAAGTTTTGAACCGAGTCATCGAGTACTTATATCGGTGTGACAGAATAGAATAAAGATAGGGAGGAAAAAATTCAATCTCAAGAGATGAGTTATCATCAGTCAAAGATTGAATTTTGAAGGAGAAAGGATAATTTTCAATGAAACTTTATTCTTTGAGAACCAAAGAAGAAATCATTTCATTGCGAATGAATACTACGCCCATTTCTTCCTTATTTACATTCTCTACTATGCTACGAGCCAAGTCAAGAATGGTTTGTTCCAAAGTAAGAAAATATTCCTCATTTGGTTCAAAACACTCCTCAACTTCAATAGTCTCGGAAGAAAAATCATTATCAGATTCAAATAATAAATCTAAGTCTTGATCCCAATAACAATTTTCTTCCCGAGAACGGTTTTCAAGTTTTTTATTTTCAAGAATGCGCAAGCCCTCATGCAAAGTCATTGATGGAGGCATGGATTGTAGAAAATGAGGACTTTGAAAACTATCCTCGAAACTACAATCAAAATCATCATTATATGAATTTTGAAAGCTAATGCATTTAGTTTCAACATTCTTATTATAAGGATTTTGTGGCCCAACATCGGAATGATCATTCCCCAAAAATTTCCATAAACCATAGCTTGACTTTTGTAATACTCACCCAAAGACATTTTAGATCTTTCAATTTTTTGGGCATGCGAGTACTCACCAAATCATAAGTTTACGAGAATTTTGAGAATTATCACTATGATTATCGAAAGAATTAGAATAAGATATGTATACCCCAACGATAGCTCAAGATAGCCAAATCCACAAAGCGACGTGCTTCTGGAAAATTCAAGTATTTCTTGGCGCTCAAATGTAAAAGTCCTACAAAAATAGTTAACAAATTACAAATATAATGAAAATACTACGAATTGCTGAATCAATTAAATTCTAAAACAAACAAGTCCCCGACAACGGCGCCATTTTGACAGGCAGGAGGAGAATTGCGGCGCAAGAGTACAAAGATATATGCCGGTCGTTATGCTTGACTCCTACCACTATGCAAAAACTTAAGACTATTGACTACACTCTTTTAAGGGAGTACAATGACCAGTCCGTGTATCGAAAATCCACAAAGACAAGTTGCTTGAATTATATTGATTTAATACTTTAGGAATAAAAGTGTAAAAGATAATTTCTTAACAAAAGGAAAAGATAACTAGGCATGGAAGTTAAACCAAGATTAATAAAGGGAATAAAAACAATAGGTTGAAACTAATATCCCTCACGGCTTAATGAGTATAAATGGTTATATAGGACTATGAATTTAGTAAGATTGAATCTCATTTCAACAATCAATTAAATCTAGAGTTGTCACCCCCTGAATTCGTATAAAAGCCTAATATGATTTTGGCGTCAACAAATACCCTACAAATTACACATGCAAGGTTGTAAATACGGAGCATACATGATATACCCCGTTAAATCTCCTAGGCATAAAATAAAGAATAACTCAATCGAAATGAACTCATAAACTCCATCACCAAAGCAAAGCAACCCATTGAAACCAAGGTGAGCTCAATCAATCACAACCTAGGTTAACTTAGATAGAAAGCATCTTAAATGACATGTCTTAAATGCAAGAAATAAATTTAAGCAATAAATATAGCAAATAAACCTAAATTAGAAAGCAAGTAAACTAGGGAACAAAGCTTAAGAACAAGAATGGAACTTACATTAATGGAGAAGAAGGAGGAATAGTAACTTACACATACCTAAAATGGGAAGGAAAACCTAGGAGAGAGAAGCTCTCAAAACCTAACCTAAAAACTACGTAAATTGAATTATATTATATGATAATAAACTAAGGGTTCTATTTATAGTAAGTTACAAAAGAGATAAAAGAAAAATGAAAAAAAAACTAAAACGGAAAAATGCCCAACTTACTGCTACTACTGGTCGACTGCGGCCGGGGGCCCGGTCGATCACGTCCTCACGTTAAAACCCACTGTTATCAATTGAAGGTAAGATATGATTCACCGGTTGATCGGTGGCCCAAATTTGGTCGACGGGTCCCCTGTTTCATGGTGTCCTTTGGTCCAAAATGAGTGAGAAATGGTGCGAATCGAAAATGGCCATATCTTCTTCGCCCGAACTCAAAACGACGTACCATTTGTGGCCATGCAAAGTAACTCGATAAACTACGCTTTCGTGGAATCCCACTGAGTCAGAGATGAAGCGCGAAATGTCTAAAATGCCCCTGAAGTAGTGTTCGACAATGAAATTTCTCCGATACGCAACGAATTCTCACTTCAAACGTTCCAATACCTATAAAAACTCAATCAGGCTATATATATATATATATCCAAAACCGAGGTTGTCTACTTAAAGAGTATAAATATAGGCATAAGGAACACAAAAGTGCTAGAATGTGTAAAGATAACGGGCGCGCATATGCAATATTCGTGACTACTCAATCATCATTCACGAGCATAAAAAATGGAAAATAGATCAAGAAAGCATCTACCCATTCTAATACATGCTATCAAACTACTATTGGAAGCAAATAGATATAGTTTGGATCATTTTTGACTATTTTATATATTGTATATCCTATTGGGTCCTAAAATAAGACGTAAGAACCCTTAAAGAAGTCCGTTAGTTACTTATTAAGGTCCTTTATGTTAATGACAAAGATTGTAGTGACCTAAGACTCTCTTGACTAAATCTTAAAAAGTCTCCTAGATTGTAAAACTCCTTTTTATGATCTAATATAATGTAAAACAATCTTTGAAAGTGGACATAAGATCCTTAGTTGAGGTTCGAACCACTTTATATACTTATCCCTTACTTTGATATACCTCCCCACTAACCCGTCTGAGGTGTCTAAGGTCTCACATAATTTCATTACCCAATAGTTTGACGATGTCTGTAGGAATGACATGTTCCATTCATTTCATAAACAAACTTTGCCCTCTTGGGATGACAACCAATGCCACTTTAGCCCGATCTTTTAAAGATATGGAAGCTTGAAAAAATAACCTTTAAGAACAACACAATGATGTTATTAAAAGGTTTCCTTTACCACCTATGGTGGAGGAACTATCCGGATCAGAGCATGGTGGAACTGGAGAAAATTATGAGAACTAACTGGAAGGGGAAAATACTTCATAGGATGTAGACAAAGCTTCTCACTGGTTAGTGACTCGTATCCCTGCCAGGTATAGGTTGTACCTCCCAAAAGATAAATCACATGGTGGTTCCAAGGTGGTGAGGCCCTAGGACATCGCGATCAAGAAGATGCAAGACCACTTGGAGAATTTTCTCAACTAGTAAAAGATGTAGACTCCTAATAACATAGATCTATCCCTCTAATTGATGCTATTTCCATTCTCCAATGACGTCCCTTATTATGTTCTTCCTCCTAAGGGGAAGATGCCTAATATTCAACCCTTTGTTGGGTTTAAAGATCCCATTGACCATATAGGGACTTATAGTTCCCTCATACTCCTTCAAGACACCCCAGATGAGGTCTTATACTGAGCCTTTCCCACTACTCTGAGGGGGAAGGTAATGCAGCAGTTTGCCAAAATTTTAACCAGGGGCCATTAGAAGCTTTACAAAACTAGCTAGGTCATTTGTTTTCCATTTCATAGGGTCCCAAAAGATGAGGAAGACCATCGTTTTATGAAACCCCACCTATTCTAAAACCAGGTGATAAATCCTTTATTAAAACAAAACAGGAATCCAATATGTTTTCATTCTCAGCATCACTATCATAACAAGTAATAAAAGATAAAACATAATAAAACCATACATATGACTGAACATGTAGAAAAACTGAATGCATAAATAACTAATCGTGAATCGAAGAAATCCTCGGCCACTATTAGTAATCATCCAATGTAACTAAATAATGATAACTAATTAAACATATATGATATAAATAAAGGCCTATTCAACTACAGGCAACATGCCCAAAAGGAAAAAGACTGAAATAGAACTGCATCTCATTTATATAGAAATGACTGAAGTGACTATAATCAAGTGGCCTATGAAGTTAGGGGGATTTGATATCAAGTACCAACACAGAGTGCCATAAAAGGTAAGACCTTAGCTAGCTTCATTACGGATTTCATCAACCTAAAGGAAGTAGAGAGAGAGACCAAGAGCTCAAGAATAGAAGAAATAATTCCCAAAGAGCTCAAATGACCATTGTTCTAAGAGATAGACCCGAGCTTTGCAATATGGGTCTTGAAGGTGAATAACTCTTCTAATAGCTGAATTAGAGGATATGGACTTCATCTAAAGATCCCAGAAGGATGTATAACATCTCTTACTCTCTAACAAGGAGGAAGAGTATGAAGGCTTTAAGGTAACCCTACTCTTATCCATTCATTTAAAAGCAGAACACATGGAGGCTATTAGTGTCTCTCATATATTAATGGATCGTGTCAATGAGATCAATGAGGCCAAAGGTAACAGAATGGTAGGATACTTGGCAATCACAAAGCACCTCGTTCAGAAAATTCTTAATTTCGGCATTAAAAGGGCTCTCAGGGAAAATAACTCTGAGTATGAACATATTTCACGAGTGGCCTCTTCAGATGAGGTAGATCCAGTCATGTTACTTATCACCTTAGATCAACCAAGAGTCACGTATATTAAAATAAATATTGTGAAGGTAAGTCAAGGATTATACTAAACCACGCCCATCAAGGAATACCTTAAATATGGAGTCTCGCCTAAGGACAAGCTTCGAAAGATACGGTTGAAGCCCTTAGCTTCATGATACTATGTGGAGAATAGGGTCTTGTTCAAGGATGGATATTGATCTACACCTTGGCGATGCCTCATACCATCAGAAGCCAGTTATGTCCTCAAAGACCTCCATGAAGGTGTTTGTGGTGCTCACATAGGCCCCAATACCTTAGTCTACAAGGTCTTGAGGCAAGTTTACTTTTGGTCTACCTTAGGGAAAGATGACAAAGACCTGGTTCAGCATTATGTCAGAGATTCACCTTCATTCCAAAGTAGCTAATAGAGAAAATGGCCCCATGCTAAGTCCATGGATCTTTTCTTAATAATGAGTAGATTTAGTAGGGCCCCTTCCTCTTAACAAAGTCCAAAACTAATTTTGCATTATGGAGATTATTTACTTCATGAAGTCGGATAAAGCTGAGCCATTGTCCATCATTATAGAGAAGAAGATAATAAACTTCATTTAGAAAAACATCATCTGGAGGTTTGGCTTTCCTATAATCATCATATCTAATAATGGGGAAAAATTTGACACCCCTACCTTCAAAGAGTTTTGCTTGGGCTATGGGATAAGAAATCATTACTCATTTCTGGGCCATTCTTAAGCAAATAACCAAATTGAATTGACCAACCAAAACATCTTCCATTGTTTAAAGAAGAGGTTGGAAAAAGGTAAGGGTCCGTGGGCTGAGGAGTTTCCAAGCATCTTATGGGCCTATAAAACCATGGTCAGAGGTCCAACAGGGGACACCCCATTCTATTTAACCTTTGGCACTGAGGAATTTAACCAAGTGAGATTGAGATACCAACATAGAGAGTGGACCAGTTTGAAATAAAGGCTAATGATCAGGTCCTCGTAATGTCCTTGGATGAGATGGAAATGAAGCGAGAAGTGGCATTGGTCAAAATGGCTGCTTACAAGTAAATAACAACCTCCCACTTCAATAAGAAAGTTCACCACAGAGAATTCAAAGTGGTTACTCAGTCTTAAGAAAAGTCACCATTGCCACCAGGATTCTGAATGAGGGAAAGATATGACCTAAGTGGGAAGGACTGTATATGGTATCCAAAATAGTAAGACCAAGTTGCTATTATCTGAAGAATGTGGATGGATACGAAGTTACTCACCCTTGTAATATAGACCCTCTCAAGAAATACTTCCAATAATGTAGTTTATGATTAAAATAAAACAAAAAGATCCCATTTTTCAAGCTATAATGTCTCAGGACTTTGTTCGATAGGAGTTACAAGGCTTCAATCCTTGGCTCCAGGTTTAACCTAAGGTCTAAGGACCTAGCATGAGTTATAAGGATTCAATCTTTGGCTTTGATTTTAATATAAGGTATAAGGACCCGATGTGAGTTATAAGGCTTCCATACTTGTCTCTAAATAAAATGGCCGAGGTCAAAGAAACCTCAAACAAATGACTTATAGAGTTACAAGGTTTTTATCCATGGCTCCCAAAGTCTCCAAGGACTCAAACGACCCCTCAAGAGTTACAAGGCATTCATCCTTAGCTTGAATAAGTAGTCAAAGGTCTAAAGACCCCATAAAAACTAAAGAAATTAACAACGCTTTCATACTTTATTCCACCTAAGTTAACTAGGGTATAAGGATCTAAAACAGTCAGACTAAATGACTCTTTTGCATCCAAAATATGTTTTCAAAAAAGGAAAAGTATACAAAAAATTACAGGAACCTTAGCAACCATTTCTCTATGTTTTTTCAGCCCTTATTTTTCAATCTTTGGCTAACTCCAATGCTAAAATAGATGAAAAATATTTTTAAATACTATGGCTAAAAGAGATGAGACTTTGAAGAAACTTTCGTTCTAAAATATTTTTAAATCTTTAAGCACAAGGATTTCATCCTTGTTGAATAAAGGTCAGAGGTCTCAAGACCCATTGCGTAACTTTAAATTTTTAACCACAATTCGTCATAGTGGACTATAATTTGGAGGTCTTAGGACCCATTATGGAACTTGATATTTTAAACTTCTAAGACTTCCATCCTTTGTTAGTTAATCCTAGAGGTCTTAAAACCCTTTGTGGGATTTCAAATTTTAAGGCTATAAGGTTTAAACCCCCAGTAAATGTGTTTCAGAGGTCTTAGGACCATTTATGAAACAATATCAATCATCCAGATAGATTTGGACTTAAGTTAACTGTTAATCTGATGTCTTCACGCACTTAACAAATTTACTTTTTGACTTCCACGCTCAAAAGTATTTTGAGGCTAAGTGTTGATGTACAAAATTTTTGAGATACTCATTCTTGAAAGAGGCCAAGTTACATTTTTCTAATATTATTATGGTTCTAAAAAAATATTATTATGGTTCTAAGGTCTTATAACCCACAAGAGAACCTCTATTTTAACTTTAAAGGATACCGCATTTACACAACAAAGGTCTATGTACCCTCAGATCCTCCTCAGGAGGATTTCTACTTAATTTTATTTGATTTATCAAGAAATCTTAGGGGATAAGGGGGAATATCACTTACTTATCAAACCTCAAACACACACATGAAAAAGCAAAAATTCCTTGGCAAAGAAAAACATAAGAAATAGTAGTAAAAAAGAAGTCAAAATTCCAAAATAAAACCCATTACCAATAAAATCTAGAGAATTAGGGGATTGCATCAAGTCGCTTATGGACAAAAAATGAAGACATATAAAAAGACTTTGCTAAGGCTTGGGTTTAATCTCAGGTTCTTTCTCAATAAACTCAGGTAACTTAATTAGGGTGTTGTCAGAATCAAAGGAGCGGGGAATTCATTGTTGTGTACAGACGGAGGAGAATAGGCTTCACTCTTATCTTCTTCTTCCTTAGCAACAAAAACAGATATCTCAAAAGCTTCTCCCCCATTACTTCTATAACAATTAGATATTTATACAAATGAGTGGGGGTCCTTAGGAAATAAACTATAGACACCAAAATCTGGGAAAATAATATAAGCCTTGGCTTTACAGGCTTTAAATCTAGAAGAACAATTCATAAAGAGAAGCTTCTGGTAGGCGTTAAAGTAATAATATGAATCCAATTGACTATTTACTATAGAGTTAAGCCTCCCTTTAACCTCAACATATATTAATTCAAGTTCATAGTGATCCTCTTAGAATTTTTATCCCTCATACATCAGTTGATACTTTGCAACATCAGGTCCATAAACTGTTTCTTTAGAAGATCCAAGTCCTCAGTAAAGTGGATAAGCTTATCTTGGGCACCTTTGAGCTTGCTAACTCGATCTTAGAGGGCTTCCATGACCACCATGTGATAAATTAAGGCCTCAGAACCAACTTTCTTAGCTTTAACCAAGGAACACCAAGTAGAAAAAAGTAGATAGGTACTATCCCCAATGGTCTTATCATTCAGAAGGCAAATCCGCTAAAGAGCATTGATTTATGACCTTAAACTCTCATGCTTATCCCTGTGAGTGACCATTTTAATCCTTTGATCAGATACCACT
The DNA here is from genome assembly GCA_949130495.1 of Sambucus nigra. Lineage (NCBI taxonomy): Eukaryota > Viridiplantae > Streptophyta > Magnoliopsida > Dipsacales > Adoxaceae > Sambucus > Sambucus nigra. The sequence goes on along the minus strand of OX422221.1, from coordinate 307,737,625 downwards.
CGATGTAACTCCATCTTAGCTAGCTCCCACTGATCATACATAGCTAAGTCTTTCTTTCAGGCCCTCTAACCTTCAATAGCATCATCCATGAGGGCCTCCGCCAAGTGCTAGGCCTGCCAAAACAAAGAAGACATATGAGAATGAGATATGTCAAAGAAAAAGAAACAACTTAAGGAAATAGAAATTATGAGGGTATCTTTCCAAAAAGATGGACCAACTCCTTTGATTTTTCTAAGCCCCCTGCCCCTCAGTGTGGCCACCATCGCAGAATAGTTGGTTCTGGTCATCGATGTTAAAGCGTCCACTGTAAAGGAATACGAGTTCATATTTTTAGAAGAAGATGGAATGGGGTATTTTTTTGCCTCAGATAACTCAACCCACATTTCCCCCCTTCAGCTGGCCCACTAGGCATTCCATAGACCTCAAGAGAGCTTTCCTTACCTCTTTCCTTCCGAGGATACATCACCACTTCCTTCCCCTTTGATGGGAGATCACCATATATTTCCTTAAAAATCATTGAGATCGGGGGACATGAATTACCTAGAATAGATGGACCACCTTGGGTTTCCCTAGAGGTCTCGCTTGCTCCTAAAGATACTTCCAGTAAGGGCAAGACTTTTATAGCTGATTCCAATAATGAGGCTCATTTTTTATCAGAATTTAGTTGAGGCTCTTCCACTAGTTTGATAAGAAGGAAAGGAATTTCCACAATTGTGTTGAATTTAAGGTAATTGGTGGTCTTAGACCTCTTCCCTTTGTTCACAGTAGGTAGGACAAAGACCTTCTTGGAGTAGAGTCGGGCCAGCCTGCATATCTCATGTTCATCAATTAAAACTTTAAGAGTTTAAAGTTGGTCACTTAAGTACAAGTAAGAAAGTAAAAATAAAAACAAGAAAAGGTTGGGAAACTTATTGGGAGAGCAATCCTAGTCCACAATAACTACTCTTTTGGCATCATCACATCCTGATTGCTATGAGGAAGCTCTACTCCTCCTTTAACTTTTCCTTCCTCACCTTCAGAGGCCTGACTAACTTCAAAGGTACCAATATAAATAACCTTCCACTTCCTAGGAACCAAAACAAAGTGCTCAGACCCCATAAACTGTCCAACCACTATCTTAGGGCTTTAATCACCCCTCCAGGCACCGCAACTTTGAGCTAAGGCCCAAGGACATTCTTGAAGAGACAGTTGGGCGTGATAAAGGCCTTAAAGGGAATGGAGGCTAACTTAAGGGCCTCCACCAGTCTCTCATTTTCCACTTGGCCGAGCTCAGTGAATAATTCAAAAAGAAAAATGTCAATTAAATTTCAATAATAAGTTAAAATATAAGATTCAATGACAAGTGATATCTTACCCATGGCTGGAGGAAAACACCGGATGGTTGGGCAGCCTATCCTCTCAATTAGGTTAAGGGTGGCTGAATCTCCCCCCAAAAAGAATAACCTGTCCCTTAATTGTTTGGGCGAATTATTATTATCCTTATAATGACCATTGGAGCCTTGAGGACAAAGTACGTAAGTCCTCTATCCTTGGGTTTTCATTGTTTTTGAACCATGTAGAGTTTGAAAAATTAAATTTGGGTGACATAATATTTTTCCCCACTAGACTCCTGAAAGGCCAATACCATGGCCATTAGACCTTTAAGAGTTCACCACCAATTGATAAGGGTCCACCACTATTATTTACAAAATTTCTACCACTGACAAAGGTAGTGGAAACCTAGCTTGATAGAGCAAGAAGCACTCATTGAAGCAGATGTGTTTAGAGACTAAATAGCATGCCATTTCTTACGACTTTTCAACCCTCAGAATTATAGTCTTAGGAATTTATACTTTTCCCAATCTCCATCAGGTCCTACTATGTAATACCCAATATTTTTGGGATTTAATTTAAAAATTATTTGAATTGTCATAATTATTTACAAATTTTATTTATGAATTAGAAACTAATTATGTGAGATATTATGGATCTTAATGACATTATCTAAATAATATATAGATTCAATAAATGAAGTGTGAAATATATTTATATGAACATATTTTAATTCAAGAAAATTTATGTAGAATTTATTGAATTTTTATTTGACTAGTTTTTAAATTAGCTAGGAAGTGACATGTTAGAAAGGTTACACATTTTATATTTTTTTATATTGTGGGAATGGAAATAATACACTACATCTGATAGAAATATTAAGATTTCTTTTTAAATATGAAACTAGAAAAGAACGACTACTAGTTGTTTGGTTATTAATAAGGACTACTATGCTTAATTTGACCTTAATTGTGGTTTGAGGGAGAGTAAATGAGAAAGATAAAGAGGTTGATATGTGAACGTATTTAGTATGTATTTTATATCTTTAGTTTTATTAGAAATTAAAAAATATAATTAGGAATGATTTTAATTTTAAATAATTGATATGAGAGTTAAGGCTCATTTAATGGGGCAATTATGTTGGGATTTGAAGGGTTAAATGGTAAAATAAAATGAGAAAGAGTAGGGACCAAAGCATAATTTATTTTTAAAAGCTTTAGGATTATTTTAAATCTACCTATTGATATATAAAAATATAAGCTAGGTTTTTTGGCAGTTGGATACCTTTTAGTAAGAGAATTTAAGAGAATTGAGCGAGAAATAAGAGTCAAAATATGAGAAAATAAGATGAGCTCAAGAGAATATTTAGTGAGCAATTAAAGGAGATTTTAATAGATTATGAATACTATTATTATTTCTAATTCAATATTTTCAAGGATTTTGAGGCTTTTATTCGGCAAATTTATTTTTAAGTGACTTGAGTTAGGTTCATTATCCCGTTGTTATGTAGTGTGCTATAGATGTCCACCATTATTTTATATTTGTATTCATGCTATGTGATTCATTTTTATATATTATATGATTTTATATTATTCTCTAGTTGAACACTTATTGTGGATTTTTTTTCATGTCGAGTAGTTGAAAAAAGTGTGATTAGAATGATTTATATGATATTTTGGGACATAGAATTTGGGTAGAGAATTTATAAATAATTTATGAAATAAATGTACTAGTAAAGTTGAGAAATTGGAAAAGTGATTATATTATTATTTATTTTATTGGAGGATGTGTAGGCATCGCTTAGCCAAACCACCCACAGTACAGAGTGTGCTTTCAGGCTATGATTTTGTCATTTATGGGATGAACTAGGCCATGGACCCCATGAGCTATTAAGCCGTGTTATTATGGGATGTTAAGTTATTATTTTATGGTAGGATGATGAGGGGAGCACCCTATCGTTATTTTGTGATTATGAGATTAGATTTTTTATTTTGGGTTCATGGATTGTTAGGACAATAAATTACAAGAGAGTATAACGAGAGTACACACCGTACCGAGGGAAGTGTGGTTGGAATTTTGTATATGGAGATTATTTCGATAAGTGTAGGGACACGTGGTGAGATCCGAGTATTTGATTTTCATTATCTTGGGATTTTAGTTGAGCGGGCATATGTATTCACTTTTATATATTATTCACGCAAAAATAAGTATATTTATTCACTTGGAGAATTTATACAACCGATTGAGTTTCCCGCTCACCTCTATAGTTATATATTTTTTAGGAATTGTTCGCATGACAGTTTATTATTATTATTATTAATGTTGCGGTACATTTTGGATATCAAGATGCAGGGATGATTTTAGTAGACGACTTTATACTTTATTTTATTTAAAAATTATTGTACAATTTTTATTTCATTGAAAAGAATTATATAAAGATATTTTGAGATAATTGAGAATGAATTGTTTTATTTACATGGTTAAATTGTTTTTATTTTTCTATAAATGTTTTTTAGCTTTTGGGCATGACTAAATGGTTTTCAATTTTTTTAAAATTGAATGCATTTTTACTTTAGACATCAGGCTAAGCCCCTACAGCATGTCTGGAGGGAAGGTGAAAAAGATGAACACTATTCCACCTACTACCACCACTCATTTCCACTAGTGTTGATGACTCCCATACGCAATAAATCAACCTATCAACTACCTTCAAGCCTTTCTCCCACTCTTCGCCTTGCTACTGTAGACGTTAAACTTGAGATGAGGCACCAACCATACTACTGCAGTACACTCATTCTCTATCCAAGGGAATGTATATATAATGGAGAGTTATGTTCAAATCATAATACACAAGCATAGCAAAGGACAAATAGATAAAACAAGCGTTTACGCATTGTAATACATGCTATCAACCAACTGTTGGTAGTAAATATCTATCGTTTGGATAATTTCCAATTTTTTTATATATTGTATATCTTGTTGAGTCCTAAACTAAAACTTAGGAATCCTTATAGAAGTCCATTAGTTACTTCCTAAGGTCCTATGTGTTAGTGACAAAGACCGCATTGACTTCAAACTCTCTTAACCAATGCTCAAAAGGTCTCCCAGGTTGTAATAATACTTTTACGATATAATATACCATGGAACACCCTTTGAAATTAGTCTTAGGATCCTCAGCTGAGGTCCAAACCACTTTATATACTTGTCCGTAACTTTGATACACCTCCCCACTAACCCATCTGAGGTCTTATGGGGGCACCTATTAGTTCTTAGGTTTCACATGATTTCAATACCCATTGTATACACCACATTCTAGGACCCACCTAAGTCTCTCCTTTAGTCACGAAGACCTTCCCGTTTTACCTCAAACCCTAGGTCATACTTTGAGTACCGATCTAGAAGCCATCAGGGGCTCTCGGGCCCCGTTTGACTCTGGTTAACTTCATCGTCAGAACAAAAGCTCAATGAATCTTCAAAGGGCTCTAAATACTCTTTTTAACGGTCTGCCCCATGCATGAATCGACATAACGATTTGGATGAGCGAACCATTTTACTATTGAAAATCGATCTAGAGGCCACTGGGAGCTCTCACGACCCGATTTGACCCTAATTAACTTTATTGTTAGAGAAAAATCTCAATGAATCTTTGAAATTCACTGAATTACCTTTCTAATGGTCTACCCCGTGCGTGAAATGACATACGCATTCGGATGAACGATCCGTTTTCCTCCAAAAATTGATCAGGAGGCCACTGGATGCTTTCGAGATCTGTTTGACCAAATTCATCCTTTCAGCTCAAATGATACTGAATGAGTCTTTGAATGGAATTGAATACCCTTTAAAATGGTCCTCCCTGTGAACGAATCATCCTTACGGTATAGACGAACATCCTGTTTTACTCTGAAAGGTAAACGGGCGTTTTCGGGCCCCTTTTGAACAAAGTCAACTCTTCGAACCGAGTGAAGTTCTTCAGAACATCGAATTGCCTCGCATAACCTTTCCAAAGGTAAGTCCCGTGAGCGATTAAGACTTACAGTTTGGACGAACTATCCATCATCGTCCGATGATCTCCTGTCCAAAGGACTGATGGACGCTTCTGAGCCACGTTCAACCAAAATAAACCCCCGGACTAAGAGAAAACCAAAGGATTCTCAAATTTCTTTGAATAACCTTTCCAACGGTATGCCCTGTGCGCGATTTGGACTTACAAATTGAAATTTATGACTTTTTTTAGAAAATCCGCACAAGACTGCCAATTGGTAGGCCCATTTCCCTGCCTATCGGGAGTGTATCTAGGGTTACCTGCCGATAGGCCTGGAAAAGACAATGCCAATCGACAGTCCCTTGACCCTATATAAGGAGAGCACGATCTCAGCTCAAAGGCACCTCAAAAATATCAACTTCAGTGATCTCATCAATATTTTTCTTCAGTTAGTGAGGTTTCCTTATTTAAAACCTTTCTCCATCTTTCATTTCCATCTCTTTCACACCCAATTTAGCAAAACCCCTCTACATTCTTCCCCACTTTCAAGGAAGCTCATAATTAATTAAGTTCAATCTTCAAGTCTTAAAAGAAGGTCCAAACATTCTTCTATTTGTTTAAATTTATTTATTTTCGTGTTAGTCATATAAGTTCTTGTAATACCCCGTATTTCCATGGCTTTTAAATTATGGGATTTATTAAATTTAATTGAGATAAATTAATTTAATTTTAATCCGGAATGTTGTTTTAAATATTTACTAGCGTGACGAGAGTTATTAATTATTTGAAATTTGTTATTTATTGAATGTTACTGGATGAGTATAGTAATATATGAGATTTATTTTTATAATATTGTCATGTGTGAATAAAATAACAATTGTGGAAATTTAAGTCGGGACGCGCCTGTGTCGTGTCGGGACTAAATGTTGATTAATAAAAGTGAATATTTTATAAGTCGTTCGTATGGTCGTTTTGAGTGCTCCAATGCGTCCGGAAGGGTCGAGATAGTCAGAAAAGTATACCCGGGGGTTTGGTTTGGGTCTCGGGGCATTTTTAGGCCTAATTAGTACCCCGGGAGGGCGTTTTGGACATTTCGCAATTATGGGTAATTAAACCCACGAAATTCTAAGGGTTATATCAGATGTCTAGGGTTGTCTTCTAGGGTTAGAACAACCAAAGACAAGTGACGGCCATAGGAGAGGGAAGAAGAGAGCTTCCAAGGCAATCCAAGGCCCAAAATCCATCCGTTTGCACCGCCACCACCACCAACGCGTAGATCGCGCGACGGGCTACGCAACCACACCAAAAACATCTGCAAATCAGAACACCAAAAATCCCAGGCAAGTGTTTATCTTGCTTATTTCATTGGTGCATCTTTCATATTAGTTTAGGAGTAATTAGAATGAGTTTTTATGGAAGAAACCTAAGAGATGAGTTAGGAAATTGCATGCAGTGATGGATAAATTGATAATTCTAGAAACCCTTGCCATGCAGAGGAATTACCCACGAAATTATGATGTTTATAAGAAGAAATTTTCTTGAAATACTTGTTAGAACCATGTTTAAGAGAATTCTAGGGTTCTTGATAATTATATAATTTTTTGGGCCATAAATCCATGATTGGTGTTAGAAATCTACATGCTTTACGTTCACTACACCAAAATGGCCAAATTGTCACCTTTCAGCCGGCCACCCTTGTCAAGGTCATTGACCGTGACAAAAAACACGCATTTTGTGTCACGGTCATTGACCTTGACACGACCGTGATAAGAAATTGTCACGGTCAATGACCGTGACAAGGCCGTGACAAATTTACTTGTCACGGACTTGTCACGGTCAATGACCGAGATAATTCTTTAAATAATTGTCACGGTCAATGACCTTGACACGACCGTGACAATGTTTACAACAAAAACCCTTTCCCCCTTCTTTTTTCCCTTCCGCGCCGTTCCATCCCTCTCTCTCTCTCTCTCGACGCTGCTCTCTCTCTCTCTCTACTTTCAGGTTTAATTCTCTCTCTCTCTCTCTCTCTCTCTCTCTCTCTCTCTCTCTTCCATTTATATATATGTTTGTGTGTTTATATATGTGTGTATGTGTGTATATATGTGCGTGTGTGTGTGCGTGTGTGGGGGGTGGGGCAGGGTGGGGGCAGGGTGGGGGGCAGGAGGTGGGGCAGGGTGGGGGTAGGGGGTTAAAAATGTAAATAAATAAGTAATTTTCTATAAATTTCCAAAAATAATATCCAAAAATGTAAATGTAAATAATATCCAAAAATGTAAATTGGTAGTAATTGTCATCCGAAGTTGCTAAAAGCATCCGAAGTTAAAAAAGCATGAAAAATAAAATATTTTTTAAGATTTGTGGTGAATAACTAAAGTTAAAAAAAGTATTACTTTAGTCATTAAATTACTTTTTGAATTTGGGCGATGCGCGTAAATTTGTAGTAATTGTCTTATAATAAAGATCAATTAGTCTATGTTGTTGAAAAATTTGATCAAATTGGTGAGCCCTTCATATTTTAAAAATGTTGTTTTTATTCCTATTTAACTTTTCTTTCTATACACCCTTAATTATATTTAAAGTTTAATAAAATAGGAGTTATAGAAAGAAAAGTGGGGTTTAAATAAAAACACTTTTTTTAAATTTTAGGTTCTGGTGCATAATCTTACTTTGTCACAATTAATTTATATGCCTCAAAGTTATTTTATCACTCTTAGTTTAAGTTTGTGATAATACTTTATGGACCACAACTTTAGGTTGATTATTTTAGAACTTAAACTTCAAGATACAAAAAATAATTCTATAGAACAGCTTAGATATCTTAACAAAACACATATCTTACATTGAATATGATTTATAAAAAGCACAAAACAATAGTAGAAATTCAATACATGAAATTAACATTGAGATTATTTTAAATAGACAGTCACTACTGTGTGTGTGTGTGTGGTGGGTGGGGGGCTATTGTGTGTGTATGTGTGTGTGTGTATGTGGTGAGTGGGGGTGGTGGTGTGTGTGTATGTGGTGAGTGGGGGGTGTGGAGGGAGGTGTGTATATGTGTGTGTGTGTGTGTGTGTGTATTTGAATTAACCCATGAATTTGTATTTTTGTATTTGAATTAACCCATGAATTTATTTTCGTATTTGAATTAACCCATGAATTTATTTTTGTATTTGAATTAACCCATGAATTTATTTTTGTATTTGAATTAACCCATTATATGAAACATACTTGAAATTAAATATAGTGCGCATAGATACTAGCATTCTAGTTCTTATGCGTACGCATTCAATAGCCCTTAGACCCATTCGAGAGTCATTACCCCTGTAATGAGATCTCTCGAATTGTCACGTTTGGACAGTTTGAGACTGTATAATTTCTGTATAATATTCTTATTGGCTTAAAGTTGTTACTTTTGGAGGAAGTTCTGCAGTCGTATCTTAATGTTCTCTGGGTACATACTAGATTGACAAGTGTGACTGTTATTTCAATTGCCCAATTGAAATAACACTCACGCCTGCCAATCTACGTCGTGTACTTGGAGAACTAAGGGGATATGCTGTCGAATTTTTTTCAAATCGTAACAATGTGCATGAGCTGTTAAGTATATTACAGAAAAATGCAGTCTTGAATGGGATAGGACCACTTACCCTTTAATAGGATAATTAAATGATGGGATAATTAAATAAAACATACTATAAATCTAAGTTTTGTTTACCTTTAATTGGTGTTTAGTTGTGGTAGCTGTGATGGGATATCCGAAATACAAATAGTGGATGGGTGAGACTAATAGAATGGGGGATGTGTTTCGCAGAGGTGCTAACGAATTTGTGAAATATGCAAAGAGATGTCGTAATGATGAAGAGTTTCCGTGTCCGTGTGCTAGGTGTAAGAATGGTAAGGTGTTTGAGTGGAAAACAGTTGAACTACATTTGTTAAGATCGGGTATGCCAGATAGTTATCAATTTTGGAGTTTTCACGGTGAATTGAAAGTTCCTTTTGTCCCCGACCAACCTTCACAACAACCTTCAACAAGTAGAATAGATGTAGAAGGGGACGACGTAGATTATAATATGTTAGAGGATTTAGTTGATGATGCGTACGGAGTTTATGAAGCTGAGGAGAATGAGGTTACTGATGATGTAGAAGATTCAAGTGCTCGTGAAGATAACACGATAAAACTTGACGATGACTACCAAAGTTTAAAATTTAAGGCGACCCAACCGTTATACTCTGGCTATGAGAAAGATCAAACAACTTTACATGCCATGGTTGGTTTGCACAGTTTGAAGACGTAGTACGGTTTGTCTGACAATAGCGTGACGGGAATTCTGAAATGGGTGAAGGGTTTATTACCCAAGGTGAATACACTTCCAAATAGCTATCCTGTTATGAAGAACAGTTTGAAAGGTTTGGGAATGAAGTATAAATCGATTCATGCTTGTGTGTATGACTGCATACTATACCGAAAGGAGTATGAAAATCTCGATCGTTTTTCGGTATGCGATGAACCTAGATATGTCCAATTTACTAGTAAGGAAGGCACAAGCTCAAAAGTGCCTCAAAAAGTATTGAAATGTTTTCCCGTTGGGCCTAGATTAAAGCGATTTTTCATAGTACCATGGATTGCAGAGGCAATGACTTGGCATGCTAGGGCAGAAGTAGGGGGTAATATCATGCGTCATCCTATTGATTCTACTGCCTGGCGGAGGATGAATTTTGAGTATCCTGATTTTGCTCGAGAACAACGCAACATTCGTTTGGATATATCAACAGATGGTTTCAATCCATTTGGAAATCTAAGCACCAATCAGAGTGTATGGCCAGTGATCCTAGCCCCACTCAACCTCCCTCCTTCATAGTGTATGAGACCTGAATTTTCGATGATGGCTTTATTGATACCTGGGCCAAAGGCACCAAGTGATGACATTGATATCTACCTGGCTCCTTTGGTAGAAGAATTAAATGAGTTGTGGGAAGAGGGTGTGCAATCATTTGACTCTTTTAGAAAATAAGAGTTTACGCTGAAAGCTATGTTGATGTGGGCAATTCATGATTTTCCAGCTTATGGGACATTATCCGGATGTGTAGTACATGGTTATTTGGGGTGTCCTATTTATGGAGAGGAGACTGAATCTCTTCGTCTATCCTCTAGCTTAAAAAATGTATACCATTGCCACATGAGGTTTTTACCTCCAGCTCATAGTTTCAGATTTGAGAAAGGTTCCAATTTTTTATTGGGCGGAGTTGAACATAGGCTACCGCCGAGACAACTTTCGGGTTCAGAAATTGAAAGTAAATCTTCTGAATGTGGCCCAAATATGCCAGGTTAGAATCCCAAATTTAAGAATGTCAAGCATAAGAAGACCCCAACTGGGAATGAAACTGAGATAAGAAAGGCATGGTCTCCGAGGTCAATTTTATTTGACTTGCCTTATTAGAAGAAAAACTCGACGCGCCATGTATTGGATGTGATGCATGCAGAGAAGAACTTCGCTGAACATATTGTGGGTACTTTCCTTGGGGGGAGTCATTCGAAGGATGGAGAAAATGCACGAAAAGACCTTAAAACGTTAAAACTTAAGCCACAACTATGGTTGAAAGAAGATAGTAGGGGAAGGACAATAATTCCCCTTGGTGCGTTTACTTTGACGAGTGGGGAAAGGAAGGTGCTTCTAGACACAATATATAATTTGAAGGGCCCATCTACTTTTTCGTCCAACTTGCAAAGGATTGTGAATTATGCTACTCATGATTTACATAAGTGTAAGTCCCACGATTGGCATGTGATCATGCAATTGGTTCCTCTATTGTTTAAGCACTGTTTCTCCAAGCACAAGGATTTGCGTAGGGCTATTATGCAAATTAGTATTACCTTCTCCCTCTTGTGTGAGAAGGTAGTGAATCGAGAACACATAGTGGCCGCAAAATTGGCTGTGAACGAAGCGATTTGTGTATTGGAGAAGTACTTTCCCCCAGCATTCTTTGACATAAGTGTTCACTTGTTGGTACACCTATGCGACGAGGCACTTCTTTGTGGTCCAGTTAGATATCGGTGGATGTATCCGTTTGAAAGATTGATGAAAGTTTTTAAAGATTATGTCAAGAATACGCGATATATTGCAGGATCAATTGCAGAGGAATACATCACCGTGGAGTCATCAATATATACTCGGGAATATATGCCTGACTCGACCAGCGTTGATGACACTGACGAATTCCTCGATGATGGTGGTAATGTGATGGGAAAACGAGTGAAATTAACGAGTTTGCAACATGAACAAGTAGTTCGTTATCTATTTGACACACATGAAGATGTCGAAGAATGGAAAAAGTAAGTTTAGAATATTATAATGTTTAACATTATTTTAGATTATTTTATACATGATTAATTTTGTAATATGCAGTAAATATGAAGCCCGTGAGAACAATAAAAGACTAAAAACAATGGTACAATCAGACAGCGAATTTAGGCTATGGTTGACACAAGAGGTAATTATAATGAAAATAGTCGTTATATAACGTTACATTACACTCAAATTTTACCACTAGTATAATTAATTTATCTATATTCTCAGCTCCTAAAGATGGGTGATGCGACATCAAGGCTTGCTCGCCTAGCCACTGGACCCTTGTTCGTGGCACAAGAGTACAAAAAGTATCGATTGAACGGTTACATTTTCGGCGCTAAAGTGTACGAGGAAAGTACAAATGTACAGAACTCGGGAATTTCATACAAGGCTCTTACTTTCTTTCGAGCGAGCGCAAAAGATAAAAACCTCGTTGAAGCTGAAATGACTTACTATGGTGTAATCCAAAATGTATTTGAATTGGATTATATAAGCTTCAAAGAGGTTGTATTTTACTGTGAATGGGTAAGAGCTGAGGATAAAAATGCTTGTAAAGTTGATCGTGTCACCAATTTGATCATGGTTGACTTGTCCAAGTTGAAGAGCAACGACCACGTGAGCGATGAGCCGTTTGTTTGTGCATTTCAAAAGGTTAAGCAAGTGTTTTACTCGGAGTATATCAACAACGAGCCGTGGTCAATTGTCCAACACGCGCCAAGGCGTCTAAATAGTAGTGTGGATGACTTGGCTGCTCCTACCGAATATCAATCCATTTTTGATGATAACCCGAATTTGAAACAATTTTTCAATTTGTAATAAATATTTCAATTTGTACCGAAACATCCATTTTTAATGCTTTTACTTGATCTGCACTTTATCATTTTCACTCTTGTGTAGTGTGCGTGTGTGGAGAGGAGATTAATACATAAATATTCCAACTACATCTAAGTTTTGTTTATACTAATCCATGAATATACGCTTCTTACCTTTAATAGGTGATTAGTACATAGTTATTTGGGGTGTCCTATTTGTGGAGAGGAGACTGAATCTCTTCGTCTATCCGAACACTATGAAATGCCATAATCCTATGGAGCGATGCTCTGCAAATTCCTCCCAACCGTTATGTAGCCAAACATCACCAGTTGAAGTTGTCAATTCCACTTTCCATACCCCACCACTTGGAACTTCTAGCAAAACATGGGAGACCATTGAAAGGTGGAATTGACAACTTCAACTGTTGATTTTTGGCTACACAACGGTTGGAAGGAATTTGCAACGCATAACTCCATAGGATTATGGTATTTCTTAGTGTTTAGATATGAAGATAATTATATTTGACACGATTGCCCGGGGTACATTAGTTGGAAGGAGGTGCCATATGAGCTCAAGTTAGCTGTTTGAGTGACACTATAGGTAATGTATTTATATTTATATGTCAATTTCGATTTCGATTTCAATTACGATTTATATTTATCTATATTTGAGGGGCGGATACTAATTTTACTTTATTTCAATTCAGGGGATAGGGAGTAGCCCTAAGGGTAGGCCACATATGCTCTGTACTTATGTGGCTATTCGGATGAGAAGGGAAGGATAAGGAGGTGTTCCCGAGCATCGCGGTACAAAATCTCTTTTCCATGCAAATAGTTTGTAGATTTGAGATAATTGATGGTGATGTTGTTTCTTCTTAAATAGTTTCTTATTTGAATATATATTTGCATTATCTTTAGTTTGTTCGGATATATGATGTTTGGAACAGGTACAACGTTGCTATAACAGGTACAAATATACTGCTGGGTAGTGGCAGTGGCCATACTGCCCAACAGATTATTTTTAAATTCTGCCCAGAATTGTCACGGTCATTGACCGTGACAATTATTTTAAAAAGGGTCACGGCTTTGTCGCGGTTTATAACCGTGACAAACGTGTCACGATCATTGACCGCGACACGACCGTTACACAAAACGCGAGTTTTGTGTCAAGGTCAATGACCGTGACAAAAAAAGTTGTCTCGCCTCGAAATGTCACGGTCATTGACCTTGACAAATTGGATTTGTCAAGGTCAATGACCTTGACAAATGGGTAGATTTGGTGTAGTGGTTAGACATACCTGGTATGATGATATAACGTTTGTGGTATGAATTTTGGGTCAATTGGGTATGATAATTATGGAATTAGTGAGGGTTAGAAGATGAAACCCGTAACTGCAAAACTGCAGAAATCGCAATACCTACTTGATCAATCGATCGAGCCCAGAGCTTCGATCGATCGAAGGTTCGATCGATCGAGCCCCACACTTCGATCGATCGACCCCTCCTGGAAGACTCATGTTTTCCCTTCTTAATTAGTTGAAATTCACTTTAATGATGAATAATTCATGGTCACCCTTATAAATATGTTTTGGGAGATAAAGAGGACCAGTAGGGTATATGAATAAATTTTGGGACCTCTAATATATGACGAGAATTGTATTTTTGGGATAATTATATAAGGGACGATGAAACTACGTATATAAAGTGAGAGATTACGTCAAATAGTTACGATAGAGAATAGGTGAATACCTACTGAATTTTTATAATTTGGAGAATAAAGCCATGAGAGTTGTGTGGTACGTTGGAATAATACCGAATCAAGGTTAGAAACGAACCGTTATAAGTGTTTACTAAAATATGATAATATGGATAAAAGTCGTAACTATGGGATTTGAGAATATACCCATTATTGATATGGTAATATTAGTATAGTTATATGATTGTGTATGCATATACTATCTATGTGTGAAAATCATGCCCACGCTACTTGCTATCCCTGAGGTTTCCGCGCTGGGACAGTCTTATCTCGATGGGACCTTTATGGGGGATATTGACTTTACCCTAGAAGATAGATATCCTTGGTACAGGCTATCGATGTAATAGTTCAGACGGTCCTAAGAGACGCAGACATGTGCCATCCTCTTAGAGACTTGGAATCTATGCTTCGCCTCATATTGTTTTTGTATAGACATCCTTGGTACATGCTATCGCAGTGATAGTTCAGACGATCCTAAGAGACGCAGACATATGCCATCCTCTTAGAGACTTGGAATCTATGCTTCGCCTCAATATTGTTTGAGTATGTGTTAATACAGTTCGAGAGAGATTCTGAATTTGTATTCCCTTTAATGTGAGTGATACGGTGTTTGGACAGTAGAGTATGCCCGCACCATAGCTTTTTTTTTATTTGGGGTGCTGTTATGATATATATATATTTTACGAGTAGTTAATATATATATGAAATTCTGAAATCTGGAACTGCCTACTGTGATTTGATATGTAGGACATGGTTGATGACTCAAATTGTAAATACTTGTTTTGAGAAAGTAAAATATGACACTGGAAAACTTTATTGATTAATAAAGTTAAAATGAGAACTTTGGTTACTAATTGAAATATTCTTTTCAAACAATTGAATCGTTAAATTTTGAATCCTGCGAATAACCTAAGATAAGTTAAACCATTGGGAAAGGATAGCGTGATATATGATGAGATAGACCGCTGGGAAGGTTAGTGCGATAGGTGTGCACATTAGAAGAGAGGTGAGAATTTCTCAAGAGAGTGTCGCACTAATATGTTGTTGCATTGGCCTGTATCAATTTAAATACTTGCTAAACAATTTTTAAATCATACACACTATCGGGCTCTGACCCGTTTCTCTCTCTCTCTCTCTCTCTTTCTCTCTCTCTCTCTCTCTCTCTCTTGTATATATATGTATGTACTACAGGTGCCCAGCCACAGGGGCGTCTTGCTTAGGATCCCTTGGAAGGAACGTGCTGCAGCTTAGGTGGGAGTTGCAGGCCACTTGCTTAGACAATTTCATTTACTTGATTCCCCTTCTATCATTCTCCTCATTGGGCATATGTCGCCCTTTCCACTATTTATCTGTTTTGTTGGGACATTTGTATTTCAGTTATTTCTAGTACTATTACTTTGGGATTTATTCAGCATGTATGTTTTACATTAAGTTTTAAATGTTGGAATTTTGGATGTTGAATGTTTAAAGTAATTGGATTATGTTCCAGGATAATTGTTGTATGATTCTTACTTATCGAAAATGTTGTTACTAATTAAATAAATAGTTTTCCTTTAAAAATAAAATTTGATTAGTAATGTTGAAAAATGGTTTTGACACTTAGCTTAATTAAGTAGGGTGTTAATTTAGAAAAATTTATTTTCGCGACAGTGATGCTAAGAATGAACCAACTGTGCACCTTGATTTTAATTTAATAAAGGAGTGATCGCCCGGTATTTAATTAGGCGGGGTGTCACAGGTGGTATCAGAGCATCAGGTTCTAGTGTCCTTAGTATCTGTACGGCTTATTATGCTTTCAGCGTTGCTTTGTTTGTTATAGAGCCCTATGTTTAGGATTGTCGATTCCTTTGACGAGATTTCGTTCTCCTGCTATAATGTGTATACACTAGTGAATTCTAATTTTGTTTGGATGTGTGCGTGTGCCGAGCGATGACGGATGTCAGAAGAGGACCGTTAAGCGTACATCAGGAGGCAGGGCTCAGTTGAGATTATGAAATATATCCGAGGATGATGACCGTAGTCCAGATCACCTCCATTATGGCACGAGAAGCTACGATTAGAAAGGCGACTAAAGTGCAGCAATGATTTTCAAATGTTGTTATAGTCAAACGAGGTGCGAGGGTAAACTTACCCAATGTATTACAAAAACGTGTAGAGACTGTCAGTGGGAAATTTTAGAAACGCGAAAATTTGTATGTGTTTACCAAAGGAGGTAAAGTATCCAAAGGCTTAAATATAGGACGAAGTGTGGCAAACTGAAAGTGAAAATTTAGAGAAAAATTTCTTGGCTTTCGGGATGAAATTATAATGGTTGGAGTCAACCACCAATTTTAGAAATGGAATGCTATGCCTATAGGAGAACCTTAGGTACAGTGTTGATCGTATGTTCCTTCCTTAACTGTTCAGGATTAGAAGCAAATGTGGTTCTGAACTCATCGAGAGAGGGCATGTTAGGGGTCCATTCGTGAATATGAATCTTAACCGTTAGCGAATTTTGTATCGGAAGATGTAGATACAATTGGAGGAAACGACTCCAAGTGGGAGACCAACTTATAATAATAGTTGATAATACTCGAGGAGGAAATTCTGATGGACGACCGATTCAGAGGTTGACAATGTCATATTTTGTCAATATAGATGATAACGCTTCTTTGTGGGGGAAGTTAAAGGAATCGAAGAATTTAGTCGAGAATAAGACTGAAGACAACGGTGGTGGTATAGCACCACAAAAGGATGTGGATACACATCAGGAAAACCATTTAAATGCTTCAGATAGTTAAATTCTTACCAAGTGATGGTAAATTCAGTAAGTACTATTATAGATAGTAACATGATCTTTATGGTCTAAAAAGCTAAGGGAACAACTGGGATGGCTAACAGGAATCGAGTCTACTAAAGTCCGAGAGAAGGACAATCCTAACCTGGTTAGTAGGACAGGTGATAAGTGGATTATGTGTTGAAGTATTTTGGTGCGGAGTGAAATTGCTCGCAATAATATGTTCCAAAGTGAGAAAAAGGGACAAGAATACGGTGTCTAGTAAAGGACGACGATTAAAAATAATTTTGTTTTGGTTTGGGCAGACTTGTTACGTCCGAAAACCATTTGTGCAGTCAAGACGATTGCCAGGATGGAAGTATAAGTTGTATCCTTAGAGTATGCGACGTGTTTATGTGACACGAGCGAGTCACCATATTTTGTTCATTGCTAGATTAGCATGTGAGACGAGTTTAATGCATATCATTATAAATGATACCATTATGTGAATATTTTCCTTAGTATAGCGGGAATTTTCTTTGGTGCTATCCGCGGGGGATGAATGAGTATATTAACAGTGTTTTATACTTTATTGAGGTTACTCGTTGTAGTGATGCGATACACGAGTATGATATTATCTTTGTTAAAATGTTATAGAAATGGGTAGTATGATAGTGGGCATTTATTGCAAGTCTATCGGAGTAGTTACATTAGTGCAACATGTTTTGTTTTGGCGAGGCTTTACCTGTAAGAAGGTTGGACTCGCACTTATATTATCTATCCTAGAGACTTCGGAGGAGATAGTGGGCTCGAGATATTCGATACCAATGTATGTATAGACTTTGTCAGTATGATTCAGTATGTACCGGGATTTACCGTTGAGCAAAAAGACTTGACTCGGTATTATGTTTAGCACTCCGGACTTAGTGATAGGAAGAGTGCAGTGTTATATTTATCCTTAAGAGATGTGGGAGTTAAGAGTTATACCCCTAATGTTAGGAAAAGGAAATTTAGAGAATTTCGATCGTATGTATCCGAGGTTTATAAAATGCAATTACCATCAACCAATACGGGACGATAGTGAAATTGGTGAAACGTTCTTTGTTAAGCATAATTACGGGAGGAATTGTAACTTTTCCGTCAAGGGATGGAATAAAGGGTACATGTTATGAACGGAGGACCTAACGGATTTCGATAACCGATAATGCTAGGTAGTAGTGTATCGGGGGGGGGGGGGGGTTCCTTATTTGGATTTCTCTTTGCGAGACATCCCACGCATGAAACTTAGCGTAAGGTTGGAAATAGGGAGACGTTTGGTCACTATTCCATGAGTTCGGTACCCTGGTCGAAATGGGATCAAGTAATTATGTATTTAAGTTGGAAGTTAAATTTTGTTTTAAGGTCATTGGAGCCGGATTTTTTTTTATGGTAGGAAAGCATTGAAAGTTATCCCCACGAGTTGAGGGGTGGAACGATGATAAGGAGAATTTAAGAATTTTGATTTCTAGGGTGATTGAGAGTACCCAAATGTCATAACCGCGTACAGAACACAAGGTGAATAAATAGTTGGAATGATTTTTAGCATGGATTATCTGGAAAGAACTTTATATTATACAAAAGAGATGACCTGTAATTATTTTGATGAATAGAGCGTTAGTGATTTATTTTGGTTGTTGTACCTATTTGGGAAAATTATTGTACTTATCTGAGGAAGGTTGAGAATTATTATTCCTCTTTTATTGCCATGGAATTTAAATGCCCTATTCCTTCTATTCCGTTGAATTTAGTTAGTCCTATAGATGAGTAGCACGCCGTTCGCTCTCCCAGGGCGGTCGGAGTGTTGCAAAAATGTGGGCATCCTAGTTAACTACAGTTAAAATAGTCCGAGTCGAAGGGACGTGGTAATAGACGTGAGAAATATATGTTTGTGGGACTAGTATAACGAAGTGGAAGTGATAGAGTGGATTAAATGTCACATGAGGGGCGATAATCCATACATAAGTGTGCAATTAGAATAGCACACCCTAACTTGATTGGAAGGTTGTGGGAAGCCATTCAAGAATTGGTATTCCTTGAATAGAGTAGAATTTAATTGTTATGAAGAACACCCGGAGCGGAGTTGTTATTAGTTAAGTGTGAGAGCCACTTGCGCATACAAAGAGTAATGATGTTAGTATAGTATAAGAGATCCAGAAGTGCGCTTCGTGGAGAGAAGAGCACGGGTCGGGACTTTCGGCATACTCCAAGGAAGGAAGGGGAGTATTACGTGTCACTTAATGTGAGACATTTCAAGGGAAGAATCGATGTTTAGCGAGACGTAGTGAGTAGTCTCTACATGCACTGCCCATAGGTAAGGTTTGGTTGAAAGAGGAGAATCAACCAAAGAATTTTGTGTTTATCGAAAATTCCTGAAATTGGAAGAGGTTGGTAAGGTCGGTAAAGTTCTTGGATGGGTTTCCATCCTGAAAACAAGATCAAGGGTTTATCCCGAACATGTGAATTAAGTCGTCGAGAAGGAAGTGATTGATATTCCTTTGGGCTGGCTTACAATATTAACTAGTATGCCCCAGACTTCCTTTGAAAGGAAGGATCGCGCCAGTGCATGGTCCGACGCAGTATAAATTTCTGAATCAGGATGAGATTGGTGAATCCCACCTTTGATATGGAATTTCAAGAATGCTCTGGAGAAGCACTCGTACATGTTTGTCGCGTACGAGGTACTTATTAAGGTTTTGTTATGGAAGAACCTCGACTATTATCCTTCCGTATGTTTAGAGGAGAGTAGATAATCAGAATTTTTTTGAATCGGTCGAGAAAATATCCAATAACTATGGTGGAATTCCACGACTGTTTTAGGCAATCAAGAGTGGTCAAATATTCCTATGATCTTCTCAGAATGGGAATTTTGTGTATGAATAAATCCGAGTAGTTTTCATGTAGTGAGGTGCGGCCTCCTAATGATAGTGAGATAATGGAATTTATAACGTATAGACGTAACCTATTCAAATGTTGTCAGTTTGGAGTGCAATGTGGTGTCTCCAATGAGAATGTAAAACAATGTTGCTGTGAGGAAAAAGCTATAGTGATTGAGCGCCGTACTATGTAGATAGTTTGCGTACTGACAAGGATATCCAGAATTGTGCTACCTGGTAGGCCTTATTTTTCCGAATTTTGGGACGAAATTCCGTTATTAGGGGGGAAGTATGTAATACCCCGTATTTCCATGGCTTTTAAATTATGGGATTTATTAAATTTAATTGAGATAAATTAATTTAATTTTAATCTGGAATGTTGTTTTAAATATTTACTAGCGTGACGAGAGTTAGTAATTATTGGAAATTTGTTATTTGTTGAATGCTACTGGATGAGTATAGTAATATATGAGATTTATTTTTATAATATTGTCACGTGTTAATAAAATGACAATTGTGGAAATTTAAGTCGGGATGCGCCTGTGTCGTGTCGGGACTAAATGTTGATTAATAAAAGTGAATATTTTATAAGTCATTCGTATGGTCGTTTTGAGTGCGCCAATGCGTCCGGAAGGGTCGAGATAGTCAGAAAAGTATACTCGGGGGTTTGGTTTGGGTCTCGGGGCATTTTTAGGCCTAATTAGTACCCCGGGAGGGCGTTTTGGACATTTTGCAATTATGGGTAATTAAACCCACGAAATTCTAAGGGTTATATCAGATGTATAGGGTTGTCTTCTAGGGTTAGAACAACCAAAGACAAGTGACGGCCATAGGAGAGGGAAGAAGAGAGCTTCCAAGGAAATCCAAGGCCCAAAATCCATCCGTTTGCACCGCCACCACCACCACCACCAACGCGTAGATCGCGCGACGGGCTACGCAACCACACCAAAAACATCTGCAAATCAGAACACCAAAAATCCCAGGCAAGTTTTTATCTTGCTTATTTCGTTGGTGCATCTTTCATATTAGTTTAGGAGTAATTAGAATGAGTTTTTATGGAAGAAACCTAAGAGATGAGTTAGGAAATTGCATGTAGTGATGGATAAATTGATAATTCTGGAAACCCTTGCCATGTAGAGGAATTACCCACGAAATTATGATGTTTATAAGAAGAAATTTTCTGGAAATACATGTTAGAACCATGTTTAAGAGAATTCTAGGGTTCTTGATAATTATATAAATTTTTGGGCCATAAATCCATGATTGGTGTTAGAAATCTACATGCTTTACGTTAGAAATACCTGGTATGATGATATAACGTTTGTGGTATGAATTTTGGGTCAATTGGGTATGATAATTATGGAATTAGTGAGGGTTAGCAGATGAAACCCGTAACTGCAAAACTGCAGAAATCGCAATACCTGCTTGATCGATCGATCGAGCCCAGAGCTTCGATCGATCGAGCCCAGAGCTTCGATCGATCGAAGGTTAGATCGATCGAGCCCCAGACTTCGATCGATCGAGCCCTCCTGGCAGACTCATGTTTTCCCTTCTTAATTAGTTGAAATTCACTTTAATGATGAATAATTCATGGTCACCCTTATAAATATGTTTTGGGAGATAAAGAGGACCAGTAGGGTATATGAATAAATTTTGGGACCTCTAATATATGACGAGAATTGTATTTTTGGGATAATTATATAAGGGACGATGAAACTACGTATATAAACTGAGAGATTACGTCAAATAGTTACGATAGAGAATAGGTGAATACCTACTGAACTTTTATAATTTGGAGAATAAAGCCATGAGAGTTGTGTGGTACGTTGGAATAATACCGAATCAAGGTTAGAAACGAACCGTTATAAGTGTTTACTAAAATATGATAATATGGATAAAAGTCGTAACTATGGGATTTGAGAATATACCCATTATTGATATGGTAATATTAGTATAGTTATAAGATTGTGTATGCATATACTATCTATGTGTGAAAATCATGCCCACGCTACTTGCTATCCCTGAGGTTTCCGCGCTGGGACAGTCTTATCTCGATGGGACCTTTATGGGGGATATTGACTTGTACCCTAGAAGATAGATATCCTTGGTACAGGCTATCGATGTAATAGTTCAGACGGTCCTAAGAGATGCAGGCATGTGCCATCCTCTTAGAGACTTGGAATCTATGCTTCGCCTCATATTGTTTGTGTATAGACATCCTTGGTACAGGCTATCGCAGTGATAGTTCAGACGGTCCTAAGAGACGCAGACATATGCCATCCTCTTAGAGACTTGGAATCTATGCTTCGCCTCAATATTGTTTGAGTATGTGTTAATACAGTTCGAGAGAGATTCCGAATTTGTATTCCCCTTAATGTGAGTGATACGGGGTTGGGATAGTAGAGTATGCCCGCACCATAGTTTTTTATTTTATTTGGGGTGCTGTTATGATATATATATATTTTACGAGTAGTTAATATATATATGAAATTCTGAAATCTGGAACTGCCTACTGTGATTTGATATGTAGGACATGGTTGATGACTCAAATTGTAAATACTTGTTTTGAGAAAGTAAAATATGACACTGGAAAACTTTATTGATTAATAAAGTTAAAGTGAGAACTTTGGTTACTAATTGAAATATTCTTTTCAAACAATTGAATCGTTAAATTTTGAATCCTGCGAATAACCTAAGATAAGTTAAACCATTGGGAAAGGATAGAGTGATATATGATGAGATAGAACGCTGGGAAGGTTAGTGCGATAGGCGTGCACATTAGAAGAGAGGTGAGAATTTCTCAAGAGAGTGTCGCACTAATATGTTGTTGCATTGGCCTGTATCAATTTAAATACTTGCTAAACAATTTTTAAATCATATACACTATCGGGCTCTGACCCGTTTCTCTCTCTCTCTCTCTCTCTCTCTCTCTCTCTCTCTCTCTCTCTCTCTCTCTCTCTCTCTCTCTCTTGTATATATATGTATGTACTACAGGTGCCCAGCCACAGGGGCGTCTTGCTTAGGATCCCTTGGAAGGAACGTGTTGCAGCTTAGGTGGGAGTTGCAGGCCACTTGCTTAGACGATTTCATTTACTTGATTCCCCTTCTATCATTCTCCTCATTGGGCATATGTCGCCCTTTCCACTATTTATCTGTTTTGTTGGGACATTTGTATTTCAGTTATTTCTAGTACTGTTACTTTGGAATTTATTCAGCATGTATGTTTTACATTAAGTTTTAAATGTTGTAATTTTGGATGTTGAATGTTTAAAGTAATTGGATTATGTTCCAGGATAATTGTTGTATGATTCTTACTTATCGAAAATGTTGTTACTAATTAAATAAATAATTTTCCATTAAAAATAAAATTTGGTTAGTAATGTTGAAAAATGGTTTTGACACTTAGCTTAATTAAGTAGGGTGTTAATTTGGAAAAAATTATTTTCACGACAGTGATGCTAAGAATGAACCAACGGTTCACCTTGATTTTAATTTAATAAAGGAGTGATCGCCCGGTATTTAATTAGGCGGGGTGTCACAGTTCTTAATTTAGCTCTTTACTTTAGATTCATACACATATTACCCTTCAATCGTTTATTAGTAATATTGCACATAATATATTTTGTATAAAAAAACCAAAACAAGAAAAAAAGGGTTATACCTATAATTCCAACGGGATTTTTCACCACATTTTCTCAAAACTAAAAACATGTTTTTCTTACACACACATATAATAAAATCCCTGTTTGAATTTCTCGGATAAACCCCACCCTCATATAGCATGTGAACTACGTGGACTTTGATGCCTTTATGGGCTACATAGGCATCCCGGGCTAAAGCTCGAGGCTCGAGTCCTATTTCTCCAATTTCCTTTTTTTTTAATTTTATCCATACATTATTCATATATATCATACTTGTGATTCATATTTGCATCTTATCTAACATATATCATCGTTTCATCATAACGATCAATATCTTGAGAAGTGCACACGTCATGTTTTTAATTATTATTTTTGGAAAATTCCTCTAGATGACCTCACTCCGTCTTTTCTGTAATGCGAGTTGAGAGATTCCGATCTCCACTCATATATACACGCACACTCACTTCTCGAAGAAATTAAGGAAAATAGTAGCATAAGCCCATGAGAGACTGAAAGGGTGGGATGGGTGCCTAACACCTTCCCATTCTGTGACTTTGACCCCAAAACTCTAATTTAATTATTTTTGCAAGCATTTGTTTGTATTTGATGCCGTTCTCACGAGGCGATAACATATTCTTTTGCCTGTTTAGTACAAAATGGGTTGGAGACTCTATCTCTTTACATTACCCCACATCGACGACGGCTGAAGCATTCCTAGAAAAGGTGCGAGACCTCTCTCTCTCTCTCTCTCTCTCTCTCTCTCTCTCTCTCTCCACTATATGCACGAGTGTCGACCCCCGAGATAGAGAAGGAGACGTAAAACCGAATCTAGGGAGGGACGGTCGCCGGACGGCCATAGTGGCGACTCTGCTGGGGATGTACTTATGAGGTCTAGACTCTACTTGCATGTGTGTTATCACTTTCTGCTTGTGTGCATATACACCTACCTATATGTTCCCTTTTTTCCTCTATTACTTTTTATATATCTACCTCATGTTTATATCACTTCTCACACACTTTTCACTTCACACACTTGTAAATACTTTCCATGTACACCTCACACTACCTACACTTTGTATATATGTTCATTTATATCCACATGTTGCACACACTACTTTTAATATCCATGCTTAGGTGTCACTAGAACACACCTCCACCTATCACACTTCTATATATCCATGCTCACTTATACTTATCACACACCATTTATAGTTTACCAATGCTTAAGTTTACTACCACACACTCACTTGTAGATATTCACACTCACACGTATCCATGCTTAGTGTGATCTTCATGCTCCATACTAGGTTTAATTTTTATGATACTTTTACATTATTCCTTATTAGTACATTGCTCATCATGCTAGATAAAATACTCTCTCCATAATATACTAATCAAGAATCATGCATTTTGCACACTTCATCACCAAGAGCATGAATATTGATCAAAATTTTGTCCCGTACGGGGGTCACTTTGTGATGGCGTTGGTCCGACAGGTCGCAGTTAGCCCAAGCAATATGACTCTCTCCTTCTAGTGTCCTAGTACCTTCGACGTATATCGAACGGTTCCCCCTGCATCGTACCACTTGACCGAACCCACGACGAGAGGTATATAGCAAGGAACTCGTTCAGGTACGTCAAGTATATCAAATTTTCTCTCACATATATCGTCCCCATGAGGTATATAGTGAGGAAATTCATTTACACCCAGTATATCAAATGGCTTGTTCACACGTACTGATTGCCATCAAAAGCAAGACGTATATCGCAGAGTCATGCCAAAGGGGGGAACCCTTCCACTAACCCAACAACTTCATACCCTCATATAGGCATCAAACCTAGGGCACTCATATTTAGTTTGCCCATTACTGCACAAAACTTTCAAAATGCCGGGTCGACATGCTGCCCAAATGTTTGTGCGATTTTCATATTTTTTCAAAATGGGACCCTGTCTATGATCCGGCAAGAAGTTAAACCATGTTTTACATATCTT
The DNA here is from genome assembly GCA_949130495.1 of Sambucus nigra. Lineage (NCBI taxonomy): Eukaryota > Viridiplantae > Streptophyta > Magnoliopsida > Dipsacales > Adoxaceae > Sambucus > Sambucus nigra. Next base: position 307,712,113 of record OX422221.1, on the reverse strand, counting down.
TCACACCCAATTTTTCCCAAGCTTAGGTCCTGTCTGATATTTCTTTTTGCATTTAGGTAAATCTAATATAAGTGAAAACATAAAGATAATAATAGTCATGCTGAGACTCTCCTCTCATTTTTCCTTCCTTCTTTACCAAAAGTGTCAAAAACATTTTTCTTCCTTCTCATCAAAATACTAAAAAACATTTTCCCCTCATTTTACCCAAAACATTTTGTCCTCCCCTTTCCAAAAGGTGTCAATAAAATTTTCCTCTTTTTTAATAATTGTTCCTTTTCTCTTTCAAAAATAAATTTGAATCATTTTTCTTCTTAGGTTGATTGCATACCCAACCCTTGGCCTGGCTCCCTTTTGGCTTTGGTCTTTTGTCAACCCCCCAAAGCTCCGTCAATTCTACCACTACATCATCCGAGTTCGGAATCCACATTCACCAACCTTTTAAGGAGAACGCAAACTAAATATCTAATGTGCAATCTGATTTGATGACAGTCCTAGTCCAACTTATCGCCAAGATTGACACCCTTCTATCTGAGGTTTATGAGATGCAGCAAAACTGGATCCCTATTCCTGAGGAGCCTGAGGTCCTCTTCCCTCGCGCTATGTCCCAGAAGAATATCTTCATGCTCCACGTGCCCCTTCTGCCAATGGCCCCCCACCAGCTCAACTCCCTATTCCGAATCTTGCCCAACCAAGGGCTAACCTCCCAGTACCTATCGATTCAAAGGAATAAGAGTTAGAGAAGTTCAAGGAGGAACTTAAGCTATTAACCAAGAAGTTTGACTAGGTTTGAATCTCTAATAACTACATAAATTACACCCATATGTCTCCTTACCCTAAAGCAAGACTGCCAAAAAAGTTCAAAATGCCTAACATTGAGAAGTTCGGGGTAGCGGGCCCCTAATTTTTCATCTCCAAAGCTACCACTAAGACATGAACCTCCTAGTGCCTCTGAGGAAATAATGGCTCAGATGTTCCAACAAACTTTGAAGGACAACACTCTTCATTGGTTTATATCCCACGAGGAATTCAGAATTCACATTTGGTAGGATGTTGCCCATGAATTCATGTCACAGTAAATATACAACGAGGATTTGGAGGTTACACCCCGTGATCTATAACTTCTCAAGAATAATTCCAGAGAAACTGTCAGCAACTTCATAGGAAGGTGGAGAGAGAAATGGACCACTATGACCAATCGTCCTTCCAAAAAGGAGCAAGTTAGTATTTATAAAAAAAACTTCTCACCCAATGTCTGAGCGACGATGTGAGGACAATATTACCCATATTTTTGAGCTATCCGGGAAATAGAAGTGGAGATTGAAGATATTATTGCCAAGATGAAAGCTAATCCAAAGAAAGTATCCGGATAGTTTGCTCCAAGAAAATGTGAGAAGATTGCTGCAGTCTCGTCCATTAACAATATCTCTCATCCCACTACCTCTTGGGTGCTAGAAAGTCATGCTAATCCAGCCAGAAAATAATACACCAAGATCCATTCTCCCCTCTCTAAATTCTAACAAGAAATCTCATCAAACCTTTGGACCCTCATCCACTACTAAACCCACTTCCTAAAAATTTCAAAACTGACACCCATTTTGATCTTTACTAAACTTCCAGCCATATCTCTAATCAGTGCTTCCATCTATAGAATGTAATCCAAGGTCTAATTGATCGGGGTGTCATCGCCCCACCATCCAATACCAAACCCAACACCATTCACAATCCACTTCTAAACCATATAAATGCCATCTTTCTAGAGAATGACCCAGAATTCAATCCATCTACCCAGATTGTGCCCAATAAAGCACCCATTATGCCCATATTTTCACCAAAATCCCTTAAAGTCTGCCCATATTTTCTCCTACACACTACCTGTTTTCCCGATCAAGATCTTTCACTTCTCACAAGAACGTCTATCACCATTTGTACCTCATTCAGAGGGAAAGATATGGAATTGCCAAAAATACTGTACCAACTTTTAGAGTTTGGTCCGAAATTTCCCTCTGAAATGACCATTGACCACCAGAAGTTCATCACCCTATTCGTGGAAGCCCAAAAGTGGGCTCGGGAGTCACATAACTGGGTGTTACCTATTAATAAAGTTAGTTAAGATGATACAGTACACATTATGGTAGACATGTTCCGATAAACTAATGAGATTTGCAGTTTATCTGAGTTACTTGATGCCTTAAAGCTATAAGGGCGGTTGGTCCTTTCACTTATGCACCTCCCCATTGAGTGGGAGGATCTATATGAAGAAGCCATTGAGGTTATCGAATGGATTGACTTCTCATAGAAATACGACATCATTGCCATCGAATGGGGGGATAAGTTTGATAGCTCAGACAAAGGACCAAGACAAGAAAATGTCAGTTTGGTAATCAATATATGTGGGATGATATCTTTTGAAGATATACTAAGGGAAATCAACAAAGTGTCTATACAACCCGAAATAGATAAAGAACGAGGTTTCTGTTCTTACCTTCCTTCGTAAACCATATGACAAGATCTGGGAGACACTACCAGAGTTCGAATCCTCAGTCAATAAGAATAGATAAAGTAAAGGGAGTTATCGACAAATAACCCATGCCAGAAATGACCTTCGAGGAAAGTAAGATCCTCGACCAATTAAAGAAAACTCAGGCCAACATCACCATATAGGTACTCTTCATGTATTCCCAGTTATACCGAAACGCTCTGATAAAATTGCTTACTAGGTCCACAGTCCCTCCTTCCACCACTCCAGAAGAAGTCGTGAACTTGATTGGGTCCTTAACCTCCATAAGATTGCTTTCCTTCTCTGAAGAAGAAATCCCAAATTTTGGTCTAATAATAACTATAATCTCACTCATCGACAAAGGATCAACACTCAATGTTTACCCGTTAAGAATGTTAAATTCCCTGGGTCTGAAAGTAAGCAACATTGCTCTAACTTCCACCACAGTGCATGCCCAGGACAACACTTGCTGAGAGGTTATGGGATCCATGTGGACAAGAAGATAAGCCAGGGATGGAAATCTTATTTAAAGATAGTTACTCCTAGGTCTAAGACTCCCAGCATCATGTGCAACCACTTGTTGAGAAAGCTACAGTTATTACTGAGGTTTTTGAGGTATGTGACTCCGAGGACTCGTTCAATTTGCAGACACTGGTACTGACAGTCTGCATAATCCACTAAAGTACTACATATTCAGATCCATCCATCCTGATCAAGGAAACTGATGAACCTTTCCTCAATGGGAATGCTATACTGGTTCCCCCTACTGAAATGAAACCCAACCCAAATGTTTATCCTATCTCTTCTAGTGTTGTTGTTCCTTCATTTTCTGATAATGATGTAATTGAGACTTCTTTTGATGAGGTACTCAATTTTATTTTTCTCGAGAATGAAATGAATGAAGATTTTGAGTATATTATTGTGCCTTATATTAATTGTCTTATATTAATTATCCATGAGGACGTGGCGGAGGCCAGGTTACTACAGATATGTGTGGAAGGACTCTTAGAAGAGTACAAGCTGCACTTGATCAACGAAACTAGAGATGGAACTTTCAGAGAATTCACCAGGGCCGCCGCCAACATAGATATGATAATCAAACCAAGAGCCCCGGGTTGGAGGATGCAAACTCCACTAAATCCCGAGAGGTTTCAAGTTTCGAGGAGGCAAGCGGTTAACTATGTGGACGTGAGTAACAAAGGGAAGAAGGGAGGCTCTGGGGCCAAGACTGACAGTCCCGACAACAAGAGAAAGTTTAGGGAAGTTGCCCCACTGCCACTACCATGCAGCGTAGCTGAGGCTATGGATTGTTACCGCACCTTAGTGCGAGAAGGTGTAGCAGGACCTCCCCACCTAAAAGGAGAAACCCCCACTACAGCAGACAAGGCCAATCCAAAGTACTGCGAGTTGCACCAACGAGTACAACACTCTACCAAAGATTGTTACTACTTGCGAAGGATCATTGGCGAGTAGATGGCCAGCGGTACCTTGCAGATACCCCCTATGGACGTTAACGAGAACCCACTTCCTGCGCATCACTTTGGCACCGCCAACATGGTAGTTGCCTACGACGAAGAAGCTACAAGAAGTATTATGAAGTGGGAGAGTGGCGAGCAGTTATGCGAGGAGTTAGAAAATCTATCACTGAGCAGACTTGAGCTAGAAAGAAAGCAAGAGGAGTGGTTCTTCACTCCGGAACAAGAAAATGGAAGTGGGGAAGTGACTCTCTCAGAAGGTGAGGTGGACGTCATTCTCGCTCTAGATGAGGGAGGGACCTATGAAGCGGAGTACGTTTACAGTGCCCAGACGTACGAGGTAGACTTAGACTCTGAATGTGAGGCCATAGCAAATATCCCCAAGTTCAAGTGGTTTTTCGACCAGATAGGGGTGAAGTACGACACAAGGGTGTCCATCACAAGGAAAGTCTGGGAGACAGTGCAGCTGCGGGGAGACCCTTCGCTAAATTGGCAGGGGCCAATCGGAAGGATGATTAAGAAGTATACTTCTGAAGTGGTGTTTTCAGAAGCAGATAGGTTGGTGCCTTACTTCCACAATCGCCCGTTGTATGTCACAGCCATAGTTAATGGAGTCTCATTTCCTAGTGCGTTGATGGATGGAGGAGCATCCATTAACATCATGCCCATCAGTACATTATAAGAAACAGGAATTGACTAGGAGAAGGTGGTTCCGGTACCACTTATAATTTCCGGATTTGACAACGCCAGAATACAGTCTATTGGATACGTGAATGTGGGAATCAAGTTGGGAAATTTCACCTCCCACATCAAATTTCATGTTATTAATGCTAACACCAGCTACCAATTACTCATTGAAAGGGACATGGAGCCAAAGTTCATGGGAGCTTTGGGGATGCTCACATTTGAAGAAGTATTCGTTGGATTAGAATCCATGAATGAGAGGCTATGGTGTTTGAAAAAAAAAAGATCAAGCAAAAAAGGATGGGAGGCTATGGTGTTTTAAAATCCCTTTCTCTCACTTTCTCTCACTACAAATCCAATGGGTCTTATTTTTTTTGAAGAAGATGAAAGAGCCCAAGAAAAGGGTCTTATGTTTTTTTACATCAAAATGGGAAAACGTGCAGGAAGGCAAAAAGGTGATCACCTTTTTTTTCCCCAAAATGATGAGATGACAGTTCCCACTCTGACGCGTGGGTTCTCAAAAAAATTAAAAACCTCGGATAAAGGGACACCACACTTAATGATCCTAGGGTCCCTAAAATATATATATATATATATATATATATATATATATATAATTGTTGAAATCAAATTTATGGCGTACAAATTTTTTTTAATCTACCCAACCAAAAAATCTTTTCACGAGGGGCTAATGTAGAAGGGTGTCTACCAATAAAAAAGTAAATAAAATAAAAATGCTTTTTTTATTAATGACATCCGAGAGGTGCCTCGCAAGGGTCACCGCAGAAGTCCAAGATTGAGAAGTGCCACTGCAAGGGTCAGCGCCACTGCAAGGGTCACTGCAGCAATGACATTCGAGAGGTCACCGCAGAAATCCAAGATTGAGAAGTGCCACTGCAAGGGTCACTGCAGCAATGACATTCGAGAGGTGCCTCACAAGGGTCATCGCAGAAATCCAAGATTGAGAAGTACCACTGCAAGGGTCAGCGCCACTGCAAGGGTCACTGCAGCAATGACATTCGAGAGGTGCCTCGCAAGGGTCACCGCAGAAATCAAAGATTGAGAAGTGCCACTGCAAGGGTCAGCGCCACTGCAGCAACGACATTCAAGAGGTGCCTCGCAAGGGTCACCGTAGAAATCCAAGATTGAGAAGTGTCACTGCAAGGGTCAGCGCCACTGCAAGGGTCAGCACCACTGCAAGGGTCACTGCAGCAATGGCATTCGAGAGGTGCCTCACAAGGGTCACCGCAGAAATCCAAGATTGAGAAGTGACACTGCAAGGATCAGCGCCACTGCAAGGGTCACTGCAGCAATGACATTCGAGAGGTGCCTCGCAAGGGTCATCGCAGAAATCCAAGATTGAGAAGTGCCACTGCAAGGGTCAGCGCCACTGCAAGGGTCAGCGCAACAATGACATTCGAGAGGTGCCTCGCAAGGGTCACCGCAGAAATCCAAGATTGAGAAGTGCCACTGCAAGGGTCAGCGCCACTGCAAGGGTCACTGCAGCAATGAAATTCGAGAGGTGCCTCGCAAGAGTCATCACAGAAATCCAAGATTGAGAAGTGCCACTGCAAGGGTCAGCGCCACTGTAAGGGTCACTGCAGCAAGGACATTCGAGAGGTGCCTCGCAAGGGTCACCGCAGAAGTCCAAGATTGAGAAGTGCCATTGCAAGGGTCAGCGCCACTACAAGGGTCACTGCAGCAACGACATTCGAGAGGGGCCTCGCAAGGGTCACCGCCGAAGTCCAAGATTGAGAAGTGTCACTACAAGGGTCAGCACCACTGCAAGGGTCACTGTAGCAATGACATTCGAGAGGTGCCTCGCAAGAGTCACCGCAGAAGTCTAAGATTGAGAAGTGCCACTGCGAGGGTTTCGGCAGAAACTCATATTGAGAAGGAACCCACCCAGGGTGGTCAGGATGAGGGAGTAGTTACCACGAGCAACTCCTCATCATGAAACGTCATTCTTTAAAAGAACAACAGTATTAACACTTTGCTTTCTTGTACAGGTTGCCTAGTTGAGCAAGCAGGGATCGAACAGGCTAGTTGGGACCTCCTGGGAGTTTTGGCTTGGCGGCTGAGGGACAAGGTATGTTGAGCAAGCTCAACCACTTAGCACTATAGGATTGAGAGAATACTAGTAGGAAGACCCAAAAGTCACTCAAGACTACACGCACTTCACAATTGGTCATAAGTGAAGTGAGCAGCGAAAGAGCGAGATACTCACAAGAAATAAACTCTTTACAAGAAAATGACTTTTCTAGAAGAGGGGGTCCTCAAGGTCCCTCTCAAGAAAAACAACATTTTTAGAGGAAAGGAGTCCTTAAGGTCTCCTCTCTCAAGATTTGCAAAATTGCACCACAAGTTACCGTTTCAAAAGATAACTACCAAATCTGATATTTTGTCCTCATTAGGGGACATATGTGCTTTTTGACTTTGGTCGGCGCCAGGTGGCGCCTGCAGAGGGGACATACAGGCTGCCTGCAGGTAAGGACAAATGGTACACTTCAGACATTGTTCCCCACCAACCCTCTCAATTTTGGCGCCCAAAAATGCCAACTCATTCCTAATGCCCTAGTATAAATAGACCTCTAGGCAAGGTCAAAAGATAGACAATAGAAATTGCACTGTTACTCTGCCAAAATATCACCAGACCTATCTAAGTATTCTCTCCCTGCTCATTCTCTTAGTGCTGAGTGCCTTTTTCCTTCACTCCCCACTGACAGCCATCACTCTCAGGTGTTTCCCTTAAGAAAATTACTATTTTTGCTGTGAAAGTTCATCTTCTTGCAGGGAGTGAGTTTAAGCTTGAGTTCCATTGTTACCAGAAGGAGAAGATTTCTTCAGAAGTTGCACCAGGAGACCTTAAAGACCTTGTAGGCAGCGTCCATTGGAGTGGGTCACGCCTCACCCTTTCCAGTTATTCATAGACCCCAGTTTCACTACCCTCCTACAAAATAGAAACGCAATTTTTAGCTTTTCTTTTTACTTCAAATCTTCTAAACTTTTATCTTTCTCTTTGCTTTCGAGTTTGCTCTGTGCACTTTGTTTGTCGCTCTTTTTGTTCAGTTCTTGCGGAATCCTTATATCCATGTAAAATCTCCTTCCTTTTCTCTTTATTTTGTCATCTTGTCTTCCATGTCACCAATGTTCATATTACTGATGAGAACTCTCCTAATGAGTTTAGAGAAAAGAAGAAAATTCCCTCTTGGGTGGACTTAGAGATACCCAAAGGTATCGTTGATGTCTATTCCCTTTTTAAGGGGCATTGGATCCCAACTCTGTTCATAGCGAAGTGTGGTATAACTTTTCCACTGAACCCTCTTTTTCTTTAATTTTGCCAATATTTTAACATAGTTCTCGCCAGGGTAGGCCCCCAATACTTAGAGAGTTGTCAATGGGGTTTATAGGTTAAATGAACTTTATGGGACCCATATAGGGTTTTAGAGCTAATGTTTTGCCACAAATGGGTAACTGTGGGAGAGAATACCTACTACTTAAAGACTAGGCTAGCCAATAGGGCTTTAGTAGTCAATCTACCAAACTCCAATAAGGACTTTTGGGAGTATGGTCTTATTATAAAGAACTGGCAATATGTCCCCCTTCCCACTGGAATAGCTTATAATGTTCCCAGATGCCCCCAATCAGGGCATGGCGTAGGTTGTCACTTAGTTATTTCTTTTTCCTCTTTTGATTTGCATTTATGATATATACTGACTAACATTTTTGCTTCTGATTAATGTAGTGGAAAGTATGAAGAAGTGCCCTAAATAAGGGGAAGTCAACATCAACGACTTTAAATTTCTGTGGGGTCTGAACCAGAATTTCGGGGAAGAACATCCCAGGGTTGCATCTTTATTAGTAGAATATAAAAGTTCATTCACCTCTTTTGTTGCTTGGCCTACAGTTGCTCTGCCCTCAATTTTCATCAATCTTGAAGAGGATCCTGTGCCCACCTCTTCAGCTACTGAATCTGCAGGTGCTGAGGTTATTCCAAGAGGAACTTCATCCTCATTTGAGTCCTTAGACATTTTTAAAATTCCCATTTCTCCCCTTTCTCCTGTTATAGATATGACTAAGAGGAAGATTCCAAACTTGATGGGTGGTCCCTTACCTCCTCCTCCCAAAGCTAATGATATTAAGAAGAAGTCTAAGTCTAGCGAGAGGCCTATTGGAGTTGAGGAGACTCAAGACGAGGAGCACCAATTTAAGAGAATAAAGTTAGGGTTTCTTGAGCCTTCAAAATAGGATAAAAAAACACAAGCCGAGCAGAAGGCTTTGGCTACTAAGAAAACCACCATCCAAGAGGAGTTGGTGAAGAAAATTCAGGCTAACCTGGACATTGTGTCAGCCTCTGCTATTGTTAACCCCGATTTGGCTAGGGTTTGATTAAATCAGGGACCCTTCTAGCTGATCGACTGCTTTAGCCCTCATGTTGAGGTTTAAGCTCATTGAGAGAGCTTGTCATAATATGGCACTGGTAAATTTCTTCTATTTATTTGTACTATTTTGTATAGTGATGAAATCATTTGATCCTTTATTTTTGTTTGTAGTTCCTAGTTGATTTCAACCAGATGATGGATAAGGATGACCAACTTCATTTTTCTTCTGGAGATGCTGAGGAGGCCTTTAAAGGTCAGAAAAATTCTTTGGTAGAGTCCCAACGAGCTTTGGAGTCAAAGAAAAAATCTTGGGAAGAAGAGTATAAGAAGGCCAATGACAGAGCCAACAGTGCTGAGGGCAGCTGAAGTATGCCGAGGAGAGGGAAGAAGCTACTGAAGGAAAGGCCAAAGTAGCAAAAGAAAAGCTTGTCGAAGTCACTACCCAAGATAAAACTACAGAAGACAAAGTGACTGGTTTATCTGGTGAAGTGATTTCTCTGAAGGCCAAGGAAAAAGCTTCTTTTAAGAAAGGCTAGGAGAAGGCCATTTTTCTACCTCTGCTCAAATTAAGTATGACAAAAATTTATCCTTAAAGGTAGGCTGGACCGAGGCTCTGAAGTTGGTCAGCACTGAGGAGAACTCCGAACTCTTCCCAAGACAAGATTCTGGAACTCCTCCTAACTTGACGAGGAGTTTGATGATGAAGAAGGATCTGGAGAGTATTTTGCTATACCTCTTGAGACTTTAATGGTGCCTAGTACCACTGCTGACTTAGTGGTTAAGATCAGGCTATAGACAAGAAGAAGGTCTAGTGAGTCCATTTTTATTTATTTTTCACTTTCCTTGATGTAATAACTTTTGTACTGTGAACATTAGTTAATTAAAGAACAACTTTTTACCTCTACTTTTTGTGCTCTTGGATGATCTTAATTTCTTATTGAACATCATTATTTACTGTTTGTGTTGTCCGGTCTCCTATATTGTTTTGCAAACTTATATACCTATTTGTGATTTTTCGATTTAATGCAAGGAAGAAAGCTATAATATCTGTTGAATATGACTTACTCAGATGAAGTAAGAATCTCCCTGTAGCTGGTCATATTCCCCTGACTGAAGGACACTTAACTCGGTTGCTCAGCCCAAATGCATCTGACTAAGTCAAGGAGTCATATATCCATCTCCATTTCTTGTGGGATAGGGCTATTACTAATAATGCTGCATACTATGAAATGATCGAACAACTATAAGAAGATTACAATAAGTCCAAAGCTTTACTTTATGTTAATTATGAAGCCAAATATAAGTCTTTGAGTGAAGGATGTGGTTTTGACAAAAAGTTACAGGACATCACTTCTTCTTTGAACAATAAGGAGTTATCTTTAAAACAGGATATGGAGAATGCCCCAAAAATTGCTGCTGTGCTGGAGAAGGAGAAAAATGCCTTGAGGGATGAGCTAGATAGTTTGAAGAAATCATCTACCAGTGGTCCTGATAAAGGTTCTTCCTTTTTGGAAACTGAAAATGAAAGATTGTTAGAGGAACTTGAAGTACTGCAGCAGAAAACCAAACCTGGGCAAACTCCTAGGCAAAGGAGGATTATTCGACCAACAGTTGATGAAGAAAGGATCAAGAAAACTTTGGCCGACCAAGATGCCCAGTTGAAAGCAAAGAATACTACTATTACTGATCATGCAGCTCAGATGACAACCAAAGATAATGTCATCAAGAAACTTCAAAACCAGGTGGAGAGGTTAACCTTTATTTCCACAAACAACCACAAACAACCCAGGGAAGTATGGATGAAGGGTTATAATGAGACCTTAGGTCACATGGATGATCATCTTGCTAAAAGTAATTGTGAAGGCTATAAATAGGGATGGACTAATGTGCTGACTTTGCTGAAGTATAACCAGAACAGTGCCTTATGGCATTGGAATGACCTAGGCTTATAGGATTGTGACAAGAATCCATTCAAATTGGACACCACATGGATCCCCCCCGATGCCATTCCTCATTATCTAATAACTAAGTATCTTAGGGATTATGGTCTTTACGGTGAGCATGAAATAGGTTGTCCTCCTCATTTGGTTGATAGGTCGAGTAGCAATAATGGGCAAATATTAAGAGATTTTAACTATATAAACTCTCCATATACCCTTGATGATACTCCAGATGGGATGGACAAGGTTCAAGGGAAACATCCAGCAGAATAATTTTGGTTTTGTACTTGTTCAACTTTGATTGTAACACCCTGTTATTTGACAATAAAAATACTTTATCTTAAATACATGTTTTTCTTATGCACTTAATTTGATACTTGCTTTAAGCTTATAATTATTTAATCAGTTGTCCGACTAGGTAATCTGTTTATTTAACAAGAGATGTGTTCAATACTTGAACTGAGATTGTAGGTCCTTAGATTTTACTAATGCACTTAGATAAAGCTGTAAGCAGTTTTGAACTAAGTGTTGACATTAGTTATCAGTGGAGACTAAGTGTGTTTAGGAATGTATATGTATATTCATGTAGTGTCTTAGGAATGTATATATGTATTCTTATGTTTTAACATAGTCGGGTAAAACTTCTTGTGATTTTATAATATACTTAGGAATGTATATATGTATTCTTATGTTTTAACCCTCTTTTTCTTTAATTTTGCCAATATTTTAACATAGTTCTCGCCAGGGTAGGCCCCCAATACTTAGAGAGTTGTCAATGGGGTTTATAGGTTAAATGAACTTTATGAGACCCATATAGGGTTTTAGAGCTAATGTTTTGCCACAAATGGGTAACTGTGGGAGAGAATACCTACTACTTAAAGACTAGGCTAGCCAATAGGGCTTTAGTAGTCAATCTACCAAACTCCAATAAGGACTTTTGGGAGTATGGTCTTATTATAAAGAACTGGCAATATGTCCCCCTTCCCACTGGAATAGCTTATAATGTTCCCAGATGCCCCCAATCAGGGCATGGCGTAGGTTGTCACTTAGTTATTTCTTTTTCCTCTTTTGATTTGCATTTATGATATATACTGACTAACATTTTTGCTTCTGATTAATGTAGTGGAAAGTATGAAGAAGTGCCCTAAATAAGGGGAAGTCAACATCAACGACTTTAAATTTCTGTGGGGTCTGAACCAGAATTTCGGGGAAGAACATCCCAGGGTTGCATCTTTATTAGTAGAATATAAAAGTTCATTCACCTCTTTTGTTGCTTGGCCTACAGTTGCTCTGCCCTCAATTTTCATCAATCTTGAAGAGGATCCTGTGCCCACCTCTTCAGCTACTGAATCTGCAGGTGCTGAGGTTATTCCAAGAGGAACTTCATCCTCATTTGAGTCCTTAGACATTTTTAAAATTCCCATTTCTCCCCTTTCTCCTGTTATAGATATGACTAAGAGGAAGATTCCAAACTTGATGGGTGCTCCCTTACCTCCTCCTCCCAAAGCTAATGATATTAAGAAGAAGTCTAAGTCTAGCGAGAGGCCTATTGGAGTTGAGGAGACTCAAGACGAGGAGCACCAATTTAAGAGAATAAAGTTAGGGTTTCTTGAGCCTTCAAAATAGGATAAAAAAACACAAGCCGAGCAGAAGGCTTTGGCTACTAAGAAAACCACCATCCAAGAGGAGTTGGTGAAGAAAATTCAGGCTAACCTGGACATTGTGTCAGCCTCTGCTATTGTTAACCCCGATTTGGCTAGGGTTTGATTAAATCAGGGACCCTTCTAGCTGATCGACTGCTTTAGCCCTCATGTTGAGGTTTAAGCTCATTGAGAGAGCTTGTCATAATATGGCACTGGTAAATTTCTTCTATTTATTTGTACTATTTTGTATAGTGATGAAATCATTTGATCCTTTATTTTTGTTTGTAGTTCCTAGTTGATTTCAACCAGATGATGGATAAGGATGACCAACTTCATTTTTCTTCTGGAGATGCTGAGGAGGCCTTTAAAGGTCAGAAAAATTCTTTGGTAGAGTCCCAACGAGCTTTGGAGTCAAAGAAAAAATCTTGGGAAGAAGAGTATAAGAAGGCCAATGACAGAGCCAACAGTGCTGAGGGCAGCTGAAGTATGCCGAGGAGAGGGAAGAAGCTACTGAAGGAAAGGCCAAAGTAGCAAAAGAAAAGCTTGTCGAAGTCACTACCCAAGATAAAACTACAGAAGACAAAGTGACTGGTTTATCTGGTGAAGTGATTTCTCTGAAGGCCAAGGAAAAAGCTTCTTTTAAGAAAGGCTAGGAGAAGGCCATTTTTCTACCTCTGCTCAAATTAAGTATGACAAAAATTTATCCTTAAAGGTAGGCTGGACCGAGGCTCTGAAGTTGGTCAGCACTGAGGAGAACTCCGAACTCTTCCCAAGACAAGATTCTGGAACTCCTCCTAACTTGACGAGGAGTTTGATGATGAAGAAGGATCTGGAGAGTATTTTGCTATACCTCTTGAGACTTTAATGGTGCCTAGTACCACTGCTGACTTAGTGGTTAAGATCAGGCTATAGACAAGAAGAAGGTCTAGTGAGTCCATTTTTATTTATTTTTCACTTTCCTTGATGTAATAACTTTTGTACTGTGAACATTAGTTAATTAAAGAACAACTTTTTACCTCTACTTTTTGTGCTCTTGGATGATCTTAATTTCTTATTGAACATCATTATTTACTGTTTGTGTTGTCCGGTCTCCTATATTGTTTTGCAAACTTATATACCTATTTGTGATTTTTCGATTTAATGCAAGGAAGAAAGCTATAATATCTGTTGAATATGACTTACTCAGATGAAGTAAGAATCTCCCTGTAGCTGGTCATATTCCCCTGACTGAAGGACACTTAACTCGGTTGCTCAGCCCAAATGCATCTGACTAAGTCAAGGAGTCATATATCCATCTCCATTTCTTGTGGGATAGGGCTATTACTAATAATGCTGCATACTATGAAATGATCGAACAACTATAAGAAGATTACAATAAGTCCAAAGCTTTACTTTATGTTAATTATGAAGCCAAATATAAGTCTTTGAGTGAAGGATGTGGTTTTGACAAAAAGTTACAGGACATCACTTCTTCTTTGAACAATAAGGAGTTATCTTTAAAACAGGATATGGAGAATGCCCCAAAAATTGCTGCTGTGCTGGAGAAGGAGAAAAATGCCTTGAGGGATGAGCTAGATAGTTTGAAGAAATCATCTACCAGTGGTCCTGATAAAGGTTCTTCCTTTTTGGAAACTGAAAATGAAAGATTGTTAGAGGAACTTGAAGTACTGCAGCAGAAAACCAAACCTGGGCAAACTCCTAGGCAAAGGAGGATTATTCGACCAACAGTTGATGAAGAAAGGATCAAGAAAACTTTGGCCGACCAAGATGCCCAGTTGAAAGCAAAGAATACTACTATTACTGATCATGCAGCTCAGATGACAACCAAAGATAATGTCATCAAGAAACTTCAAAACCAGGTGGAGAGGTTAACCTTTATTTCCACAAACAACCACAAACAACCCAGGGAAGTATGGATGAAGGGTTATAATGAGACCTTAGGTCACATGGATGATCATCTTGCTAAAAGTAATTGTGAAGGCTATAAATAGGGATGGACTAATGTGCTGACTTTGCTGAAGTATAACCAGAACAGTGCCTTATGGCATTGGAATGACCTAGGCTTATAGGATTGTGACAAGAATCCATTCAAATTGGACACCACATGGATCCCCCCCGATGCCATTCCTCATTATCTAATAACTAAGTATCTTAGGGATTATGGTCTTTACGGTGAGCATGAAATAGGTTGTCCTCCTCATTTGGTTGATAGGTCGAGTAGCAATAATGGGCAAATATTAAGAGATTTTAACTATATAAACTCTCCATATACCCTTGATGATACTCCAGATGGGATGGACAAGGTTCAAGGGAAACATCCAGCAGAATAATTTTGGTTTTGTACTTGTTCAACTTTGATTGTAACACCCTGTTATTTGACAATAAAAATACTTTATCTTAAATACATGTTTTTCTTATGCACTTAATTTGATACTTGCTTTAAGCTTATAATTATTTAATCAGTTGTCCGACTAGGTAATCTGTTTATTTAACAAGAGATGTGTTCAATACTTGAACTGAGATTGTAGGTCCTTAGATTTTACTAATGCACTTAGATAAAGCTGTAAGCAGTTTTGAACTAAGTGTTGACATTAGTTATCAGTGGAGACTAAGTGTGTTTAGGAATGTATATGTATATTCATGTAGTGTCTTAGGAATGTATATATGTATTCTTATGTTTTAACATAGTCGGGTAAAACTTCTTGTGACTTTGCTGAAGCAATAATCATTGGTGATTAAGTATATTATGAATGTATATATTCATTCATATGTTTAACTTAATCAGAACAAGTGTTGGTTAAGATATTGGTGCATCTCGATTTTGATAAGTTCGGCCTAATTAAATAGTTGTCTTTTGGTCGACGTATTTGTTGCCTTTTGGTCGGCAAGGGCTGAAGACCACAAGAGAAGAAAACATGAAGATTGTGTTTCATGTTTTTATCGGAGATGTATATCACCATACTCCGAAAAAAATCGAAAAATAAAATCATAATTGAACGAAAATCAAGATTTTTATTAAACTTGAACAAAAAGAGTACATAATGCTTTCATTTCACTGATAGTATTTTTGGAGGTGGTCGACATTCCAAGGGTTCTTGAATTCCTCCCCATTAAGAGTCTCCAATCAAAAAGTTCATGGTCGGATGACTGTCGAATTGTGATAAGGACCCTTCTAGTTTTCTTCCAACTTATTTCCTTTCTGAATGAATTTCTTATGGATGTAATCCCCCTCTTTTAAGTTGGTTAGTTTCACCCTCTCGTTATAAAAATAGGAAGTTCTTTATTGATAATCAGCATCTCTGAAGGCATCGTCTTCTCTGACTTCTTCCACCAGATCCAAGTCCAACCTTATCATGAGATCACTTTTTTGGGAATCAAAGTTTAACTCTCTATGAGTTGTTAAGCCTATTTAGGTTGGTACCATAGCCTCTATCCCTAAAGCAAGCATATAAGGTGTTTCTCCAACGGATATTCTCGACGTTGTTCTATATGCCCAAAGAACAATGTGCAATTCATTGATCCAGTTCAAGTATCTTCTTTAATCCATCAAGCAAAGTTTATTCGTTACTTCTGTTTGACCACGGTGGATGTCCAGGCGTAGAGTGAAGTTTTTGAATCTTGGATTGAACACAGTATGCTTCAAATTTATCGTTGTCAAACTATGTGCCATGGTCACTAATGAAGGCATAAGGCATGCCTTATCTGCATATGATGTGTTTCCATATAAACTGAAACACCTTCTCATAAGGCATCTCTATCAATGGTTCTGCTTCCACCTATTTCATGAAATAGTCTACAGCTACCACCAAGTATTTGAACCTACCTTTGGTGGTCGACAATGGGACGACCAAATCTGATGGTCCCTTTTTATTTCTTTAGCGAAAAGTGTTTTAAGGATGACAAAATAAATTTCTCTTTTTATGAAAAAAAACCTTTTTCCAATTTTTAATTCGCACCAAGTTGTGAACAATTTTAACTTAATTAAATTAATCTTGATTGATCCTAAACATCCATCTAGTGATTAAAGCAAGTAAAATAAAGTAAAGAATACTCACAACACCATATGTACAAGGAAAACCATAATGGGAAAAACCTTGGACTACCCAAGCCAGAAAATCACTATGAATGTGGAATTGCAACGAACAGACACAAGTCTTACTCAATGACTCGATCCCCATGAGACTTGATGCTCTTTTGATCTTCAACCACTCCTCTCACAATACCCACACAGAAAGTCCTTCTTCCACGATACCTGTCCACAACACACGTGTCCACGTATGTCTCGGTGTCCACCGATATGGCTTGTAATGTCTACGATGTTGAAACCAAACTCCACCAAATCTTCACCGCAAAACCAACAATGTTCAAGTGTAGAACAAATCTTCTTGGTGCCACAAAGATCAGTATATCATATATTCATGAATACTCAGATCTTTGAAACTCTAAGGATGCATTAACTTTGGAAAACCATAAAAAAATTATGTGCAGAGATGTTCTGGACGAATACTGAATTTCGAAGAATGCACACTTGCAAAATCTGATGAAAAACACGCTTTACATAATTTTTTTGAGGCGTCATGTCATTCAAGCGAAATTGACCTGTCGCTCGAACGAGATAGCAATATCGCTCGAACGACAGAGCATCTCCCTCGAACGACTGGTCAAGTCGTTTGAGCGACCAGCGAATTAAAGTTTGATTTTAAACCAACTCTTAAGAAAGAGTTCCACTTAAATCCAACTCTAATCCGTCCTCATCAGATTAAAATGAAGTGTAAACCTTTTCAAACACTTATAAAACATTTATTTAATAAAAAATACATCCTTAATCATTTTAAAATAAATTCCGAGTCTCATTAAAATTATGCATTTTTACCTAAGTGATCTCAGGCATTAATTGAACTTGAAACTTGCACCAATTAAACTTCGGTATAAATAATTCTTTGAAGCTTAGCCGCAATGTCTTCAATTAAACTTCAACACATCATAGTTTGTGTGGGATCGTGACAATAATAATATGACCCATTACTCAAACGAGTTTTGTTCCGGGAATAAGTCAAAACCATACAATGGACTCGATTGGAGATTTTTTCCTTACAAATATTCCCCTTTGACTATTCCGGGACAAAACCAACAGTGAAATTCCTAAGCCGGGCCATCAAGCTGTATAACACCTAAATCCCATCCCACAAACCCAAAATCAAAAAATTACAGGACACGACTAGTAAACAATGGACCGACAAGCATGAACTATCTCAGAACATCTCAATGTGATATAGACTTGAAATATCGAAATCTTGAATGTCGTTAAGTAAACCTACACACATAAAACAAACAAATACCCAGTGAAGTATGGAGGAACAAATGATATAAATCATAATGAAATATGTGAGCAAAATATTTTAATACCAGTTTGAAACAAAACAACTTTTAAAAACCGGATATCAAATATGCATATAAAAAAGATACCAATGTAGATATAAATGTGTGCAACAAAAATAAGAACAGTGCTCAATAAATCTCCCCCTACATCACATACATCTCTCCCCTTTTTTGTCTTGAATAGACAACCCGGTGAAAAGATAAACAAATCTAGCATGAGATAAATCAATGAAGTATATGTAGATAATAATGCAAACAACTAGCTAATAAATATCAATAGAATCAAAGCCGTAGCTAGTAAACAATAATCACACAATATGAATTAATTAATCTACGCATGTGTGACTAAACGAACTTAATGCACCAAAATAAGTGATCAATATGAATCTGCATAAAGCAGATTTTCCAGAAGAGATCCAACAGTACCCAAAAAAAATATGATCAATACCAGCAGGGTACTGAAATAGAATAACCAAAAAACAAGACAGGTCGCTCGAACGCGAAACAAAAAATCCCAGATCCAGCTCAGAAGATAAAACAGTGTTGCGCAGTGAAAAAAATTCATAAAAAATCTAACTGGAAGGTGCTCAAAACTACAAAATAATACCAAAACAGTAGCTAAACTATGAAAACTAAAAAGAAACCAAATGTGAGTTACATGCTAACATATTATTGATGTGCTCAAACATGAACATGGAATGTATGGGCGTGAACTACAACAAATGAGTCACAATTCCAACCCATCGAAACGATCAATAGGCTCCAATTGATAGCGATAAATCATCAAACTTTATTTTAGCCATATGTGATAATTTAAAGAGTGAGCTAAATGAACTAAATAATCAAACATGAACACAGATCCAGAAGTTTGACGAATCTACAAACAATAGCATCATGATACGATTTTTCAATGTTCGGATTCGTGGTGCAAACCCATTTAATTTTATCCATCCAAATTCCCTCAATTATATCATATAATATTTTGAACGAACACAAACTAATTTGGACCATATTTTTGTCGTATGATTTTTTTATTGCCTTTCAATTTTTTCGGGCTCTTTTAAACAGTGGCTTTCACTACGAGACAATTTTACACTCTCGCATCCCTTTCCTGTGAACTCTCATAATTTTTTCTATCACTATCCTCACGGTAAACGGTTCTTACATGCACACCTCATCCTTATGTCTACTTATGCATATATGATAAAATTGAAATAAGAACGTCTAACCAAACTCAAATATGCAAGAGATGTCAAGCATCCATATAAACTCATGCATGTGTGTAAATATGTCATATATACAAAGTCGAATCAAGATGCATATCAACTTCGAAACAACCCCATAGTACAATGGTTAAGATCATTCTAACCATCAATAACTATGACCAATTGTCCTATCCACATGGATAATGACAGGAAGGGGGTCAAATCACACCAATATTCCATATCAAACATGAAAACTTAAAAAGAAAAAAACTTAAATCTTTTTGGTTTTTCAACATATTTTGACTCAAATAAATGCAAAATCTTTTTGTATTTTTAAAAAATATTATAAACCAAAAATCCTTTTGTATTTTTCAAATAATACTCAATAAAAAATACAAAATGATACATATGTCATAACACTAGCAAGATATAAATCATGATGCAAAGATTAGCGTATGACAAATATGGTAACACAATCATCCTTTAGATTTAGCATGGGAAGAATCAAGTGCAACCAAATGTGAACCATGAAGTTTTTGTCCTAAAGCCACTAAATCCGATTTCCTAACCTAAGTAAGTGTAACATGACGGGTGGGGGTTTTAGGAATAGAAATGACTTTATTCCTAAACTTTCTAGGAGCATTCATAAGGTCATAGGATAAACATGTAAGGTGACCTTTCCTACTGCAATGGAAATAAGTGTAAACACGAAGGGAATGATTACCAAAATATCGACCTCTCCTCATGTTCCTAGTGGGCTCTCTCACGCGGTTGGAATTGGCTTTGGGAATGGGAACAACTCTATCATCGTAGCCTATACCACACCTATCACTTTTGACTTGGACGGTGCCTAACATCCTATCCAACTTCTCCGAACTAGATTCCAAGTCAAACTTAACCTTACTCGAGTCTTTCAACTTCTCCTCTAACTCACAAATCGTAGACTTAAGCACACACCTAGACTCTTCAAAATCTAGCAACTCATTTTCCAAAGTCTCCATCAAACCATGAAGACTATCTCTCTCTTTCTCAATGTACTCTAGCTTCTCCCTAAGCTTATTCTCCCATTCCCTAAGATCCTCAATCAAAGCATCATTAGTTTCTATGGCACGCTCATTCAACCTAGCTTGCAATTTAGAGTTAGCCTTTTTAACTTTCACCGCTTCGACATACAACTCATTAAATGCAACTTGCAACTCTTTCACATCTACCTACTCATCCTTACTAACTTATCCCTCACTCACTTGGTATTCAACGGCCTCGGAAGTGTCATGCATATGAGAATCTTCGTGGGAAGATTTATCGTCATCGCTCACATGACATGCCAAGAAAGTAACAAACTTGCTCTCATGGGGGGAACTCTCTCCCTCTTCTGTATAACTATCACTTAAGGGGGCATTATATGCAATCTATTTCTTGCCCTATTTCTTAAGTCTAGTGGGACACTCGACAACTTTTTCACCATACCCCTCACACCCAAAACACCTATCCGACTAATCCTTATTAAATTTCTCACTTTTATCTTTAAGGGTGGACTTAACCTTGTTGTTCTTGAATTTCTCAAACTTTTTGGCATCTTTCGATTTCTTTTGAAACTTATGAAATTTTTTGAACTTTTTAGCCAACAAGGCAGCATCCTCAAAATCGAAATCAAAATCGTCATCCGAAACTTTAGTTTCCTCCTTCCGGGCTTTCAAAGCAATGCCCTTTTCTTTCTTTGGCACTTGCTTAGAGGTAAACATATCAAGTTCATAGGTTTGTAAGTCACCTACAATCTCTTCACGTTTCATTGAATCAACCATTCCTAAGGAGTTTAGAATAGTCACTTTTGCATCAAACCTACTCTACAAAAATCTTAAAATTTCTCTATAACATGGTTATCGAGAATCCGTTCACCTAAGTTAAACGATGAGTTGACAATATTAGACAACCTAGCATAAAACTTATCAAACGACTCACTATCTAACATCTTAATTGTAATACCCCGCCCTAGATTATAAATATTAAATAATAATTGGAGTATTTAATTCAGAAATGGAATTGGACAAACAATTAAATAAGTGATTGAACTAGAATTGTACATAAAATGACAAGTTGCGCACAGTGAATAAAAAAGGAAAAATTGACGTTGCATGGGCGGCATGGAGGGACATTTAGATTCAAATGGCCAAAATTAATATATTGTTAGAATACAACGCGGTTCAATTAAGAAACGAAAGACCTACGGTCGTGAGGAAGGATAAGTGGAAATTTAGTCGGTACGCGACACTGTAAAGTGCAACCTTGCGTGATTTTTAGAAAAATAATCATAGGGAGTAAAAATAGTTTGACCATAAATTATGGGTACTAAAAATAAGGATAACAAGGTTATGGGGTCAAATTGGAAAAAAATAAAAGTTTTTGAAAAGGGGTCGATCGATCAACGATGAGGATCGATCGAACAGGTCTTCCGACAGTCTGCCTTATTTAATGCACTGTTTAATTATGGTCCCCTGAGTTTGCCACTTGTAAGCTTCTTATGTACTCCAGACCAAGATGATTTCGGGCTAAGGCATCACTTAGTGGTATATAAACGTTAGTGGGGGGTGTGCTAGGGTTGAAAAACCCTATCCTCATTCTTGTAGCCACCCTCTCCCTCTCATTCTCTAAGTTATAGTTTTTAAGGATGTTTTTTGGCCAGAAATGGTAAGGCCAAAACCACCATATTACACCTCCATTTATAAATATGAAGCATCCATTGGTAATCCTACAAACCCCATACATCACCATAGAAACCTTAGACATATGGTACAAGGTAGAAGATGAAATTCTGGAAGGTTGTTGGCTGTTCTGAAAATGGACTTTGAAGAGGGTTCTGGGAGGTTGAAGAAATCTAGCTTATAGATGGAGAATGGATTATTGGAGACAAGCTTTGGTGGGCTTTTAGATACCCCCCTGAGGACACCTTTGAAGGTGTGGGGTCCTCCATCTTCTACAACATCCACACCATTTTGGAGGCATTAGAGGTGGGATTCTTTAACCTTGGTTTAGGTTTATTATTTAGCATAATGTCAGATTGCTATTTACATATATTAGGTTTAATATATGTAGGATTTGTGTTGATTGCATTCATGGAGTTCATTGGGTGGGTTTCTATGATTTCTTGAACAAATGGGTTTTCAAAGAAGTGATTTAAATGGGTTTTGAATTTGACAAAATTTCAGAATAGTATTTTCCACCATTTGGGTATAAAATGTGTAAGAAAATGGTTAAAATCGATTCATGGGTTTATTGGTTACACTATTGGTATTTTTTGTAAGGATGGGTATATAAAAATGAGGATTAAATGTACTAATAGACTTATTAGCGTCATGCTTACTATTTTCTATGAAAATGGGCACTTACAACAAGAGGTTGAATGGGTTTTTAAAATAGATAAATTTCAGCCCCAAATCACAAACATTTTATGGAGTAAAATGTTTTAATTTCAAGTTTTAAGGCGAATAAATGATTTCTTTGATAAAAGAACATTTGACGCATGTGTACCCTTTTTGTTAGATTGATATAGTGATTTTTATGTTGATAAATCATTATAAAGTGCACAAATAAACTTTCATTTACATAGTGTACTATTTAGTTTGTTTTAAACTAAGTTTTGGTGTTAAAAGTGTAAATATGTAAAAGTGTAGTCTTCTTGAGAACTTTGGGTAAAAAATGTAAATAATGAGAATATAGGAGACTAAGTTTGAAATAAAAGACTAAGTATGGATTTTTATGCAATTAGTCATAATTAAAATATCTGGCACCAAGTTTGAAATTATAAGTGTCAAATGTGTAAATTTTGGTTAAAATGGGGGTCTAGTGTTAAACTCATAAAATCAAGTGCGGGGACTTTAATATGTGAAAGGCATGATTTTATATATTAAAGAGGCTAAAATGCAAAATGTGTAATTTTGACAAAGTGAGAAGTTGAACACGTGTTTTAATGACGAAAATGCCTACGTGTCGAGGACGGAACTCAAAAAGGGTGTTTTTGTGAATAACACTTGGAAAAAGAATAAGGTTGCAAGTTTTGGTGAAGAAAAAGAGTAAATTGGTAATTTACCTAAAGTGGAACATTTTTATGAAATAAAAATGTAAATGTAAGTGAATATTTTTATACAAGTACGATGAAATTGAATTAAGTCCTAAAATGTGAATTATTTTTGGTATAATATCAACACGTGTGTAAATAAAGGACTTAAAGAGAAGTAGTGATTTTCCAAGTATAATGGGAAAATGGACGGTTAAGTAAAAGTCTTTGTCTTAGACCCAAAAATAATGCAAATTAAAGTACAAATAATTAAAAGGTTTAACACATTGGCAAGATAATGATATTGGATGATGACGGGCTAAATAATTAAGCAGGGCTATGATGTCCCTAGGGTGAAAAACCCCAAACCAACTGCAGTAGTATATAGCGGCGGAGACTGGTGGTGTGAGGCCACGAAGTCCGTGAGTGTTTTTTGGCAAAATCCCCAAGAAATAATAATGATAAGTAATGAATTGAATATTCATGAAAGAGGCATAAATTAACGGCGCTAATTCATTGATTCACTAATGCAAGAACAACACATTAAATGTTTAAAGTTCATGTGGTAACATGGGATGGATTAATAAGGTGACTTAATGAAATTAAGCTACCCAAGAAGATTTGAATTAAAGTAAACACAAGCGTGTGTTACATGAGGTTTACAAAGGAAAAGAGTATTTTTTCTAAACTCGGCATGTGTGTGTTGAATGGAAGTCCTGAAATGGTTAAGTAACCTTGGCGTGAGTTAATGAACATTGGATAGTAAAATTTTGAAAGTAAGAAGAATGTTTTCCAAACAAATTCCATTTGTTTAAATAATGTGAGTTAATGGGAAACACGTACAAGTCCTAAGCATAGTAATGCAAATGACTGTTTTGTAATGTCAGGAAAGTTAAATGGTATTAAATGAAGTTTTTGGGGTAAAACGATTAAATACATTGGCATATGTATTTTCAAAAGAATATATGTAGACATATACATATTTTCACATGCATGTAGTGTAGCGTGTGAGTACTTCTTTCTGCCACTTATTTCTATACTGCATTCGTATATGATCCCACAGGGCATTCGGCTCGCATCGCTCCTTTGTTGCGACAGGTTGTATGATATTCTGTACTTTGAGAGCGCTATACAGGTAAGTAACTATCTGCATTTACGATTAGTAGCTCTATTGACTTGGCCTTGGGGGCACATCCCTTGGGTCATATCACGTAGTGATTGTAAATTGGACTAGCATGCTAATAAGTGTAACGTTAAATACTAATAAAAATGGATTAGAAACATTACTTAGGATGTTTCATTTCCTTCACTATTAACGTATGAATGGGATTGGGTTAATCCTTTATTAACCTTTGAATCCGGTTCGGGGAGTTACATTAATCGTCTCAAACTGTGTAGTGAGGTTTTGTAACTTAGACGCCCTAACCGTGCTAGTGCCCTTGTGAGTAAGTGAAAGTGTATCCCAAACCTCTTTTGAAGTTTCACAAGTCATGATTCTATTATACTCTTTCGGTGTGACATGTGAAGAAATAACGTGCAAAGCTTTAGAGTTGTAAAGTGCAAGCCTATGTTCAGCATCAGTCCATGACTTAACGGGTTTCAAACTAGTGACCTCACCCTCTCGTGTGACTGGTGATGTCCAACCCTTTTCAACCGCTAACCAAACACGCTCATTAATAGGTTTTAAAACACTTCTCATTTGCATTTTCCAATAAGCATAATTTGTGCCATAAAAAATAGGAGCACGAAAACTTTTAAAACCTCCAAAATTCATCTCCAAAAACAGAAGGGATCAAACACAATACAAATATGTTTCTCATTATGATACCAATTTGATGGTCCCTTTTTATTTCTTAAACGAAAAATATTTTAAGGATGACAAAACAAATTTCTCTTTTTATAAAAAAAACTTTTTCCAGTTTTTAATTGGCACAAAGTTGTGAACAATTTTAACTTAATTAAATTTTATCTTGATTAATCCTAAACATCCATCTAGTGATTAAAGCAAGTAAAATCAAGTAAAGAATACTCACAACGCCGTATGTAG
This sequence comes from Sambucus nigra, assembly GCA_949130495.1. Lineage (NCBI taxonomy): Eukaryota > Viridiplantae > Streptophyta > Magnoliopsida > Dipsacales > Adoxaceae > Sambucus > Sambucus nigra. Next base: position 307,686,810 of record OX422221.1, on the reverse strand, counting down.
GAGGAAAACCGCAATGGGAAAAACGTCGGACGACCCACGCCAGACAATCACTATGAATGTGGAATTACAACGAACAAACACAAGTCTTACTCAATGACTCGATCCGCATGAGACTTAACACCCTTCTGATCTTCAACCACTCCTCTCACAGTGCCCACATAGAAAGTCCTTCCATGATACCTGTCCATAACACACGCGTTCATGTATGTCTCGGTGTCCACCGATATGGCTTGTAACGTCTACGATGTTGAAACCAGACTCTACCGAATCTTCACAGCAAAACCAATAATGTTCAAGTGTAGAACAAGTATTCCTGGTGCCATACAGATCACTATAGCATATATTAATGAATACTTGGATCTTTGAAACTCTAAGGATGCATTAACTTTGAAAAACCTTAGAAAACTTGTGTGCAGAAATGTTCTGGACGAATACTGATTTTTGCAAAATGCATACTTGCAAAATCTGATAAAAAAACACACCTTATATAATTTTCTTGAGGCGGTGCGTCGTTCAAGCAAAATTGACCTATCGCTCAAACGAGATAGCGATATTGCTCGAATGACAGAGCATCTCGCTTGAACGACTGGTCAAGTCGTTTGAGCGACTAGTGAATTAAAGTTTGATTTTAAACCAACTCTTAAGAAAGAGTTCCACTTAAATCCAACTCTGATCCGTCCTCATCAGATTAAAATGAAGTGCAAACCTTTTCAAACACTTATAAAACATTTATTTAATAAAAAATACATCCTTAATCATTTTAAAATAAATTCCGAGTCTCCTTAAAATTATGCATTTTTACCTAAGTGATCTCAAGCATTAACTTGAAGACGAATAAACTTGCACCAATTAAACTTCGATATAAATAATTCTTTGAATCTTCACCGCAACGTCTTCAATTAAAACTCAACACGTCATAGTCTATGTGGGATTGTGATAATAAAAATACGACCTATGATTCAAACGTGTTTTGTTCTGGGAATAAGTCAAAACTATACAATGGACTCAATTAGAAATTTTGTCATTACAAAATCAATTCCCTAAATGGCGAAAGGCCAAGGAGAAGTAATTGGTGTTAAGGCATCCCCCGGTCTTCTATGTATGGAAGCAAACCTCTCGCACTTATCACATATTCTAGCGAAGGTGCCACAATCTGCTTTCATGGTAGGCCAATAATATCTTTTTATGGCGATTCGCCAGACTAAAGACCAACCAACTGAATGAGTCCCACAAAAACTTTCATGCACCTCCTTGATTAACTCAGTTACTTCCAGGGGATGAATATATCATATTAAGGAAACAGTATATCCCCTTTTGTGTAGGACTCCTATCTCCAACACATACCCAACTACTTTGTAACTGAGTTTCTTTGCATCTTTTGGATCAGTTGGTAGGACTCCTTTTTCAATGTAATCTTTGATTGGGTCCATTTATGATGGTTCCAAATCTACAGTAATGAAATTGATCATAAGATCGTCCCCAATGCTCCTGGATGCCAATATTTCAACTGAGATGCTTCTTCTGAGCTCTATCATGGTCCTTGAGGCCAATCGAGCAAGTGAGTCAGCTTGAGCATTCTCTATTCTTGGTATTTTAACCATTTGTATTCCTGTAAATTCAGAGATCACATCCATAACTTTAGCTAAGTATTTGACCATTAAATCCCCTTTAACTCCATATATCTGAAGCACTTAGTTGATGATTGACTGAGAATCACTGTGTTCCATCACTTGGTTGGCACCTAATGATAAGGCTAATTCAAGTCCTACAATTAATGCCTCATAGTCGGATTCGTTATTCGAGGATTGAAATTGAAATCGGAGAGCATATTCTACATCAATGTCATCAGGAGTGTTAAGTATAATACCATCTCCACTACTTTCTACACATGAAGTTTCATCCACATATAGTTTCCATATTGGAATATCCTTATCAAAGCTTTCTGCAAATAGATCCCATTGCCAGAATATCTCCTTACTCTCTTTTGCATATTTTTGGTCCATCTCTTGAACAATGGATGATTCAGGTTGATCGGCTACAGCCTTAGCTTGCTTTGGAGATGAGCTCTTTTCTGGAGAAGTCTGCTTGGCAGGGAAGTTTGGGTGGACGATAGTCCCTCGATATGTAAATTACGCAATAAAATATTCTATAGCTTGCTCCTTCAATAATGATCTTAGCTAATAGATGATATCATTTTCTCCAAGTTCAACTACCCAACACATTAACTATCTGATTTTTTTGATTTGTGAAGTGCTTACCGAAGAGGTAAATCATTGTATATAATGATAATATGCGCCTGAAAGTAAGTCTTCATTCATCTTAAGGCTTAAATAAGAGCTAATGCCAATATTTCCAAATGCGAATACCCGATCTCTGACCCTCTGAATGCCTTACTGGTGTAGTAGACTGGTTTTTGGACTTCATCAACTAGTCGGATTAATGTCGAGCTAACTGTAGACTCAGAAACAACTAAATACAAATATAACTTCTCTCCCAAAATTGGTCGGGACAGTAATGGTGGAGATCCCAAATAATTCTTTAGCTCCTGGAATGATTTTTCACACTCCTTGTTCCACTCGAAGGTCTTTCTGAGTACCTTAAATAATGGTAAGCATTTATCTGTTGCTCGAAAAACAAACCGATTTAGGGTAACCACTCTTCCACTAAGTTTTTGAACATCTTTTTTGCAGTTTTGAGATTGCATCTCAATGAGAGCTTTGATTTTAGAAATATTAGCCTCTATTCCTATCTGATTCACTATAAATACAAGGAACATTCTTTCTGGCACGCCAAACACATATTTGGTCGGGTTAAGTTTTATCTGGTGCTTTTCCAGTTGATCAAATGTTTGGCTGAGGTTTTTGATATGATCTAAAGCTTTTTTGCTGTTGGTTAACATATCATCTATGCATACCTCCATGTTCCTCCCAATCTGGTCTTCGAACACTTTATTTACCAACCTTTGGTATGTTGCTCCAATATTTTTAAGCCCGAAAGGCATAAAGTTGTAGCAATATGTACCTCGGTTGGTAATAAAAGAAGTTATTTCTCTATCTTCTGGCTTTATTTTTATCTGGTTGTAACCAGAATAAGAATTCATAAAACTTAATAACTCATGTCTAGCAGTGGAATCTACTAGTTGATCAATTCTAGGCAAATAAAAATCTTCCTTTGGGCATGCCTTATTAAGATCAGTGAAATTTACACACATACGCCATTTATCATTCTTCTTTTTGACCATTACCACATTTTCTAACCACTCTGGATACTTCACATCTTTAATGAAATGGGCTTTTTGTAATTTTTCTACCTCCTCTTGGATGGCCATGTTCTTTTCGATACTGAACACCCTGCATTTCATTTTGATCGGCTTTGCATCCTTGTTAATGTTTAGCTCATGGCAGAGGAAATTGGGATCAATCCCAGGCATATCTTCATGACTCCAAGAAAATACACTTTTTCGTTCCCTAAGTAATGCAATTAATTCTTATTTTAAGGATGGTGCTAACGTGGAACCAATTTGAGTAGTACTTTCTGGCTTTTCATTATCAAGGATTATATTTTCAGTAGTTTTTATTACTTGCCCTTTGACCAGTTCTGTTTCATCCCGGGGATCCAAGGTGTCAACTTCTGTTTCATTCAAGATGTTAACTTAGTAGGTGGTGGTCTTTTTCTTCAGATCGATCAAATTTTCATGCTCGATTGACGTATAATAGCATTCCCTGGCTACTTTCTGATCGCCCTTTACTATGTCGACTCCGAAGTGGGTAGGAAACATCAGATATTAGTGGACAATGGATGGCATAACTTCAAATTTCTTTAAGCCTACTTTGTCGAGAATTACGTTGTAGGCTGACTGGACATTCTTATCAAGAATGAAAAAATGTATCTTCTCTGTTCGGTTTACTGGCCAAGTGCCGAATAACACCTCTAACTTGATAGTTCCTAAAGGATAAACTTTTTCCCTCGAGAAACCAATCAGGGGTCTCCAGTTTACTATCCTCCAATCCCAGACTTTAGAATCAATTATAAAACATGATATCTATACAACTTCCATTGTCGATTAAAACTCTGTCAATTATGGCTTTCGGGATTCTAAATTTAATGACGAGAGGATCGTCATGGGGATATAATACTCCAGATAGGCCATTTTTGGAGAAACATATGACTAGCTCATCTTTATTCACCTTCTCGGGCCAATCTTCATCATCATTCAAGTTGATGCTTCGTATGTAGGAGAAAGATTGAGCTTCATTTAGGCAATTTTTTCTCTCGGCGACCTCATCCCATTCTCCAGCGTCTCCACCTGCGATGACATGATAATGAAAAGGACCAAAGATTATCATAACTACCTCAATTTCTGGTTGTTTGGGTTTCTTCGATAGGTCCGGATTATCTTTGTAATCATTCTTGTGACCTCACTTCTTGTCATCTTTAGGCGTTTAAGGGGAATTCGACCCTCCTCTGGTTTCTCAGCTTTCGTACCGATTAACGAACTTGTTCAATTTTCCTCGGCATATGAAGGATTCTACATCATTCTTTAATACAATGTAATTATCAGTTGTTTGCCCATGATCTTTACGGAATTCACAATATTTGGATTTGTCTCTCCTGTTGGGTGGTGCCCTCAGCTTTGTAGGACATTTTAAATCTTTGTTATTTCTAATCTCCTCTAGGACGTGATGGATACTAATTATCAGTGGAGTATAAGATTCATAGTTTTTGGGTTTCTCTTCCTTCTTGTGCTTCTGCTCTTTCTTTTCTTCCATCTTGGTCGTCGATGTTTTCTTAGAAACCATAGCTTCCTCGACATTCATAATTTCCCCAAACTTGGCCATGCCTCTATCATGGTTTTAGGGGGATATTTTTCCCATGCATAATACAATTGCTATAAAAGTAGCCCACTCATCAAGGCTGTGATGGCTATATTTTCCTCATAATCAACCACTTCTAACTTCTCATTATTGAAACGAGTGATGTACTCCTGGGTGGTTTCCCCTACTTGCTGCCAAACACTTAGAAGATTAACTACCCTTTCAACTGGCTTGGCCCCAAAGCAAAAATTGCTAATGAATAGTTCGGCGAGATAATTAAAAGTGGAAATTTCTCCTCGGGGCAAGGTTTTGTACAATATCTGGGCTGAACCAATGATGGTTCCTGAAAAATCTCTGAATCTCATTTCATAAGGAATATGTAAAACTTGGCTAGTCTTACCATCATATTTGAGGGTGACCACCGACGTCTTAAACTTAGACGGAGTAAGAAAATAAAATATTGCCTGGATGAAAGGAGACCCTTTGACAAAATTTCGTTACAAAGGATTATTTGATTTGGCCATATCCCCCATCCGATCTTCTCATCGTTAGATTGGATCATTTCCATGAAGGATTTTATCCCTTAGATCTATTGGAAGCATCTCGACCATCTTTGCCATGCGTTTGTGCTGAGATCTCTTCCTGAAAAGTCTACTCGGCACGCACAGATCCTCGACACTCGTTCTAAACCTAACTGATCCCTCATGATGTTCAACACAATATTCTCATGATCGGGATGATTCTCTGTGATAACCTCTATTTAATCGTGGACCCAAGTGGTCAAAGGCCTAAGTCTTACTTAACCTTTCTAGGGGGCTTGGACGTTCAGGGGTGAGAGAGGCCATTATAGTAATCCATAAATCTAATTGATGAACTAGCCCTTGGGAGATAAGACCTATCACGTGAAGACCTTGAATAACCGTTTTGATTATTCCTAGGAGGAGGGGGTGGCATTTCTCTTCTATGAGATGGGTCAGTAGTATGCCTTGATGGAGCAGTAGGCTTGGCTTATAAGGATTGGGCCAATTGCCTCATAGTTTCTTGCATCGTTCCTATCCTTTGGTAAGATTGATCAGAACTCCATTTAGATCTACCATGCTAGGAGGAGCATTTCCACCAACAGCATTACTGCTTTCAAGAATTTCATTCATCTTATGTAATCCTTTAGGAAGACCAAGAAAATGGGTTTGGTAGAGAACGATGACAGATAAACGTTCCCACAGACAATGACAATCTGTTGATGTTTGAAAATGGATTAGTTCCAAATTTATAATCACAAATGAAGATAATGAAAATAACTCAATACACACACACTAAAGATTTTTTTTAGAGTGGTTCAACTGTAAAATAGCCTAGGTCCACTATTGTTGTTATTTGATAGGGTTTGCAGTAGCTTAGTGTGGTGTACATATGAATTGTTCGAGTTGTCACTTGGGCTAAGGGATTAGTTAGGGGTGTAAAACCCTAAAGATGGAGCGCTTTTATATTGCCAGGCATTTACATCTTTATACAATAGGTAAAACTTTTGGAATTCATAGCTAGTTGACATCACATTCGAGTAATTTATTGATGTTCCAATTAGTTGACCTTTTAGTATTGATCGGTCTTCCTGTCGACTAAGTGTTTCTGAGGCCAATCAAGTAAGCTGTTTGGCTACGTTAGATGGTAGGTGTACCTTCTTCATTGCTCAACGTAGGAAAATAATTTTTACATACAACAATGATTTTACAAATGAATAATTCTTAACTGATCTTAAAAAGGTTAAAAACAAACAACATAACCGCGTTCAAATGAATGAGGATGAAACTATAATTATTAATCTTGGTTCTACTAGCCAGCTGCGTGAGATTAGGATAGGGTCCGCCCTTGACGAGCATGAGTTCGTGAAACTCAAAGAACTATTGAAGGAATTCATGGACATCTTTGCATGATCCTACGATGACAGGCCCGACATCGATCCCAAGATAGGTTAGCACGAGATACCAACTCTTACAGAATGTAAACTGGTCAGACAAAAACTATGAAACATCCGCAAGAAATGGTTGCTCAAGATTAAAGAAAAGTTGATCAAACAGTTGAATGTAGGCATCATCCAGGTGATCGAATATCCCACTTGGCTAGCCAACATTGTACCCGTGCCAAAATCAGGAGGGAAAGTCCACACGTGCATCGACTATTGGGATTTGAACAAGGTATCTTCGAAAGATGATTACCCATTGCCCAACATTGACATGATTGTGGACAACACGACCAGTCACGTTCTCAAGACATTCGTCAATGTTTTTTTTGGATATAATCAGATTAAGATGCACCCTTATCGTAAAAAAATGAATTCATCACCCCTTGGGGAACTTTTTATTACACAGTTATGCCCTTAAGGCTCAATAACACAGGGGCTTCCTGCCAAAGGTCTGCCACAACCATCTTGCATTAGCTGATACACAAAGAGGTCGAGGTTTATGTGGATGATATGATCATGAAATCTAAGACTCAGGAACGTCATCTTACCTCCCTCCGGTAGTTCTTCGAATGACTACGATGATACCAGATGTGACTTCACCCGTAGAAATGCATTTTCAGCATCGCCAAAGGAAAGCTTTTGAGAATAATGGCTAGAGAGAAGGGAATTGAAGCAGACCCTGCCAAACTGAAAGCCATACCCAAAATGCCACCACCCTGAAAGGAGAAAGAAGTATAGTAATTCTTGGGAAAATTAAGTATAACAGTCGGTTCATCATCCCGTTGACTTCTTTTTGTGAACCCATCTTCAAACTCCTTCGAAAGGATTCTACCAAGATTTGAAATAAGGCCCATTAGGAAAACCTTGACAAAATCAAAAAGTATCTTACCTGACTTTCGATACTCATACCAGCGCAGCCCAGTCTCCTTACTATACTTGACCATAACAGACACCACAATTGGGGATTTTTTGTCCCAATACATTGAAGAATCCTGCAAAAAAAGGGCCATCAGCTATGACAATCGCAAATTGGTCGGGTATGAAGTCAACTACACTGCCTTGGAGAAAGCATGTGTCGCCTTTGTCTGTGTCACATAAAAATTATGGAAATACATGCATGATTTTCCCATCAAGCTTGTGTTTCGAATGGATCTTATCAAATACCTGATCGAGAAACCTTCCCTATTTTGTCGAATGGCCCAATAGTTGATGTTGCTAGCCGAGTTTGATATTGTGTATATCACACAGAAAGATATGAAAGGAAGAGTTATCTCTGACTACCCCATGGAAGAAGTTGACATTTGGGTCTCTGAATTCTCGGGCGAAGACATTCTTTACACCTCTCAGTTGACCTCCGGTGGCAAATGTTCTTTGACGGCGCTGCCATTAAGAAAGGATATGGCATTGGGATAATCCTAATCTCCCCTAATGACCCTCACACTCCCATTGCCATCAAGATGGATTTTCCCTGCACTAATAATATGATCGAATACGATGCTTGCACTGTAGGCCACAAAATTGCTCTTAAGAAAGGCATCCAATACCTAGATGTCCACAAGGATTCTGCCTTCATAATCAACCAATTCTTTAGAAGATGGAAAGTCAAGGATGAAAAACTTTTACCCTTCCACTCCCACCTAGAATAATTGGCCTCCCAGTTTCCAGATATTACCTTCCACTACTTGCCTCGAATAGGTAATAGCTTAGCCGATGCTCTTGCTCCTATCACTTCCATGGTCGACATGCCCGAAGGAATAATGATGGCCCCCTTCCTAGTCAAAAAATAAGCTAAACCAACCCACTTCTCCCACATTAAGCTCGTCACAGAAGAGGATTCCAATATGGCCGAGTGCTAGTACTATAAGATTTGGCGCTTCCTCAAGCCTGATAGGTACCCCCAAGATGCAAATAACAAAGGCCATGCAACTCTCGACAAACTGGTTGCCCAATACATTATCTGTGATAAAGCACTGTTTAAGAAAAACTTCGATGGAACCTATTTGCGCTGTATCGTAGGGGCTGACATTGAAGAAATAATGCAAAATATCCACAGTAGGGAATGTGAACCTCAAATGAACAAGCATATGCTCGCTAAGAAGATTGTCCGGCAGGGTTACTATTGGATCACTATGGTTCAGGATTACATTGCCTACATATAGAGATGCCTTAAATGCCAACAGTTTGCCAATATCCGTACCTACCTCCTCGAGAATTATATAACATGACTTCTCCCTGGCCATTCTACACATGGGGCATTGATATCATAGGGAAATTAACACCTAAAGCCTCTAATGGGCATGAGTTCATCCTAGTTGCCATTGATTACTTCACCAAATGGGTTGAAGCCTAGTCATATGAAGCACTGAATGCCAAATAGGTAGCCAAGTTTATCCAAAAGAACATTATTTGCCAATACGGGGTTTTGCATGAGTTAGTGTCAGATAATGGGTTACATTTTAAGGCAGAGGTCACATAATTGGCCAACAAGTGTGGGATTCAGAGACATAAATATTTTTCTTACCGATCATAAACCAATAGTGCAGTTGGAGATGCCAACAAGAACCTCAAAGAAATCATCAGCAAGAGGATCAAAAGTTGCTAAGATTGGTCTGATCGAATTCCTTACACCCTACTACACTTAAGTCCGGGCATCTATTGGGGCTACCTCTTACTCTCTGGTATATAGCATGGAAGTAGTCCTACCCATTGAGCTCAAAATACCTTCATTACGAGTTATGATTATGAGAAAAGTCAACGAGGAAGATTAGCATCAGAGCTGTAACTCGCTCTTAGATGAAAGGAGGCTAAAGGCACTTTATCATATACAAGGTTACCACCACCGGATAACGCGATTGTTTAATCAAAGAATCAAGGATTACAGAGTCCAAGAAGGAGACTTGGACCTCAAAGAAATAATAGATTCCGTTTAGGAACCCCGAGGTAAATTCAAGCCAAACTAGAGTGGCCCCTACATTATGAAGAAGATCTTGTCCGGTGGTGCCTCTATTCTTACTGATATTGATGGATAAGAGATGGCCTATCCAGCCAACCTGTACAATCTCAAGAAGTTTACTCTTAATCCAAAATCTCGGCGCGCTATGACTCCTCTCATCTCCCTTTTATTCTTAAAAAAACCTTTTGCTCAGAGAATTTTCAAAACCCCCAGAGGTACGTAGGCAGCTCATACGGTTTACATGGGCACGGTCCCCTTCTTTTTCACAAAATGCTATTCTTTTCTTACGTTCGAGAATAACAATTAATTTTATCATTTACATAAATAAAATGGTTATGTATGCCCTAATGATTGGTATAGATAATTCAAATGTAAAACTCATCAAGAGGCACAACAATATAGTTAAAATCCTTTTTTATTTCGTAAAAGGGAAAATTCAACACAATTACATGAAATATCAGCGTAGGTAGTTAAACAACTACCCCCGCCAACCAAACTACCCCTAAAAACAATCTTACCAAACCTTCCCTAATTTATTCCCCAAAACAACCAAAAACATCCAAACACATCTCCATCACAAAAGCTTCACAAACAAATACTAGCTTCACAAAAGACCCTATCCGCAGCTTCCAGAAGACCCAGCCCCATTATAATCTACTCCTTGAGGCCCTTTAACTTCCCTTTCTTAGTTGGTATGCCGAAGGCGCTCCATGTGGACCATCCTAGAGAAAACCAATATTCCCCATCTATAGTGTCAAACATGGCGAACCATCTCTGTCCAGTCTCCTCTGCCCTTTGCCACCACCCGCTTCCATAACCATTTCATATAATCTCCAGAAATATACCAAACCCTACTGACAGATTGAGAAGGATGGGTTGACGACCGATGATTCTCCCATAGAGATCCCAACCATATGCGCAAGCCTTTAGTCAAATCCTTTACAGGAAAGAAACCTAGGGTACGGGGAGGCACAATTTTCTCCCATCCGACTTGATGCAGGAGTCACCGGGGGAAATAGAATGAGGTATGACTAAGGAAAACTAACCGAATGTACCAATATTCTGCCAGTTCCAGAATGGGTTACAGTTCTCCCCCAACATGGCACCAACTAATGCAGGCATCGAGCTCCGTGCTCCACAAACAAGTTTACCCAGTTCTCAATGGACGGGCCAAAGATGATGAAATAACGAGTGAAGAAATTCAACACAGCTGCCAAGGGATACTCAGGAGGAATCGCCAAACGGAATCACTTAGTCAGCCACAAGAACAACATAATCAGGCTTCCTCTCAGAAAATCAGAACGACCTTTTTGCCAAGCATCTAGACCATTTAGGGTCTCTGCCAGTATACCCGCCTAGGGATTGCGATGATATGACATCCACACTGTAATGGAAGCCAACTGAGAGTCCACCATTAGGTTCCCGATCACCAGCAGTAGCTTCGAAGTTATGCCCATGGCAACAGATCCAGCATGGCCCACATCATTGAAATACTACAGATGCACAAAATACAGGATAACTAGGAGAGAGATCATTCCCCCAGTGACCAATGGTCGAGTTGCCAAAGGGAGAGATGTGGAGGAATCCTAATAATAGCTCCCAGGAGGCCGAGAGAATTCAGGCATGGTCATCACCACACTGGGATTAACCCCCAGCATAGCTTAAAACTCCTCGTAGGTCGGACAGACCTCATCCAAGTCAAAGTGAAAAACAAGATCCTCGGGATACCAAAATTGTGCTGCTGCTGCTAGCATATTCCAGTCGATGGGCTGATTGTGCCACAAAGAGACACGATGCAAGTTAAAAGCGTTGTAATCTACATTGGACAGACACATAGCTTCCAGATTCTTGAGATACGAAGCAAATTCTTCACTTATGGGAAGGCACATTTGGGAAATAATAAGGCAGAAGACAAGAAATAAGTAACAAAGAAGAGAAAATGTGAATGGGTGAAAAACCTCACCACCTCGCCCCCTTTTATACATGAAAATATTGGCTAAATAACAAGAAATTTGAGAAACTTGAATAAATGCCTCCCCCACCAAGTACTTTGATGCTGCAAAAAGTGCGGTAAAAGCCTTAGGGTGATTTGACTGGACCCACCTACTAATAGGTAGGACAAGGGGTATGCCAATCGGCACCTCCCTTATTTTATAAAAATCATATCTTTCCTTTTTTGTCAAAATGAAAAATCTAAAAAAAATCCTTATTTCAAAAAATCTAGGTTGTTTCTTCCAATATTATCCATTTTTACTTATCCTGTCTCAAAATAATTTTTCTATTGAGTTATTTAAAAGTCCCACCCTTTTTACGGTCTCAGTAACAAAGTAAAAAGTGCATGTAGATTAAGTCATTTAAAGCAAAGAAAAATAAACAAACATCTCATTCATTTTATATATACTTCTAAATGCATCATTACCTTTCTTTTCAGGTAAAAATAAGAAAAATAAAAAAAGAAGAAAATAGCAGGACTCAGCCCGAAACCCCCAATCTCTCATCACTCTCTCTAAGACCCACATCCCTATGGTGAGCGTGCTTCCCCCGATGGCGAGCTGTGGAGCCTTAACTCCCCGATCCCGATACCTCCTCCATGGAAGCAGACAACACAAGATAGGAAGGAAATGTAACCGAGTCCCTGATGTAGGAAGTCCCTGAGGCCACCCAATCCCGAATGTCCCTAAGCCAAGTAGCCGACACCTAGACATGCTGCAGATAAAGCAACAGAAACAAATGGAAAATATGTTAGTATAGAGAAAAAGAAAAAGCAAGGAAAGAACAAAGAAATAAAAGAGATATACCTATGGCTGAAGGACGTCCTTTGTCAGCCCCAACACCCTCAGATCCATCGTATTAGGGCGGTGAGGCATACGCATTGATTTCCCTCTAGACAATCAGAAATAATAGGAAGGAGGAACAAGCTGAATGAATGGAACCTCTGTTGCCTCTACCGCCACCGACACACTACTTGTGTTGTGGGTAGACCCCACTAGATGACTCGTACCCTTGCTCGAAGTCATAGGAGGTGGAGGGTTGTTTACCACGTTATAGATACAAGAAGGCATCAGTCAGCTTGTCACATAGTCATAGGTTGCCACCGTATCCGTATATGATGAATAAGGCTAGCCAACCATAGTCACCTCCCTATCCTCCTTCGACATCTCCCACATCCACCTCATGTACAATGGGGGAGGCGCCGCTAAGACCACCACCTCATCCTCCATAATCTGTCGGACCACTCTCTCCCCCAATTACCAAGAGTATCCGAACTCGTGCGCCAACAACCAATGCATCTGGGAGTGCATCCCAGTCACCCCTGTACTGGACAGCCGTCCCCCAAGGATAGAATGTAACATACAATTCCCAATAAAGATCAATATTTGTGCAAACAGAGAAAATACCAAAAAAGGTTTCAAATGAAAAAAGACAAAACTAGCCACTCGTCAAGGTGTTCAAGACCTGGCACACCGCCGATAAATAAGGAGAGTGCTTTGACCGTCGGTTGGACTTATGCCACCTGTACATCTGGTAGAAGTCCCCCAATTCCTCATCATGAAAACCAATCAAATGGGCATTGATCCCAATCACTTCATAAAACTACGTCTACAGAAAGATAAGGGTCAACAATCATAAAAACTAAAAGGAAATGTAATAAAATACATGAAAAGAAATGTGAAAATTTCCTTCAGAAGCTAAGTGGCCCCAATAAAGGTTTGTCAAAAACACCGGCTGAAAGCATCCAGAGAAGAATAAAGGGTCACTAAGATCAAGCTCCCCCAGTCATAAAGTGGGATATTAAAAAATACCCTAAAAAATGATTAAAACAATAAATGGATGATGTCGCCACTCGATGCCACAAAGAAACCACCCAATAAAAGAAGAATGAATAAACATGCCATTTTTCGTACCTACTGCCTATTTGTCTTATCAATCCTCTGGATCAACAAAAACTTCCGCAGAGAAGAAATTAGAATCGAATTGATCGTAACAATCTTCCCAACGTCTCTCGACGGAGCATCAATCGCCTCAATTGTCACTCTCAAAGACTAGTTCACCTCAATCTGCATGCCCTCACAGTCAATCCCCAATTGTTGCTGGAAATCAATGGGAGTCATCATCATATTCTCGAATCCCGACACCCATAGAGAACAGTGTCTCATCTAAAGAAGATTCCAGGCGACCAAAACCCACAGAGGAAACTACAAAATGCACCACCACCGGAAGGTGCACCCACATATCCTTAAAAATCATCATCCCCAGGAACAAAAGCTCGTCGAAGCTATGTCAGTCTGCCAAAATAAATAAACCTTTTGTCAACTCAAGGAAACAAAAAGAAGAAAAGAATAAAAAGAATGCCAAAGGACATTAATACTTACGTATCCGTTAAGGTTCCTCACCCAAGATGATCGGTGATGTGAAGGCTTGTGCAGCAGAAACCGATCCTTAATAACTATCTCAAACAACTTGAAGGCATTTTCGTTGCCCATTGCCAGGGTCACCCTATCTTGCACTCTAGGTTTTCCCATTCGTCGATACCCAACCACGCCACGTGGGTCACGCTACCTAAAAAATCATCCATTTCCAAGGCTCAAAGAAGGAAAAAGTCTTCGAAATGGATCTTATCAAGAAAGGGCAGAAGATCTGAATGCTATAAGCTTTGAAAAATGAGGAGAACTCGCCCCTTTTTATAGGAGGCCAAGGGACTACCGATCGGAAGTTCCCTGCCACCCATCGATCGGCAACTGCCTCTTCCCCTTACCAAGATAACCCAAAAGACCATGCCATTTCCAAATGATAACCCTTTCAACATGCCGGTCGGTAACCCCCTAAAAATTTTGTGCAAAGAAATCCCAGAAAATGCCAGAAAAATTATCCAAAAAATTCCTAAAATTGCAAAATAAATATTGGGACATTTCTTCACCAAGAAAACCATTTCTTAAATCTCAAAATCCCCCTCTACATTAAAACTATCCCCAATTTAAAACCTCAAACGACATACCCGCATCCCCGGAGTCCCCTATAATTCCCCAGCGGAGTCCCAAAACCTCAAGTCATTAATTGTTTCCCCAATAGAACTTCGAAAATCCAACTTCCCCATTGGAGCTATAAGCTAGTCGAATATCTCTCCCCGATAGCGTCTTAGAAAAACACATTCCCCAGTGGAATCCAAAAATCTCAAGTCATCAATTGTTTCCCTAGCGGAATTTCCAAACTATACTTTCTCCCAATCAATCTGATATAGGAATTTCAGCTTCTTAAGCAAAGCTATCTCCTATCAAAGGGAAATAATACCCAACCAAATGTCTCTTACCCAGTAGAGTCTCAAAAAAGAAAAAAAGACTCCCAGAGAGCAAAACTTTTGGTCCTTAGAATAAATCTCGACTCGCAGAATCGGTCTCTATAAATTTAGATCCTCAGAATTAACCTCAACCCTCATAATCAGTCTCTAAAACTTTAGGTCCTCAGAATTGACCTTGACACACAGGAATGGTCCCCATAACTTTAGGTCTTCATAATTGACCTCGACCTGCTGAATCAACCATCCCCAATATTAAGTTAGGTCCTCAGAACTGACCTCAACCCTCTGAAATGGTCATCCTCATCCCTCAGGTCCTCAGAATTGACTTCGACCATTTGAGATGGTCATCCTCATCCCTTAAGTCCTCAGAGTTGACCTCAACCCTCTGAAATGGTCATCCTCATCCCTTTAGTCCGCATAATTGACCCCTTTCCCAAAACATCATGTGGTGTCTATTCAATGGCTTTCACTTATTCTAAGATCACCCATTAAAGGACTTTGTAAACACCACATTCTACCCCCTAAGTCTCTCCTTAACTTTCCCGTGTTACCATAAATTCTAGGTCATACTCCGATTATCGATTTAGAAGCCATTGAGTGCACCCATACCTCATTTGACTCCAGTTAACTTCATTGTCAGAACGAAAGCTCGATGAATCTTCTAAGGGCTCTAAATTCCCTTTCCACATATCAACACAATAGTTCGAACGAATGGACCATTTTTTACTATTAAAAATTGATTTGCAAGCCACCAGGCATTCTCGGGTCCTGATTTAACCCCAATTAACTTCATCATTAGAGCGAAATCTTAATGAATCTTTGAAGGGTACTGAATCTCCTTTCCAATGATCCTCCCCGTGCATGAAACAGAATACCATTTAATGAACGATCTACTTTCCCCTAAAGCTAATCTAGAAGCCACCGAACGGTCCTGAGATTCAGTTGACCAAAGTTAACCCTTCAAATTGAACGAGACTGAATGAATCTTTGAAGTGAACTAAATACCCTTTCTAATGGTCCACCCCATGCATGAATCAACCTTATGATACGGACGAACGACCCATTTTACTCCAAAAGGTCACCGAGTGCTTCCGGGCCCCGTTTGACCAATGCCAACTCTTCGAAGCGAGAGAAGCTCATTGGAACATCAAGCTTCCTTGTATAACCTTTACAATGGTAGGCTTTTTGTGTGATACGAACTTACGATTTGGACGAAGGATCCATCATCATTCGATGATCTTCTATCCAAAGAACCTATGAGAGCTTCCAAGCCACGTTTGACCTAAAGTTAACTCCTGGAACTGGGAGTGTCCCAAAGGATTCTGAAATGTATCTAAATAACCTTTCTAACTTTATGCCCCATGCATAATTTGGACTTATGAATTGCGTTTTACGACCATTTTAAAAAAAATTCACACGAGACAGCCAATTGGCAGGTCCATTTCCCCTCCTATTGGCAGTGTGTCTAGGATTACCTGCCGATAGGAATGACAAGGAAAATGCTGATAGACAATCCTTTGACCCTATATAAGGAGATCATGAGCTCACATCAAAGGCACCCCAAAAATATCAACTTCAGTGATATCAACAACATTCTTCTTATGTCAACGAGGTTTCCTTCTATGAAACCTTTCTCCACATTTCATTTCCATCACTTTGACACCCAATTTGGCAAAAAACCTTCCACATTCTTCTCCACTTACAAGGAACTCATCATCAATCAAGTTCAATCTCAAGTCTCAAAAGAAGTTCCAAACATTCTTCTCTCTCTTAAAATTTCTTTATTTTCGCATTAGTCATATAAGTTCTTAATTTAGATCTTTACTTTAAACTTATACACATATTACCCTTCAATTCTTTATTAGTAGTATTGCACATAATATATTTTTTTACAAAAAAACCAAAAAAATAAAAAGAGGGTTATACCTATAAATTCCAATGAAATTTTTACCACATTTTCTCAAAACTAAAAATACCTTTTCCTTCACAGATATATAATAAAATTCACATTTGAATTTATGGGATAACCCCTCCTCATGTCGCATGTGAACTATGTGGACTTTGATTCCTTTATAGGTTACGTAGGCATCCCGGGCTAAAACTCGAGGCTCGAGTCCTATTTCCCCATTTCCCTCTTTTTTCCTATTTTATCAATACATTATTCATATATATATATCATACTTATGATTCATATTTGCATATTATCTAACTTATACTATCGTTTCATCATAACGATCAAGATCTCGATAAGCGCACACATTATATTTTTAATTATTATTTTGGAAATATTCTTATAGATGACCTCACTCCGTCTTTTCCATGATGCGGGTCGAGCGATTCCGATCTCCACTTATATATACATGCACACACTTCACGAAGAAATTAAGGAAAATAGTAACATAAGCCCGTGAGGGACCGAAAGGGCGGGATGGGTGCCTAACACCTTGCCATTCCGTAACTTATCCCCCTAACCTCTTATCTAATTAGTTTCGCAAGCATCATTTTGTCTTTGATGCCGTTCTCTCAAGGCGGAAACATGTTCTTTTGTCTGTTTTGTGTAAAATAAGCTGGCGACTCTATCTTTTTACATTACCCCATATGGACGACGACCGAACCGTTCCTAGAAAAGGTGGGAGACCTCTCTCTCTATCCACCACACGCTCGAGCGTCGACCCTAGCAATGGAAAAGGAGGTGGGAAACTAAACCGAGGGAGGGATGTCCACACCCACTAAATATTTGTTGCATGATTTCATGTGCTAATTATTTAGATAATTTGGCACACCCGATTTTCTGGACGACATGGTTTATTATTTAGAGACTGACTTAGATCACATTTTCTATGGAAATTTGTTTTAATTTATTCTTTACTAAATTGATTTAATCGATTAAATAATTTAGAGGCGTAAATTAAATTGAGGTCTATGGATTTTGTTTTAATTTTAAAATATTTTTATTTAGGGAAATTAAAATTGTGAGATCGATAAATTTAATTCATACAACTAAATTGGAAAATTACCAAGGATTTAATTTGGTCTTTTAGAATTGAATAAATTCTTTTTAATAAACCCTCAAGTTTTTAAAATATTAAGTGGGAAAGGGGTTTGAGCATATTCTCATAGTCTCCATTGGTATTTTATGAATGATGTAAATAACTCCTCACGTCACCTAATCAAGCCCCCAATGGATGGAATTGATTTGGGAATTCTGAATTCTTTAAACTCTGAAGTGATAGTTTCAAGAATTGAATTTGAGTGAGTCCAGTACCCCTAACAAGAAAGTTCTTCATGAGCAAATTCAGATTCGAGAAATAAACCAATGGTATACACTTAAACAAAATTAATGTATCCTCCCCAACGGAGTCACTATCGTTAATTGTGGGACCAAAAGACACTTGTTATTCATTATGTTGGACAAAAGTTTTTTGGATTGTTCGAATAACATAATGAAAGATGAGAATATTTCTAGTTCAAGGTGAGGTGATTTAATCTACGAATGAGAAATCTCACCTCATAAAGGAATTAGGATGTATGAAGAGAGTAGTTTTTAATTGGCGGTAAAGGGATGCCACTTTAAAATTTAATCGAACTAATTCTCGCCTTTAAATTAGAAATTGATTTTTTCAATTATGATTCTAAGATTTTGAAAAATCGATTCAAAATTTTCCCACTAGTTTTAGTCTTAAAGTTTTAACTGGAATAATTTCAAGGACTAAAAAGGTAATTGGACACTGTTCTAACTTATAAGTATTATCAACTTATTTAACCCTCGATTCACATCAATATTTTTAAAATTGTGACATGATTAGCTCCTTGTGTCATCTTGTCTGGCCCCCATTGGATGGTATTAATCATGGAATCATGCTATTTTAAAATATATGATGATTTTTTAAATTAAGTGTTACATGTGTTTGGTTCCCCAATGAGGAATATACACATATTTAATTTGAACGAATTGACTGATCGAATTTTATAAAAACCGAAGTTGGTTGATGACGCTTTAGTAAGAATCATGTTCTTGAAATGATTTTCATAATTGATTGAACAAAAGATTCTTTAAATTAGATATGGTGGGGAAACCCGAAACCATTTCATAAGCTGGGAGTGAGCATCAACGGTAGACAAGGTTTGGTGTTAGTTGTTGAGAAGAGCTTTAATTCTTTCCCAAAAGGGAAGTAGGAGGATAAGGCTAAGTATTAGGTACAATAGTTTGAGTTAAAAAAAGTTCATATTCATCGGTAGTAGTGAAATAGCTAAAAGGTAGGTATTCGCCTTACAAGTATTTAGATCTTTTATAGCAACATGTTCATTTTTTCCTTGATATGTAAAGAAAACTACATGGTAACGATTTTTCTTTTAAATGTAAATGCATGATTTATGGTCCAATCTACAAGAACCTAGTGTGTAGACTCGGGAGCCATAAATCAGGACTGCAACTCTTTGCAAAGGTTCTAAGTAATCGAACAACTACTCAAAAGAGATATGTTTCTAATAATGGGCAATAAGAATAAAACAACGGTATTAGCAGTTGGATATCTTTTTGGATTATTGTGAAGACACAAAGTTAATGTATAATACACGTGTTAGCATAAAATATAACTTGATATCGATAATACACTGCCTAATGGTAGTGGGAGTATTAGTGATGATTAGGATACACATGTCACTTATATTGGATAGGAAGTGGTGCCACATCATAGTGGGAGCATCAGGAGTCATGCTAATTGGTTAGCATTTTTAGTGAACCTTTTAATTTCGATGAAGTCCCAGGAAAACACAAACCAGATCCCAAGAACTACAGTAAGTTGTTTCAAAACAAATATTTTTTATTTGAATTATGATTATGGATATCAAAAGGAGATTCGATGCATTTGAATTGAGTTTTGGGATTTGTAGACTTATTGATTGGGTAAAACCAATCGGGCATAAGTGGAGCTATAAGAAGTTAAAAGATAGATGGATGAGAAGGTGGAAATGTTCAAGGTGAGGCTTGCAAAGGGGTTGACTAGGAAAGAAAATAATTGACTGTAGTAAAACTTTATAACTAGATGCCATGCTAAAGTCTATCAGTATTCTTTTAATGCTAAGACTGCATTACTAGAAGATTATCTTGACAAGTACATAGTAAGAAGTGGGGAATGCAAAATGGTGTAAGATTCCATTTATGGATTTGAACTAACATCAAGGTCTTGGGTCATTCAATTTGATCAATCATTATTTTGATTTTAATCAAATCCCTAATAATGTTTGTTAGTATAATTAAGCATAACGGAAACATGGTGGTATTCTTAATGCAATTTATGGATAAGATTTTCCTAATTAGGAACGAGGTAGGAGTATTGTCTTATATAAGAGTGTAATTGTACATGTAGCTCGATATAGAGTGCTTAGGACAAGCCAGTCACTTATATTGATGTTGTATGCACAAGATTAGCATTGAGATTCCATGCAAAGATTTACTTTTTAAGTATGGAATCACTCTATCTGAAAATTGGTGGAAACACCTGATGAGATGGAAGAAATGATGAATATACCTCATGCTTTGGCAGTGGGCAGCCTCATATATGTTATATTGTGTACTAGACCGAACATATGCTATGACATTTTTTGTCTTATAGTCTTATACCTTTAAGGTACAAAGACTAGGTATTCAGTCAAATAAAAGTTCCAAGTTTTCACCTCAGAATATGTGTTCACCCAAGGAGGTTGAGTTGTAAGTTGGAGGAGTGTGATTCAATCTTGTAATGACTCAGTTAAATTCTAAATAGCTTAGATGAGGTTCCTTCAAGTGAAATTGTCTATTACACTTGTTAGTGTTCATAGAAGTAAATTTACAAGTTCAGGAGTACCCTTAACCCATAAAAGGGTTAGGCACATTGAGATTAGGTTTCACCTAGTTCAAGAGATCGAACAGGTAAGTGATGAGATCATGACCGAAATTGCATCTTAGGACAACCTAACGGATCTTGTTATGAAGAGCTTACCAGCTAAGACTTTTTATAGTTATGTAGAGGGAATATGAGTCAAATGCATAGGCATAGGGATTTAAGACTAAGTGGAAGATTGTTGAGGTTTTATTCTTAAAACAATGTAATGATATTTTTATTTATTAATAAAAGGTTCTCTACTTTATTTTTGTAAGGACACAAATTTCCAATTGAGTCCATATATAGTTTGGGCTCAATTCCGGACAAAAACATTTATACATAGGATAGTATTTAATTGTAATATTCTCAAGCCTATGAAGTGTTTGTTGAAGACGTAGCGGCAAAGAGTATAAAGCTTCATCAATTATGCCGGTTTGCGTGCCTCGTTTCTACGTCATCAATCATAGTTCCATGCTCCCAAGGTATGAATGCAATTATATATATATATAGGAGCTTGGAACAAGTGTATTGCGTGTTATGTTTTATAAAAACTGCGTTTTGTTTTAAGAAAGAATTAACTATGTTTTATAAAAACTGCGTTTTGTTTTAAGAAAGAATTAATTAAAACTTTAAATAAATGTTTATAAAGTTTTTGGCTAAAAATGAATTTTTCAAACTTTCTGGTGGTTCATTAGATATGTCGTTCGAACGAGTTTTTTCGTTCGAACCAGATGTCATTCGAACGAGTTTGCCAACGAGGTTCCAGTATAGGCCTCTGAAATGTCGTTCGATATGTCGTTCGAACGAACCTTCTGTTCGAATGAGATATCCAACGAGATTCTAACGAGTTCAATCTGGAACATTGTTAGAAGTCTCGTTCGAACGAGAGTTCGTTCGAACGAAATGTCGTTCGAACGAGATGCCAGGCGGGAACATTTATTGGCAGTTTTTTTGGCAGTTTTGCACCCACTTTCCCACTTGGTTTTTAACCAACTTTTTCAGACTTTAATATGTGCGGGAAGAACATTTTCCAATCTAACTTTTCCTAACTTTTCCATTACATTTTCATCTCTTAGAGAGAGTTTGAGAGCAAATTGTTTTAAGGAAAATGTTCATGTCTTGAGTGAAATTTTTAGAGAAAAATATCCATCACTCTAGTGTTTACACCCAAATAAGTTTATTCCAAGTTCTCATATACATTTCAATTGCTTGGAGTTTGGCACCGGTTTTCTCTACCGAATTCAAGAAGAGAAGTTTCGGGTTTTGCTTCTACCTCCCACGAAGAAAGAAGAAGTGTTTCTCATGTTGATTTACCCACACGGAGAAAGGATCCATGTTAGGGTGACGGTGACCATATAAAGTCCTATCGGTGGATTCCGAGACCGCGGTGGTGTTTCAAGGTTATTCGCTAGGAAGAGGTGTCTACAAGAATAAGCGTCGAGGCTTGAGAGGGATCGAGTCGTTCGTTTTAAGTCTATCTGTCTTGTAATTGTAATTCCGTATCTAGTGGATTTGTGGCTAGGGCCGTCCGAGGTTGTTTCCCGTCTTGGATTTTTCCTCGTACATCGCGGCGTAGTGTGATTGGTTTATTTTATCTTGCACAATAATTTAGAATGCATGCTTAGGATAATTCAAGTTAAAATTCGGTTTAATTATCACACTCTATGTAATTTGGACTTAAATTGAATTTTGGGTAAAGTTGTTTAATTCAAGTCACTTGCTAAAATTTGGTTTCGCCTAATTTGCTAATATTGATAAATATGACTTAGGCAAATTCTAGGACTTGGATTAATTAATTGGTTTAAGCGAATATATTAATTGTTTAATTTTCCTTCACCTGGTGTAATTTCAATTTGTTTAAGAAATTGAAATTTGTTGTTTTAAGGTTGAACCATCACCTTTACGCTTCCGCATCTCTTGAGTTTATTTAAAAGGAAATTATATTTTAATTGAGATAATTAAAAATCGGGGATCCAACATCTTTTTCAAATTGGTATCAGAGCCAAAGCGATAAATTATTTCGTTAACGATCCTTTAAATAATTTTTGGCTAAAATGGAATTTTCCCCATTTTCAAAATTTCCTATTTTCGATGGTTCAAACTACGCGTATTGGAAAGCGCGCATGGAATCGGCACTAAAATCTATCGACAAGAGAGTTTGGATGTCTGTTGTTAACGGGTGGTCCCCACCAACTTATTTAGTTGAAAATGAACGTGTTATCAAACCCGCCGATAGATGGACTGAAAATGAGTTTAAACTTGCTAATTTTAATTCCCGAGGTTTGAATGCCTTGTTTAGCGCTGTCACATCGGATGAATTCCGACGTATTATGACATGTGAGACCGCTAAAGAAGCATGGGATATTTTATAATTAACTCATGAAGGAACTAGTGTCGTTAAAGCTTCAAAACTCCAAAACCTCACCACTCAATTTGAAACTATCAAAATGAATGAAAAAGAAATTTTGATGAATTCTATGCTAGACTTTCTGATATTGTTAATTCATCTTTTAACTTGGGAGAGAAAATAACTGACGACCGTGTTGTAAAGAAAATTTTAAGGTCCCTACCCTATAGATTTATTCCAAAGGTGACCGTTTTAAATTCTTTACCCACTTTAGCCTCTACGAAATTAGAAGAGCTTGTAGGTGATTTACAAACCTATGAACTAGATATGTTTCCCTCTAAAACTGAAAAGAAAATTGAAAAGGGCATTGCTTTAAAAGCCCGAAAAGAGGTCAAACAACTAGTAGAGAGCGAGAGTGATAGTGACTCAGAAGACATGGCTTTGTTTGAACGTAAATTTAGAAAATTTCTTAAAATTAACAAAGATAAATTTAAAAATGATTTTAAGAAATTTGAATCCTCTAAGCATGACAAGAACGAGAAGATTTCTAAAGTGGAGAAGATTCCTAAAGCCGAAAAGATCCTTAAATCTAGTAATGAACATTTAGATAGGGACGAGTCTAATAAGTGTTTTGGTTGGGAAGGTTATGACCATAGGGCTTATGAGTGACCCACTAAACTAAGGAAAGAGGGTAAGCGACCCATTTCATATAATACGACCCTTAGTGATAGTGATAAGGAAGAGAAGCCCAATTCCCCCTCTAAGAAAAATTTTGTGGCTTTTATGGCTAGTCATGTGAGTGATAGTGAGAACTCATCGATTGATGAGACTTTAACATATGACACTTCCAAGGTCATTGTTTATGATTCTCTTGTTTTTGATGATAGTGAGAGTGGAGAAGAAAGAGAGAGTGAAAATGAAGAAGAGGTTAATGTGAGTGAACTTCAAAATGCTTTTCACAAACTATAAAAAGAATCTATTAAATTGAAAAGAGCTAATTTGAAGTTAGAAGCTAGTTTAAGAGAGAGTGTCAAGGTCGTTGATGAAAATGCCTTAATAGAAGACCTCAGGACACGTGAGAGGACTCTTCAAGAGAATCTTGAATATGTAGAAGGCGAGAGAGATAGACTTAGGGGTTTAATGGAATCCTTGAAAAAGGAGCTTCTTGCTTTTGAAGAGCGAAATGTTTTCCTAGAATCTAACATTTTAGAATTGAAAAATAAATTAAAAGATTCTAGTAATGTCATATTTGATTTGGAGTGTCATTCGGAAAAACTAGATAAAATGTTAGGAACGGTCCAAATTAAAAATGACAATTGTGGTTTAGGCTTCAATACTTGTAATGAATCTACTCATAAAGCCAAGACCAATGTTTTAGGAGAATCTACTAGGAATGCGTTTAAAGATCACTCCTTAGGTAAATCTTTTCGACATGTTTTTGCTTGTACACATTGTGGTCGAAAAGGTCATCTTAGAAAATTTTGTTTTGATCTTAAACGAATTCGTAGAAAATCCCATAGTAAAGTAACCACGGTAGTTAACGTTCCAACACCCCAAGATAGTCATTCTTCATTAATTTGGGTTAGGAAATCTGACTTGGTTGCCTTGCAAAATAGGGTTTTTGATTCTCATTTACTTTCACATGCTTCCTCCCTTGCTAAATCTAAAGGATGAATGTGTTAGTGTTTTGCATACTTTAGCTTTTGTACTTCATGCTATATTCATATGCTAAATGTATGCTTGTTTAGTCATTTTCTAGTCATTGCCTTATTTCATATCACATGCTAGAAATTATGACTTGTTTATCTTTTTGTATTATATTTTGTGTTTGAATTAATTGAAAAATATAAAAAGATTTTTGTTTATCATTTGTGTTTTATTTATTTCATTTAAGCTTAATGAAAAATACAAATGATTTTTGTTTATTCTTTTGAGTATATATCTTTATTTTTGGTTAAAAATGTCAAAAACTCAAAAATATTTTATTTTGTGTGTATTTTAGTTTGACACACTTTATGTGGCATATATTTGTGTTTGAATCCCATCTTTTACGCTCCCACGTGGCTAGAACGTTTGGTTTAGATTTTCAATCCTTAAAATGTTCTTTACCATGTTTTATATGGAGTAGTTGGATTTTGTATTGTTTAAATGGATTCTATTTTTATATGCCTCTTTTCACACATGCACAAGCTTTTTTGAAATCTTAATGTCACATGTTATATTTGAGCTTTTTGAGGTATTCTCCTACCAATCTAGTCATCTACATACCTATGACCTAGGAGGACTAGTGCATGTCACAATCCGTTGCACGTGAGCTTTGTGAGATAAAAAATTTATATATCTAAATGTTCACGGGGAAGGGCTCCGAAAGGATGAATTAAATACTTTGCGATAGTAAGCCACCGTTTATTGGATCCAAAAGAAATACGTGATCCAAAGGCCTAAAAACAGAATATTTGGCATTAAAAAGAAAACAATTGCCAAGGCCTATGTTTGTGTGATATATTCATTAAAAAGCAAAGAATATATATGCTTATTGAGGGAGAATTGGATGGTATATCAACGGTTTGCACAATGTCCGTTTATCCTAGTTGTCTTTAATGTCATGACTCTATTTGGTTTGTAGAATCATCATCATGCTAGGCTTGTATGCATTGTGTATGTTTGTTCATTGAGTTCAATCTTCATATTGTCACATGAGGTTATATTAAAATGTGATAAAGTTTTCAATCAAATTAGAACTCCGTGAATGTTTATTAAGTGTTTGGGTCTAAATTTAATTTTTGCTAGTTCACACCCCAACACTTACGTTTCCATATGACACATTTTTGCCATACGAGTGTGCAAACTTATTGTATTTTGTGTTATATGTGTGTTTATATCTATATATATATGCAAGTGCTTCATTGGTATATTTATAGTTTATATATATATATGATATTTGTTTGTCTTTGCCTTGCTTTTATTGCCCATATGCTTTCATGTCTTATCACTTTGAGCTTCAACATGCTGTTTATTAGTTCTTTATCCTTTGCCTATTCCTGAACAAAAAGGGGGAGAAATGATAGGGGGAGAAATGGTATCTAATCCTATTATTATCGTATCTTAGTTTGGGGGATATTTATCTTAGGGGGAGTAGTCTTTCTAAGTATGTCATTTATTTGATAAAGAGGAGAATTAATTGAGGGGGGAGTAATTAATTAATTGCATTTAATATTTTGATATTCCCTATGCATTTGATGAGTTTGCTTAAGTGTGCAGGGTATTCCTCTAAAGTGGCAGCTTTAAATGGCAAAAGCGTTTGATCCTTGGGTTGAGTCAAGTTATGGGTGGGTTATGTTTTGAGTCTAGTGAGCTTGACGGCCCTTTAGGATTTTTGTTTGGTTTTTGTCCCGGAATAGCCAAAGGGGGAGATTTGTAAGGACACAAATTTCCAATTGAGTCCATATATAGTTTTGGCTCAATTCTGGACAAAAACATTTATACATAGGATAGTATTTAATTGTAATATTCTCAAGCCTATGAAGTGTTTGTTGAAGACGTAGCGGCAAAGAGTATAAAACTTCATCAATAATGTCGATTTGCGTGCCTCGTTTCTACGTCATCAATCATAGTTCCATGCTCCCAAGGTATGAATGCAATTATATATATATAGGAGCTTGGAACAAGTGTATTGGGTGTTATGTTTTATAAAAACTGCGTTTTGTTTTAAGAAAGAATTAATTAAAACTTTAAATAAATGTTTATAAAGTTTTCTGGGCTAAAAATGAATTTTTCAAACTTTCTGGTGGTTCGTTAGATATGTCGTTCGAACGAGTTTTTTCGTTCGAACCAGATGTCGTTCGAACGAGTTTGCCAACGAGGTTCGAGTATAGGCCTATGAAATGTCGTTCGATATGTCATTCGAATGAACCTTCTGTTCGAACGAGATATCCAACGAGATTATAACGAGTTCAATCTGGAACATCGTTAGAAGTCTCATTCGAACGAGATTTCGTTCGAACGAAATGTCGTTCGAACGAGATGCCAGGCGGGAACAGTTATTGGCAGTTTTTTTGGCAGTTTTGCAACCACTTTCCCACTTGGTTTTTAACCAACTTTTTCAGACTTTAATATGTGCGGGAAGAACATTTTCCAATCTAACTTTTCCTAACTTTTCCATTCCATTTTCATCTCTTAGAGAGAGTTTGAGAGCAAATTGTTTTAAGTAAAATGTTCATGTCTTGAGTGAAATTTTTAGAGAAAAATATCCACCACTCTAGTGTTTACACCCAAATAAGTTTATTCCAAGTTCTCATATACATATCAATTGCTTGGAGTTTGGCACCGGTTTTCTCTACCGAATTCAAGAAGAGAAGTTTCGAGTTTTGCTTCTACCTCCCACGAAGAAAGAAGAAGTGTTTCTCATGTTGATTTACCCACACGGAGAAAGGATCCATGTTAGGGTGACGGTGACCATATAAAGTCCTATCGGTGGATTCCGAGACCGCGGTGGTGTTCCAAGGTTATTCGCTAGGAAGAGGTGTCTACAAGAAGAAGCGTCGAGGCTTGAGAGGGATCGAGTCGTATGTTGTAAGTCTATCTATCTTGTAATTGTAATTCCGTATCTAGTGGATTTGTGGCTAGGGCCATCCGAGGTTGTTTCCCGTCTTGGGTTTTTCCTCGTACATCGCGGTGTAGTGTGATTGGTTTATTTTATCTTGCACAATAATTTAGAATGCATGCTTAGGATAATTCAAGATAAAATTCGGTTTAATTATCACACTCTATGTAATTTGGACTTAAATTGAATTTTGGGTAAAGTTATTTAATTCAAGTCACTTGCTAAAATTTGGTTTCGCCTAATTTGCTAATATTGATAAATATGACTTAGGAAAATTCTAAGACTTGGATTAATTAATTGGTTTAAGCGAATATATTAATTGTTTAATTTTCCTTCACTTGGTGTAATTTCAATTTGTTTAAGAAATTGAAATTTGTTGTTTTAAGGTTGAACCATCACCTTTACGCTTCCGCATCTCTTGAGTTTATTTAAAAGGAAATTATATTTTAATTGAGATAATTAAAAATCGGGGATCCAACATCTTTTTCAATTTTGAAATGAGAATCATGTTTGAGAGTATACTTTATATTTATATTAATTAAATACATTATTTTATATATGCCGATCAACTGTACTTAGCAGGAATTCCAGTGAGTTGGGTCCGGATTGATCACTGGAGATCTAAATATCCTTTCTATTACTATTGAATAGTTCAAAACCTAGATATGGAGTTGATATCCTATCGGAACAGTTGTAGTACCATCCTAGTGGTTTATTTCAAACTAAGGAACCTATCTGATGGTTATAGAACTTGTAAGATAGTTTGAAAGAGAATTGTGACCAATACATCCAGGAATGTATTGAACATGACCACCCACGAGATTTAAGTCTAAGGGTTGTAATAATTAGAATTAAATAATATCACACCATTTACAAAGGGTGCATAGATTCTTAATCCCGAGAATTATGAGGATTAGAATGCTTGAATTTTTTTTCTTTGATTGCTATGGGTGCGATCTGATTTTATGTGGTGTCAATAGATATCCTCAAGTTGGGTGATAGTTGTGTGACTAGGTCTAAGATCATAATTTAGATTAATTCCTATCTAAATTACACTATGTAGTTCAGTGATCCATTTCCCTTTGGCATCGTCAAGTCTCTTATTCATTTCGTTCAAAAGGGTCTTATTAGTGACTTCTATCTTCCCATAGCACTGTGGGTGAGCAGGTGCAGAGTGCAGTTTATTGATCTTCGAACGTATACTATAATCCTCAAACTTGTTATTGTCGAACTGCGTACCACGGTCCATGATGAAGGCATACGAAATACTATATTAGAAAATGTTGCTCTTCCATATAAAATGGAAAACCTTATTTTACAACATCTCTATTAGCAGCTCTACCTCCACCCACTTAGTAAATAATCAACTGTGATGAATAGATACTTGAATCTGCCCCTTGTCTTTGGTAGTGGGGGAACTAGATTAATTCCCCTTATGACAAAAGGCCAAGGGGATGTGATCGGAGCCAATGTAGCTCCCGATATCTTATGTATCATGGAATTCCTCTAGAACTTTTTACACTTCTTTATGTGGTTATTACAATATTTTTTCTTTATGGGACAATAATATCCTTTTATGGCGACTCACTTCACCATCAACATGCCTTCTAAATGAGCTCTACATGAGCCCTCATGGACTTCTTTAATCAGATCATGAAATTTTATGGGATGACCACATCTGAGCCATCGACATAATAAATCTCCATCTAAAAGGTTTTCTTACTTCGAGCACATATCTTACCTCCTTTTATCAGAATATCCTTACCTCCTTTAGATCTTATAGTATTGCACTGATATCTAAGTATGCTTTGATAGGGTCCATACCACACTTCTAACTCCATTACCATCTCATATTCTTCTTCAATGCTATGCTGGGATAATATCTTAACTGGTACTATTCTTCAAAGTTCAGTTTGAGTAGCTGATGCTAGATGAACAAGTGCATCTTCTCTGGTGTTCTCTGCTCTTGGTATTCTGACCATTTTCATGGTCGAGAATCTTGACAATAATTCTTTCACCTTCGCCACACATTTCACCATGGACTCCTCTCTATCTTTATAAATGCCTAAGATTTTGTTTACTTCAAACTAAGAGTACCTGTATGCCGACAACGGTTCTGCTCCCAATGATAGTGCTAACTCCAATCCTATGACTAGGGCTTTGTACTCTGACTCATTATTAGAAGCCTCAAAGGTGAACCTGAGGGCATATTCGACATTTGCAATATCAAGCATGTTAATTATAAGCCTTGATTCATTACCGTTAGCATATGATGAACTGTTTACAAACCGTTGCCACACGAGAGGTTCTTTTTCAAATTTTCCCTCGACTAAACATCCATCTATGAATAACTTTTTCATTTTCCCTAAGTCACAATCCCATTCTTCTTATGGAACTAGTAACTCTGGTTTGTTTCTGATTTGGTAGTCTGACTTTATTATTGAGCTCTCTTTTGTTAAAATCTACTCGACTTGTTTTATTGCTAGGATCTCTTCCATAGAAGTGTTCTCTGTTGTTTTCACTGCTTATCTCTTTTTCGTAGAAGTTATCTTAGCAGTCTTCTCCTCATAGGTAAATTTTTCTATGAAGTTAGCCACTTCTTGGCCCTAATTACCATTTAGGGCTCATACGATATGTCATAATATCCTAGTTTACATCCCAAGCCACCAGTTTGCCTGATTTCTCAAGTTTGTGAATAGCTTATCGTAGAGGAAGGTCTGTATAGACAATAATTGTATGTGCCTGGAAATACGATTTCATTCTCCGCGAAGCTTCAATCAAAGCTAATGTCAACTTCCCTAACTTAGGGCACCAGATTTCATAACCACAATATGCCTTGCTAGTATAGTAAATGGGTTTTTATAGTCCAACTTCTTGCTAGACCAACATCGAGCCGACTGCTGACTCTAATATTGTTTGGTATAAGTAAAGCTTTTACGCTTCTTATTAGGATTTGTGATAAACTCCCTTATCATCCATCTATGTTCTGACAGATGCTCAGCAAGTGATCCACCCTCTTGTTTGGGTTCGTATCGAAATATAAATCATCGACGAAGAGATCGGGCAACTGCTAGAAATTTTAATAACTCCTTTCTTAACAAGATATTATACCAAATTTGAGTTGAACCAATGATGGTACTAGAGAATTATAGACTGCGCATCTCGTATAGGATGGAGTAGATATCTGAAGCATCCTGGTACTTCTCCACATGCAACATAGGATCTGATTTGCCATCGTACTTGGGAGTAACGATAGGTAGTTTGAATTTTACAGGTGTGGGATAACCCATAATTTATGTCGTGAATAGTGATCCTTGAACGAAACCCTTATGCAAAGGGTTTTTGTCTTTATAATCTCACCTTATCGATTTTCCAGGCGTTGAACCCTGTCATTATCTTTTGTGCTCGGCCTCTTCTTTTATCTAAGATATATACTTAGAAGTCTACTTAAATTTGGTTGACCCTCGTACGCTTGGTTTTGACCTGAATGAGAACTCAACCCTTCTAGTCTTTGTTCTACTAGATTCTTCTCTGTACACCCTCGTATCCATTGGGCCTTTATACTGGTGCGCCATCACATCTCTTTGGCCCAGTCAATCAAAAGAAGACTCTCTACTGAGCCTTTCTAAAATTCTTGGGCATTCTAGGAAAAGGTTCGTTCATTGTCATATCCACCTGATATAATGGTAGATGTTGCTCTTGGGAGATAAGATATGTCACCGCGTGCTAATCCCGAGTATTTGGATCTTCTACCTTCAGCTTTCAAACCTAAATCCAGTCGTCTAGATTTTTTTACAGCTCGTTCGTGATGTGCATGCCTCCTGTCCATGTATGGGGCAGGAGGTGGCATCTCTCACATTATACTAGAGTTTTTACCCCAAATGTGGTAATTGGGTTCACCTCAGGCCTATTATGCCCAGCTAAAATATTCTGTGTTAGTTACTTGATTCTCTCTTGTATAGCCTATTGGCCTCTATACAAGCTTTGTAATATCCCCCGTAGGTCACCCATACCCATAGGTGAGGGCGGCGAAATCCCCTCAGTGGCTCGAGTGCTTTTTGGGTTTTCTCCCACGTTCACAGAATTTGCAAAAAAATAGAACACCATATTATGAAAAAATGAGTAGGACAGTTGTGATAGCTGTAGTTATAAAGAAAACAAACTTAAAGAAGGAAAAACTAATTTCGAACGCGGATTCAAAGAATCAAAGGGAATTGAAAGGAAATTTCAAATTAGTAGACTCTAACCAAACGAAACATAGATGATTTGGCCCAAAATTCACTGCTTTCTCAGAATTGGGTATCCTCGAGTTTCAAAAATAAAAAATGGTGGAAAGCAACAAATGGCATCATTTCCCATAAACGGAGCCGATTTGTTATCCCCTAAAACTAGTATATTGATTTGGTCTTAGTGAGGGTATTATAAACAATAATATATATATATATATATATATATATATATATATATATATATATATATATATATATATATAACATAAAAACTAATGTAGATCAAACAGTAGAGCAATATGAGAGAAAGAGAATGAAACCAGATTTATGTGGTTCGTCCCAAAAAGGTGCCTATATCCACATGTGCTAGTGTTTAATATATTAATTCAATTGGCAAAAACCATGACTAAAGATGTGATACAAGTTCTCACATTCACTATAGACTTAGACAGCATAACGGTATGAAAATATATCTCAATCCCTTTACAATAAGGGAGTGCATGCTATTTATAAGTTGTTGGAAGAGTGAGGATAAAGAGTGACAAGTGCTATGCCTTTATTGGTTAGTCAGGTACACCTTTTATATGCAAGAGGGAGAATAATCATGAAGTTTTTTATAAGCACATGGAGGGAATATTTGCATATCTCCCCCACGTGTAGTGCACTATTGACATCATCCAATCACACAATACATGCTTGCATTGACGAAGTTGCATAATGATGTTACCCTGATGTGATCTAGATGGGTTATACTAACAGACTATGATGTTGGGGCCGACCAAGCTGGTAACTGAGCCAATCTCTTTTAATGGTGTTAACCTACTGTGATCTAGCTGGGCTATACTAAATGACTATGACGTTGGGGATGACCAAGCTAATAACTGAGTTGATCTATTTTCTATGAGTAAAGAGTCCAGATGTACTATTCTGATTGGTCCTCGAGCCTTATCATATTTGTGGTATAACACTCAATAAGCAATTTTAACAAAAGATAAAATAATACTTTTTGGCATTATGGCCGATAAGATCACCCTTTTGTCCACTATTATGCCAAGTGTCACACCAGAACAAACAAATCGTGGGTGACGATAATAAAAAAGTTTTAAAATATTTTGTTACATTAGAATATTCCTAACTGTCTCAGGTGCCACGTGTGCCCTAAAAAGTTTTACTATAAATAGAGCACTGGGTGCTCATTTATGACAATCAACATTCTAGCACTGTTATGACGCACAAATTCTTTCACTATAATATTCTCTCCACGCTCTCTCCTAAACATTGAGGTGCTTACCTCTCTGCTCTGAGAGAATCACTGCTCTCAAGGATTCATTCCTTCACTTTATTGCAAAAAGTTATATTCAATCATTATTTGTTCATTTCTTGTAATCAGAATACGTCATTATTATATTGAAAAAATTTGTGTTCATATATGATCTTGTTCTTCAGATAGTGTTACCTTATAAGCAATTTTCATTATAATTGGTCACGCCTCACACATTTACAGATTGTTATAGACCCAGTACCACTACCCTTCTACATTTGGTTAATCTGATGGGGAGGCCTCCTCATTACCATAGATAAATAAGGTCACAAGGTTTCCAAGCAATTGGTATTTGTAGTTAATAGAGTTCAAAGTTACCAACCCACCAATAAAATGTTATTATTACAAGAGTGAGAGTTCATGGCCCCTTTATGGGTCAGATGATTAACTCAACTGCTCCATAGCTGATGGTAATGGACCTTATGAGTTTGTTTTTAAATTTTTAAATTTTCTGAAGTAACACAATGTGGACATGGAGAGCTTGGGCCAAGCTTGTGCTACACTAGTGGTAACTACTTTTGGAGGAGTATTTGCACCAGAGTTAGCACCGACAAAGAAGGTGGTAGTAGAGATAATACACATAACTGTGGTCTCGTTCCTTATTATCACTCCGGGAAAAAAAGTAACTACTAATGGAGGAAAAAAAATGTAATAATAGTTCATGGCATTTAGCCAAAGTGTGTTGGGAAGAGCACCATGTGACCTATATCTAATTATCACTTCGACCGCCAGGGATACGGTGTATTCGGTGATAAGGGCCACCCCAGGCCCCATAAAAGGAGGCTCAGTGCCACAAGTGGAGGAAAGATATAGCTGATCCTAGGCATCTTAGTCTAGGAAAATAAGGGTAGGATTGCCTAGATGACCAGGATTATGGCGGGGAAGATTATTAGGAGCTCTATAAGGTTTCAGGCAACACAGTTTTCTTGGCTTTAACCTATAAGGGAAAGATTACTATGACAACACCAGAGGGCCGTGATTCGACATGAATATTGCATTTATTCACCCATAATACTTATGCATTTTAGCCCCCTCGGGTACTTTAGTTCCTATATTTATGCTTGTTAATCGTACAAACTCTAATTTATATTTTTACATGTTTTACGAGGTATAATTGAGCTTTTATAGGTGTTATGGTTCTTAGTGTGAAGTTCGGTAGCATTTCGGGGAAGTTCCCTTGATAATCGCACATTCAAGGGAATTTTAGTAATTTCACAATTTAGGTTTTTGGCCCAATGTCTTCATGAAAGTTGAAGTCATTTGAGTCATCTTCACGTGTCCATTGATGGTGCGCAATTCTGAATCCTAACGAAGAAGTTACGGGACTTTGAGCGGATAAGAACTAAAAGTAAATCAAAATAGAGGAAGGATCCAACATAAGCAGGTCCAAATCGATTCGGTTAGCGGCAGAGCCCAAGTTTTCCAGGACCTAATCGATTCAGGTATAAGCTGAATTGATTCTCTTTTATGCAACATTCGATATTCCCCTTTCGGAATCGATTCGGTTTAGCACCGAATCGATTCGCCCCTATTTTTGTTGTTTTCTTTATTTACTAGTTTGCCACTAGGGTTTTTGTATAAATAGTTTTTCTCTTCATTTTGAAGAGATATATTTCATTTTTGTTTAGTTTTAGGGTTTGTATTTGGGGAGCCACCCTCTCCTCCACCATTTTGGGGTAATACCCATTTATGTAAGTTTTACTATTCATTGCCTTCTTTGTTTGTTTAAGATTAATTTCCATTATGTCATTACTTTTCTTACCTAGATAATTAATTGTAATTATTTATATCTTGTTTGATTTTAGTTTTTAATTATTTTAATTACTTTATTCATATCTAGTACCTAGTTTAAGGGTTGGGGTCATGTTTCCGCCATTGATGGGTCTTGAGCTTCGAAAGTTAAGTTTTGTGTAAAATTGCATTTAATTGAAACTTGGTGTATTAAAGTTGGAATATTATGCGTTTAACTTTCTTTCTCATGAAACGTTAGTGTTTAAAGTGATATTTCGAATTTAATCCATGGGTGACCATTTTTTGATGAAATGTTTTATCTTGCATTTTTGGATTATATTCCTTCGTGTGTGATGTTTATAATTAATTGAATATGACCGGTTGAATGCTTTCGAATCGAAATTCTAATTATGCGTTGCTTAGCCCTTGGTGGGGATGTGATCCTGACTCTCATTTTATTAATTCTTGTTTAGTTTTAACTTCTTATTTCCCCCATTTTAAACCAATCACCTTTTGCACTTTTATTTTAGAAGTAATGAATTTATTACAATCTGTGCAACATTCCCTTGGATTTTCGATACCCGGACTGGCCGCTATACTCCATTGTTGAGTGTAGCCATAGTTTAGGTTATTTTTTTATTGCGGTGGTGAACCGAAAACAATGATAGTGGCCTTACACGAACACGCAGTTCGTGCTTCATCAGGCCAACAAAGGATTCAGCCTTTGATAGGCTCACCAGAGGGTCAGCATTTGATCATCTCGGCCCAGTAGGAGACTTGCATGATTGTCTCTACCATTCCTACAGTAATGCATCCTCTAAGGGGAATGGTAGAAGTAGTGATGGTTGGCCAAAAAAGGTCAAGAAGGGGAGCAAAGGGAGGTAAAAAACTGACAATGAGCTGCTAGACGAGAGTAGGTAACAAGCCCAATTGACCGGGAAGGGGGTATAGACAGTGTTATGCTGGAGGAGAATCCATGGAACATCTCTATCTAGAGGTTGAAAGATAATATTTATACACTGTTGAAGATCTGAGACCCAAGCCACTGTGTGATTACACAGAAGGTTCTCATTTCATCACCAAGGTAGTAAGCTTTCCTACCCCTGTCAAATTTGAACCTCCCACCATGACCCCAAAGTATGTTGAGAGTGAAAATCAAGTGCACCACATATAAATGTATCAGTCGTCAGTCGACATATACTCCACCCTAGATGAGATGAGGTACGGGTCCTTCTTTATCACTCTCACAGGTGAAGCCCATATGTGGTACATGTCCTAACCAAAGAATTCAATTAAAAACTTCAAGAAATTGGTCGAGAAGATTATTCACAATTTTTGCTTTGGTATGAAGCCACCAAAGAAGGTAACCCACTTCCTACATATGAAGCAAGGTAAGAACAAAACCATGAAGGATTACGTCCCTCGATTTAACAAAGAGAAATTGGAAGTAGAGGA
Organism: Sambucus nigra; assembly: GCA_949130495.1. NCBI lineage: Eukaryota > Viridiplantae > Streptophyta > Magnoliopsida > Dipsacales > Adoxaceae > Sambucus > Sambucus nigra. The sequence goes on along the minus strand of OX422221.1, from coordinate 307,650,237 downwards.
CTCTAAAGAGAACATATCATTGGATGCTCTCATTAGTGGAATAAAACCATGGAAAGTCCTGTGGAAAACTCTCTGAGGATCATCCAAAAACCATGACACAACTTCTGGCTTTGGTCGAGAGAGTCATGAATGCAGAGGAGGCCATGGCGGCCAAGAGAGGAGACACGAAGGAGGCTAGTGGTGGTAAGTTTGCCAAATATACCCCTAATAATAAGCCCATATATGATCCTCAATGAGATTAAGGATGACAAGGAACTTCATTGGCCGGAGAAACTCAAGTCCCCTACTCTTAAGAGGGTTAAGAGTAAGTGTTGTGAGTTCCATCAAGACCACGAGCATACAACCGATAAATGTTTTGCTCTAAAAGATGAGATAGAGAAGATGTTGAAGTAGGTAAATATCCAAAAGTATGTAGAACGGAGTGGTGCCAAAGATAACTCTAAAAAGAAGAATAGTTGGGCAAAGGACGAAATGTCGAGATGACAGGACTCGAACGACAAAAAAATATTATGAATCAGATAGTGAAGAGGATGAACCAGATCTCCTTCCTAAGATCCCATAAGCCAAAGGACAGATGCACATGATATCCTTTGATGCAAAGATTATATGTGGTAGATTAGTCGGGGGAGGAACGGAGCCGACTGACCGTAAAGCCCACATAATGGAGGCAAAGTTGGCACCCAAGAGGTTAGACATTAACTCGGATGTGACAGAGCCGAAGCCGAGAAAGTTGAAAAAAGTTGACATGGACAACCTAGTGGTGGGATTTTTGAGAATGTATTCTAAGGGAATTATGTCTCCTGATGATGACCCTTTGGTCAGCACCAAGGTACATGGGTATAATGTGTCATGCATACTTGTTGATGGAGGCAGCTCAACTGACGTGATGCTTTGGGACTTTTTTTATAGGTTTAAATCTCAGCAAAAAGAGACAGTTCCATACCATCAGTCTCTGATCGACTTTAGTAGACAAAAGGTCCATCCTCTGGGGGTGATTTAAAGGGGCGTCTACATGGGCACCTGGACCAAGTGTCTCACAAGAAAAGTACGATTTTTCATTTTGGATGAGAATGTATTTTTAGCCTACAACATTATTCTTGGAAGAGGGGAACTTAAGGAGTTTGAGGTAGTCTCGTTCATAGTCCACCAAATGATACAATTCTCGACTCTTTATAGGGTAAGGGGAGTTCAAGGGGACTAAGTGGAAGCTCGGGAGTGTTACTTATGTTTAGTCGAGTAGAAAGAGGCTTTCAAGAAGCTGACCACTTCCTATAATATAGATACTCTCGACCCAAGGGACGATAAAAAACTAATGAAAAGGGAAACCGCAGAGGAGGTAGAATCCACCATCCTCAATGTGAATGAGACGGAAAAAGCAGTCAAAATCTAAAAGTCCTTGAAGAAGGAAGTGAAAGAAGAGTTTGTGAAACTAATGAGGAGGAGGCATATCATATCTACATGGAGTGATGAGGACATGCAAGGAATAGATCCAAAGATCAATTGCCACTTACTGAATATTAATAAGAAGACGAAGCCACTGAAGCAGAGAAGAAGAACTTATGAAAGAGAGAAGTATGTGATCATTCAAGAAGAGGTTAAAAACTTACAAATAACCAAGTTCATATAGGAGGGACAATACCCATAGTGGTTGTCTAATGTCATAATCATCCCAAAGGACAGTGGAAAATGGAGAATGTGTGGAGTTCACTGATCTAAACAAATCTAATTCAAAATACAATTTTCTTTTTATATCGTATAGATCAGATGGTTGATGCCACGGTGGGCCATGAGCTGATGATCTTTATGGATGCTTACTCAAGGTATAATCAGATCTTTATGGATAAGGCTGATGCTAAGAATACTTCCTTTATCAAACATAAAGGAACCTAGTGTTACAAGGTCATTCCATTCGGCCTTAAAATGTAGGGGTAACCTATTAGAAGTTGGTCAAACAGATATTCGAATACCAAATTAGGAATACTATGAAGGTTTATGTCGATGACATGATGACTAAGAGCCTCAATACCGAAACTCATGTGGCAGGCCTTGAACGGACATTTGATACGTTGGATATGTTTAGGATGAAACTAAACCAGACCAGATGTGGTTTCGGTGTCAGGGCAGGTAGATTTCTCGACTTCATAGTGAATTAGAGGGGTATAGAGCCTACCCCCGTAAAAATCAAAGGTCTCATAGATATGAAAACTTTAAAGACGATCAAAGATGTGTAGAGGCTGACAGGGTGTGTTGCGAACCTCAAATGTTTTTTCTCCAGAGCTACAAAAAAGTGTTTGTTGTTCTTTAAAATTTTGAGGAAAGCGTTTGTGTGGGATGAGGAATGTGAAAAAAAGAACTCAAAGCCTACCCGGGGTCACCAATGTTGTTGTTTTGGCCCATTTAGGGAGAAAAATCATTTATATATTTGGTTATATCACAGTCAACCATTAGTGCAACTATCGTATATGATGATGAAGGTGTCCAAAAGCCAGTGTATTTCAATAGCAAAGCCTTACAAGGGGCCTAGTTGAAGTATCCTATAATGAAGAATTTAGCATATGCACTGGTACATGATTCAAGGAAGATAAAGCCATACTTTCAAGCTCATACGATGGTGATGCTCACTGATACTCCCTTGAGTCGGGTCATCCATAAACTTGAGAAATTGAGTAGGTTGATGGCCTGGTCTATTGACCTAGGTGAGTTTAACATCATCTATTATCCTAGGACTACAATTAAGGGATAAGTCCTTGTAAATTTTATAATAGAATTCACTTGGTCCAAAGCTGGTAATGATGGTATTGAAGAGGTGGTGGCACTAGCAGTAGTGCCAAAAAAATCTTTAGAAAGTTTAGCGGTGACCGAGACAGACAAGGATGATACTACAAAGAAAGATTTTTTGTTCCAAATTGGAATATTAGATGAAGGGCCTCTCTTAGAGGAGGGTCCTACGTGGATCCTATTCGTTGATGGCTCATCTTGTGAAAGTTGTAGTGACGTCAGGTTGATACTCTTGGCTCCAAATGGCACTGATATTGAATATGCTTTGAGATTTAGCTTAAATGCATCCAAACATGAGTCGAATTATGAGGCCTTATTGAAAAATGATAGTTCACGATGATTCACAACTGGTCGTGAACTAAATCTTGGAGATTTATGAGGCCAGAGACAAGAAAATGGCTAAATACTTGGCACAGGTCAAGAAAGTTTTGAAAAACTTTAAAGCGGTGAAGCTCAAAAGGATTCCTCGACTGGACTATAGACGCACTAATGATTTTGGCGAGGTTAACATTAATAATAAAAATAGAAATCAGATGCACGGTGCCAATGGAGTTCCTACATAGGCCGATCATAGAGGAGGACGACCGTGGGGTTAAATTTTTCTTAAATTTAAATTTGGGGGATTCGTGGATGAAACCACTACTCAAGTACATTTGGGATGGTGAGATCCCGAGATCTAAGGCCAAGATAAGTAAGATCAGATACAATGTAGCAAAATTTATTATCATTGGAGATGTACTTTACAAAAGAGGATTCTTACTGCACTTGCTCAGATGTGTTCACACCTTAGAGGTCAGCTATGTTCTACAAGATGTTCACGAGGGGTCACGCACGAGCCATATGGGTGGATGATACATCTCCAAGAGTATTGTTACTTAGGTTTATTTATGGTTGACACTAGAGAAAAATGAAACTGGCTATGTGAAGAAGAGTGTTAAGTACTAGCGATTTTTAAGCATCCCTCACCAACCTCACTAACCACTCTCATCCATCATTGCACCGTGGACGTTTGCAATACGGGGAATTGATTTAGTGGGCCCTTTCCCAAAGAAATCTTGCAATTATCAATATTTGGTCGTGGTTATTGATTACTTCTCAAAGTGGGTAGAGGTCAAGGCAATGATTTCCATCCCTGAGGTGAAAACATTAAAGTTTATTTGGAGGAATATCATCTGCAGATATGGCCTACCCCTTACCCTAATATCATACAATGGAAAGAACATTAAGAATAAGTCTTTGGAGGCATACTTTGGTAGAGTGGGTATAAAGGAGTTCTATTCGGCACCAGGCCTACCCCAAGACAATGGCCAGATTGAAGTCATAAATATGATGATACTCAATGGCATCAAGAAGAAACTAGATGATACAAAAGGTTTGTGGATAGAAGAGTTACATGGGGTTTTATGGGCTTATAGGATGACAGAGAGGACGTCGATAGGCGAGACACTATTTATACTACCCTACGGGTTTGAAGTAGTTATACCTACTGAACTTGGGTTCCCCAGTCATAGAGTCCAAACCTATGATCCCGAAACTAACGACAATGAGAGGAGTATCGATGTAGATTTTATTGAGGTGAGATGGAGGAATCTGAAGTCCAATAATCTGCTTACCAGTAGAGAGATGCCAGGATTTATAACAAGAGGGAGAAGGCCAAGCCAATAGTTATGAGTGACTTAGTGTTGTAGAAGGTTTGGCAGAAGCCTAACACGCTATATCCTAACTGGTATGGGCCATACAAAGTTACAGAGGAGGTCATCCCGATAACTTATCAGCTGGAAAACCTAGAGGCTCGACCCTTCTCAAAACCCTAGAATGCTGACCACCTAATGAGATACTACTAGTGAAATATGGGTTTGCTTATCAGTTTGTACGATGGTCCATCGTTTGTACGACAATTCTTTGTATAAAAGATTAAGAATTAATGAAAGATGTAAGTTGTGTCCCATATCTTCTTGTTATTGCTAAATTTTACGTGGTTTGAGCTAGCTTTAATGGAGAATTAGTTAAGCTACAACTTGGTGATACGAGAGTATGTGAAGAGTCTTGTCTCTTCACACGCTCTCAATGATTTTGAGAGGAAAAAATAATGTAATAACATCACCTATGTGGTGAAACACACTTAAAACATCACTATATGGTAAATTAAGAGTCAAAGCTCTCTCAGCGGGACGAGAGTGTATGAGGAGACGAGACTTGTCCATAGACCCTAAAAATGACGAAAAGGGACTTATGTGATAACATCATTAATTTGGTAAAAAAATTGAAAATCATTTTATTTTGGTTACTTAAACATCACTATGAGGTAAATTAAGATTCAAAACTCTCTCGGTGAGACGAGAGTGTATGAAGAGACGAGACTTGTCCAACCCCTAAAAAATGATGAGATAGGACATATGTGATAACATCATTAATTTGGTGATAAAAATTGAAAATCATTTTATTATGGTTAAACATCTTTATGTGGTGAATTAAGATTCAAAACTCTGTCGACGAGACGAGATTGTATGTAGAGACGAGACTTATCCAACACCCTAAAAAACGACGAGATATGACTTATATGATAACATCATTAATTTGGTGACAAAATTTGAAAATAATTTTATTATGGTTACTTTAACGTCACTATGTGGTGAATTAAGAGTCAAAAGTCTCTTCGCGAGATAAGAGTGTATGAAGAGATGAGACAAGTCCATACACCTTCAAAAACGACAAGAGAGTAATTATGTGATAACATCATTAATTTGGTGACAAAATTGAAAATCATTTTAGTATGGTTACTTAAACATCACTATGTGGTGAATTAGGAGTTAAAATTAGGCATAGACCTATTGCAAATGCATCAATAAACATTATTCATAAAACACAAGTCAAAGACAACAAGGCATAAAGGTGCATACACTACATTTAAAAAATGAGAGAAATGAAGTCGAATTGCATTAAACAAATAACATCATCGCAAAATAATTAGGGCAGGTGGAAATGTTTAGAGAGATGAGAATACAACTCATGAAAACTTTACAAGTGGAAGGGGCATGTAAGGCCACAGGCGGCTGCCCAGCAAAAAGTACAAAACATTGGAAATAGTTGCCTAGGCTTGCTTTTGGTTTGCTTCTGGCATGCTCAGAGACGTTGTTAATGAAGGTATAAGTGTGAGCCTCACTCTCAAAGTCTATGCCTTTAGTCTTCTCGACACCCACCTATGGCGATGTCTCAGTAGCCGTCACTTCAAAGGCAAGGCCCTCAGCCTCAACCACGTTTAATGTAGTGATCACCATTGGGTTAAAAAAGTCAAAAGTCAAAAAATATTTAGCAAGATAAGCAACGCTGGGGTACTTTGCAGTCTCCCATGGGAGGGAAGTTCGAACTCCCCTCTCCAGGTATTGCAATCCATACCTGGTGAAGTCATCTAAGGCTTTGAAGTCCTCTACATCTTTTTTCTTCACAACAACAAGATCGAATTTATGTTATCGGATTGGCTTAACCACGACGGAATCATGCACCTTCTTATGAGTGGTAAGGTCGTCCTACCTTCTCTTTTCAAGCTCTTCAACCTTCTGGTTAGGGATGAGTTATTACTCCTTTAGTTTCTTCTTACGGCTTTCCTCAGCCTTGATAGCGTCAGAAGCTTTTTGGACAACAAAGATGTTGTTCTGAACCCATTGGGAAAGTTGGTACTATAAATACAAACAAGAAAAAGTAGGTACGAGATGAGATAACACATAAAAATTTATAAAGAAACGAATATAAACCTAGTTGCCTAGACGACCCTTTGGAGTTCGAAGCTGGAAATACGAGAAAGACTCCATTAATTCTAAAAACCTACAATCGAACTCGATCATCCATAAGCCGACATCAGTTATTACTCTTTCCTGGTCCCCATTCATAAAATCAGAATTGATGGAAAGTAGAGAAAGCCTCTCGGCCAAGACCGAGTAAGAAGATATGTGTATGGCCTTGTCAGCAGCATCCCTAGGGGTGTTAGACCTCCTAGTTTTATTTTGTTGAGGACGATAATTTGAAAGTCCATTAGTTGGATATTTTCTCTTCTTTGCCTCGTCGGCCTAGTCGGGGCTGCCAGTGGTTTTCTTCTTGTGGGGGTTAGGACCCTTGGACATTTTTCTAAGGAGGTTCCCAAGTGAAGGGGCTGCCATTTTCCATAGTTGATATGAGGTACTAGAGGGACAACCTACAAATAAAAAAGAGGAGATTAGTATTACCAAGAAAGTAAGGGATGATAATACAGTTTCAAAGGAAAAGAACATGATACTTACATAACTTTGTCAGGGGGTCGACCCCCACACCATTCTCTTCAAGAAAATGGGACCACCCTTATCCCTTTGACCTCTTATCCGATCCACCTTATCTCGGTCATTAGTACTTAAGTCGGGGTCAAGCTTGGCAGTAATAAAGGCTTTGGACCATTATTAGGGGACCTTCGCTCAAATGCACCACAAGCAACGTCAACATCAAATTCCTAAACTCCCAAGACAAAGAAGTATCAGGGCTTCTAGTGATGGTTTGATGTTTAGTTCACTGTCAAAACTTTTTTGTTGGATTTTTTTGCTGAAAGATGGTAATATACAGGATGAGTTTTTGGGGATGAGACATTATAGAATGCCCAAAAAATTCTAACTGGAAGGTCATCTCTATGGTCCAACATCCAAAGGGAGATAAAGTCGAGTAAAATCCTCCAGACGTTGGATGAAAGTTATGATGGAGCAAGTCCCATACTGGCTAAGATCGTCTGCATAGTATGATGGATGGGAAGTCTAAGGACAATCTTGAACATTTGTTTATAGATAACTATTTTGACCTCTCGATCGTAGAAATCCCTCTCGTCCTCGTCCTACACCCTTATGTTTATGGTTGACTTGATCCCATACATGTGCCTCCAGAACAAAAGATCTATCTCCTTGACCGTGCTCTTAAAAGTCTAGGCATTGGAGGTATCAAGTGTTTCCTCATCCTCTTCCTTAGAATTTACAATCTCAACAGCCAGGACTCCACTTGGATACCTAATGGCAAACTCGATAACAAAAATGGCCAACAAAGGAGCAACCATGGGTGGTGGGGGATATGTTATGCCAACTCTCATCACTTTTATATTTGAGACCTCATAGATGGACGATTACCTACTACTACTCGGTCGTATCAAAGTACATAAGACGTGAAGAGGGGACCCTCAAGGCCTCATTAAAGCTATCTTCACCATCGGAGTCCCTAGAGGAAGAAGGACTGCACTCCTCCGAGTATGACATTGATAGTAAATCCTGAGGTGAAGTTACACTTATGTTATCACCACTTAGGTTGACAAATAAAGGTTTAGGGGGTATATGATAGATAAGGGGATTGGTAAGATTGGAAGCATGGACCAGGCCTCAACTTTGTATTTAGCTGTAACCTCGGCCTTACCATTTCGCATCTCTCTGAAGATAGTCTCCCTCAGATGTGGGAATTGGTCAGCTAGCTCGTATAATGTTTTGAACATCCAAACAAAACTAGATGTTTGACCTAGTTGACTATTAGATTAAAAGGGGGAATTTATAACATTTTAAGTTTAGTTTTCTAGCAAGAACAGTAAAGGTGGTTCATTAGAGAAGACAACTGGAGTACCACAAAAAATGCAACCAAACCACCAAAACAGATCCTGAACCTACAAATCACCTCAGAATTTCCCTAGCCACGTCAAATAACCAACTACAACACTAGTATAACCATATAAAAACCTTACAACTGCCTCAAATTACTACAAGAAAAAACAAAGAAATGGCCTAAATTAAACTTTCTAAACAAAGTTGATTAATGGTGCAAAAAGAAAAAGAAGGATGATAAAATGTTACCTGAATGAAAGGGAATCATTGAGAAGCTAAGAGAACTCCTAAAATCGACGGAGGGCATTGAACAAAGGAGAGAGAAAATATCATTAATGTAGGATCAAAGGAAACCATAGGCCCGAAGGTTTGGGGGAAGATGAAAGAGAAAATATTTTCCTTTTGGGTTTTTAATAGTGCAATCATTGCACACGAGAAACGAAGCTACAAATCATTAGGGAACGAAGCCATAGGGCAGGCCTAGAACTGCCTATCTTTAGATAACACGCTAAGACATATGTCTTGTGACATGTGTCACGTCAGGTACCATCAATTAAAGCCTATACCTACAACACTGAAGGGGATCCATCAACATAAACCAGAACTGGTTCATATCCCAAAAGGAAATCTCTAACACTAGGGGGTCTCATCCTCATTAGGGGCCAGCTGACAGTATCCCTCAGCCTTCCATTCACATTGAAGATAAAGGGTTAGGGGCGATTGATACATATAAGTGTGGTCTTATCCCTTGTCATACCCAATAACGTTCGACCGACACAACTCAATACCCACCAGCCAGCCTGATGTGGGCGGCCCTTATGGGTCTCAGCCTCTGAGACCTTATCCATGACATTTCATGGTCATTCGACATAGATCAGTATATAGTTACCTGTAGTACATCTCATCTAAGCCTTATATTACCCTGCTAGGCCGAGACAGTGTACAAACTCGCCATTATAGCTGCTTACTTGGAAGATTGCTTTTATTGGTCTCGGCTCGGCCGGGACCATTAGAGTCAACATCAACAGTTCATATGTCACACGTGACTCGAGTATCATTAGTCCACATGAACTATGTAGATGTAATAGATCTCTATCCTCTTGGGGGAATATTTCATCATCATAGATTGTGCATGTGCTAGACAGTTTTGGGCTCTCATTGGATCGCTTACCTCACTCATGCACATGAAGCATGCTTGAGGGGGCACTGTGCACCCCCAAGCCTATATATACCTTAATCTTCTTCATTTGAAAGGATAGAAATATTAAAACCCTAGCTAAAACTCTCCAGAATTATAATCTACAAAGAGAAAGCTTAGTGTATGTATCAATGGCCTTCAGTTCCTTATAGTAATACAAAAATACCATCACCTTGCACAGTGAAGTAGGCTAAGGCTGAACCACTTTATATCTTGTGTCATTTGTCTTCCTCTCATCTCCATCTCTTAGATTTATGTTCCTACATCTAAATCACCATTGTTGAATTAACTACAGCTTGAGAAGTAGACAAAAATTTAAGTGGTGATTTCATAGCATCATTAGGAGCAGACCCCCTACCATTGCTTCACCAAAATCTAAGAGAGTTGAGGTGGAGTTACATTCCAAGGCGGTCACTCTGGAAGAGGTGAATAACTTCCTTCCACTCAAGCATATAATGTTTCCTATTTTGTATGAGGAGTTAAAGAACCCTTACCTATATAATATCAATGAGATACTATACCCCAAGGGGTATGTTCCACCAAAGTTTATAAAATTCAATGGAAAATGAGAGAATCCAAAATACCATGTAAAAAGATTGATGGATTACCCTAGTGTACATTACATTGACAAGAACTTGAGGTTAACAAAGTTCTAGAAAACCCTTATAGGAAAATCTTACTCGTGGCATTCACACTTGGATATAAATATTACTCCTACCTAGGAATATATGCATAGGAAATTCCTCCAAAAGTTCTTTTTGGCTGAAGATGAGTTCACTTTCAAGCACTTGGACTAAGAAACATAAAAACAAAGAGAGGCGGTGATCTAATACATTAAAAGTTTTAAAGATATATCTCTAGATGTCCATGAGGAAGATATAGAATCAAGGGCACTACAGATTATGTGGAAGGACTGCTCGAAAAATATAAAGTTTACTTGATCAATGAACTCATGAGGGCACATTTAGAGAATTCACTCGAGTAGCAAGGAAAATTGCAATGATCATCGAGCAAAAATCCCAGAGTTATAGGAATCAAGTTGTTCCTCAACCTAAAAGGTTCTAGGTCACTCGATGACAAGTTGTTAATTCTTTGGATAGTAGTCCTAAGGGAATGAAAAATGGTCAAGGGTTAAAGAATAGTTCTTCTGTAAAAAGTAATCATGGAAGTGATGTTCCTCCACCACTACCATGAAATGTTTCAGAAGCCATGGATTGTTATCAGACGTTGGTGTGAGAGGGGGTGGCCGGCCTACCCCACTCGAATGGTCTAATCACCAAAACTACAAAAAAAGATGATGAAAAGTTTTACAAGCTACACTATAAGGTCCTACACTTGGCAAAAGACTATTATTATTATTATTATTATTATTATTATTATTATTATTATTATTATTATTATTATTATTATTATTATTATTATTATTATTATTATTATTATTATTATTATTATTATTATTATTATTATTATTATTATTATTATTATCTATAAATGGTTAGGGTCCAGCACTTGATAAAAGACTATTATTATCTCTAAAAGGTAATAGATGAGAAAGTACCCAACGACACTTTTCAAATTACTCCCATAGATGTTAATAAAAATCTATTTCTTGCCCATCAATAAGATTTTTCAAATATGGTTATAGCCCTTGACTTAGACGATATGATGGAGTATGAGGAATAGATGGAAAATGGCAAAGCCTGTGGTGAGTTTTTGCTTAGGCTGGACAACACAAATTACAAGTGTGATTGGGATGAGGAGTTATAAATTACAGAATGGAATGTCAGTGTGGTGATCGCACTTGACGAAGTAGGAACATCTGAGGTCGAGTAAAACCTATGAGGTGGAAATTGATTTGGAGTGCGCTGTGATTGCGAAAAATCCAACATTCAAGTGTTTTTTTAATCAAATTGGCATAAAGTCTGAAATCAGATTGACAGTTACTTAGAAAATTATCAAAGTGGTGCAAGATCGTGGGGATCCATACATCAATTGGCATGGCCCCATTGGAAGGCTTATCAAATGGTATACCTAAAAAATGGTTTTCTCTGAGGTAGATAGACATGTGCCATTCTTTCGCCACAAACCCTATATCTTAGTGCTCTAGTAAATGGACTTAGTTTCCTAAGAGCATTGCTAAATGGGAGGCATCGATCAATATCATGTCGATAATCACTCTTTATGAGACATGAATCTCGCAGGAGAAGACTATTCCAGTTCCTCTAGTGATTTGAAGCTTTGATAGAACTGGAATGCAATCACTTGGATATATGAATATTAGAAGCAATTTAGGGAGTTTCAATTCCTAAATAAAATTCCGTGTTATTAATGATAAAACAAGTTATCAGGTATTAATAGGCTGAGTGTGGATGAATACTCATGGCATCGTGCCTTCCAAGTTTACCAGTGCACAAAAACCAATATTTATGGACCAGAAGTCATAATTAAGGCCACGACGAAGCCTATATTAGTGAAAGAAGAACATTTATTTGATGTACCATTTTATATAGAGCTTGATAAAGAAAGAAAGATATGCTTGATTAAAGGAGTGGATGAGACCCAAGGAGTTCAAGAAGGGTGACAGGTAAAGAAATCTATTCATGATAGGTTGGGTCCACAAGTGGTACCTCCTGAAAGAAAGGATAAAGGAAAAATAAAGTTGGAAGAAGCTTTAAGACCTAATCAGACTTGTAAAAAGGTTGTTTTGCCAAATGATAAAGTTATCTACCATGAGAGTGTCGACCTGGCGCTAAAATGCTTTGTAATTGATGATTACTATATTATTGATCATGTTAAAGAGCCAAAAGAAGATAAAGAATGCATTCAAGATGGACTTAGAGAGTAGGTCCAAAAACTTAAGGAGCTGAACTTAGGGGAAGAAGGTGTCGACGAGAGGCCCATCTTCATCTCTAAAAGTTTGAGTCCAATAAAATGAGAAAAGATCACCAACCCGCTTAAGGAATTCACAGACATGTTGGCATGGAAATATATAGAAATTTTAGGCACTGACCTAAAGTTAAGTTCTCATAAGTTGAACATTCTACCTAATGCTTTATTGGTGATATAGGCTACGTGACCTTACAAGGTTGAGCTAAATTTAAAGATTATAGTATAAGTCGAGAAGTTGCTCGCAGTTGGATTCATCAAACCCATCCAACACCCTATTTGGTTATCAAGCATTATGCTTGTTTCCAAGAAGGATAAGAAGGACATTTGAACCTGTGTGGACTTTAGAGGTTTAAAATGCACATGTCCTAAAGATGAATTTCCATTACCAAACATTGATAGCTTGGTGGATGTGACTGCCGAACATGCAATGCATAACTTTATGGATGAGTATGTTTGCTAAAATTAGATAAAAATGGATCCTGCAAACGTAGAGAAGACACATTTTCGAACTCCTCTAAGCAATTTCAATTAAACAATTATGTCGTTCGGCTATAAGAATGCTGAAACGTTATACTAGCGAACTATGATGGCAATATTTCATGATTTATTAGAATTCAATGCGGATGACTTGGTGGTGAAATAAAAATTGGAGAGCAAGCACATTTAAGATCTAAGAAGAGTTTTTCAACGTACTGGAAGTATAAAATGAGGCTAAACCCCTATAAATATGCCTTTTGGGTTATTTCTGGTAAATACTTTGGGTTTCTTGTCAACAGTGAAGGCGTGCAAATGGATGCTGAGAAGTAAAAGGATATTTTGATAATAATGCCACCGATAAGATAATGGCATCTCAAAAGTTTCTTAGGGAAAGTTTCTTATTTGAGAATATTTATACTAGCTTTAGCAAAGATCATCCATCCTTTCTCCCCGCTCATAAAAGATAAGGTGAAGTGGGTATGGGGGGATGAGTAGCGAAAATTATTAGAGAGAATTTAGGAGATTTTGAATTCTCCCTCAACTATGATTCCCCCATATAAGGGTAAGCCCTTACTCTTGTATATGACTTCCACCGAGCGGTCAATTAGAGCTTTGCTTACTTAAGAGAAATAAGGAAAAAATGACTTGTGTATTATTTGTAACGCGTGATATTTGGGACTGTGTCTAGACACACAAGTGTAGAAAGGCATTGTTTAGCCTTGGTCTTTGTGGATCAACAGTTAAGACACTACCTTTTCGCATTCACTATGCATATTATCACCAAGTGTGATCCTATCAAGTACCTTCTCGCGAGAACCATTTTAATTGGGTGAGTGAAGAAGTGGTTCTTTATACTCTTAGAATATGATCTGAAGTGTCTTGCTCCTAAGTCTATCAAAAGTAAAGCTTTAACGGATATCTTAGCCAATTTTCGAAGTCAGAATTTTGAACCTTCGAGTGAGGAGCTACTAGGATATAGCTTCTAAGGCTGCTTGATTGAGGAGATAGATAATTGGAGGATTACTTACATAGCTTACCTCAAAGATGGGGAGTTGCCCATTAAGCAGGTAGATGAGATCTATGTGAAAAAAGGGACGTTCAGTTGTACTTAGTTAATGGAGAATTGTACATGAAAGGGTACACTGAGAAAGCTTTGAAATGTGTTGCTAAAGAAGAAGTGGAAAAAGTGTTTAAAAAATCTCACGAGCCCTCTCATGTGGGCGGAGCAAAGTTATATGATCAGTTGATAACTCTGGGGGTATTATTAACACACAATGGAAGCATATTCAATTTACTTTGTGAAGAGATGGAAATTATGTCAAGTGCATGGGAACATGGTCTATGCCACATCAATAAGCTTATACAGTTTGGTTGATCCTTATCCATTCCATACATGGGCATTTGATCTGGTAGAAAATATTACCCCAGCCTCTCGTGGAAAAGCATTTATCCTAGTAGCGGCCATCCTCGATCCTCATGGAGGGAGAGACGTAGGAGGGGGTGTCATCTCCGTAGTGAGAGGATCTCGGTCCCACGCATCCCTCTCGGGAGCACTTTGGTCGACGTCGGCAATATGTGAGGTGATAAATGTAGAGAGATGGAGTCGCCAGTCTATTTTACTCAAAACAGACAAAAGAAAAGGGGGGGCCATCTCGAAGGATAGCATCCAAAGATACACTGATACATACAAAACCAAAATGATTCGAAAAGGGTTCGGAGACTAAGTTACGAAATGGGAAGGTGTTAGGCACCCATTCCGCTCTTGCGGTCTCTCATGGATTGTTGCTATCTTCCTTTATTTCCCCATGATATGTGTGCACGTGTATATGTAGTGGAAATAGGAATCATCGACTTGTATCATGGAAGAGATAAAGCGAGTCATCCATAAGAATGTTCCTAAAAATAATATTAAAAAATAGGATTTATGCGATTATCCTAGCGTTGATCATTATAATGGAACGATAACGCATACGGAATAATATGCCACTAAGAACAAATATATGTATATGTAAATATATAGATTTTAGGATAATTAAGTTAAAGAATAGAGAAAAATAGAAAATGGGAGAAAACTAGAACTTGAGTCTCGGGTTTTACCCCAAGACGCCTACATAGCCTATAGAGGCATCAAAGTTCACGTAGTTCATATGTAAAACGAGGGGTGGGATTTATCTCATAAATCCAACCGGGGACTTCTCTTATATGTGCGTGTGTGTTAAAAAGTGTTTTAATTGTGAGAAAAGTGTGAGAGAAGTGCGAGAATTCCCGTTTGGAATTTATGAGCAAACCCTATTTTTCTTATCTTTTGGGTTTTAATTATATGAAAATAAGGGATGTGCAATAATACGAAATAAAAAGTATATTAGGATATGTGAGATGGAGAGAATAAAAGTGCTAAGTAATAAAACAAGTTAATGCGAATTTAGGAGAATTTGAAGAGAGAGTTGAGAAAGTTGGACCTTCTTGAAGATATTGAATGTTGAATAGAAACCCTTACACTTGGATGATGATGAAGGGTAGTTAAATCACCAAGTTTGATGAAAAATATGATGAAAAGTGAGTGTTGGAAAGGGGTTCGGATGTGGAAATCACGCTGACTTCAAGAGGGGTTTCCTGAGTTTGCTGAGAGTGATGGATTTAAGATCTTGTGTCCCCATTACAATGAGGTTAGGCCTTCCTTTTTATAGGCCTAGGGTATTGTCGATCGACATAGTCCTGGTCCTGCCAATCGACAAGTGTTTTTAGGCACACTGACGATAGGCAGGGTTTGGAACTTGCCGTTTGGCAGTTTCTTTTAGGTTCCTTCAGAAAATCGATCGTAGAGCGCAAACTGTTGATTCGAATTGTGCACGGGGTGAACCGTTAGAAAGGTACTTCCAATACCTTCAAAAGTATTTCAGACTGCTCTTGGGTCCAGGAGTTGATTTTTAGTCAAATGTGGCTCAAAAGCGTTCATCGGTCCTTTGGACAGGGAATTGTCGGACGCAAATGGATCGTTCGTCCGCATGATAAGTCAGAATCGCGCACGGGGCAAACCGTTGGAAAGGTTAGGAGATGTACTTAGACATTCCAAAGAGTTTGACTTGGTTTGGGAAGCTAACTTTGGTCAATCAGAGCCTGGAAGCATTCGGTGAACTTTCAGAGTAAAACGGATCATTCGTTCACACCGTAAGTTAGAATTGGGCCTAGAGAGGACCGTTGGAAAGGGATTTTAGCGCCCTTTGAAGATTCATTCAGTATCTATTGAGCTGAAGAGTTGAATTTGGTCAAACGGGTCATGGGAGCATCCGATGGCCTCTTCATCAAGTTTCGAGGGAGAACGGGTCATTCGTCCGTGCCATAAGTCATAATCGTGCACGTGGTGGACCGTTGGATAGGGGTTTCAGTGCCCTTTGAAAATTCATTCAGTATCAATTGAGCTGAAGAGTTTAACTTTTGGTCAAATGCAGCTTGGGAGTGCCCAATGGCCTTTATGTCAGTACTCGAGGTATGACTTAGGTTTGTAGTGATGAAGGGAGGTGCTAGGGTCCTAAGGTGAGGTTTAGGGGGTACTAGAATGGGGTGTCTACAGAGACCCTCGTCGGGTGAGTTTGGAACAAATGATAGTCGTCGAATAGACACCGCATGATGTCTTTGAAAGAGTATGACCAATTCAGAGGGTCAAGGCCGATTCTGAAGACTTAAGGATGAGGATGATCGATTCTGCGGGTCGAGGTCGATTTTAAGGACCTAGGGGAATATCAGGGATGATCTAAAGGAAGTGATGATTAAAGATTTAGGTCAATTCTGAGGACTTAAAGCGATGCTGGGGGAGACCGATTCTGTGGGTCGAAGCCAATTCCGAGGGATTAAATTGTGATGACCAATTCTGCAGGTCAAAGCCAATTCTGAGGGCTTTAGTTGAGATGACCAATTATGCGGGTCGAAGCCAATTCTGAGGGATTAGGTTGAAATGACCAATTCTATGGGTCGAAGCCAATTCTGAGGGATTAGGTTGGGATGACCAATTCTGCAGGTCGAAGCCAATTCCGAGGGCTTAAATTGAGATGACCAATTCTGCAGGTCGAAGCCAATTCTGAGGGCTTAGGTTGAGATGACCAATTCAGCAGGTCGAAGCCAATTTTGGGGGTTAAATTGATATGACCAATTCAGCGGGTCGAAGCTAATTCTGAGGGCTTAAATTGAGATGACCAATTCAGCGGGTCGAAGCCAATTCTGGAGGCTTAAATTGAGATAAATAATTCTGCGGGTCGAAGCCAATTCTAAGGGCTTAAATTGAGATGACCAATTCAGTGGGTCGAAGCCAATTCTGAAGACTTAAATTGAAATGAACCATTCAGCGGATCGAAGCCAATTTTGAGGGCTTAGGTGTGATGTTCTCGGGGAACTCTGTCGGGGAAATTACCTTGTGATTTTGATTTGAGTTGGGGAGCTGATTGCTTGGGAAATCCTTGCATCTTTTGGAGACTTTACCGGGGGAACAACCAATTTGATGCTGTAGATTCCACTGGGGAAGTAATTAGATGGTACAGGGTTTGGACAAATTTCTTAGGGAAATTTGAGACCTTTGAGGAATAGGAGATAACCTGAAGTTTGGGATACTTTAGAGGTCATCTGGGGACCTTTCCGGGGAGAGATCCGCTTGGACTTTGAGAGTACCGCTGGGGAAATAGGGGTTTCGCTTGAGGGAGTGTGAAATTTTCTTGGTAAAACTGTTCTAAACCCTGCATGGGATTTTTAGGAATTTCTAAGGATTTTTCAGGGTTTTCTGGTATTTTTTGGGAGTTTCTGTACGAAAACTTAAGGGGGTGCCGGTCGACATGGTGTGGAGGGTGCCATTCGACAGTGGCACGAACTTTTGGACTGCCTCGAGAAGGTAAAAGGTCAGTGCCAATCGGTAGGTGGGGGTGCAATGCCAATCGACATGACCCTTGGCTTCCTATAAAAAGGGGGCGGGTTCCCCTCACTAAGATACTTTCTAATACAAATTAAAGGTCAAATCCTTCTATACTAAATTGGAATTCAATAATCTCTTTAATTTCAAATATGTCTCTTAAATATGAACCTAGAGCTTTAATTGTCAAAAACTCTTATTATAATTCGTGATTAAGACATAAAATTCCCAATTTTAATAGTCCAACAAAGGGCAAAACCTCTACATGCATACCCATCTCCAATTCATAAAGTTTCTTCACAATTCAATCTAATTAAAACTATGTTTTCATTGCACCAAGTTTATATCATCAATCTAAATTAATAGGAACAATATATGCTAAACGAGGAGCAAGATAAACACTGGCCTCGAAATGAAATTTTGATTCTTGGACTAAAATTGGTATGGGAACGATCCTCTTGACACGATCTTTGCGCCGGTGTAATTTTTAGTGTGAAAGCTTGAGTTCTTGGCTTAGGGCTCCAATGGAGTCTTCTTCTTCCTTGGTTCTCTCTCTCTTTTTCTTTCTTTCTCACGTAAGTTGAAACTGACAGACCACTAACCCTCAAAGCTTTTAATTAAATCCAATTTTCGTCGATTTAATTACCCAAAAATCCCAAAAGACCAAAATACCCCTCCAGGGTGTCATTTTGGGCTAAAATACCCCGAACTCCAAATAAAATACCCGAGTAGTGTTTTTTGACTATTTCGACCCTTTCGGACACTCTAGCGCACTTAAAATAGTCATTTGAGTTATAAAAATAGTTTACCTTTTAAACCCCCAAATACATACCGGTGACGCGACTCATACGCGCATCCCAAATAATTATACGAAGACTGCCGTGTATCTCATCCCGGCCATAATATTATTTCGATAACTACTAACTATCGTCACGCTAGTAATTATTACCATTAAATCGGATTAATTACAAATTAAATTTTCTCCAATTTTCTCCCTTTAAATTAATTAATCCCCATTTTCCATAATTTCATACTAAAATAAATATGCTTAAAAATACGGGGTATTATAATTTTCTCCCTTAAGGCATCCACTAGTTTAAGACATTGGTCGTCTTTAGCATTCTAAGATGAGTGAATTTTTATCAATTGCCTTATGGTAACATGGATAATTTAGTGAAGAGTGTCATCAAACCAATACATCTTAAAGTGGTAGCAGTCCTCTAAGTCTTTAATAGGAGCGAGAAAAGTATGAGTATTAGCATGAGTGACTTCGCTCAAAGGAGTGGCTGTGAATAGACAAAGATGGATGGTGATGGCCTTCAAGTTATTTATAGAGATGACCTCAATATTTTGAAGAGAGCGGCTTGTGAATGTCTCGCGGTGGTGCTCAAAGATTAAATCTAATATGACCCGATCTTCTTCACGAAATAGGTTCGCATAAGTCACATGCCATATATCTTTTATATAAATGTCTACAACATCCATCTCTACTAGGTCAAAACCTATATTCATTGAAATTTCATCATAACTAGCGACAGACTCCTCACTAGCCTGCTCGCCATTAACTATGTTAGAATGAGTGGCTTCAGAGTCTTTCTCATCCTTATCAGTAGCTTGTCCTCCCTCACTTCCTTCCTCTTAGAAGAAAAATACCCAAATGATAAATATACCAAGTAAAAAGTGAAATGATCAATAATTTGGAAAAAAATACTTACTCTCATGCGTATGGAATAAGCATGATACCCAAGAGCCTGCGCCGATCTCTCTCTTATAAGAATTTGAAGTACATGGTTAAAGAAATTTTAAAAAATACAAAGGAGGGATATGATCGAGAACTAAATAATCTCACCCACTAATCAAAAGAAACATCTATATTGGAAACAGGAAAATCATCATCTCCCTACTCGGTCTATGATCCATAAACAAAGGAACGCTCGCAGCTTCAATCGACAAACATGGAAATAGGTTGAGAAGAGCATTCAAATATTTTCACAATATAAGCAAATGAAAAAAAGGTAAAAAAGTTTAGTACCTGAGGCTACGCGGGCATAGGAGTTCTCGAAATGATCATCAGGAAACAAAGAAAGAGGACGAGAAAAGTGAACAAATATTTGCAAAGTATGAGCAAATAAAATATAAAAGGTGTAACAGTTAAGTACCCGAGTCTCCATAGGCATAGGAGCGCTCGTAATGTTCAATTGAAAATAAGGAAACATGATTGAGCAACCGAATAAGTATTTCCAAAGAATGAGAAAATAAATAAAAAGGTATTCCAATTTAATACATGAGGCTCCACAAGCATAAGAGAGCTCGTAGTACTCACCTGACAATAAAGATATCGGATTAGTGGCTGCTTGAGCATTTTCACGGTATAAGCAGACAAGTATGAAGGTACGACAGTGGAAATACTAGAGGCTCCACCAGCATAGGAGAACACAAATATATAATATGTGTAATCTAAAAAAATAAAGAAGTAGGCTAATCACATAGGTAAAAATTTATCAAGTACAAGTAAAGGTGTAAGAAAATAATAACAAGTACTTGTAATCCTTCAGAAAAAGGAGCGTTCAGACTCATTACAGCCTCAATCTAAAAATAAAAAAAATTTAGAGACTGAGCAATAATGCACAAGCTTGAAGACTGTGGGAAAATATAAAAATATGCATATCTGAGTCCTCATAAGGGAGAAGTTCTCAAGTCAATCATATAACTTGCATGTGACTCAATAAGTTGAGTGGAAGTAGGAGAAGGATCACTTGTGCTAACGTGACAACAAAAGAAGAGAAAAATGTGTCAAATAACACTTTAAGTAAATGATTCTTATGAAGACCATTTTGAATAATTATCCTATAATAGACTAAACATACCGAGTTACCTGCTCTAAAAGAGTAACAAATAACGTGGGTCCACTCAAAGCCACACTAAAAATAGGCTAAGTAGATGTAGCTTGGACCTGTGGTATATTATCCATGAATAGATATACTCAAGTCACAAAAATGTTACCACAAAATGGAAACTCAGTGATAGTTACCCCAATGGGCAAGAGAATGTCCCTAGAGGAAAGGGGTTGCTCGCCATATATCCCTACAAAGACGAAATGCTCAATAGCCATTTTATTTTAAAAAAATTGAAAGGAAATGCCAAACGAAAAATAAAGTACCCTAGCTAAACTAGTTACAACATTGATTGGGCTGGCTGGATGAACTTCTCACCTTTAAAAGAGGAATAGGGCCACAAGAATAAATACAAGGTGGAATAGACACCTTCTAACCAAGACAAATAAGTACAAGTTCTCAAAGAAATATCAATAACATAAAGTATGATATATATTTGTATAAATACCTGAGATGAAGTGCTTGTCACAGAACTGGTGGTACGAGCAGTCATTGAAGAACTCCCAGCAATCATGGGGAATATTATTTTAAGCTTCAAAAGGAAATCACGAAGTTAGTTGTGAGAAGTCATACTAATCCTCTTCTACAAAAAACTAATTCATAAGAAAAAAGTTTCAAGCATAGCTCTCGTGTTAAGCCCAAAGAGGAAACCAACATGGAGTTCCTATCCCTTTGAAAAGTGGGAAGAGGAGGATAAAGAGGTGAATGCGTAGATGATGATAATGTGATCACCCTTGAGGCCTCACTTTTCCCCACAGATGGAACCTTCTCAAAGAAGACAAAGATAATGTTAGATGTAAAATCAAGATTAATGAAACAAAAAATTAAATAAGCAGTGTGACAAAACCTATATACTCAGAATGAGGTATTTTCCCATAAGGCAATAGTCCAGTAGTGGGACTAGATGAATGGGGAAAAGAGATCATCGATCCGTTGTGATCATTCATGGAATTATCCAAATCCAGTACCACATTGCTTTAAGATGATGAAAAATATGAAGTAACAGTCGAGTGATCTCCACTAATAGTAAGCGACTCAATGTCATTTCAAGATGAATTATAATAGTAATCGGAATGTGTACTTCCATAGCGAATAAGTTCTTGTTCAAAAGAGCATGGTGTTGAGCGAGCACTCGCATATCCATTATTTTTATTTTTATAAAGTAAATAAGAAATAACAAAGGTATATTCCACCAATGGAAAAGTAAGTGGCATGAATGATTGAGGAAAAGTTGCTGCAATAGCTTCATATCCCTGCTCACAAACAGTTTGGAAAGTCTCCTTAATACCAAAACTGTCGGTATCAGTTCCTTGATCCGCTAAGAAAGCATCACTGATAGTTTTAGTTTCTCGATTTTTTTCCCGTACGGTCGAGTTTTAATTGGAGACATAGGCGAGGAAGACACACCAATTTTAGCTGGAATGAACTTGGAAATGTGTTCATAAGAATGATTCCTTTGCAGAGCAGCTTTGGTCTTTCCTTCCCCTTTTGAATTTATTTGTTGAGCTTCTAATCCAAGATCCTTTGAGTAGATAGTCTGCTCGTAAATAGGATTGACCAAGATTGGAGTAACCATAGTCTGGGGAGATCTTGCAACCTGGATATAATGCCAAGCCTCTTTGTGAGTACGCTTGGTAAAGTATTTATCAGAGTTGGAGATGATCTTAATGAATAATTCTTAAGGCACATCTTGGATAAAATATTTGATGAGCTGGATCTGGAGTTTCCAATGTTTGAACCATGCGGCTAATGGATGGTGGGTAGTCAGGATTAGATATATAAAATTCCTAAAATGGGCAATTCTGCGAACTCCATCCTTGGGAGTAAAATTTTAATGTGACTCCTAATATAACTAATAAGTAGAAAGGTTGGTAGGGAAGTCAGAAGAAAAACACCCTGATTATATCCATTCCTCCTTCTCACCCACTTGGAGTGATAAAATTCCACTCCCAGACATATCTTAGTCAAATATGGAAGTATGTAAGGCAAAATGATTGTCATGGCAAGAATATGTGGGTAGCCACACACTAACTCAACATTCGTAGGATGATTAAAAACTTGAGATGTTGCAAGAAAGAAACTCCAAGAAAGTATACCTCCCAATATCCAAGAGTAAGGGTGGAAAGATAATTCACCAGTGTTATCCAAAAATGGGCTAAGTGAGTGCTTAGGAGTCTTCTTATGCCACTTGGCAATCCTAGTGGTGAAACCTGGTATTGAGCGAAGCTCAGGGGACCAATTTGGAAACTGCTTAAATAAAAATCCTACTAAAATAAAAGTTTTGAAAAAATTTAAGACATCATAACATCCATGTGATGTCGCTATATCAACATGTATTTGGTCTAACCAAGTATACATGGACCCGAGGGTTAAAACGATGAGTGGCACACTTCTTCCACGAGAAAGTCTAACAGCAAGGAAGAATAGAAACTCATGAGGGGAGTCATTAGGTCTCCCTTTAAATAAAAACCATGATAAAAAGGTAATAAAAAGGCATCAAGATGACCTATGGCCTTCAATTTCGGGACAACTTGTCTTATTTGGACTTTAGTTTTAGCTTCATCCTTAGGCAGGGGCTCAAAGTCTCTAAACTAATACCTTTTCCATTTAGCAAAGGAATTATTGCTCATACCAGTACGAGTGACCCCACAGTGATTGCACGATCTCAGTTCCTTGTGAAACTCCTCGCATAATTCCTTTTCCTCATCATCCTCATAACCTTTGGTGAATACATGATCTCCCAAGATAGGCAATCCTGTGAGTTCACAAATATCCTCTAGGGTGATGGAGATCTCCTCTAGCCAGTGACAAAAGTATAGGTGTCAATACTCTGTCAATACACCAAGATATTGAGATAACTCAGGCTCTTATAGATTTTTTAACTCTTCAAGCTATCGAGGGTCCTCACCAGACTAAATCCTTGATTATTGGGAGATATCTTCCCAGAGATAATACATATTCAACCCATAGTCCCCACTCCTTGGGGGCTTCACCATAAACATTGACATTGATGTGAAAGAAGAGGGAATCATCCCTATACACTAAGTTCCTTAGTATACTATCTATAAAAACAACAAGTGCATCACTAGACTCTAGAAATAAAAAATGTGGTTGCTTGGCCACCATAACAACAAACCTTGCCTCAAACCCCTCGAATGCAACCATAAAGTTATCGTCGTCTCCAAATAATAGAGCACACATGTAGGCCGTGAATTTCCTTTTAGAGTGTGCCTCTAAATATCTCTTATGGGATTTGGTAATAGATGATGAAACACCAACCCCTCCTTAAAGAAAACCAACCTCGGTGGTGGAGGAGAGCATCAACTAACACCATAAAGATGGTGGAAACCGCTGTAATAGTTGAAGTGGTCACAATAATTTGAATGCGTAAGGAACCAATTACCAACTCAGTGGTGCTGGGAGAGATAGTAGATGGAATGTTTAAAGAGGAATTAACCATTGGAATCAGTTTATCAATGAAGAAAAAGAGCAAAAATATTTTACGATAATGGCGAAAATGATTCATTCTCTTAAAACTCTTGAAAGTGATGGTAAAGATTTTAAAAATAAAAAAGAGGGGTATTTATATTTTGGGAAACTAAAAAGGGTACTAATGATTACCCAAATCGCGAACAACCTCCCTCAATGAGATGCGTGGCCCCTCGGGGTACTAAGAAACATGCCTTGCATAGTGAGGCATGTCAGAGCATTAAATGCATAAAAATCATGTAATGATAACAAGTATCCTTCTAAAATCCCACAATGACCTTTTGAAGCCCTTATACATTTGACTCACTTGAGTCTATAATGTATAAATGCTCATCTAGTTTGGAAATTGTGACAAAATTGTGTCTTCCTAGAAACCAAAGATCCTCAGAAGTTGGATTGCCTATTCATCTCTCTTTCTTGCTTTGATCAAGAACCTATTGCCAACACTCACACACCGTAGAATTTATTTTTTGCATATCATATTGCATAATTATGTGTGTACATGTGTTGTGTGTGCTTAAATCCCTAAGTTTGATTTTTAATAATTTTTTGGGATTTTTTAAACAATTTTTAAATCATGTTTTTAATAATTAAAACTTGTTTTAAAAGTTTTGGGGTCAATCTCCAAATATGACTTGTTGTATTTTATGGCCTAATGTTACCTTGGGTAGAGTCCAAAAGCGGCAGAGACTTCAGGCTGTGCTTTGTAATTAGTTTTGACGCGCGTTTAACATCCCATAACTGGCCAAGACCTATTGCCCCCTGATTGGATAGATTTGTGTTTTTTTACAGAGACAATAGTCGCGTGTGTTATCAGCCCTTGGATCATTTCTTATCAATGGTCTGCATGTTGCCTTGATGAATCCCCGTGTAACTTTTTAAGCCAATCAGCACTCGTTTAAGCACCGCCTTGTGTGAGCCCTTAGATTCAAGTCAATCTAAATTGACTCGATCTCAGCCCTTGGTTTTGATCAGATATCTCGAACCTTCTCCTCTCGCTATAAAAATGCCTCTATTCTCAGCCTTCGAAGACTTTTTGCCATTTCATTTCCTCAAAGTATTGAGAGAAGAGAGAGAAGAGAGTAGAGAGAGAAGAGAGAAAACCAGAGAGAGGAAAAAGTTAGAAACCCTAACTTCGTCCAAATCCTCTTCAAACCTAACCCAAACACGTCTTCAAAACACCATAGCCAAAAACACCAACCTGAGTGTTCTTGAGTGTTTGAGAGTTTGAGTTGAGTTATTTTGGTTGCTGTAACCTTGTGTTCGTGAGATCTTGTTTCCAACTTAGACTTCTACTTAGATCTAGTTTCTGTTTCCATAGAAATCTCAGATCTGAGTTATTCATGTTACATTACACTTAGTTCCATTTTATTTCTCATCTTGAGAAATATATTGTTGATTATTTTTGTCTAAAACGTTTTCTTACTTTGAAATCAATAATAAATGCTTTCTGTTTCTTGTTCTTGTAAACTAAACCTTTGACCTAGTTTGGAATCTCACTTGGAGGTTTTCAATATCAAAAAGTTTTTGCTTTAAATTCTGAGATTGATTAAGACCTTGTCTGTCTTTCTAGCAAGGTATCCGTGGATTCTGGGATAGTTTGAAAGGTCAAAAAGGTTCAAAGTTTTCTAAGAAGAAAGAAAAAGAAAAGATCACTGCATATAGTGTAACTGTAATTTGTTAGGACTGTTTGTAATTAATAAGTGTGTGTGTGTGCATGCATGTGTTAGAAAGCACCTTCACAAACACTTACACCCTACAACACGAAAAGTGTTGGTGATAAGATCTTGAGAACATAAGTCGACGTAAAGTGTTGGAACAAATTTGAAGTTGACAAACTGGGAGAACTACATCTATAATCAGAACTGCAGAGAAGTTTAAGGACACCAGAGGGTACATTCCTAAACTTATATAGGTCTGAGTTGTTTGCATGTTAGTTATATAGTTTGTAACTCATATATTTGTTTTAGTGGATTTTTCATTTTACTCCGTAGAGGGAGTCGTGGATGTTTCCTCAATTGGTGAGGTTTTACCACGTAAAAAATTGTGAACAGAAGTCTTCTACATTTTCTTATCTCATTCTTGGTTGTGCTGTGTTTAAAACTTGTTTAAATTATCTTTTAAACTTGTTGCCTAAATCTTGAATAAGATCTCGTACATTCTGTTTTATTAAACACATCTTGTGATTAATCCTTTTTGATTTAAGAAAAGAGTTTCTTCAAAAAACAACTCGGAGTTACTTAAATAGTTTATTTTTAATAAACGGCTTTAGTAACGCATTTTTCAATTGGTATCAGAGCTTTTGTAAACTGCTTTTAAAGATATCCTGTGTTTCTGAAATTGTTTTCTGAAAATCAAATATGGACGAGAAAAATGAAAGATTTGGTAACTTTGACCAGACCTCCAATCTTTGATGGAACCAATTTTGCTTACTGGAACGTAAGGATGATTGCTTTCATTCAAGGAACTTTGGGAGATGATGTCTGGGACATTGTTGAAAATGGTTATACTTTTCCTACTAAACCAGCCAACGAAGGAAGTAATGAGAGGGTTAAGAAAGCTCTAAGTGAGTTCACTCAAGAAGAGAAACAAGTTTCTCGAAATAATAATAAAGGAAAGAATTCTAACATGAGTTCAAAAGAATCTCATCCTGTACCAATTCTAAGGAAGCTTGGGACACCTTAGTCACTGCACATGAAGGATACACTAGAGTTAAGGCTGCTAAAACCCAAATGCTTATCTAGCAGTATAACTCCTTAATTATATCTGAGACTGAATCATTTGATGACTTCTATCTGAACCTAACTGATATTGTGACCAAACTGCATGATAATGGGATAACCTATGATAGACAAGAAATTGTATCTAAAATTCTGAGATCATTGCCACAAAAGTTTGATAACAAAAGATATGCTATTGAGGAAATGTGTGATATATATCTCACTCCTGAATTACACAGTAGTAAATTAAGAACTGTGGAAATGGAACTGGAATTTAAGAAACAATTAACCCAATACCATAGGAAACAGACTAGTTCCAATCTAAGCTTCTCTTCTAAATTGATTAAGCTTGAGTTTAATACTACCAATGATGAATCTGATGAGGACTGCGATATAGGGAGTCTGGACAATCATATTGCCTTAATGACAAAACAGTTCAAGAAAATCATTAAGTTTAGAAACAAAGTGGCAAATAAATAAGGCAAGTCAAATTATCCAACTCCTTTTAGTCACAGACCTCATGAGAAAAACAATGACAAAAATCATAAGGACTCTCACGCTAGACCTAATAGAGACCTTAAGAAGACTGAATGCTATAGATGTAGTAAACTGGGTCACATTGCACAAGACTGTAGAGTTAATTTGAACACTCAAAACAAACACACTAGAGCTAACATCTGTAAAACATGGGATGATTCAAGTGACTCTGAAAATGAGGAACCTGAGTCATCAGATGCTTTTGATCCTTGCATGTCTTTCTTTGCTAAGATTATTTATAATGATGACATGCCTATGTTTGTTAATGAGGATGAACCAAATAATTCTATGGCTGATAATTCGAATGTGGGTATTACTGGTTTAGATGCTTTGATTACTGAGAATGTTGCATGTTCTACCTCGGGGTGTGTGAGTCAAAGGGATGGCGATAATGACAATGTCAATGGGTGTGTGAGTTTAACAAATGAATCGTTAGGGGTCACTCCACACATCACACTTAGTGACTCGGACAATGAAGACCTCCCAGACATTCACACACTTTACACTAAGACTCTCAAGAAAAGCGCTAGACTAGAGAAGACTGTTAAAGATCTTACCAAGAAATTGGAAGATTTAAGCCTGATGGTTAAACTGAATGCTGAAGAGTACACTACCCAATGTTTAACTCATGAAAGTGAAATTAAAGTTTTTGATGAAAAACTGAAAAATTTGACTGAAACAAATGAAATTCTGGAGAAAAAATACAAAGGGACATTGTTAGAATTGGAACAAACCAAAGAAAAGACAACAACTGTTTTCAAAAAATTTACAAAATTTGAAAATAATTCTAACTGTTTTGATGAATTTGTTGCTGAATCTAAAACCAATTCTGATGATCTAACCGGTATAGGTTTTTGTCCCGATTTGAAAACACAAACAAAATCTTTTGAAACTATCAAGTTTGTGTCAGGAGGCAAAAGACCTATTGAAACATGCCCAGACTTTCATTCTCTAAAAACTAAGTTTGATTAAAAAAATCAAAGTTTTAACATTGGGGAATCTAGTCACTCTAGACATGAAAGTTCACCTAAGGCTAAATACGTCTGCCCTTCTATTAGAAAGAGTGAGTATGCATTCAAGACTGTCACACCTAGGAATAGAATTCAGCCTCAAAACTCTATAAAACCTTTGCTTAGAGACTTTCCTAAGGAGACCCCCATCTTGAGCAATCTTTATTGCTCCTACTGTGACATATATGGTCACTCTTTCGATGGTTGCTATGCTAGGAGACTTGTTAAACCTATCTACAATCCTCGTACTTACCAAAACTTTAACTATTCTAGGAGGAGTCGAAACAATTATATACTTCCTAGACAGCCAGATAAAAACTCTAACTATAGAAAGAGAAAGACCAAACCTAAAAGAACATTTCCTAGAAGGAATCCCAAACATTTTCCTAAACCAAATGCTCAAGTCTTTCACAAAATTCAAAATCATGTGCAAAACATTTTTCAGCAAAAATCTAATGCTCGCAAATTCTATGAGTTGAGAGCTAATAAGCGCAAGATGAAAACTAGAGCAATTTGGATTAGAAAAGATGATCTATTACCTCAGATGAAGTGTAATATTGTGGTTACTACTTTAAAAGACGAACACACATCATCTGGTTGGTATTTAGACTCTGGATGTTCTAAGCACATGACTGGAGATGAATCTAAACTTTTAAACAAAACCAGATTTGCTGGTGGTAAAGTTATTTTTGGTGATGGAGTTTCATCTCAAATCATAGGCAAAGGAACTCTCCAAGAAGATGGGCTTCCTATTCTTAAAGATGTTCTTCTAGTTAAAGGTCTAAAGGCCAACTTACTTAGCATTTCGCAATTTTGTGACTCAGACCATACTGTTACCTTTTCAAAGAACAATTGCAAGATTTTAAATGAAAAAGGTGAATGCATAATTACTGGATTCAGAACTCCTGACAACTGTTACACTGTCAAGAGCAATTCTGAAACTTTTAATTTTTCCAGAATGGATGACAACGAGATATGGCATAACAGAATGGGTCACATAAATTACGATAATCTTAGTAAATTGTCTACTCTAGACATAGTAAGAGGAATTCCAAAAATTAAACCCATTCATAATATTGTTTGTGGTTCCTGTCAAGAAAGTAAAATTGTTAAGGCCCCTCATAAGAAAGTCAAAGATATTCTCACCTCTAATCCCTTAGAACTCATCCATATGGACCTAATGGGTCCTTCCCAAACTGTTAGCCTTTGTGGACACAGTTATATCCTAGTTATGGTTGATGACTTCACCAGATTTACTTGGGTAGCCTTTTTAAAACAAAAGTCTGACACTTTTCAAACCTTCCTAAAAATTCTTCTTAGGATTGAAAATGAAAAGGACATTCAAGTAAATCGAATCCGTAGTGATAGAGGTGGTGAAGTCAAAGACACTGGTATTGTAGAATACTGTGACTATAATGGTTACAAACACGAGTTTAGTGCTCCCAAGACTCCTCAACAAAATGGTATCGCCGAGAGAAAGAATCGTACCTTGCAAGAGATGGCACATGTCATGTTACATGCCAAGAACTTACCTAAATATTTTTGGGTAGAATTTATTCGTACTGCATGTCACATCATTAATAGGGTCTATCTTAGAAAGAATTCCAAACAAACCCCTTATGAACTTTGGTACAATAAGAAGCCTAATCTCAAATACCTTAGAACCTTTGGCGGTACTTGTTATGTATGCAAAGATAGGGAACATTTATCTAAATTTGAGAGCTGGGGAGATAAAGCCATATTTCTAGGATACTCGCCTAACAGTAGAGCTTATAGAGTGTATAATCTTCGCACTAAAACCATGATGGAATCCATAAATGTAATTGTTAGTGACACTACTGTAGAAAGCAAGACTAGTGAATTACCTATCGAAGAAGAGTCTTCAAATATTTTAGAAAATGACCCTTCTGAAATAGATAATTCATTACCTATTGAGACACCTGAAGTACCTAACTGGGTTTCTAAAGATCATCCCATAAACAACATTGTTGGCAACCCTAGTGAGCTAGTGCATACAAGATCCCAACTTAGAAATTATGCACATTATGCATGTTTTGTTTCCCTTGTGGAACCAAAGAATGTAAATGAGGCATTGAATGACTCTCACTGGAATTCTGCTATGCAGGATGAACTTTTACAATTTGTCATTCATGATGTATGGTATCTTGTTCCATGTCCTGATCACAAAAAGGTTGTTGGTACTCGTTGGATTTTCAAAAATAAAACTGATGAAAATGGGATAATAATTAGAAATAAAGCTAGATTAGTTGCTCAAGGATACTCCCAAATAGAATGAATTGATTTTAACGAGACCTTTGCCCCTGTTACTCGTTTAGAATCAGTCCGTCTGCTTTTCGCTATAGCTTGTCACATGCGTTTTACATTATATCAAATGGATGTCAAATCTGCATTCCTTAATGGTATACTAGCTGAGGAAACCTATGCAAAACAACCTAAAGGGTTCATTGACCCTAAGCATCCAAATCATGTATTTTGTCTAAAAAAGGCTTTGTATGGCCTTAAACAGGTTCCTAGAGCTTGGTATGAGCGTCTTTCTAGTTTTCTTTTGGATAAAGGTTTCAAAAGAGGTGGAAATGACCAAACTCTATTTGTCAAACATTTTGACAAACACATTACTATTGCACAAGTATATGTAAACGATATTATATTTGGATCAACTTCTTCCTCAGAAGTAAAATCCTTTTCTGAAATTATGAGTAAGGAATTTCAGATGTCCCTTATGGGGGAGTTGCAGTTCTTCCTAGGTCTCCAAGTCAAACAAAATCCAGAAGGATTATTTATTTCGCAATCTAAGTATTCTTTAGAGATGGTTAAGAAATTCGGCCTTGAGAGTGCTAAAAATGCCAAAACGCCCATGAGTACTACGCTAAAACTTTTTAAAGATGAAAATGGACCATCTCTAGATCCTACTCTATATCGTAGTATGATAGGAACTTTACTATACCTTACTGCCTCGCATCCTGATATTATGTATGCTGTTTGTGTATGTGCTCGATATCAAAGTAACCCTAAAGAGAGCCACTTGAATGCTGTTAAACGTATCATTAAATATGTAAATGGCACTCTAAATCTAGGTCTTTGGTACACTAATGACACACCAAGAACTATAATTGGGTACACTGATGCTGACTGGGCTGGGTGTACTGATGATAGTAAAAGCACTTCAGGAGCATGTTATTATATAGGTAATAACTTGGTAGGATGGAGTAGTAAAAAACAAAACTGCACATCACTCTCAACAGCTGAATCTGAATACATAGCCGCTGGCAGTTTTTGTGCTCAATTAATGTGGCTTAAACAAATGCTAAGTGATTATGGTATTAAAGAAAACCAATTACATCTCTATTGTGATAATCAAAGTGCGATTAATATTTCTAAAAATCCTGTTCAACACTCGCGAACAAAGCATATTAAAATAAGTCATCATTTTATACGTGAATTAGTTGAATCTAAGGAATTAGAAATCAATTATCTTCCTACTGATCTACAACTCGCAGATATGTTTACCAAACCTCTAGATTATAATAGATTCATTTCATTACGTAAATCTATTGGTATGGTTTATGCTGACTAATCTATTTGCTGTTTCTCCAAGTTTTTCCCTTTGTCCATTTGAGACAAAATGGGGGAGAAATTTGAGTCTATTCAACTCTTACATATTCTAAGCAGCTTGATCTTAGTGATTTATTGCAGGTTCTTTTTGTACAGTTACTCTCAACAGTTGTAATAGGGTATTCAAATGTACTTAGTTGAGTTATGTACTTTTTGATTTCTAGGTATTGGGTAGATAGAATTTTGATAGGAATAAGTTTTTCTTATTTTTTTGTTGCCCTACGAGTCCTAGTTGACTCAAAGGAGATTTTGTCTCATATTTCCAAAGGGGGAGATTGAAGCCCTTATACATTTGACTCACTTGAGTCTATATTGTATAAATACTCATCTAGTTTGGAAATTGTGACAAAATTGTGTCTTCCTAGAAACCAAAGAGCCTCAGAAGTTGGATTGCCTATTCATCTCTCTTTCTTTCTTTGATCAAGAACCTATTGCCAACACTCACACACAGTAGAATTCATTTTTTGCATATCATATTGCATAATTATGTGTGTACATGTGTTGTGGGTGTTTAAATCCCTAAGTTTGATTTTTAATAATTTTTTGGGATTTTTTAAACAATTTTTAAATCATGTTTTTAATAATTAAAACTTGTTTGAAAAGTTTTGGGGTCAATCTCCAAATATGACTTGTTGTATTTTATGGCCTAATGTTACCTTGGGTAGAATCCAAAAGCGGCAGAGACTTCAGGGTGTGCTTTGTAATTAGTTTTGACGCGCGTTTAACATCCCATAACTGGCCAACACCTGTTGCCCCCTGATTGGATAGATTTGTGTTTCTTACAGAGACAATAGTCGCGTGTGTTATCAGTCCTTGGATCATTTCTTATCAATGGTCTGCATGTTGCCTTGATGAATCCCCGTGTAAATTTTTAAGCCAATCAGCGCTCGTTTAAGCACCGCCTTATGTGAGCCCTTAGATTCAAGTCAATCTAAATTGACTCGATCTCAGCCCTTGGTTTTGATCAGATATCTCGAACCTTCTCCTCTCGCTATAAAAAGGCCTCTATTCTCAGCATTCGAAGAATTTTTGCCATTTCATTTCCTCAAAGTATTGAGAGAAGAGAGTAGAGAGAGAAGAGAGAAAACCAGAGAGAGGAAAAAGTTAGAAACCCTAACTTCGTCCAAATCCTCTTCAAACCTAACCCAAACACGTCTTCAAAACACCATAGCTAAAAACACCAACCTGAGTGTTCTTGAGTGTTTGAGAGTTTGAGTTGAGTTATTTTGGTTGCTGTAACCTTGTGTTCGTGAGATCTTGTTTCCAACTTAGACTTCTACTTAGATCTAGTTTCTGTTTCCATAGAAATCTCAGATCTGAGTTATTCATGTTACATTACACTTAGTTTCATTTTATTTCTCATCTTGAGAAATATATTGTTGATTATTTTTGTCTAAAACGTTTTCTTACATTGAAATAAACAATAAATGCTTTCTGTTTCTTGTTCTTGTAAACTAAACCTTTGACCTAGTTTGGAATCTCACTTGGAGGTTTTCAATCTCAAAAAGTTTTTATTTTAAATTCTGAGATTGATTAAGACCTTGTCTGTCTTTCTAGCAAGGTATCCGTGGATTCTGGGATAGTTTGAAAGGTCAAAAAGGTTCAAAGTTTTCAAAGAAGAAAGAAAAAGAAAAGATCACTGCATATAGTGTAACTGTAATTTGTTAGGACTGTTTGTAATTAATAAGTGTGTGTGTGTGCATGCATGTGTTAGAAAGCTCCTTCACAAACACTTACACCCTACAACACAAAAAGTGTTAGTGATAAGATCTTGAGAACATAAGTCGACGTAAAGTGTTGGAACAAATCAGAAGTTGACAAACTGGGAGAACTACATCTACAATCAGAACTGCAGAGAAGTTTAAGGACACCAGAGGGTACATTCCTAAACTTATATAGGTCTGAGTTGTTTGCATGTTAGTTATATAGTTTGTAACTCATATATTAGTTTTAGTGGATTTTTCATTTTACTCCGTAGAGGGAGTCTTGGATGTTTCCTCAATTGGTGAGGTTTTACCACGTAAAAAATTGTGAACAGAAGTCTTCTACATTTTCTTATCTCATTCTTGGTTGTGCTGTGTTTAAAACTTGTTTAAATTATCTTTTAAACTTGTTGCCTAAATCTTGAATAAGATCTCGTACATACTGTTTTATTAAACACATCTTGTGATTAATCCTTTTTGATTTAAGAAAAGAGTTTCTTCAAAAAACAACTCGGAGTTACTTAAATAGTTTATTTTTAATAAACGGCTTTAGTAACGCATTTTTTACCTTTTTGTGCACAACCCTCTCTGTTCAAATGAATGAGAGATTTTTGCACGAGGGGGCTAGTGTGGAGGTAAAGGGGATGCTCGGTAAATCTCCAAGACACGAGGAGATTAAGCAAAAGAAATATAAGCACGAAAAATCCTCAGAACTTAAGAAGTTACACGAGAAAAACCAATAAGGGGGTTGCGCAAGCAACCCCAAGTAAGATCTCTAAATAAAAGCAAGTACACAAGAAGTCCTTCACTGCCTAGTGAAGTAAAATTTTGAGAAATCACTAAGTAACACAAAAATAAGTGGGTGAGAGCTTCCTTAACTAACACTCAATTTTATTGTTTTACACATGTTTACTTAGCAAGAATACTTGTTTGAGCAAGCAGGGCTTGAACAGATGGCTAGTTAGGACTTCTTGAGAGTTTTGGTTTAGAGGCTGGGACGTATGTCTTATGAAGAAAGTTAAGTCTTCGTCACTTAAATATATTACGAAAGAGAGAATATTAAGGCGAGGGGCTCATAGGCCACTCGTACTCACACATTACACACACTTTATAATACAAAACGACGAGTAGTCACTTGCTTCTCACCAGAAATTTTTAATAATACAAATAACGAGTGACCTTTAAGGCCCCTCGTAAGTTTTCAAAATTAGTCAACAATAAATTTCAACAAAAATATAAAATAACAATTTTTGGCACCATGGCTCACAAGATCACATTTTTGTCCACTACTATGCTAGGTGTCACACAACAACAGACAGATTAAGGGTGACAGTAATAAGGATTCTTTTTTAGATATTTGTCACATGGGAATATTCCCAGTCGCCTCAGGTGCCACGTGTGACCTAAACTGTTTTACTATAAATAGAACACTAAGTTCTCATTTATGACCATCAACATTCTAGCACTGTAATGATTCACATATTCTATAACTATAATATTATCTTCCTACTCTCTCTCAGAAGTTAACGTTCTTACCTCTCCACTCTCAGAGAATCGCAGCTCTCAAGGGCCCATTCCTTTACCTTATTACCAAAAGTTGTATTCAATTATTAGTTGTTCATTTATTATAATAAAAACATCATTATTATAATGGAAAAGTTAGTTTTTGTCTCTAATCTTGTTTTTGAAATATTGTTACCTTATAAGGAGTTTTCATTGAAGTGGGTCATGCCACAGCCATTTATAGATTTTCATATACCCTAGTACTATTACCCTCATACGGATCTCGTTGACAAACAAGTATGCGGAGGAAATACCTAGTCACATTCATGAGAACATACCTTTTTATGACTTTCACGATACGTCACCCATAATAAATCCTATCAATCTATTATTCTTAGAGATATCAAACTGTCTCCACTAAACCTTATAAGACCTAACCCGATATGCCATTAATGACATATCATTCATAAAAAATAATATATATTTCCCTATTCATCAAGGACAACAAGGTGAAATATGTCGCCCATGATGTATCAGTCATTTCAGGTACCAATATCTCAAAGCTCACACTTTTTACATGAGCACATTAGTAAATGTAAAACTCAAACCATGTAGTCTTCAATGTTTTTGACAAATGGGTACGAGGGCATAACATTGAGTTCTCGTTCATGAGCCCAAGCCATCACACTAACAAATGCACCTTCAAGGAACACAAAGAGGCAACTAGATGTCCACACACACACACACACACACTCAAGGTTAACATCTTGCAAGATGACTCTAGTTTTTCCCCTCCGATGTCCTATCACCTCGTCTTCTTAAGGCCATTATTTCTTTGGGACCTAATAAAACATCTACACATCTTTGAGGGTCTAAATTTTAAGGTTTGTTAAAAAGTTTCCATCGTACATATAAGTAGTAATTTATTAGTATAAAAAGAAATTAAAACCACATAAATAATGAGTGGGGGTGCTAAAAACTTACCCACTCATAACCCAACCCCAAAATCACATCCAGAATCTCTAAAATTACAACCAACAAAGCCTTAGGATAAAATCTCAAGGGAACACCCTACCTCTTTTGTTTGTTTTTATATAATATACTAGCAAGTCTAATCAAAATGGCGTGATTTTCTTTGTTTATCAACACACCCAATCAAGCTAGAAACTATAAATAAGTATCTTGGGAATGACCTGGATGTATTCATGGAACACCTCTCTCCTAAAGTGTGATGATGTCATGCCTTTAATACCACCGCGGGGACTCTCATATGGGATAACATAATCTTTTTTTCTCTACATTGGGCTGAACGATATTTACTTGCTTTATTCTGTCTTTTTGTTTCCATACTTATTTATAAATTCTCACATATATTATAAGGACTAGGTAGAAACCTTTGTTTTAAGTACCCAAAGAACTTATATGCTTTTTGAGGCCCCTTATTTATTACATTTATAACTGCAAAACTTTCAACCCAAAGGTGTCTGCAAAATATTTCACATATACTTGAAAGTATGTAAATAAAAAACTACATATTTGCTTCATGATTTTCATATTATTTAAACCGCGAACCCTTGAGGCCAAAAGAGGTCAGTCAAAAGTTTAGTCGATGATTAACACTATTACTCTTTTCATCCACCCGTCTGGTATGTCAAGTGGTTTCTATCTTAATTCTAAAGTCTTAGTGATGGGGAAAGGTTTAAATTTGTTTAGTATCATGGAATATCGAATAGTCTTTTACGAATATTAAGTACAATGGCAAAATTATGTCACATGTACCTTAAAGACCATTCCTTCTGAGTGCACCCAATATATCGTGATCCATGAAAATGAAAGGGGAATTTGTCTTAACCAAGTTGCCTCACCTTACTTCATATAAAGAAAACTCTTAGGAAACACATATTGCATAGCATAGTCGACTCCTCCTGAGTCTTATAATATAACATATTTACTTAAAATTTCAAATGACCGGAGGCGATTTTAAGCTCGTTCAGATTCTAGACTCATCGCCACTCAACTTTTTATGAGAGTCTAAACAATATTGTTTAGTAAAACTCCATTAAAAAGGCATTCCATACATTGGGTTCCCTAGATAATTTTATTTTGAAAAGCCAGGATTTATCTCAACCTTACTCAACTCCTTGTATGATAACAAAAACCCATCCATTTCCAACCGAATCAAACAGTAACTCTGTCCAGTTGTCATAATAAAAGATACCACTATATAGATAAGAATAAAAAATATTTTATATTACACTTTAAGGACAAAAATCCCTTTCTCTCAAAGAAAATTGAAACAAATCATCATATCAAAGAAAGATAAAGAAATAAATATTTATCTTTTTCCTCCACCATGATTCATGTTATTCTATTTGAATACTTTAAAAGGAGTTCATAATTGCGTCCTTATTTCCCATGGTCTGTGAACTTCGATGCCCTACCTTAGGACACACACGCACATATTACATCAATATGTCCAAACAATGCAAAATATCGACTTAAAAATGATCAATCCACCCTAAATTTATCTAAGGCTACACTTTTTTTAACTCAGGCCCAACTTTTAATTAAGCATCAATGTTACATAGAATTAACTACTCCATCTCTCCCTAGATCCTGCTATCCATAAGAGACTGCATCTTTAAGTCTTAAGAAACCAAAGCGAATCACTTGTACATATTCGTAACTCAACTAAAGGGAGTCCAATATTAACATCCATATTAAGGTCTTACCCAAATCTCATCACCATCACAAGACTGATTAAAACTAACCCATTCTCATCGCTTGTTAACACCGTCCAACCAGGGGCTTGCAAACCCACCTTCATCTTGGGGATAATTGTCTCATCCCCACATGATAAAATGATCCCCCAATTTAATTCTAATATTTCATTTCATTAGCTAGATCTAGGACATACGATTGCCTGCCTTCATTATTTGAGGTTTACTTTAAGTTTATTCTCAATATGTGGCTTACCTTAAGCCTTTATTAAGGGGGCTTTCGTTAAACCCTAACCCATTATTATACTTGGGACTTAATCTAAAATCTCATACCTAATAAGGGGATTGATGAAATCCCCTACCCATATAAAAGATTGTTCTTAACACTCTTGCATTTTTCAAGGATGGACTCTAATCTCGTACCCATTTTTTGACATGTATCTAAACTTGTATTCAGCTTCGAGACTTTCCCAATGCCATATCTAATCAGTTTCTTATGAGTCCACCCTCTTTCAATCGGGGCCTGATATATGCCACATCGAATTAGTCATTGTGTTAATCCCCCACTCAGCATATAATGTGTGTTTTATGCCCATATAGATCATGACAGTGTTCTAAGAATGCTTTAATCATTAGGGTTTACCTTAACCAATTAACAAGGCTTGCTAAAATTCTGAATCTAGTTAGGGTATTATAAGACCACCTTTAATTTAGTATTGATCTAGTATAAAAATGATTCCTTCTTTTAGCTTCTATTAGTCTTCCATTAAGGCTCAAAACCTTGTGCACTATAATCCGTTAATAATTTTGCATGTTCAAAATTGTCATACGCTAGTTTCTTAATATTTTCTAGGAATTTAACATTTTATCTTGGACTGAAATTCAATATGCCATTAAGGAGGATAAATCTCCACTTCTTATGTATTCTTTTGTTATTGTAATAAAATAAACATGGTTATGCTTCATTGAACTCACTAAAACCTTCCATGCTTTTGGTTTTAAGCATATGAAGTTTTATCATTTTGTGATATTTTTTGAGTTATTACACTCCTTAACCTATCGCATGTTGGCTTCATCGTCATAATATATTTTGGGGATTTTATAAATAAAAATTTATCCATTTAAAATTATTATTTAAAGGTTCATTGAGTGCTTATTAACAGTTATGACAAAAATAAGATGTGCATGTACATGTATGCAGATTCCATTAGTTGGGTTTTAATTAAAATATTTATTTTTCTAGAAGTTTTCTAATTTCACAAAATTCCCAATTTAAAGAATATCATTGATAAATGATGATACCCTATTTCACACTTGGTACTCAAAAGATACTTGAACTCCCCAACTGCTTTCAAAATAGGGCAGAGGTCCTGAAGCTAGCCACAGACCTCAGACGAATAATTACTTTTCATATAAATTCCCTGCTACTCTCAATGGTGATCTATAGTACTGTATTAGACCTCAATCGGGAATTCTTGAACCTAGGAAGGTTAGTCATTCCAATATACCTCCACAAGCAAGATCAAAGATCACATCATTAAAGTTTTATTATGACTCGCGCTCAGAGAGGACCTCAGATTAAACGAAAATGACCTCCCAAGGTCACCCAAGCCTCGTTCCTAGGATGTGGGATAACATGGTGTTTCAAAATCAATTTTTAGCAATTCTAAAAACTTTCCAGACCCATTGGACCTCCGGTAAAAATCCTAGAAGCAATTTGACAAAGTATGTGAGAAGAAGAATGCTATTCCACCTATTGCCACTCCCCAACTCCACTTGCATTGAATAATTACATTAGTAGTAAATGCACTCAACAACCACCTTACACTACCTGCAAATACTTTTACCAACATTCCACTACCTTGCTAACACCAGAAGACCTTAAAGACACCATCCATGTTGCATGAGTCTACTCATTACCTTTTTGGGTATTTATCTATAAATAAGAGGCTGGTGGAGGGCAAAAGGAAAGCTAATCTCAAGCATTCTAGGAGATTGATACATTCCAATAATAATACTTTCCAAGAATCAAAGGGTTCGAAGTATACACTAGTGTTTCACTATTCGTTTGATATTCATAACCCACTGCTGTGAATTTATATTTCTAACTTAGACCATTTCAATTTTTTACATAACTTGTTTATCTTGTAGAGACCTATATCAATACCTAATCACCCATAGATAAGTTTTTCAGTTACTTCATAAGGTCCTCTATATTGATGACAAAGGTCGCAAGACCTTAAACTCTATTAGCCAAAGCCCAAGAGGTCTCATAGACAATAATACCTCATTTATACTATAATATACTAGTGTAACACCTTTAACGGCGGATGTAGGACCATCATCTGAGGTCCGAACCACTTTAAATCATTGTCTCTTACTTTGACACTTCTCTCCTCTTACCCGTCTGAGGTCCAAAGGGGAGCACTTGTGGGTCTAAAGTCACTTATGATTTTAATAACCATGTGATATTAGTAGACTAATGTATGATAATAAATGATCAATGAGTGGTACTTTATACTAATGATCAAAGATCAAAACATTACACTGTACCACCCCTTCATATCCCACCATGATTTGACATTAAAACATGTTATGCCCGATATGTAGTTTGCACAGATTTTTCCAACCATTCCTTGTGTTGTGGGTATCACTAGGTTACGATAATGCTTAGGGAAACACTGAATTGGTCTTGAAACCAATACACAACTAGGTGGTAACACAGTTTCTCTTCTAAAACTTAAGAAACTTATATAAAAATATCTAATATCAAAGGTTGAGAACACTCCATTTGAAGCCAATGTTGTGTCATTATTTTTTTTCCCCTCATTATATCGTAGGATCAACCATCCAAGGCTCATCCAAATTATACGATCTTTTTTAAGTGTCTAGATACACAATTTACCTTGGAATATACCTCTAATGATCAAATATCTTCAAGCCCCTTGCTTATGGATGAATGTTTAAGAGCAAGTTTTATAATTTCTCAATGTAATTTTATTGTGTCTTATCCCGTTACACATACACTGCACCTACATGACTGTATCTATGCATTTGAAGACCGAGTTGAAGACTTTTTGAAGATTAAAGGATCGGTCATATCAACAACATTCATAAGAGTTATGGTTGCTTTAGTACAACCCTTATTTTTTCAGGGGATTTTACTTTTTTAAAAGTTTGCTTTTCAAAATGTTTTAAAAATATTTTTAAAAGGAAATTTTAGAAATTTCTACGGCTCATTAGAATGAGTTTTCCTTGTCGTTCGAATGAGGTACATGGTATTGTTAAAACAAGGTTCCCGTGATCGAACGAGACAATTTTAGTTCTTTCACTGGAATGTTGTTTAATAGGTCGTTGGAAACTGATTCGAATAAAAGTGGGTACACAATTCGAATGAGGTACCAAGTTGTTCCACTAAGCGTGTTGAAATTTACTTTATATTAAATCTAATCCAATATCTAATGTTTATCCTTTTACCATCAACTTTCTTATCAATAGAAATGCGGGATTAGAGTCTTTAAGAACCCTTTTACAAGATTTTCCACACCCTTTTAGAGTTCCATTTGTGATCAAACTCTTCTAAATATCATCCAAACCCCTTGAAAATTTCGCGATCACTTAATCAAATCAAGAAGAACACTTTCATATTTAAGAACCCTTATAGAGGTAATCTCTACTAATGAATTGTGGATAAAGGACTCTGCTACTGAAGAAGAACGTTGATCGGTGGATACCAAGGAAAACTGCTTCCTGTGGTTGGTGTTGGACTGTGCTGTTAAAGATTTGAAGAACTGCGTGTCATAATTAGTGAGCTAATTAGTTTGTAAGTTGAATTTGTGTGTCAAATCTTTTATAATGATAAATTAAATGTTTCGCCTGAAAGGGATTTTTTTTACTTCTTCACATAGTTTCCTGCTTGGGTTTCTATATTTAATTTGGACTTCATCTCTGCATTCACACTAAACTAATTCAAAGATAAAATTGGTAAAATTAAATTTGTGTGTTGTTGTCAGAACATACGAATTATGCCGTAGAATCCCTGCATTCTCAAATTGGTACCAGAGTGGGTTACACTAAAATCTCATGTGATCATGATTTTTATGGTTTTTTTGAGATACCAATTTTCTCAAATTGGTATCATAGCAGGTTACACTAAAATATCGTGTGATCTTGATTTTTACGGATTTTTTTGAGATACCAATTTTCTCACATTAGTATCAGTTCTAGCTGGCCTATAATACGAATCATTTCATAGAATCCTGCATTCTCCAATTGGTGATTAGATATTGAGAGATTCTATGGATTGATTCATATCTTAGGCCAACCACACACAATTTCAATTTTACCACATTTTATCTTTGAATTAATTTAGTGTGCATGCAGAGATGAAGTCTAAATTTAAATATGTCAAACCAAACAAGCAAATACGGGAAAAAATAGGAAATATTCCCTTTCGAGCAAAAACCTCTATTTCATCACTATACAAGATTTGACAAACATAGTTGACTTACAAACTACTAGCTCAATAACTATGATGTGCATTTCTTCAAATCTTCTACACTAACGGCACAGTCCAACACCACCCATAGGATGCAGTCTTCCCTCGATATCCACTGATCAACCTTCTTCTTCAGCAGTGGATCCTTTACTCTACAATTCAGTAGTATAGATGACCTTTACAAGG
Source organism: Sambucus nigra (assembly GCA_949130495.1). Lineage (NCBI taxonomy): Eukaryota > Viridiplantae > Streptophyta > Magnoliopsida > Dipsacales > Adoxaceae > Sambucus > Sambucus nigra. The sequence continues at coordinate 307,607,514 of OX422221.1, read as the reverse complement.
TTCATGAACATGAAAGTGTTCTTCTTGATTTGATAAAATGATCTCTGAATTTCCAAGGGGTCTGGATGATATTTGGAAAAGCTTGATCACAAATTGAACTCTAAAAGGTTGTGAAAAAACATGTAAAAAAGTTCATTTATACCCTAATCTCGCATATCTATTTTTAGGGAAGTTGGTTATAAATAGATAAACATTAGAGATTTGGAGCAGATCTAGTTAAAAAAAAATCGCACGTACTCTATTCGAATGACATAGTTGTTTTCGTTCGAACCAGCTTCCAACGACCTATCGAAAGACATTCCAGTGAAAGACGAAAAATCATCTCATTTAATTATGGGAACCTCGTTCCGACGACTCCGTGTACCTCATTCGAAAGACAAGGGAAGCTTGTTTTAATGAGTTGTTAAAATTTCCAAAATTTTCTTAAATTTTTTTTTTATAAAATTTTTGAAAAGAAAATTCTTAAAATTTTAAAATCCCCTGAAAATAAAAACTTTACCAAAAATACCATAACTCTTTGAAATGTTGTTGAGACATATGATTCTTCAATCTTTGAAAAGTTTTTAACTTCGTCTTCAAATACGTAGAATTAGTCATGATGGTGCCGTGTATGTGTAACGGGACAAGCCAAAATAAAAAATACATTTAGCAATATAAAACTTGCTCTTACAAATCTCCCCCTTTGACTATTCCAGTACACAACACAAACTGAAGCCAAATTTACCCCTAAAGAATTAATAACACTAATGCCCTCCAAAATCAAGAAATGGAAATGAAATTTTGTATAAGTCTTCAGCTAAAACGTCTTCATCTTGTGCGTTTCATGAAACATCATCAAGGCGAAATAACCTAAACACATGAGACAAAAGAAATATCATGACGTATACGAGTTTTAACAGATAAATAAAACTCCCCCTCAATTTGTTCTCCTCGTTTTTGTCCATAATAGACAAAGGAGTAGAAACTAAACATGAATAACAAGCATCACATGAAGAAGCAAGATATCATCACAAAGATAATCAATAAAGCACGTGTAATGAATATAAATGTTCTCCACTTACCATTTTTGAAAATTTTCAAAATTTTCAAGTAAAAAGAATACATATAGATGCAAAAACACATAGTCACAATGGAATAGCACTAAAATATTCGAATTGTGAAAAATGGAATGTAATTGTGTGAACATTTTCTAAAGGAAAATCAACATAAACATTCATAACATAGGTGCACGAAGTCATGAGATATTTCTCAGGAAATAATTCAATTTCTACCTTAGGTGTAAAAATGTTGAACTAAATTGAAATTTACTCGACCTATGCAATATGCAAGGAATTTTAATGATTCTCAAAATAATAATGCCAAACTATTTAATTCTTTCAAAGAATTCCGTTGGGCAAAGCTATTGATCTTTTCTTTATAAGTCACTCAAAATCTCTAATATATAAGAATTCACTCTTAAAATTTTTGAAGAAATCATAATGCTCATATTTAGCTAAGCACCAATGCATATAAACTAAATGGACTTGGAACTTATGTTTTTCTATGTCGTTAATCTTTTTTAGGCTCTTTTTGAAAATGGTGGCTTTTAACACAAAGAGAAGTTTTCTCTCTCATATCCCATTTCGACTGCTTAACATATATCATTATTTTTCGAAAAATGAAATCCGGGCAATGGTTCTTACATGTACGACTTATCTCTTTTTACATTTGGTTCGTTGTTAAGAAGAATTGAGACAAGAACATCATATTCGACACTGACAAGTAAGTACAATGTTAAAAACTTCCATGCGCATGTGCAGTAAAGGTGATAAATAGTCTAACATGTAGAAAGTAATCATCAATGAGCAGGGTAATGATATCCACACGTTATTAAGCACACTATCGAAACAAAGCCATGTCTCAAAGCACTGTAAAAAAAGTCACGTGAATGTATGGGATGTTGGGGTGACCCGAATATTTTAAATGTTTATTCGTATATGGTGAAAATTTGAAAATACAAAATCTTATGGTCTTTTTCAAAATTTTATCAAAATAAAATCTTTTTCAATTTTTTCATCAAAACCAAAAATGTTTTTGGAGTTTTTTTAACTTTTTCATAAAAGAGAATCTTTTTGGAGTTTTTTAAAATATATCAAAAAGAAAACATATTAATAAAATGATAGTAAAATCAAGCAATAGGAGTATGAGATGTAAACATGATAAACATCTTATTCTAGAAACAAGCCTTAACCGCAATCACTAGGCTCGGAGGAGTTCTCAAAAGGAGAAGACATCCTATGAAATTCCTCCATTAAACATTTCAAAGTCTTGTCTAAATACTCAAATATCTCTAAAAAATTCTCAAAATATCTACAGTGATGTGAGGGAGCATGTGGAGTAACACTTGTGGGAGTGCATGTGAGAACATGTGTAGGAACTCGCGTGGGAGCATATCGGGGAACACGCATGTGAGAAACTCTCACAGCTATAAATAAAACTCTCCAAGGTGACCTCTTCTTTTGCAATTGGAACAAATATACACGGGATTAGGTCTACCTTTATCAAAACGTATAGGATGAGATTTCCTAGGCAGGTTAGGTCTTCTAGGTGGGTTAGGATGAGGGCCATAAAGATCCATCACAAACTCGGGAATCAGCTCGGGTGTGATATGAGAAGTGGATGAACCGTCATAACCTATTCGTTGTCTCTTAACATTACCTAGCGTGGTACTGAGGAACATCTTCCAACCTTCTTAGATATGTCCTCTAAAGTGACCTTTATGACACCCCGGTTAATTAAATACCGGTCGATCAATCCTTTATTATATTAAAATTGGGTTTCCATTTGTTTTATTCTTAGCATCACTAACGAAAACCATATCAATTACTAATCACCTAATTGACACTACACCAAATCTGTCGAATTTTCAAGGTCATTGACCTTGACAAATCCAACTTGTCAAGGTCAATGACCGTGACATTTCTAGGCGAGACAACTTTTTTTGTCACGGTCGTGTCACGGTCGTGTCGCGGTCAATGACCGTGACACGTTTGTCATAATTTATAACCGTGACAAAGCCGTGACCCTTTTTAAAAAATTATCACGGCCATTGACCGTGACAATTCTGGGCAGAATTTAAAAAAAATCTGCTGGGCAGTATGGCTACTGCCACTGCCCAACAGTATATTTGTACCTGTTATAGCAACGTTGTACCTGTTCCAAACATCATATATCCAAACAAACTAAAGATAATGCAAATATATATTCAAAATAGAAACTATTTAAGAAGAAACAACATCACCATCAATTATCTCAAATCTACAAACTATTTGCATGGAAAAGAATTTTGTACCGCGACGCTCGGGGACACCTCCTTATCCTTCCCTTCTCGTCCGAATATCCACATAAGTATAGAGCATATGTGGCCTACCCTTAGGGCCACTCCCTGTCCCCTGAATTGAAATAAAGTAAAATTAGTATCCGCCCCTCAAATATAGATAAATATAAATCGTAATTGAAATCGAAATCGAAATTGACATATAAGTATAAATACATTACCTGTAGTGTCACTCAAACAGCTAACTTGAGATCATATGGCACCTCCTTCCAACTAATGTACCCCGAGCAATCGTGTCAAATATAATTCTCTTCATATCTAAACACTAAGAAATACCATAATCCTATGGAGTTATGCGTTGCAAATTCCTTCCAACCGTTGTGTAGCCAAAAATCAGCAGTTGAAGTTGTCAATTCCACCTTTCAATGGTCTCCCATGTTTTGCTAGAAGTTCCAAGTGGTGGGGTATGGAAAGTGGAATTGACAACTTCAACTGGTGATGTTTGGCTACATAACGGTTGGGAGGAATTTGCAGAGCATCGCTCCATAGGATTATGGCATTTCTTAGTGTTTGGATAGACGAAGAGATTCAGTCTCCTCTCCACAAATAGGAAACCCCAAATAACTATGTACTAATCACCTATTAAAGGTAAGAAGCGTATATTCATCGATTAGTATAAACAAAACTTAGATGTAGTTGGAATATTTATGTATTAATCTCTTCTCCACACACGCACACTACACAAGAGTGAAAATGATAAAGTGCAGATCAATTAAAAGCATTAAAAATGGATGTTTCGGTACAAATTGAAAAATTATTTCAAATTCCGGTTATCATAAAAAATGGATTGATATTCGGTAGGAGCAGCCAAGTCATCCACACTACTATTTAGACGCCTTGGCGCGTGTTGGACAATTGACCACGGCTCGTTGTTGATATACTCCGAGTAAAACACTTGCTTAACCTTTTGAAATGCACAAACAAACGGCTCATCGCTCACGTGGTCGTTGCTCTTCAACTTGGACAAGTCAACCATGATCAAGTTGGTGACATGATCAACTTTACAAGCATTTTTATCCTCAACTCTTACCCATTCACAATAAAATACAACCTCTTTGAAGCTTATATAATCCAATTCAAATATATTTTGGATTACACCATAGTAAGCCATTTCAGCTTCAACGAGGTTTTTATCTTTTGCGCTCGCTCGAAAGAAAGTAAGAGCCTTGTATGAAATTCCCGAGTTCTGTACATTTGTACTTTCCTCGTACACTTTAGCGCCGAAAATGTAACCGTTCAATCGATACTTTTGTACTCTTGTGCCACGAACAAGGGTCCAGTGGCTAGACGAGCAAGCCTTGATGTCGCATCACCCATCTTTAGGAGCTGAGAATATAGATAAATTAATTATATTAGTGGTAAAATTTGAGTGTAATGTAACGTTATATAACGACTGTTTTGAGGCACTTTTGAGCTTGTGCCTTCCTTACTAGTAGATTGGACATATCTAGGTTCATCGCATACCGGACAACGATCGAGATTTTCATACTCCTTTCGGTATAGTATGCAGTCATACACACAAGCATGAATCGATTTATACTTCATTCCCAAACCTTTCAAACTGTTCTTCATAACAGGATAGCTATTTGGAAGTGTATTCACCTTGGGTAATAAGCCCTTCACCCATTTCAGAATTCCCGTCACGCTATTGCCAGACAAACCGTATTGTGTCTTCAAACTGTGCAAACCAACCATGTCATGTAAAGTTGTTTGATCTTTCTCACAGCCAGAGTATAACGGTTAGGTCGCCTTAAATTTTAAACTTTGGTAGTCATCGTCAAGTTTTATCGTGTTATCTTCACGAGCACTTGAATCTTCTACATCATCAGTAACCTCATTCTCCTCAGCTCCATAAACTCCGTACGCATCATCAACTAAATCCTCTAACATATTATGATCTACGTCGTCCCCTTCTACATCTATTCTACTTGTTAAAGGTTGTTGTGAAGGTTGGTCGGGGACAAAAGGAACTTTCAATTCACCGTGAAAACTCAAAAATCGATAACTATCTTGCATACCCGATCTTAACAAATGTAGTTAAACTGTTTTCCACTCAAACACCTTACCATTCTTACACCTAGCACACGGACACGGAAACTCTTCATCATTACGACATCTCTTTGCATATTTCACAAATTCGTTAGCACCTCTGCGAAACACATCCCCCATTCTATTAGTCTCACCCATCCACTCTTTGTATTTCGGATATCCCATCACAGCTACCACAACTAAACACCTATTAAAGGTAAACAAAACTTAGATTTATAGTATGTTTTATTTAGTTATCCCATCATTTAATTATCCTATTAAAGGGTAAGTGGTCCTATCCCATTCAAGACTGCATTTTTCTGTAATATACTTAACAGCTCATGCACATTGTTACGATTTGAAAAAAATTCGACAACATATCCCCTTAGTTCTCCAAGTACACGACGTAGATTGGCAGGTGTGAGTGTTATTTCAATTGGTCAATTGAAATAACAGTCACACTTGTCAATGTAGTATGTACCCAGAGAACATTAAGATACGACTGCAGAACTTCCTCCAAAAGTAACAACTTTAAGCCAATAAGAATACTAAACAGAAATTATATAGTCTCAAACTGTCCAAAAGGGACAATTCGAGAGATCTCATTACAGGGGTAATGACTCTCGAACGGGTCTAAGGGCTATTGAATGCGTACGCATAAGAACTAGAAGGCTAGTATCTATGCGCACTATATTTAATTTCAAGTATGTTTCATATAATGGGTTAATTCAAATACAAAAATAAATTCATGGGTTAATTCAAATACAAAAATAAATTCATGGGTTAATTAAAATACAAAAATACAAATTCATGGGTTAATTCAAATACACACACACACACACACACACACACACACACACCTCCCTCCACACCCCCCACTCACCACATACACACACCCCCACCTCCCTCCACACCCCCCACTCACCACCACCCCCACTCACTACATACACACACACACACACCACCACCCCCACTCACTACATACACACACACACACACACACACACACACACACACAATAGCCCCCACCCACCACACACACACACACACACACACACACACAGTAGTGACTGTCTATTTAAAATAATCTCAATGTTAATTTCATGTATTGAATTTCTACTATTGTTTTGTGCTTTTTATAAATCATACTCAATGTTACATATGTATTTTGTTAAGATATCTAAGCTATTCTATAGAATTATTTTTTGTATCTTGAAGTTTAAGTTCTAAAATAATCAACCTAAAGTTGTGGTTCATAAAGTATTATCACAAATATAAACTAAGAGTGATAAAATAACTTTGAGGCATATAAATTAATTGTGACAAAGTAAGATTATGCACCAGAACCTAAAATTTAAAAAAAAGTGTTTTTATTTAAACTCCACTTTTCTTTCTATAACTCCTATTTTATTAAACTTTAAATATAATTAAGGGTGTATAGAAAGATAAGTTAAATAGGAATAAAAACAACATTTTTAAAATATGAAGGGCTCACCAATTTGATCAAATTTTATAACAACATAGACTAAATGATATTTTATTTTTCATGCTTTTAGCAATTTCGGATGCCATTTTAACCCTTATTGTAGTTTTTTGTTGTAATGTCATTTAAAAAAAAATCATTTAGGTATGTAAATATATTGTAATAGATCTTGCCTTCCACAAAATGATATTTTATGGTAAAATTTTATTTGATGGATATAAAGTCATGTGATACCTATATGTGTTATTTTGCATCTAATAAAAACAGAAAAACGCCATATATGGTTTTTTTCTCCATTAGTATAAGTATATAGCGATTATTTCACACTTAAATAACATATTAAGCCGGCCTTCATTTTTTTATGAAATTTGTAGAAAATTACTTATTTATTTTGAATGAAAATAAATTGTTATCCAATATTTTTGGATATTATTTATAATTATGAAACTCATACACAAATTAATGTTGTATCAAAATAATATTACATTTTTAACCCCTATCCCCACCCTACCCCACCCCTACCCCCACTCTGCCCCCACCCTACCCCCACCCTGCCCCACCCCCTACCCCCACCCTGCCCCACCCCCTACCCCCCCCACACACACGCACATATATACACACATACACACATATATATACACACAAACATATATATAAATGGAAGAGAGAGAGAGAGAGATAATTAAACCTGAAAGTAGAGAGAGAGAGAGAGCAGCGTCGAGAGAGAGAGAGGGAGGGAACGACGGGAGGGAAAAAAGAAGGGGGAAAGAGTTTTTGCTACAAACATTGTCACGGTCGTGTCAAGGTCATTGACCGTGACAAGTAAATTTGTCACGGACTTGTCACGGTCGTGTCGAGGTCAATGATCGTGACACAAAATGCGTGTTTTTTGTCCTAGTCAATGACCTTGACAAGGGTGACCGGCTGAAAGGTGACAATTTTGTCATTTTGGTGTAGTGTGATTAATTAAACTGGTGTCAACTTTTATCTTTCATTAAATAGATAAATACATGCGAATTAAAATAATGAATCCATACACATCGTTATTGAGTTTGAAAATAATGCAAAATAAATAACTAAAAGGCTGGACGAATAAACCGTCGGCTAAAAATCCAAATCCATCTTAACAATCCAACAAATAAATAAATAATACAAAACTGAATCTGAAAGTAAATGGTAAACGTGCCCTATATAGAACTGTAACTGAAATGAGATCCCTAATCTACTAATGAAGAAAACATACGTCTAATCCAATCTGCTGCATGCATCCACATATGCCGCAGCTGTGTATCCCTGGAATAGAATCTCAAGTCTGGCCTCCCTGTGGCTGGACACCTAAAAGGTTTTTAAAAATATTTGCAGTAAGGTTTAGAACCTAGAATATTTTGAAAATATTTAGCAAGTGGTTAAGTTTGCAGTAATTAAAATGCATGAATGCTTTTCATATTTAAGCTAGTGTCATACTCAGTTGAGATAATACCCACCCCTAAACTATTGTGCACACATACCACTTATCTTTATAACCCTTCTAGCTACACCAACCCGTCTAACTAGCCTTGGTATAACCTCTGCCTGAAACCTTACTCTAACCCGAGTAACTTTCACTATGATTTATAAGTTGTTTCTCACATTAACTTAATTAATCCTTTTAAATAACTATGTAACAGTCTCACTAGTTATATAAAATTCGTATAATAGCACTTCATGTATTTCGCCCGTGTATAATTTTCTACTATATATATATATCCATCCTCTCGAGTAAGGACTCCCCAGATGTTTTCTCTAAAATGCTATCACCCCATGTATTCTTAATCCACCCGGATACCCAGAGACGGTTAGCTCCCCGAATAAGAAAAATAAAATAAATGTAGTGGAGGCGATCATATTTCCTCGATTGTAAGATCGGATCATACCCAAAACGTCTCACCCCGAAAAATATCACAATATAATATAATGGATGATATGACCTGGGGATTATACTCTCCCTGCTCCTCAATCCAAGGGATTCACCCACATCGCGCAACCTCCTATGATAGCACTAGAGGGGTATGTATTTTTACAAATATGTACATTGATATTTAAAGAACACACACACACACACACACACACACACACACACACACACATATATATATATATATATATATATATAATTTAAACCCGGCTAATCCGTTCCCAACTCTCGTAGCACTAGCCCAAAAATGTTCGAGTCCATTTCCCGACTCTTAATTTTATTAATTTCACCTTAATTAATTTTATTTAGGTAGTGTCACTCAATTACAATACCCGAACACATCTACTCGTCCCGAACGCTAAGTTATACAAATTCTATTTCACTTAATCCGTTAATAAGTCAAATCATTAATTTATTTCACAAGGAAAAATGATGTTCTTCAATGATCCCCCGAAGTTTGTTTCATCCCGACGTTTGAAATTCCATTGGAACCCCTTCGTTTTAATTCCCCAAACCAAATGGGCAAGACAGTATTGTCAAGTCCCCCAAGCCGGTTGACCCCCCCTGAGTTGCGACCTTTCTTCCTCCCGATTTCTTTTTTCCTCCGTTGTTAAGCCTTTAATCTTTTTGTTTCCTCTAAGATCATCACCCAATCACTAACAACATTTAATTCATGTAAGAATAGGTTCTACTCATCCCATAAATCATTATTCAACAATTAATTTTCATAACATCCAATGTTTCCCGATTTGGGTTTATTTCGGGTTTCACACAACCGATTATAATTTATTTAACAACTACTGGGTTTCTCATAGAGTTTAGATTCCTACCTCATAGAATCATATATCATCATGAATTTGACTTTTAATCTTCTCAGAGTGTTCCATTTAATGAAAACCCAAATTTCATACGGATACCCACCCAAATGGATTTTTGTATGCACCCACTATAATATGAATCGATTATCATAGATTTATAATTAGTGCAATTTAACCACTTGCCTTTAATAATTCGTAGGGTCTGCTCCTTTGAAGTAGACGGATATTTGGCGAAGAACACGCACTAATCCTCCTTGATTTGTCTCCCAACAACTCTCCAAATCCTCCCTCTTTCCTTCTCTCAAGTTCTTAGGTTTAGAAAAGTGTTTAACTGCCATTCACCCTCTTAGATTTTGGCCAAATATCATTAATACCGTTTTTAAGCTAATGGGCCAAGCCACAATGTCCCGAACAACCCTGTGTGGGCCCGATTATGCCTAAAAATTCCCTGAGACCCGTTTACTACTCCCGGGGTACTCTTTTTAGACTATCTTGGCTTATCCGGACTCAACCGTGCACTCAGAATTGTCATTCGAATTATTTTATTAAAAGTTCCTATCTCGACCTCAAAATAGTTTATGCCCGACTCCCGATTGAGATGAAATATTACCACGTCACTATCTCTTGGTATGACGTAACTAAATTATTACTATTCACTTAGTAATTTATTTTCCATAAATATTAACCATTTAGTCTTCCGATTAATATTTAAATAAACTTATAATAATTAATTCAATTAAATTAAGACATACAAGTAATTTAATTAGCCGAATTAATTAAATATATAATGCTTAAAAATACGGGGAGTTAGATACTTCCCCCTTACAAAGGAGTTTTGTCCCCGAAATTAGGTCATACCTACGGTGAATAACTCTGGATACTTCTCTTGCATGTCATCCTCCTGCTCCCAAGACGATTCATCCACACTGTGATATCCCCACTGAACTCTAACTAGTGGTACTAACTTAGACCACAGCTTATGCTCCTACGATCCATAATATCCACGAATCTCTCCTCATACGAGATGTCTGGCTGTAAATCAATATCCTAGAGTTGAACATGCCAAAAATCTCTCTCTCCCCTTCGATATTTCTTCAGCGAAGCCACGTGGAACATGTCATGTATCAGATGAAAATGCTTCGGTAAACCCAGTCTATATGCCACTGTCCCCACTCTCTCAATAATAGGTAAGGTTCCCACATATTTCGGCATTATCTTCCTTTTCGTACCGAACCTCATGACCCCTTCAAGGGAGACACCTAAACTAACACCTGGTGATTCAGCATAAATATTTTTTATTTATCCCCTTAATTTAGGTACCTTTGTGAACCCGAGTAATGCAATTCATATGGATTTAACACACATATATACTACTAACCTTCGTTGGCAAGTATTTCGTATTTTATGTTTCTCTTATGTGTTTTACAGGTCAATTATGCAAGCGGTACAAAGGAGAAGGCTAGGAAGGCAAGTTCAAGGGCAGTTTTGTAATTTTGCAGCCCGGTCCCGGAGGTGGGGCCAACTGGAAAGTCAATGAACTCAAAAAAATAAGAACACTGGAAGAAACAAAACCCAAATACGAGACACGGTGAATGAGTTATGATCAGTTGAAGTTGAGGAAAAATCCAAGAAAGAAGAGAAGAAAGTAGGAAAATTTTCTAAGTGTTGGAATTGAAGAAATGAGACCCCAGAACTAGCAGGAATTCTCGAACCACACTGCGAACCGATTTAGGGCCGAACCGGTTCGGGATACCTGCGAACCGGTTCGCAGGTCCTGATGCGTGAAATTTTATTTGGCTGCTGATTGGTCCAAAGAATCCCATTTGGTTACAACTCCTTCTAAAACATATTTGTACAAAGTTAATGACTTAGAATAGTTAGTTTTTCATAGTTTTTATCAGTTTTTGATAGAGAGGAGGGGACAAGAATGTCCTAGGAAGATAATTTGACTTTGTTGATTCAAGAGTGATTAATTCCGATTTGTTTTCAAGTTTTATTCCAAGTTTCATTCATCTTATGATTGTTCTTGCATGGTAATTTTTCTCGCATGATTCAAATAATTTCTGGGTTCATAACACTTATTTGCATGTTTCAATATAGTTTCATCATGAGTTCTTTCACATGCAACGTAATTATTTCATGCATCATTCAGTTTAACATGTCCAGCTAGATTTAAAAGGGTCGGGATGCATGAACTCAACCTGATGTGTTAGTTGCATGTGTATAAAATTAATCCTATAAATTTAATGATTTATTATGATCGTATTGCGTAGAAACACAAATGTTGAATATCTTTGGATCTCGTTTGCTCCAGGGTAACCGGGATGCTTTAGAATGCAATGTGAGTGTCGCTATCGCGCGTTACCGCTTTACTCGTCCTCTGATTTCGTATGGTGCAGGCTTGAACCTCATATACGTAGTGCTTGGGAGTACTAAAGTCTGGGTCTAATTAATCACTTAAATTTATGATTAGTTTTATACCTGCAATACACAATGGTTGAGGGATTGTATTCCCGTCTTGTTTCCTTCATTATATAGTTTAAGTTTTAAGTCATTCATCATCTATATTTTAGGTAATTTAGAGTAGTTGCATTCCATTCATACTTTAGTTCATTAGTTAATTATTTCAAAATTGCATATAGTTGTAGTTATTCCAACAATCAAATAACTTTTCCCTTTTCTTTAGAGTCAGAGTTAGGGTTCCTTCGTCTGTCCAACGTCGTTACAACTCCTTTGTCCTATTTCCTTGAGGATCGATACCCGACTTATCGGATTGTTACTTGAGCGACAGGCTTGTACTTGAGCCTAGAGAGTACGCACTTCTGAGACACATTCTTAGTCGCATCAAGTTTTTGGCACCATTGCTGGGGACTTAGGTAGACTTAGGATTAAATCAAGTCAATCTAAATCTTTGACCAAAAATTTTAAAAAAAAAAATCCAAAAAAAAAATAAAATTAAAGCACAAAAATATTCCTCATCATCTCTCGTAAGACTGTTAATGCAAAATTATGAACTCACTCCAAATCCCCATAATACTCCAACCCATATTCACGAAAACCCAATAGTTGAGTACGACCATGATAGCCTTCACACTCCAAACGTTCCACAATTCTGGGTTCCTTCTCCCACGCCTATACACACCTCGACATCCCTCTTAGAACACACTTCAGAGAACGCTCCGAGCATACCAAATGAGGATACAGAGTCACCAAGTGAGAGAAATATGTCACAACATGATAGTGCAGCCGCCAGTGAGGAAGAGGCCCCGTACCGCCCTTTGAGATAACTCTTATATCCCGAGCGCACTGTCACTCCGGGATGCATTTTACTCCCGTATAATGCAGGGCAATTTCACTTTAGGAATGGGATGATCCAAATACTTCCCACTTACCATGGAATGGATTCAGAGAAGCCATACCTCCACATCATGGAATTTGAAGAGGCGTGTGAGACCCTCAGTGATCAAACTTGCATAAAAGATGTGATCCGCCTCAAACTCTTCCCTTTCTCGCTAAAGGATAAGGCTAAGGCTTGGCTATGGTCTTTACCTCCAAATTTGAGTTCATCATGGAATGAGTTACAATCCAAATTTCTCAAGAAATTCTTTCCTACACATCAAACGAACTCCATCAAGGCTCAAATTTAAACCTTCCGACAACTAGAAAATGAGTCGTTTGATTGATGTTACAAGCATTTCAATGAGTTAGTCACTTCGTGCCCGCATCATGGACTTGATAAATTGCAAATCATTTCCTTCTTCCATAATGGGTTGAATATGAATTCTAAATAACTCGTTGAGATAATGTGTGATGGTCCCTTTGTCGAATTAGACGCAACGATTCTGAGCTTCACCTGAGGTATGTCGCCGAGACTACCCAATCGTGGGATACATCTGACCCTAGTGCTCAAGATCGAACTCATCAAGCGACCACCACTCCATCGGAGTTCGACCTATTTCACGTGGACAAGAATGATATGATGGACAAGTGACTCAATCTACTTGAGAAAGGAGTGCGAGAAATACTAGAGGTATGTGGAAGAAGACCAATTGGATCCCTCCCAAACCCCGTCGAGAAGGTGTGTGCGATTTGTGAGGCAGGTCATTTAACAGAGGAATGCTCGATAATACCCGCCTACAAAGTGATGCTACAAGAGCAAGTAAGTGGTATAGGAGGATTCAAGGGTAATTTCGTTGCACCGCACATGAATTCTTACAACCCTTCATTGAAAAACCGTCCTGGTTTTAGCTATGGGTAATAACATGTTGCGATGAATCCTAATTCGCATGTTGCCCATCCTCCACCATTGCACTTTCAATAAGCTCCACACATGCAAGGCCATGTGCAAGCACCACCACCTCAAGGGGCATATATTACTCCACTACGGAGAAATCTCGAGGATATGAGGAACTAATTTATCAATACCCATAATGCAACCAATGCTAGATATGATAGCATGATCAACGATATAAATGCAAATATTTCAAATATGCAATCATCGTTAAGTATCCAAGAGAAGGGAAAGTTTCCTACCCAGGGACAAAGACCTCTCTAAGGTCAAACTAGTGTTAGCTCCACACCCCATGACCATCCTAAGCAATGTACCACAATTACCACTCTACGTAGTGGGAGAGTAGTTGACTTGTCACCTCCCCCACAAGATGTACCTAAAGATAAGGAGATTTTTCCCAGCACGAAAGAGGCCGAAGATGTCCCCTTGAAAGAGAGTGATAAAGAAGACACTAGTGAGCCCGAGGTAGTAGTGAAACCACCCTCCGCGGCACCATTTCTCAAAGGCTAATTCCTTCCCACAAAGGAAATGCCCGTGATGAGACGTGCTAAAGCATGTAAAGTTAAATTTAGCTTTCCTCGATGCCATTAAGCAAATTCCCTCTTATGCAAAAGTCATCAAGGACTTGTTAACAGTGAAGAGGAGGATGAAGGTAAAGAAAAACGTAATTCTAGCACAGAACGTGAGCTCCATTCTACTCATTGATCTCCCGCCAAAATCCAAAGATCCCGGTGCACCCACCATTTCCTGCATCCTTGGAGAAAATAAAATTAAGAAAGCCTTAATTGACTTGGGAACAAGTGTCAATATCCTCCCTTACTCCATCTATAGGCAACTTGATTTGGGCGACCTTAAGCCCACAAAGATCACTCTCCAGTTAGCGGATCGAACTGTGAAGATGCCACGAGGTATAGTAGAGGACGTGATCGTCCAAGTTGACACTTTCTACTTCCAAGTAGACTTTGTCATTTGGGACACGAAACCCTCCTTCGCCTCGAGTAATCATGTTCCCATCATCCTCGGGCGCCCATTCTTAGCTACGGCTAACGCAATAATCAATACTTGAAATGGGCAGATGCAACTCACCTTTGGGAATATGACCTTAGAGACTAACATCTTCCATATATCCCAACATACAGGGGAAAAAGATGATCTCCACGCAGTGAGCCTAATCGATGAGATCGTAGAGGAGCACTTTGAGGAAAAATATTGTGGAGATGCCCTAGGGACATGCTTAGTATCGAGCAATAAGAGTGCGGGAGCGTACACTGACTTAGAGGAGAGAAAAATAGTGGAGTTAGAGATCGAGTGAGTAAGCGAGGACGTAGGCAACACTCGAGAGAGAGAATTAGGAGATATAAGTCCTGAAGACTTTGAAAAAGAATTCGGGCCGGTGTAAGAGAGCCTTACTGTTAAAGTCCAATCCCTACTTGGCTCTTGTAGTCACTCAAAAGAAAGCGAATGGAAGGATAAAATCGATGAATTCCTTCTATGTGACCATCCACCCATACCACTAGAGGTCCCGAAGGCTATTGAGGAGAAAAGTTGTGTTTCGTCCGACTCAGAACCCGACCCATGTGTTCCAAAAATTAAAAGAAACTTAGGTGTTCCCTCTGAATCGGTGCACGCATGCCATGCTTTGAGTAAGCATCACAGGGATCCCTTTCCAAGTAGTCACGATGCATCTCTCGATCTTTCCCTTATCTATGGGTGAGGTCCCAACTTGTTCCAATTATTAGCTTACGATATGAAGACGGGAGAGACGAGAGTGGGGTCAGGTGAGTTTAAGGAGAGATGAGAGGTCGTCACACCCCCGACGCGTATGGGGTGATTTTTATTGTATTATTAAGTCATGTGTTAGGGTAATTTAGTGTCTTTATGCATTTTAAATATTTGTTTGTTTTATTTTTTTGCACTTTTAAATCGCTTTGAGTTAGATTTTAGTCCTTTTTGCTTGAGGACAATGCAAAAGTCTATGTTAGGGGGGGGGGGGGGGTCACAAGTGCGTTTTTCTAAAACTTCACAAATTTTCAAAAATGCCCAAAAATTTAAAAAAAAAATCATAAAATTTTGAAAAATCCAAAAATATTTTTCTTCAAAATAAATATAAATTGTAATTCAAAATTTTCAAAAATATCATTAAAAGTCGGTTTAATGTCTCGAATTGTAAAAACACAATACACATGCTGAAATTGACCAAAGATGAAAATTGTGCGAAAATTGACGACTTAACGAATAAGTATAGAGATTAACAACCCCGGTGAGATTCGAGCCTTTCATTTTTGTGAAATTTATAAATCAATCCGAGTTAATTGTTAACTCAAAGTTCTTTTCAGCGGTCTAATAAGTTGTCGAGGATCTCACGTCTTTCACCTTGATCTGGTTTGAGAAATGTGTGATATGGCCTTGAAAAATGTGCACTTAAATATCTCTAAACTTAAATTCATCTCAAAACGCCATTAGTATTTTGGACAATGAAGTAGGCCATCGTTTGTCACCCATAAATATTGTCCATAAAAAGTTGTGAAAAATCATCCCTTTTGTAACCCAACATGAGCCGAATAAGTTTTCCTTTCGTTTGATAACCCAAAAAACCCAATTAGCTCAGAATTGTGAAAATTGAATGTTCATCAAATAAAGTCCGAAAAGTGCATAAGAAGGGGAAAGAAAATAATAGAAATGCTCAACAAAATTAGCAAGAAAAGAAAAGCGTGAAAATAAAAAAAATAGAAAAAGAAGAAAAAAATGAGCAAAAGCTCGGAAAAGCACTCATGGACATCATATGCAAAGTTTTCTAATTCCGAAATTCTTAAACTTTTCCAATATAACCCAATGCACCTTCAACCCGTAAAAGTCCTAACCGAGTCCAAAATGGTGAATTTGATTACCGCGTGGAGAGCTAAAGCACCAAAAGATAATAAAAGAGATCAACAAATGTGAATTAGAGGCAATGGTCCCATTTTCCAATACCCATAATCCTTTGATGACATACGATTACCATATAATTTCGTCTTTCTATTTGTGTGCATGAACTTATTTTCAATACATTTACTTTTATAAATCACGCACACCGAGAGTATAGCCACATTCCGAGTGATTCATTTGTGAGAGCATCCTGTGAGATTTTGAAATAAAAATGAATTTTCGGATAAGTAACGTAATGGTCAATCAGTGGAAATTCGCGGTTAAATTTTTGGCTTCGCACACACGCACTATGATTTGAGACTCTTGAACATGAATCGATGGTGACTATTTTCTAGAAAAGTTTGAATTATACAATTTTTGCATGTTTTGAACTTTCTTTGAGTCAAATTTTGTGGGTATATTCACTGCAAACCCTCACTGGACAACACTCGTCCTACTAGGGTAACCTAGGGGTTTAAAGGCTTATTGCATACGCTAAATGCAATCACTCGCCCGCGAAAAAGGTATTCTATCCCCATAGTATGTTTAGAAGAGTTGTGACATTATTCTTTTTGTTTTACATTGCTCGGGATGCGTAAAGTTCTAAGTTAGGGGGGTTTGATTAGGTATAAATGTTATTTATTTAACCCCTTAATTTAGGTACCTTTGTTAACCCGAGTAGTACAATTGATATGGATTTTACTCACATTTATGCTACTAACTTTCGTTGGCAAGTATTTTGTTCTTTGTGTTTCTCTTATGTGTTTTACAGGTTAATTATGCAAGCAGTACAAAGGAGAAATCGAAATAGTGAAAGAAAGGCTAGGAAGGCAAGTTCAAGGGCAGTTTCATAATTCTGCAGCCCAATCCCGGAGGTGGGGCCAAATGGAAAGTCAATGAACTGAGAACAACGAGAACACTGAAAGAAATGACACCCAAATACAAGATATAGTGAATGAGTATGATCAGTTGAAGTTGAGGAAAAATCCGAGAAAAAAGTAGGAAAATTTTCTAAGAGTTGGAATTGAAGAAATGAGACCCCAGAACCGGGAGGAATTCTCGAACCACACTGCGAACCGGTTCGGGGTACCTGTGAACCAGTTCGCAGGTCCTGATGTGCGAAATTTTATTTGGCTGCTGATTGGTCCAAAGAATCCCATTTGGTTACAACTCCTTCTAAAACATATTTGTATGAACTTAATGACTTAGAATAGTTAGTTTTTCATAGATTTGATCAGTTTTTGATAGAGAGGATGGGAGAAGAATATCCTAGGAAGATAATTTGACTTTTTTGATTCAAGAGTGACTAATTCCGGTTTGTTTTCAAGTTTTAATCCAAGTTTTATTCGTCTTATGATTGTTCTTGCATGGCAATTTTTCTTGCATGATTCAAATAATTTCTGGGTTCATAACACTTATTTGCATATTTCAATATAGTTTCATCATGAGTTCTTTCGCATGCAACGTAATTATTTCATGCATCGTTCACTTTAACATGTCTGGCTAGATTTAAAAGGGTCGGGATGCATGAATTCGACCTGATGTGTTAGTTGTATGTGTATAAAATTAATCCTCTAAATTTAATGATTTATTATGATTGTATTGTGTAGCAACACAAACGTTGTAGATCTTTGGATCTATTTTGCTGCAGAGTAACCGGGATGCTTTCGAATGCAACGTGAGTGTCGCTATCGTGCATTACCGCTTTACTCGTCCTCTAATTTCGTATGGTGCGGGCTTGAACCTCATATATGTAATGCTTGGGAGTACTAAAGTCCGGGTCTAATTAATCACTTAAATTTACGATTAGTTTTATACCTGCAATACACTAGGGTAGAGGGATTGTATTCCCATCCTGTTTCCTTCATCATATAGTTCAAGTTTTAAGTCATTCATCATCAGTATTTTAGGTAATTTAGAATACTTGCATTCCATTCATACTTTAGTTCATTAGTTAATTATTTCAAAATTGCATATAGTTGTAGTTATTCCAATAATCAAATCACCTTTTCATTTTCTTTAAAGTCAGAGTTAGGGTTCCTTCGTCTGTCTAACGTCGTTACAACTCGTTTTTCCTATTTCCTTGAGGATCGATACCCGACTTATCAGATTATTACTTGAGCAGCAGGCTTGCACTTGAACCTAGAGAGTATGCACTTCTGAGACACATTCTTAGTCGCGCCACCTGGTTGCCAACCTCTAACTCAACGGGCCTTCACTTTGCATCGGCGAAACTCTTTTGCCTATCCTGAGCTATACGAATACGTCCTCGAATCAGCTCGATCTTGGAAGTAGTCTCCTATATCATCTCTGGCCCCAACAGCTTGTTGTCCCCCACCTCTAACCAGCGGGCGGGCAAACAATAAGGCCTCCCATAAAGTACCTCAAACGGTTCCATGTCGATAATAAAGTGGTAAGAGTTATTGTACACAAACTCTAGCAACAAAAGATATTGTTCCCATCCTCCTCCAAAGTTCGAAAACATCCTTAACATATCCTCTAGCATCTGATTGATCCTCTCGGTATGTCCATCTATATGTTGATGATATGTGGTACTCAATCATAAGTCTATGCCCATGGCCTCCTGAAAGATCTTCTAGAAATGAGACATAAAGATCTTATCTCTATCAGACACAATGTTAATCGGTACCCCGTGTAACTTAAATATCTCTATAATGAATAGTTGCGCGTACTGCATCGTCTCAAAATCGGTGCCGATAGGTAAGAAATGGACCACCTTGGTCAGCCGATCCACTATCACCCAAATGGAGCCGTGACCCTCCGCGACGTCGGCAGTCCCATAATAAATTCCGTCAAAATACTCTCCCACTTGCACATGAGAATCTCCAATGGCTGTAGCATCCGTGAAAGTCTCTAATGGTCTACCTTAACTAACTGACAGGTGATGCACTTTAAGACAGACTCTGCTATGTCTCCCTTCATTACGGCCCACCAATACTGTTTACTCATGTCCTGGTACATCGTATCCCCATCGCGATGTACCGTAAATATCAATTCGTGCAACTCAGTAATAACCGCATGCCTCAAGTCATCATCCTATGGCACAACTAGTCTCCCATTAAAATGTAAGCCCCCTCTGAGCTGATTGAGTAAGACTCCGCACCCTCAACTAATAACTGCCGCACTCTTTCCTGATAGTATGGATCCTCGGCCTGTGCTTCACTGCACGCATGATAATCTCGGGAGTGATTACTAAAACTGACATACACGCTCTGGAAACCTCATTATCGTGTCGAAGCTCACTCTACTTAGCCTTCCAGACCTCTGCCAACTCCCCATTGGATCTCCATCTCAACGCGTCTGCTACCATGTTAGATTTACCAAGATGATACTGTATATGAAACTGGTAATCCTTTATGAATTCTAGCCACCGCCTTTGCCTCATATTCAGATCCATTTATGTGAAGAGATATTGAAGTGACTTATGATCCATGAACAATATAAACTTCTCCCCTAATATATAGTTTCTCCACATCCTCGGAGAAAATACAATAGTTTCTAACTCCAGGTCGTGGGTAGGATAATTCTTCTCATGGGGCTTAAGCTTTCGAGACACATAATCTATGACCCTCTCCCCCGACTGTAATACACCCCTAAGTCCCTGTAGGGATGCATTCATGTGAACTCGATACTCCACCCCACTCCTAGGTAATGCAAGGATTGGTGCTGATATCAACCCATCCTTCAGCTCATCAAAGGCTAGATGATAGTGGTCATTCCACACAAACGGTACCACCTTCGATTCAGGTTCGTCAATGGACCTGCAATCTTCAAAAATCCCTTAATGAAGCGACGATATTACCCGTCCAAACCCAAGAAGCTGCGAATTTCTATCGGTGTCATGGGCTATCCCCATTCCCTCACCGCTGATACCTTACTCGGATCCACTTCAATACCCCTGTCAGATATAATGTGGCCAAGAAAGTGTACCTCTCGTAGACAAAATTCAGACTTCTTGAATTTGGCATACAACTGTGGTCCCGAAGTGTCAGTAAGACTCTACACAAATGCTCCGCATGCTCCTCCTCAGTACGAGACTAAACCAGATTTAATACCCCGTAATTTTGAGGGCTTTATTTATGAATATGGTATATATTTTTTTATAATATTATTATTTTATTAATCGGGACATTGATATTATATTTATTTTTATTTGAAATTAATCGAATATTTAAATTCAAGTTTAATTGGCTTTTGGACATTTTGTAATGGTTTAAATATGTAAAGTTGATAATTTTGAATTAAAGGGTAATATAGTAATATGTGTTAGCTTAGGCTCTAAGCTAGGGTTTGAGAGAGGGGTTATATAAGGAATATTATGGGTGATTATAAGGAAAGGGAGATGAAAAAGAGTGGCCAAAAACGAAATTCAAAGAGCCAAAAACGAGTGGAATGAGAAGAGCCAATTTTGAATGTTTAGATCTCCTTTTTGTGTGCATTCGAATGAGATCTGAGAAAAACTCAAAACACATACCTGACTCAATTTTTCGTGTAGAATCCAAATCTGAAGTCAGATCTGTGATTCGAATAATTTTTGGATCTTATTTTTTTGGGTTTTTAATATAGTCCTATTTGGGGTTATCTCGTGTTAGGGCTACAACGTGAATTGATTATTTTTGCAAGAGGAACGTGATGGTGTGATCATATTTTGAGGCTAAATTTATGTGGAGATTCATGCAATAATTTTAAGGTATGGGGTTTTACACAATATGCTCCCTTAAATCTCTCGAGAGTTTATTCCATTGATTTCTTATTAATTGAACTCATATTTGAATTGATAAATTCATTGAAATCTGGTCCTTATATTGTTGTTGAGAACATTGTCATGAGATTTTAATATGGCAGGGAGGTTGGGAACCCGCCAAAATTCCTACTTCCCGGGCTTTGGCTTGATAAAGCATATGCGGATGGGGTGAGGCCTGGTGACCCATTGATGTGTTGTTGAGAAATTTATTGATAAATGCTATTGAGATTCACATTTGATTTGAATATTCGTACTTGTGTTGTTACGCTTTATTCATCGTTAATATATTTGTTGAGCATCTTTCCTGTCGTATTATGTACTTCCCCATATTTTCTTTTAGTTGGCAGGTTAGCGTGGATTGGGACGCTATGGACCAATTGGGAGGATTTTTAGCGTGGATTATTTGGGAAGAAATTTTAATACAAAATGAGAAAACTTGTATTTATTTATTTTGATGTATAGAGCATTGGAGATTTACTTTAGTTGTATTATTTCGAGAGACTTTGTTGTATTTAATTTGAAGAATTGACATTAGTGGTTTCGTTTATATTGTGGGAGTTTTTAGATGCTCTATACCTTGTTATTTGTGGATTTGATTAGTTTTATCGATAGTAGCGCTCCGTTCGCTCTTCCCAGGCGGGCGGGGTGTTACAGATGGTATCAAAGCATCAGGTTCTAGTGTCCTTTAGGATCTGTACGGCTTACTGTGTTTCCAGCTTAGCGTTCTTTGATGTAGAGCCCTATGTTTAGGATTGTTGATTTCCTTGGTAAGATTTTGTATATATATTAGTGAATCTTATTTGCGTTCGAACGGGTTCGTACGAGAAGTATGGCAGATGAGGGCCATTGGACGAATGGCGGAGATCGTACTTAGGAGGTTATAAAGTATGTTCGAGTATGATGACCGTAGTCGAGGCCACCCCTATTATGGAAAATTGAGGAGAGTCATCAGTAGAAGTTCTTGAAATGCGGGAATTGTGTGTGTTACCTAACGAAAGCACTATATTCAAAGGCTTGGGCATATAGTGGTAAAATTTGGGGTAAAATTTTTCTTGACTCATAGGAGCAAAGTTATACTAGTGGGAGCCCGCAAATGAGGGTATGTTTTCTATTTAATGAGTTATGAGGCACATACTGATTTTTGTAGCGATTAATATTGTATGGGCTAAAGGGTTGCTAGACTTAGCCTATAGCACTGTTATTTACGTAGACTCACCGAGGGGTGTGCGACATCTATGTTTTACATGTCATCATGTGGGTCTGGTTTTTATCACGGGATTACTTACTTTAGGCATGCCCAAACATGATGTGACTAGCGGCGTGGATTGACTTATGGTATATGAGAGCGTATGTACTACTATTATAGCCAACATCTTGTCTTTAATAAGAGAGTAGATGAGTAGACTTTTATTTGAAATCGATAAAACCTGTAGAGAGGTTATAAACTATTGACTAAGGACCAGAGGAGTTTCGATGACTGACTACTTTAGGTAGTGGTGTATCGGGGGGGTTCCTTGTTTGGATTTCGCTTGCGAGACACCCCACGCATGAAACTAATAAACGTTGGGAGTCAAAATAAGTTAGGTCTTTAGGATATGAGTATATAACCTTTGCGTTAAATGCGAGTATTATGCGGGTAACCATATTCATTTTATATTGAAACTTGTACGATAGGGTATATGGGCGCCCTGGATGGTTGGATTGTAGTATTTGTCATAATTGTGAAACGGTTAGTAGTTGTGACTTTAGGATTTATTTACTTAATGATTGAGGATCATTTTTTCAAAATTTGTCACGAGGATGGTATAGGGTAGATTGCATCAAGTTTACATTCGATTCAGTTGAAACTATATGGTGAGGGTTCGCGTATAACATCAATGGGGATTTTCGTTAATGTACTGTATGGGCGGTACGACATAGATTACTTGCGATGTGAGATTTATACTCAGAGTTGACTTTACCAGTATGATTTATCTTTTCAAATTTCGGGACGAAATTCTGTTATAAGGGGGGAAGTATGTAATACCCCGTGATTTTTAATGACTTTTAAAAATGGGTTATATTTTAAATTAATGGATTAATTGGATTTTATTATAAATTAATTCATTTGGGTTTTATCCGAATTGTGGATATTAAAATGAATGATTCTTAATATTACTTAAAGATATTTATGTAATATATGAATGTGATGTTATTGATATTGTTGTGAGTTGTTAGTTCAGTAATTTGAATTTTTAGTCGGGCGCGATATGGGACGTGTCGGGACTAATTTATAAAATTAAAAAGGAAACTTCTTTTTACATCAACCTTATAGTCGTTTCAACTGCGTCGTTGCATCCGAAAGGGTTGAAATAGTAATAAAAGTCTATTTGGATGTTGGTTTTGGGTCTCGGGTCATTTGGAAATGAAAAGACAACCAAAAGGGCATTTTGGTCATTTTTACAAGGGGGATGAATAGTGATTTCGGGTTTTGTCTTATTATAAGTATTTGGAGATTAGTGTACGTAGGTTCATTTCATCTTTTATACACAAAATTTAAAGGTCATCTTCTTAGAGAGAGTGAAAGGTTGCTTGGCGAAGAAAAGCTTACTTGGAAAAGAAGAGAACCAAAGGTCAAAGGTCACCACCACCCATCACCACCGGAAGTTGGCTGGAGAAGGGAGAACCACCTGTGTTATTCAACTCCAAAGGATCAGATCTTCATTAGAGGCAAGTGTTTGATAATGGAAATCTATGTTTGTATATTGTCCATGTTAGAAAAATTATAAAAAGAGATGATTTTACATGTTTAGAAGCTGAAAAGGTAGAGTTGTTTATGGATTTCTGGAAACTGAAAATATATAGGAATCAAACTCATGTTGTAGGTAGATAGTAATCCATGAAATAATTATAAATATATTGAAGAAATTCTGAAAATCATTGTTGTATTCTTGAAGATATCATGTATATAATTTTCTGGAAAAAGAGGATAAACATATGCTTTTAATTCAAACTCTTGATGATTCTAGGATGTTTAGAGCATTATAAATTATTCACATATGTTGATATATCATGTAGTAAGGTTTATAAGGAATTTGGGTAGTTAATATGAAGGTTTGAAGGATCAAAACTTATGGAAACCCCTAGTATCAGAAATGCAGAAAGCTGGGCTGATATCTGGGCGATCGATCGATCGACCCCTTGCCTTCGATCGATCGACCTCCCAAGAATTCCTAAATTTGTTTCTTTGTAATGTTTGTTCTTATCCCAAACCTTTTGTAGATCTTTGGTGATTATTAATTGGATGTTATGGGACTTAGAGAAGATCAGTAAGCCTTAGTTAAGAATTGAATTAATGCGATTGGGATTTAATTGAGGAGAATTATGATAATTAAATTGAAAGAATTTCGGTGGCTAGATTCATGTGTTGGATTCTAATTGGTATTCATGAGGATTAAGGATAGGTCCAGTAGGGGAGATTTAATATAGCACCTGGGTAGCCTTAGGGTTACAATTTGAGCATCAAGGACTGAGTTTAAGCTCATTATTGATTGCGCAAGGACTAAGTGTAGCACAAGCCCTTAGTGGTATGGCTCCTGGATAGAGATGAGAGTTCATACCACATTTGGTTGAAAGAGGGGATGAGGTTATCCCGGTTGCGTATTAGAAGTTGACGGACCTCCACGACCGACAAAGTTAAGTAGTAGTGTATTGGAGGGGTTCCTTGTTTGGATTTCGCTTTGCGAGACGCTCCGCGCATGAAACTTAACGACGTCGGGAGTGGAGTGATGTTATAGGATGCGAGGATGTTGATTTTTTTGATAAGTCATATAGTGTGAATGAAACACTATAGACTATGAGCCATGTGATGATGGTATTCAATCCTAGTTGATAGAAGATGTGTTTATAAGAGATTTGAAACTATCGGTTTTAACCCTAATTAAGGGAGAGTTTAATTCGTGGTAATTTGGGAGATAAGATGATATGGAACAGTTGGATATTAGTGATTTCTTACTGAATAAATATGTTGAGGAAAACCTATTTGAATCTTAAGTATTGAATGAGGCTCGAGGATAATTAAATTAAGAAGTAAAGTTATGATATTTTAATACGTAGGATTTAAAAAGATATAATGCTACGTATGGGAATTATCTAAGGGTAGTGTGAGTACCTTGTTGATATTATATTATAGGTGTGATAATGCCTATTTGATTGATTGATGCTTTATGTGTATAACATACCTAGCTTACTTGCTATCGACGGGTGGTTTGCGCGTGAGGGCAGTCATATCCAGATGAATCCATGGGATCTTTGATTTGTCGCTCGAGAACATATGTCTATGAAAGACTTATCGGGGAGTTGATAAGTCCGCTGGCTATGGGAACATAGGTATGTGCGTGATCCGTGGGTATGAGAACTATGTTCGCCTCCAATTTATGTGTTGTTATTTGTGGTTCGAGAAATCTTCACTGAACCTTTAGTCCCCTATTCGGTGACCAGCGATGATGGGATATGATAGCAGAGTAATGCATTGCACAGCAGCTGTGACTCGGGGTGCCGTATTATATATATATATATATATATATATATATATATATATATATATATATATATATATATATATATATATATAATGAATTAAATGGATGAATGGATATATTGTGGTTAAATCATCTACTGTGTGATAATTGTAGATAACGGTGAATTGAGAAAAAGAATTGAAATAAGTAAATGAATATTTATTGAAAAGCTTAATTCATATTAATGAGAAACGAATCATGTTAATGAGAAACGTATAGGAATGATTATATGACGTA
Source organism: Sambucus nigra (assembly GCA_949130495.1). Taxonomy (NCBI): domain Eukaryota; kingdom Viridiplantae; phylum Streptophyta; class Magnoliopsida; order Dipsacales; family Adoxaceae; genus Sambucus; species Sambucus nigra. The sequence continues at coordinate 307,581,099 of OX422221.1, read as the reverse complement.
TGGTATGAAACATACGGGGTTATGATATGGGACGAAATCATATTATGGAAACTAGTGAAGAGGAGCCATTAACTAGAAGGTTAATAGGAAACATTAAGTGTGCACTCTAGATGAGAGGTGAGAATAGCAAGTGATAGTTGGATACTAACATGTACATAATAAATGCTTTATTGCACTTGTTAAATACTTGCTGTTTTAAAAATCATTTTCACATCGGGATCTGACCCGTTTCCTTGCATATTTTCTTTTCTATTGTATCTTCTATATCAGGTGTCCAGCAGCAGGGACGCCAACCTTAGAGGATTAGGACGAGCTATGGAGCTATGGAATAATGCTTAGACGCCTATCTTCATTTGATTCACAGTATTCTTTTGGTTAGGGCATGGCGCCCGAAGGAACTCAGTTATCTATGTTCTATCTAAGTCAAATACTCTTGTACTCGTGTCATTTTAATACATTTCATATTATTGGGATTATTGTATTGGAATATTATGTGGGAATGTTTATTCCAATTGCGTTTAAATTCTTTTGGGTTATCTATTCAGTTATCAGTGTTGTAGAATAAAATGTGTTGTGTTATTCTTAAACTAAAAGTGGATTTTGTTGAAATTAAAATTTGGAAAGTTTTTAACACCAGCTTAATTGGGTATTGGGTGAGTTGTAAATGTTTTCGACAGTGATGCTAAGAATGAGCCAACTATATATTCTATTTTAATTTGGTATGGGACTGGCCACCCGGTATTTAATTAGGCGGGGTGTTACACCGGAATGTCGTCTATAAACACGATCACGAACTAGTCCATAAACTCCGTGAATACCCTGGTTATGAGATCTGTGAACACTGCTGGTTCATTGATGAGCCCAAACGGCATCACCCTGAACTCGTACGACCCATATCGTGATAGGGAAGCGGTCTTGGGAACATCCTCCTCATGAATACGTAACTGGTGATATCCCGATCTCAAATCATTATTTGATAAGTATGCATCCCCTATTAATTTATCAAACAATTCATCAATTCTCGGCAATGAATACTTATTCCCTAATTGTGACATCGTTTAGCTCCCTGTAATCCACACACAAACGAAGTGAACCATCCTTCTGCTTCACAAACAATAATAAGGCACCCTTCGGTGATGTACTCTATCGAATGAAAACCTGCCCCAAAAGCTACTGAATCTGCTCCTACAACTCCCACATCTCTGAAGAGGCCATATGATACAGTTCCTGGGCAATCGGTCGCGTACCCAGTGCTAATTCAATAATGAACTCAATCTCTCAGCTGGGTGGTAGCCCCGGTATCTCCTAAAATACATCTTCAAAATCTCTCACTACTGGAATTGAGTCTATTGAAATCACTATTTACTGTGAGGTTTCCTCCTCAATGTAGTATAAGTGTGTGCGTGAGCCTCCCTCAGGAAGAGGCATTGCTACCAAGAACATCTCCTGACCCAGAATGGAGAACACTATGGTCCTCTCGTAGTAGTCTAATGTCACCTTGTACCCCGCCAACCAATCCATACCTAGGATAACATCGTATCCCTCCATATATAACACCAGAAGGTCCGCTTATAAGCTCACACGCCCAATAATAATATCCACACCTCTACATACTGAGTGTATAAGTGACCCAATACCCAACGGTGACTCTATACACATAAGGCGTGTGATAGCTGTCTCTAAAAGATCGGTTGCTCATGAAAATCTAGTAATAATAAAGGAGTGTGATGAACCCATATAAAAAAGAATCCTACCCTCATTCCCATGAATAGGAAATGCGCCCTCAAATGCTTGCGATGCCTGAGGTGCTGGTGGCATAGGCACGTCTCGAACGTTATACACATGCCCATAATGCATCTGCCCCTGTGGCTATGGGGATAGTGGTGTTGTTGCTGCTAGAGGCCTCTATGCCTGCTGCCCCTATTGGGCCCCCTGTTGCTGTCTCATATCTCTTTGTGGACACTCTTTCTTTAAATGCCCTATTGGGCCATATACGAAACATCTCCCCTGAAATCTCCCTATCCCTGACCGTGACAAGGTTGTCCATAATGTTGGCCCTGGTGGCCTCAGCCCTGCTAGCCACCCCCATTGTTCCCTTGGTTCTATCGGCCCTAGGGAACCCGCTTCTGCTGATTAGGACCCTACTGGACCTGCCTGAAACCCTGACCCTCCGATCTATACCCACCAGATCTAAATCTCTTGTAAAGACCCCCCTATCAGGAGTCCTGACCTGCTATATGCTAACCTACTACTGTGTTCCTCTAATAGTACCCTCACGTGCCTTGCCCGACTGGCTGGTATCACCTCCTATCTTGATCCCCTTCATATGGAAGTGATGATCCTGGCAGTGCAATAAGGCAACAATGATGACATCAGTATAGTCACCAATGCTTGATTCCGATCAAGTGCTGCCTGATTCTCCAGGCTAAACCAATTAATAAAATTCCCATTCTTTCACTCCTTGTTGCTCACCTCATCTGCCACAAAATTTTCCATATGGGTGAACTCCTCTTCATACTCTTCCATGAAGCGATCACCCTAGGTCTCCTCACTGAACTTTTTCCGCATATCAGCCTCTATTGCTGGCGAAAAATACTTGCAGTCAAATCGCACCCAAAAATCATAAATCATCATCATATACCTAACCTTGGAAGTGGTAACAGACTCCCATCACTGTAATGCTGCTCCAGCAAGCCTAAAAGTAGCTAGCATCTAATTTTGTGTCTTACTACACTCCACCATGCGCATATGGCATTGTATGCTCTTCTTCTATTGACACACCTTAACCACATCAGAACTACCCTGGAACTCGGGTGGGTGGCCCTTCTGAAATGTCTCTCTGACCCTCTACCAAGTAGATGTCCCTGTCTAGGCCTGGATCATCGATGCCATTGGCGACTGTAGCTAGGGCCGTGGGAAGTGACCAACCATAACTGTCATGGCTACATTGATCGCCTGGGCCACTATCTCTGCCACTTGTGCAGCCAAGATCATCTCTGGTGGTGGTTGTGGTTGCGGTAATCGTGGGTCCTGGTGAGCCTCCCTCACCTCATCCTTGGCCTCTACCCTAGTTTCTCTCTCTCTCCTTGGTGGCATCTGACAATAGATCGAATTGTATAAGTAAAGAGTTTGTACAAAATCTAATAGCAGAAGCACGATATCTCAATCACGTAAAGATAAAAGCAATAGTCCTAATAATAGGGATCTATATCAAAGAACGATACTCACACTTCATAATAATCCATACAGATCCTATGGGCATAAGAACCTGATGCTTTGATAACAACTATGACACCTTGCTTAATTAAATACCAGTCGATCTGTCCATGTCACACCCCTCTTAATTCTAGCATTGGCTGCCACCAAAACTAAGCCGGGTGCGAGTAAATAAATACCATTCTCAACATGTGACAGATATGAGACATTATAAAATCAATCCACAAGATAAATATTTTAATCAATCCTAAATGATAATAACCAACTATGAGAAAAAAGATCCATCACCATGCTAAACTCCAATGATAATCCCATCTTCAATAATTTAAAACTGAATAAAATCCAACTAAAAATATCAGAATAAAATCGTACAATTGTGGAACCGAATGGCCCACCAAAAACATAAACTGTCTCTCAATACAAATGCGAAGGAATGTAAAATTAATGTAACTACTAAACATAACCAAAATAACTCCAACTGCGCCTCCAAGGTAATTTTCAAAAATCCTGTGCAACTACTCCAGCACTAATACGTGAAAAAATTAGTCAACGCATGAGGTCAGAGCCCCGATCATGAATACACACTACTCCCCTCAAATAGGATTCGTGAACCCAGATAATAGCATTATACGCAATAAATATCACAATAGAGTATTTTAATTAATACAAGATAATTAAACACAAGAAAGGTAAAGTACTGAACAACCCCAAAGGTTATTATAAAATCACACCAATATCATTTTAATTCTCCCACATCGCATTAATTTAATTAAATTAACCTAAATTTATTATTGTTCTCACTTATTATTATGGCGGACCTACCACCCCGGGTGGTAATTTCCACCAAAGTTTAACACTTCCCATTGCAAAAACGTCAGCTAATCCATTTAAACTGTCGATCCCCCGCAATTTGATAAGGTTCTACACTTTACACGATATAAATCGCCAGCCCCCATTTAAACTGTCAGCCCCCGCACATTATATTGCCATAAATTTTAATACCCGTTTTTATCTTAGGCATTAATTCTCATTTCCTCAATTTCACAATTAATAAATTGCCCCAACCTTTTAATCGACGTGAGATCCTCAAAATATCCCTTAGTCCCATACGTAAGGGTCCCCAAGTACACATATTTCCTATCCTACATATAAGATGAATCACCGACATAAAATACGTCCTAGTCTCATGCGTAGGCTAACGCAACGATAATAAAACAAAAAAATCAGCCCACCCCCGGAATATAAAATTCCTCCTAATTTACAGTAACTAGTCCCATACCTAGAAAGTATAAATTTTAACCAGGGCCTACCCACTAGTCCCATACCTAGTAAGCATCCTAAAATAGGGTTGAGAAGAATACTACCCAAAAGCCCCACATTCCCGCGATGGCAAAAGTGACTAAAACAAATCACAATTCAATATGCACAACATAGAAATTTAATCATAAGGGGCTCAATTTAATTTAAATATATTCATAACATTGTATTTGATTCCAAAAGTGTTAAATTAATTAACATGCAATAATTTCAATATGGCATAAGCGTTTTATTTATAATTTTACAACTAACTATAAGTGTGAGAGCGTCCTAAAAACCATATAAATAAACCCACATAAAATTCTACATGATAGACTACACCCAAAACCATAAACACCCAAAAATCTAACCTACGCACCCAAGGGTTCCAAGGATTAAATCATACTGAAATTTTCATAAAAACAGTCCCAAACTTGAGTGTCCACTTTCTCTACTTAAGTTACTAATTGATTTTAATAAAAAATATATGATTAAGGGTTTAGGCAACACTTAAGATGCTTGATACTAAAGTAAATGAATAGAGTATTGATGCCTATGATTTAGATGAAGAAGATCTGAGTTGACAGTTGAATTCCTCTCAAAAAATTAGCAAAGAGACGTTCTTGAACAATGTTGAGAAAACCCGGTTTAAGCTTCAAAACATGGATTGAAAATAACTCTCCAATGGAGTTAAGGTTTTGAGGGAGGAATAAGATGTAAAAGAGAATATTGATGCTCTTAGGGTTTAGAAGAAAGTATTTTTAAAAGTTCTAAACCTGTCGCTTTGTTTATATACCAAAAAGAATTTGAGACCTAATCAAATATAAACACTCAAAAAATTAATACGGACGATTGGATCGTCAGAATGACTTGAAATTTTAGTATGTTGTGGCAAACGGCGAGATGAAGATGCTGTGAAAACTTTAGCTCGATCGGACGGTTGGATTTCAAAAATATTATTTTTATCCCCCTTAGCCCGAATCCGCCCCTGATTTTTATACAAAAAGTTATAATTTCCAAATTTTAATCCCGATTTAAATTTCACTTAAAACTTTATTTTTATATATAAAAACCAACATATTTTATTACTAAGAATAATTAAATCCAAAATTGTATTTTTTCTCAAAATTTTCAATTAATTAATTTAATTAATTATTAAAAATATGGGGTGTTACATACTTCCCCACTAGCAAAGGAATTTCGTCCTTGAAATTAGACCAAGCATAAACATCAAACATCTATCTCAAAACATAAAATACGGCTCACATACGCCTACTCGATGAATGCTATAATTGGGCGCCCGTACACCCAATCCTACGCGCGCCTACCCCACGAACAACAAAATAATATATATATAATTATGAAAGTAACAGCGTACCACGCGCTCTCGCAAATCACCACTCGATTCTATTTTCGATAATCTCCGCAACACATAAATCCTCAAATCAAATCACATCGCTGCATCGATATAAGACATACCTATACTAATAATCGTACAAATAATTAACGCCTCCAAAATCAACTTTAAGGATCCTCACATATAGCTTACTAATTCTAAACTCAATGCCGACAACGTCCTTAACACAAAATTATATCTCTCCAAGAAACACATCTAACACGTATTCTAGACCCTCTACCTTAAGGAGTACGAATCAATAAAGGGAATCAAAGATCGATAATGAAGAAGCTAAACGGACTCATAAACTACGAGACCTAAGATCATGCTCTGATACCATCTGTCACACCCCACTTAATTCTACCGTTGGCCGCCACTAAAACTAAGCCGAGTGCGAGTAAATAAATACCATTCTCAGCATGTGACATATACGAGACATTATAAAATCAATCCACAAGATAAATATTTTAATCAATCCCAATTGATAATAACCAACTATGCGATAAAAGATCCATTACCATGCTAGACTCCAATGATAACCCAATCTCCAATAATTTTAACCTGAATAAAATCCAACTAAGAATATCGGAATAAAACCGTACAATTATGGAACCGAATGGTCCACCAAAATCATAAAGTGAGTCTCAATACAAATGTGAAGGAATGAAAAATTAATCTAACTACTAAGCATAACCAAAATAACTCTAACTGTGCCTCCAAGGTAATTTCCAAAAATCATGTGCAACTACTCCAGCGCTAATACCTGAAAAAATTAGTCAACGCACGAGGTCAGAGCCCCAAGCATGAATACACACTACTTACCTCAAATAGGGTCCGTGAACCCAAATAATAGAATTATATGAAATGAATATCACAATAGAGTATTTTAATTAATACGAGATAATTAAACGCAAGAAAGGTAAATTACTAACCAACCCCAAACGTTTTTATAAAATCACACCAACATTATTGTAATTCTCCCACAGCCCCAAAGCGTTAATTTAATTAGAGTAACCCCAATATATTATTGTTCTCACTTTTTATTATGGCAGTCCTCCACCTCGAGTGGTAATTCCCACCAAAGTTTAACACTTTCCCTTGCCAAAACGCCAGCCAAATTCGTTTAAACCGTCGATCCCCCACAATTTGACAAGGTTCCACACACGATACAACATAAATCGTCAGCCGACCCATTTAAACTGTCAACCCCCGCACATTACGTCACCACAAATTTTAATACCCATTTTTATCTTAGGCATTAATTCTCATTTCCTCAATTTCACAATTAACAAATTACCCCACCCATTTAATCGACGTGAGATCCTCAAAATATCCCTTAGTCCCATACCTAAGGGTTCCCAAGTACATATACGTCCTATCCTATATATAGGATGAATCACCGACATAAAACATGTCCTAGTCTCATGCCTAAGCTAACGCAACGATAATAAAACATAAAAATAAGTCCACCGCCGGAATATAAAATCCCCCCGAATTTACAGTAACTAGTCCCATACCTAGCAAGTAAAATTTTTATCGAGGGCCTACCCACTAGTCCCATACCTAGTAAGCATCCTGAAATAGGGTTGAGCAAAATACTACCCCAAAGCCCCTCGCCCCCTTGATGGCAAAAGTGACTAAAACAAATCACAATTCAATATGCACAACATAGCAGTTTAATCATAAGGGTCCCAATTTAATTTAAATCAATTCATAACATCGTATTTGATTCCAAAACTGTTAAATTAATTAACATGCAATAATTTTAATATGGCATAAGCATTTTCTTTTATAATTTTGCAACTTATTATAAGTGTGAGCGCGTCCCAAAAATCATATAAATAAACCCACATAAAATTCTACATGATAGCCTTCGCCCAAACCCATAAACACCCCAAAATCTAACCTACGCACCCAAGGGTTTCAAGGATTAAATCATATTGAAGTTTTCATAAAAAAAGTCCCAAACTTAAGTGTCCAATTTATCTACTTAAGTTACTAATTGATTTTAATAAAAAAATATATGATTAAGGGTTTAGGCGACACTTAAGACGCATAATAATAAAGGAAATTAATAGCGTATTCATGCCTATGATTTAGATGAAGAAGATCTGAGTTGACGGTTGAATTCCTCTAGAAACATTAGCAAAGAGATGTTCTTGAACAATGTTAAGAAAACCCGGTTTAAAGCTTCAAAACTTGGATTGAAAATAGCTTTCCAATGGAGTAAAGGTTTTGAGGGAGGAAGAAGATATAAAAGAGGAGATTGTTTCCCTTAGGGTTTAGAAGAAAGTATTTTTAAAGGTCCTAAACATGTCGCTTTGTTTATATACCAAAAAGAGTTTGAGACCTAATCAAATACAAACACTTGAAAAATTATTATGGATGATCGGACCGTCAAAATGGCTTAAAATTTAATATGTTGTAGCGAGCGGCGAGACAGAGCTGCTGTAAAAAAATTAGCTCAATCGGACGGTCGGATTTCAGAAAATATTATTTTTATCCTCCTTAGCTCGGATCCTCCCTCGATTTTTATACAAAAAGTTATGATTTCCAAATTTTAATCCCAATTTAAATTTCACTTAAAACCTTATTTTTATATATAAAAACCAACATATTTAATTACTAAGAATAATTAAATCCAAAATTTTATTTTTTCTCGAATTTCGCAATTAATTAATTTAATAAACTATTAAAAATACGGGGTGTTACAGTCCTTTATTAAATTAAAATAGGGTTTATATTTATTTCATTCTTAGCATCACTGTCGAAAACCTTATTAATTACTAATCACCTAATTGATTAATTAAACTGGTACCAAATTTTATCTTTCATTAAACAGATAAATACATTCAAATTAAAATAATAAATCCATGCACATCATCACTGAGTCTGAAAACAATGCTAAATAAATGACTGAAAGGCTGGCCGAATAAACCATCGGCTAAAAATCCAAATCCAACATAACAATCCAAAGAATAAATAAATAATCCAAAACTAAATCTGAAAGTAAATGGGCAACACAGCCTAAATAGAACTGTAACTGAAATGATATCCCTTGCGTCTAATCCAATCTCCTGCATGCATTCACATATGCCGCAGCTGCGTATACCTAGAATATAATCTCAAGTCTGGCGCCCCTGTGGCTGGATACCTAAAAGGTTTTTTAAAATATTTTCAGCAAGGTTTATAACCCAAAGTATTTTGAAAATATTTAGCAAGTGGTTAATTTTGCAGTAATTAAAATGCATGAATGCTTTTCATATTTAAGGTAGTATCGCACTCACTTGAGATAATAGTTACCCCTCAACCATTGTGCACACCTACCGCTGATCTTTATACCCCTCCTAGCTACACCACCCCGTCTAACTAGCCTTGTTATAACCTCTGCCTGAAACCTTACTCTAACCCGAGTAACTTTCACAATGATATATGAGTTTTTTCTCACATTAACTTAATTAGTCCTTTTAAATAACTATATAACAATCTCGCTAGTTATGTATAATTCATACAATAGCACTTCATGTATTTCACCCATATATAATGTTCTACCCTATTATATATGCATAACTATATTACAACATTCACACAAATGTCGTGTGTATATATATATATACTCCCGAGTAAGGACTACCCAGATGTTTTCTCTAAAACTCTATCACCCCAGGTATTCTCAATCCACCCAGATACCCCGAGACGGTTAGCTCCCCAAATCAGAAAAATAAATAAACGTAGTGAAGGCAGTCATATTTTCCTAGTTGTGAGATCAGATCATACCCAAAATGTCTTATCCCCCCCCCCCCCCCCCAAAAAAAAAAATCACAATATAATACATTGGACGATATGACCTGGGGATTATACTCACCATGCTCCTCAATTCAGGGGATTCACCCACATTGCGCAACCTCCTGTGATAGCATTAGAGGGGTATGTATTTATACAAATATCTACATCGATATTTAAAGAGCACATAATTATATATATATATATATATATATATATATATAATCAATTTAAACTCGGCTAATCTGTTCCCAACTCTCGTAGCACTAGCCCAAAAATATTCGAGTCCATTTCTCGACTCTTAATTTAATTAATTTCACCTTAATTAATTTTATTTAGGTAGTGTCACTCAACTACAATACCCGGATAAATCTACTCGGCCCGAACGCTATGTTATACAAATTCTATTTCACTTAGTCTGTTAATAAATCAAATCACTAATTAATTTTCATACGGAAAAATGATGTTCTTCAATGTTCCCTGCAAGTTTGTCTCATCCTTACGTTTGAAATTCCATTGGAACCCCTTCATTTTAATTCCCCATACCAAATGGGTAAAATAGTATTGTCAAGTCCCCCGAACCGGTTCCCCCCACCCCGAGTTGCGACCTTTCTTCCTCCCGGTTTCGTTTTTCCTCCATTGTTAAGCCTTTAAGCTTTTTGTTTCCTCTTCGATCATCACCCAATCACTACCAACATTTAATTCATCTAAGAATAGGTTCTACTCATCCTATAAATCTTTAATCAACAATTAATTTACATAACATCCAATGTTTCCCGATTTGGGTTTATTCCAGATTTCATTCAATAAATTTATCACTATAATCTGAAATTAACCACCAACATAGAGTTCAGATTCCTACCTCCTAGAATCATATATCATCACAAATTTCACTTTTAATCTTCTCAAAGTGTTCCATATAATGAAAACCCAAATTTCATACGAATACCCACCCAAAAACGGATTTTCAGTTGCAGCCACTATAATATGAATCGATTATCACAGATTTATAATTAGAGAAATTTAACCACTTGCCTTTAATAATTCATAGGTTCCGATCCTTTGAAGTAGACAACGATTTGACGAAGAACACACATTAATCCTCCTTGATTTGGCTCACAATAGTTCTCCAAATCCTCACTCTTTCCTTCTCTCAAGTTCTTAGGTTTAGAAAAGTGTTTAACTGTCGTTCACCCTCTTAGATTTAGGTTAAATATCATGAATCCCATTTATAGGCTAATGGGCCAAGCCCAAATGACCCGAACACCCCTGTGTGGGTCGGGTTATGCCTAAAAATGTCTCGAGACCCACTTATTACCCTCGGGTACTCTTTTTCGACTATCTCGGCCTATCCAGACTCAACCATGCAATCAGAATTGTCTTCCGAATTACTTTACTAAATTTTCCTATCTCAACCTCAAAATAGTCTATGCCCAACTCCCGGTTAAGATAAAATAATACCACGTCAATATCGCTCGCTATGACGTAACTGAATTATTACTATTCACTTAGTAATTTATTTTTCATAAATATTAACCATTTACTCTTCTGATTAATACTTAAATAAACTTATAATAATTAATTCAATTAAATTATGACATATAAGTAATTTCAATTAGCCGAATTAATTAAATATATAATGCTTAAAAATACGGGGTGTTACAACATTGATCTTTCGAGCACGTTCGAGATCAATCTCGAGTTTGGATACACATGCTTTAAGTTTCTCACGAGTATCCAATGAAGCTAGAATATCTCTCGTTAGACTAGCCACGATGTTGGTCAAATCGGTCGTCTCCCTAACTGCAACGATCAATTGCTCACACCAAAAACTTTCACCATCTCGAGTTGACTCACCGACTCATCACACTCTCTCAAAATATTCACCTCCTTCTCTAAATCACACACCCTAAGAGACAAATCTTTATTAAGATTTTTTGTTCTTAAAGTCTCATTATAAAGATCACTAAAATCTTTTTTAAGACCACCTTCTCCCTCACTCAAATTCTCTTCCTGACTCTCACTCACTCCAAAATGCTTCGAAATATTATCGATTCTTTCACGTTTATAAATGTCCTCATCGGTGTGGGAAAAACTAGAAGTACTCACGTGACAAGTGATGAACGCATTGAAGTTTGGTTCATGTGGTGATTCATCTTTGCAATCCACCGACTCGACGTCACTATCTCTAAGAGTGGCCTTATGTGCAACTTTCTTTCCCTATATCTTTATCCTAGTGGGACACTCATAGCATCTCACTTATTCTTTCTCATAAAAATTCTCGCCCTCGTTTATATTTTAATTTTTCTCAAAAATATTTCTTTGGAAGAATTTTCTTTGTTAAATTTGAGATTTTTTTGGAAATTTTTCGCAAAAAGGACTAAATCATCAAAATCAAAGTCATATTCAGACTCGGTATAAAAAAACCTTTTCTTTCTTCTTTTTAGCTTGAGTTTTCAAAGCAATCCCTATTTCCTTTTTCTTTTTAATTTTGGAAAACATATCGATTTCGTATGTTTGAAGGTTTTCTACGAGTTCTTCTAATCTAAGAGTATCTAAAATTCCCAACGAATTCCGGATAGTGACTTTAGGAATAAAACAGGCTGGAAGAAATCTCAAAATCTTTTTCACAACTCTCATCTCATGTAATTTTTTCACCTAAATTAAAACTAAAATTGACTATGCCCCATAAACGTGCACAAAACTCATCGAGGGACTCAGGATCTAGCATGGTAATAGTTTAAAACTTTGTGGTGAGATTTTGAACATTAGATGCTTTCACAACATTAGTCCCCCAATGAGTGAACTGGAGGGTATCCCAAGTATCCTTAGACATAGTGAACATCATGATGCGACGAGACTTGTCAGGGGTAATAGCTCCAGAAATAGCACTTAGGTCGTGAGAGTTGTAAGTAGTCCATTTAAATTAGTCCTCCGCGCAAGCAGTGATGAGTTTTGGACCTATGACATCGCCATTGGTCAGAGTGGGTGGTGTCAACCCTATTTCATATACAAGCCATACATGTTCATCATTTGATTTTAAATCAGACCTCATCCTAGCTTTCAAGTACACATAATTTGACCCATTAAAAATGGGTAGCCTATTACATGAATTATTAATATAATCTAAAATTTTAAAGATCAACAATTTAAAAAAATTGATATCAATTTTTTTTGTAAAAAAGATCATACGTTATTTTTGTACAACCGACTCTGATACCAATTTGAGAAAATTGGTATCTAAAAAAATTATAAAAATTAGGATCACATGATATTTTAGTGTATCCTACTCTCATACCAATTTGAGAAAATTGGTATCTAACAAAATCCTTAAAAATTAGGATTGCATGATTTTTTTACAAAATTTGTTTGATCCTTTTTGTAATTTTTTTATATCAATTTTTTTAAATTAGAGATCTTTAAAAATCTGGATTTTATGGATAATCTGTATAATAGGCTACCTATTTTTAAGGGTCAAATTATGCGCATTAGAAAGCTAGGATGAGGAATGTTTTAAAAGCAATTACTGAACGTGTTTGGCTTGTATGTGAAAGATGTTAACAATGGCTATATCATAAGTCCAAAACCCATAACTACTTGGATGGGGGATGGATTTAAATGGAGTAATTAGAACTCTTTCAACTTAAGTGATATTTCTAGAGCTATCACTCCTGACAAGTTTCACCACATCATGACGTGAACCACGTCTAAGGAGGTTTGGGATACCATCTAGATCCTTCATGAGGGGACCAAGGCTATGAAAGTGTCTCAGTCCATTCTAGAGTATGAGTCCTTCGATGATTTTTATGCACGTTTGTCGGATATAGTCAATTCTAGATATAATTTAGGTGAGAAAATTCATGAAATGAGAGTTGTAAAAAAGATTTTGAGATCTTTGCTAGCCTTTTATCTCTAAAGTCACTGTCCTGAATTCGTTGGGAATTTTAAATACTCTTAGGTTAGAATAACTCCTAGGTGACCTTCAGACTTACAAAATCGATATGTTCCTTAAAACTAAAAAGAAAAAAGGAAATAGGGATTGCTGTGAAAACTCAAGCTAAAAATAACAAAGAAAAGGTTTTTGATTCTAAGTCCGAGTTTGACCTTGAGCTTGACTATTTAGCCCTTTTTGCAGAAAATTTTAAAAAAAAACTTAAATTTAACAAAGAAAATTCTTCCAAAGAAAAGATTTTGAGAAAAATAAAAATAGAAATGAGGGCGAGAATATTTGTGAGAAAGATGAAGTGAGATGCTATGAGTGCGAGGGAAAAGGAAAAAAATCACGTGAGTGTCCCACCAGGCCAAAGAGACAGGTAAAGAAAGTTGAACATAAGGCCTCTTTTAGCAATAGTGACGTTGAGTCGATGAATTCTGGGGATGAATAACCACATGAACCTAACTTCATTGCGTTCATGGCTATTCACGTGAGTAATTCTAGTTCGTCCCATCCCGCTGAGGACGTTTGTAAATGTGAAAGCCTCGATGATGTTTCAAATCATTATGGATCGAGTAGAGTGAGGAAGAGAATTTCAGTGAGAGAGAAAGTGGTCTCCAAAAAGCCTTTAGTGATCTTTACACTGAGACTTTAAAAAAGAAAAAAAGCTTAATATAGATTTGTCTCTTAGGGTGTATGATTCAAAGAAGGAGGTGAATGTCTTGAGAGAGAGGGGGGCATCGGTGAGTCAACTGGAAAAGATAAAAGTTTCTTTATGTGAGCAGTTGAAGGTAGGGAGAAAACCGATTTGACCAACACCATGGCTAGTCTTACGAGAGATCTTTAAGCTTCATTTTATACTCGTGAGAAACTTAAAACCCATGTATCCCAACTCGAGATTGATGTCAAATGTTCCCAAGAGGTCAAGGACACTTTAAAGGACACATTTAAAAAGGTTACAAAGATGCTCCATAGTCCTGCGTTAGGTAACGTTGTGAGGCAAGGAATAAATTATGATAATGCATCCACTTCCCATGTAGCACCTTAGTCGGTTCTCGATATTGTGATGGATCCTTATGGCCCTTGTCCTAACCCACTTAGGAGACCTAACCTACCTAGGAAAGTTTATGCTAGATGTTTTGATAAAGGTAGAACCAAGACCGTGTATATTTTTTCCCATTACAAATGACGAGGTCACATTAAAGAGTTTTGTTTTAAGCGAGGGTGATTTTCTCCAGGGCGTGTTCCACGATATGCTCCCACACGAGTTCCTACACATATTTTCGAACGCACTACCACATGTATTGCTCCACATGATCCTTCACATCACCGTAGATATTTTTAGAGTTTCAAGAGCAAGTAGACTATTTAATCAAGACTTCAAAATATTTTGTGGAGGAATTTCATAGGATGTCTTCTCTTTTTGAGAACTCCTTCGGGCTATATGATTGAGGTTAATACTTGTTTATAGAATAGGGTGTTTATCATGTTCATATCTTATATCCCTATTACTACATTATATTATAAATGTATTGATATGTTTTTCTTTTTGATATATTTGAAAAACTCCAAAAGGATTTTTGATTTTTAGGAAAAAGTTCGAAAAGTTGAATAAGATTTTATTTTTGATAATTTTTTTTAAAAAAGAAAAAAAGATTTTTGAATAATTATTTTTTACTGTGTATGGATGAACATTTAAGATATTCAGATCATACTTAAATTCCATCCATTCACGTGACTTTTTCATAGTATTTTGAGATATGACTTAATTTCGTTAATGTGCTTAATAATTTCTGGATATCATTACGTTGCTCGTTAATGATTACTTTCTACATGTTAGACTCTTTGTCACATTTATTGCATAGGTGCAAGGAATTTTTTAACATTGTACTTACTTGTCATGTGTCGAATACGAAGTTCTCATCTCAATTCTACTTAATAACAGACCAAATGTAAAAAGAGATAAGTTATGCATGTAAGAACCTTACCCAAATTTCGTTTCCCAAAAAATATTGAGAAATGTTAAACAATGGAAAGGGTCTACGAAAGAGAAAAATATTATTTACATTAAAATCCAACATTTGCAAAAAAGACCCTAAAAAGATTGACGACACACGAAAATAGAAGTGCCAAGGCCATTTAGTTTATATTCATTGATGCTTCGCTATGAGAATTATGATATCTTCAAAATATTTGAGAGTGAATTCTTATATATGAGGGATTTTGAGGGAGTTGAAAAGTAGAAGATCATTGGATTTTCACAACGGACTTTCTTCAAAAGGATTAAATAGTTTAGCGTTATTATTTTGAGAATCATTAAAATTCATGGCATATTGCATAAGTCGAGTCATCAATTAAGTTCAACATTTTTACACCTAAGGTAGAAATTGAGTTTGAGTTCTTTCTTTAGAAGTATCTCATGACTTCGTGCACCTATGTTATGAATGTTTATCTTTATTTGCCTATGCAAAATGTCCACACAATTACTTTACTTTTTTCACGATTCGGATATTTTTGGGTTATTCCATGGTAACTATGTGTTCTTGTACCTATATGTAGTCTTTTTACTTGAAAATATGAAAAACTTCAAAAAGAATAGGTATAGAACATATGCCTTTTGAGATTGTGATTGCACATGCTTTATTGGTTATCTTTGTGATGATATATTACTTCTTCGTGTGATTCTTGATTAGTTTTTACTCCTTTGTCTATTATATACAAAGGGGGAGAATGAATTAAGGGGAATTTTTATTTATCTTTTAAAACTCGTACGTTTTATTTATTTTTTAAAACTTGTACACATCATGGTATTTTTATTGTCTCATCTGTGTAGGTCAATTTTTCCTTGATGATGATTTCATGGACCGCACAAGATAAAGACTTTTCAGTTGAAGACTTATACAAGATTTCATTTCCATTTTTTGATTTGGGAGAGCATTAGGTTGATTAATCTTTAGGGGTCAATTTGGCTTTGGCTTGTGTTTTGTACTGAAAAAGGCAAAGGGGGAGATTTGTAAGAGAAAGTTTTATAATTGCTTAATGTAATTTTATTTTGGATTATGCCGTTATACAGACATTGCACCAACATGACCGCTCTATGCATTTGAAAACAAAATTGAAGACTTTTTGAAGATCGAAGGATTGTTCGTCTTAACAACATTCAGAAGAGTTATGGTTGCTTTGGTAAAGCCTTTATTTTTCAGAGGACTTTACTTGAGTTATTTTTTCAAAATGTTTTAAAAATATTTTTTAAGAAAATTATGTAAAATTTGATGACTCATTAGAACAAGTTTGCCTTGCTCTTCGAATGAGTTATACCGGGCTGTTAGAACAAGGTTCCCACGGTCGAACGAGATAATTTTTATTATTTCACTAGAATGTCATTTGATATGTCATTGGAAGCTCGTTCAAATAAAAGCGGTTACACAGTTCGAATGAGGTACAAAGTCGTTCGGATGAGGTTGCAAAAATTTATTTTATATTAGATCTAAACCAAATCTCTAATGTTTATCCTTTTACCATCAACTTCCTTATATATAGAGAAGCGGGATTAGAGTCTTTAAGAACTCTTTTACAAGCTTTTCCACCCCGAGTTAGAGTTCCATTTGTGATCAAACTCTTCTAAATATCATCTAAAAACCCTTGGAAATTTGGGGATCACTTTATCAAATCAACAAGAACACTTTCATGTTCAAGAACCCTTGTAGAGGTCATCTCCACTGCTGAATTATGGAGCAAAGGCTCTATTGCTAAAGAAAAAGGATGATCGGTGGATGTCGAGGGAAGACTGCTTCCGATGGGCGGTGCTGGATTGTGCCGTTGCTATAGAAGATTTGAAGAACTGTACATCATACTTAGTGAGCTAAGTAATTTGTAAGTCGATTGTGTCTGTCAAATCTTATATAGTGATAAATCAAAGGTTTTATCCGAAAATGATTTTCTTCTACTTCTTCACGTATTTGTCTGCTTAGTTTATTATAATTAATTTACACTTCATCTCTTCATGCACACTAAATTAATTCAAAGATAAAATTGGCTAAAATTAATTTTGTGGTTGGCCTAATATAAGAATCATTCCATAAAATCCCTGCATTCTCAGAATGATCTTTAATATTTTTGTACATTTTTATAACCGCGGCTACAAAATAATCTTCCCATGGAAAGGGAATACCTCATGAATTTCCAAAGATGATGTTATCTTTTCCATTGATAGGACATAGTTAATCCTTATTATTAACCATAATCAAATTTCACTCTACCACTATTCCTTATTTGAACAGTTTATTGACCTCTCTCAACCTTAAATATTCTCCAAGAGTCAACTTGATGCCGATAATCCATAATATAAGATCTAGCAAATCCATTTTTATTTGTTTACATGTTGGTGTGAGATTTAAGGAGTTTTCTCATAACGTATTAGTTATATGGAGTGTATATCATGAATTTTCTGCTAATAAACTCTCAAGTAAAATCACGTGTATCTTTTGATATCCCTCTTCCAAACAGTTTGGTTTTTTTATAATTTTTTTAATAAGTAAGATAAGTATATTAAAAAAAGACTCCTAAGGGGGAGGAATCTCGTAAACAAGAGATATATAAAGGTCTAATAGGAGACAGGAACCTCCCAACCTCCCCTCAACACCAAAGTATAACTAGGGAACTAACAATCAATTCCTCATCACTAACTCACTCAAAAGACTTAACAAGCACTTGAGCATAGAATGTGAGTTCTCCTTGAAACAAGCATGTAAAGAACTCAATAGATTATATCGTAGTCTAGCAGGTCCTATCTCTTGTAATAACCTAGGCTTTTGAGCGACTATTTTATATTATTTTACCTGGTGGGATAATTTTATAAAATAGGGGAAGTTGGAGTAAATATTATTCCCGTGATATTAAGGGTTAATATTTACTATGTTTTATCTATTTACCGTTATGAGAAGGTAAATAGCATTATATTGTGTTTTATTTGCATCGTTATATGTTATACGACGGTTCTGACCCATCATTAAATTGGAGTCTAATAAATGAAATAAAATGAATTTGGAACATAAAAAATAGTTCACGTAATTCCGAATGCCAAAATAGGGGGTTCAATTATTTTTAGAATAGTCAAGATAGTCGAAATAAGTGCCAAGTTGTATTTTTGAGTTTCGGGCACTTTTGGTGGGTTATGACTCAATTATGTGGTTACGAGTCATTTTAATGGTGTATTAACAATTAACAGAGGGGGATTTATGTTTTAAGGCCCGTTTAAGTCTCCCAAACCCTTTTATTTTCTCAATCTTGTGTTAGAAGCCAAGAGAGAGACAGAGAAGAGAGAGTGGGAGAAAATGGATAAAAGAGAGAGAAATGAGGATTTGGAGCTGGAATCTGTTGCTACCTAATAACTTGCTTTTTGCGTGTATGTCGTTGTTGATGAAAGCCAAGTTAGTCAAAAACCCTCAAATACCTACAAAATATAATAAACTCAAGTATAGAGTGGTAAGTAAGGATGTCAATCCACTTTCTAGGGAGTAAAGCAAATGGATCAAATTCAAATGTAATTCACTTTTTATTTTCCTTTTGTGCTTTTTCACTTTTCTAATTTTTTTTAGCTTTTTAATTATTAAAACAATAGGGTGAGGTGAGATCTAAACTAATCTAAACAACTAACTAAAAATTAACTAAAATGAAAAAATAAAGTCTAACACTAAAATAAAGAGATAAGTGAGGTAAATAATTGTGAGAACAATCAAGGAGTGGAATTACACCACAAATTTTAGTTATTCTAATTAATTAATTTAATTATTTGAATTCTCCCAAATAAATATCAAAATTACAAACCAACTCTCGTTGCAAGTGTAATTAGAATAGTAATCTTTTAGAAAGTTAAGTTTAACACCCCACAACTCTAGAAAAATAGATCCACACTCCTTTTAATTTATCACCCTCTAGGATTGATCAATTAGAATTTATGTCAATCTTATAAAATAAATTTAGAGTTGAAATTCAAGTGATAATACCCCACTTAAGAAACCCCTATCTCTAGTTCGAATCTAAAATGGGTATTATCACTAGAATTTCGATTTTCTCTCGAAAATCATTTACCCTCTCTCGAGGCGTAAATCTAAGGGTGAGGGATCAAAATTAACAGTCAAAGGGATTTTTCAAGTAATTAAACTAATAAAAATAAAATAACATCAAATAAGGGTTTCACCCCACCCCTTGAAAGGAGATTTAGCCTAACATGATATTAAACATGACAAATTAGTAATCAAGGCATATATAATAAAAGAGTAGAGAAAGAGAACAAATCTTTAACAAGTCTCCTTAAAATTGGCAATTTGAACTCTATCATCTTCCATTCAATTCAATTACTCACAATTAATTCTCAACAAATATCTAAAAAATAAAAGGAAAAACTATTTACAAAATAGTGTTTATCTCTCTACAATTCTCTCTCTATTTATTCCTATCTAAAAGCTCTCATCCTTTTTTTCAAGAGTCTTCATCTTCATTTATAGTAGGCATGGAGCATGGGGGTATTTTTGGAAGAATTAGTGTGCATGTGGGAATGGTGAGAGCACATATGCATGGGGGTGTGAGGTGAGGATAAATTCAGATTTGGTTTGAGGGGTATTTTGGGTGTTTGGTTAGAAGAGGTTAGTTTGGGGGTATAATAGGTAAATTGGTTAAAAGGTTTAATGGGTTTATTGGCACATGGGGTTTTTGTCTTTTGGTTTGCATTTGTTTGGTTGACTTGGTCTTGGCTTGAGTTGGGTTTTATGCAGGTGGAAGAATTGTGAATGGGAATAAATGAGTAATAGCTTGAAATGGGTCTTGGGTATGGGTAAGATGAGATTTAATTGATTTTGTTTTGTTGTTTTGGCTGAAGGTAAAAATCGGGTTGGGGTCAGGGGTTGTGCCTGGGGCGGAGTCGCAGGGGTGAGAGAATGGAGGGTCCGGTGCCGGAGGTGAGTTGCGTGGCTGGCCGCCGGCGGAGGTAAGACCAAAGGGCGCTGGCGGATGTGGCTTGACAGCGGCATCGGCGACGGTAGGGCCTGAAGTTTGGAGGTCCGGCGGGTTAGGGTCGCTGTAAGGGTGAACAGCCGCCGGAGTATGGCAGGGGGTTAAAAGAAGGGGTCACCGGGTAGGAAGTTTTAATGGAGGTAGTGGTAGAGTTTGTTAATGGTGGGATGAGAGAGAAATGGTTGTTGGGGTGAGGTTGAAGAAAGGTAGGGGTAGGTTAAGGTGTTGTGAGGGTGTAAGGAAATAGGATGAGGGTGAGAGGGTTTTAGTATGTGGTTGGGTATATGTTAGTTTGTGTGTGAATGAGTGTGTAGGATGAGTGGTGTGTGTTTATTTAATTTGAACCCCTAAAAAGAACACTAAAATTAACTAATAAAATAAAACTATAAAAAATCTAAAAATTAAATTTCTATTCTAAAAATAAAATAAAGACTAAATAAAAATAAAATTAAAAAGAAATAAAATAAAAATAAAATCTAATAAACTAAAACTAAAATCCTAAATAAATGTAAAATCAAATAAAACTAAAAATAAAATCTAACTAAAAATAAAACAAACTAAAAATAATAAAACTAAAAATAATAAAACTAAAGAATAAAATCCTAAGCTATATAAAAACTAAAATAATAAAACAAAAGAAATAAAAAATGAAAAATCTAATAAAAACAAAAGTCCTAAAAAAATATAAAATCTAATAAACTAAAAATAAATTACAAAAACTAATCCTAATAAAATAAGACTAAACTAAAAGCTAATAAAAATCAAAATAAAATAAAATTACAATAATAAAGATATAAAAATAGAAATTAAAATCTAAAAATTCTTAATAAATCTAAAATAAATCCTAAAAATAAAAATAACTCAAACTAAAAATCTAAAAAATAATAAAATGACACAAATAAAACACACACGGCATGGGGTAAGTTTGGGCTAGGTTTAGGCTAGGGAAATTTGGTAAGTAGCTCCACAAAACTGCAATTGACCTCTAAATGTAGCTTTTGATACCGCAACTGCAGTTAAGCCTGCATGACAAACATTTAAGCACATAAGACCCATATTGTCGAGAATTAGCAACTAAAATGCATCTACTCGGGGTATAAATTGTACAGTTTTGGGTGCTTATCACTACCGGAGGAGAATCCGAGACTACAAACTCGAGGAAAGTTTATTACTTGCTAGATATTGATTTAATGTGATTAACTGCATGTATAGTTAGGTTTTTGAAGATTTAAACCATAAATGGGTTTTTGTTGATTTTGGTGATTAAACCCTAAATCTTGTAGTTTAACTTGATTTGAGGAAAATAAACTAGTTAGTGATTGTGTAGGAATCATTTGGTATAAATAATTATTGTTGATGTTGGAGGATTGAAAGACTTTGAGGGTTTTGGGATTTTAGGGTTCTTCAACCCGTAGCCCAAATTGGGCAAATTCGCAGGGCCGAATCGATTCGGCTCCGAGGCGAATCGATTCGATTAAGGGGTAGGCTACAGGTCTGGGAGACCGAATTAATTCGGGTTAAGGACCAATTGATTCGGATAGAGGCATAATGTTGGTTTTTCTCACCGAATCGATTCACTTTTGGGCGAATCGATTCGCAACCATAGGAGAACCGATTCGGCCCTATGGCGAATCGATTCGGCTGCCTATTTTTGGTGAGATTTTCCTAGTTTTGTTTTAGCCCTTTTCTTTTAGGTTCCAGATTTAGGAACCTTCCTTTGGGAAGTAATGGGGAGTCCTAGAGGGTTGTTTTGGGTAGACTAATGTCCTAGGCTAAAATGAGGATAATTGGGCTCACCCCGAGGGCTAGTTTGTGTAGGTTAATATCCGAAGGATATAGGAAGTTAACCTAAAAATAAATTGGAGATAAAATGTTAATGTTAAGACTTTTGGGATTCTATTATTGAGGGAGACTCACTTTTATGACTTGGGAGACTGTGTTGGACTTTTGGAGAGTAGTGTGAGTCTATTGGCACTTTGGGTCTTAGGTCATTAAAATAATATGACTCTAAGAATAAGAAATGTATATTCTAAAATTTGGCACAAATGGCTAAATATATATGGTTTTCGAGAATGTAAAAGTGGATGATTTCAAAATAGAAAAATGATTTTCATAAATGTTAATTTATGATTCCACACCTCTCTAAATCGCTATCATAAGGGAAGTTCACGCGTGTGGTGAAGCACCTTGGCCAATGAATGCAGGGTGGATATATCCCTAGGCCATATGACCGGTTATTGTATATTTATTCTGCACTAGTGAGGTAATTCTGGGTTTGGTTATGACTCACTCGCTGGGGTATGGCCGCTTCCCGACGTTTCGGTATGATCCTAGGTTGTCTTGTTTGATAGGTCCTGGAAGATGGTAGCCATTTAGGGGCGCATCCAGTGGGGAAATCCGGAGGGACGGTCTTAGAATCGTTATATGTACGTGAATATAACTATTCTTAATAATGTGGGACATTATTCATATTAAAGCATTTTATGATAATAAAACGGCTTTACTTACATTTCCCGAATGGATGAAGGGAAATAGGGAAGTTAAATACATTTTTCAGATGGAAGAAGGACAATGGAAGATATGAAATGAAAAGGTAAAGCATTTTTATGTTAATAAAACTTGCTTTAAATGTGTATTTTTCCTGGATGGAAGAAAGGAAATAAAAGTGGTAAATAAAGTGTTGAAATGAAATTGATTTGGTAAACATTTGATAAAATGAAGTACCATATACGTAATTCCTAAAGAAATTAGGAACTGTGCCCTTAGATGGAGAATGAAATTGTTATATGTACGAAATCAGATGAATATGTATATATTGATTTCGTGCAGAGGGTCTAATGTATCTCGACGATCAACCTTGCTTAGGAGTAGTGTATCGGGGGGGTTCCTTGTTTGGATTTCGCTTCGCGAGACACCCCACGCACGAACAGGGCATAGTGTTGAGACTGGGGAGATGTTAGCCCTCAGTACTTGGGTTAAATAGAGCATCATCATTGTTATTGTGCTAGGTTGTGCTTTTAGATTGAGAGGTGAGAAATATTATTTTTAATTGCGAGAGAATTACGCACTTAACTGTCATGCATTTTTGTCACATGGTAATCATATCAAATCGGGCCCTCACCAATCTATATTTCTCTGTTTTTGCATATACTCCTTGCCGTACAGGTGCTCTACCGCATGGACACCCGTATTTACATTTCCATTTCGGTTGTCTTGGAGCTATAGCATTTTGCGGATGTTGTAGGTTATTTGTCATAGACAGTTCTTTCCATTGTACTCTAGTTATGTTCAGCTATATATTCGGGCGTGTTGCCCAAGCTTTGCATTCATTTATTATATTGTAATAATTGAATTGTAATACTCGGTGTAACTATATGTATTGGTGTAACACCCCGCCTAATTAAATACCGGGTGGTCAGTCCCATACCAAATTAAAACAGAATATACAGTTGGCTCTTTCTTAGCATCACTGTCGAAAACATTTACAACTCACCCAATACCCAATTAAGCTGGTATTAAAAACTTTCCAAATTTTAATTTCAACAAATCCATTTGTAGTTTATGAATAATGCAATACATTTTATTCTACAATACTTATAACTGAACAGATAACACAAAAGAATTTAAATGCAATTGGAATAAACATTCCCAAATAATATTAATCCATTACAGTCATACCAACAATAACAAATGTATTAAAATAACACGAACACAATAGTATATGACTCCGATAGAAAGTGATAACTAAAATCCTTTGGGCGACATGCCCTATCTAAGAGAATACTGTGAATCAAATGAAAATAGGCGTCTAAGCAAACTCCATAGCTTGTCATAATCCACTAAGGTTGGCGTCCCTGCTGCTGGACACCTGATATAGAAGGTATAATAGAAGAGAAAATATGCAAGGAAACGGGTCAGAGCCCGATGTGAAAATGATTTTAAAAACAACAAGTATTTAACAAGTGCAATAAAACATTTATTATGTACATGTTAGTATCCAACTCTCACTTGCTATTCTCACCTCTCATCTACAGTTCACACTTAACGTTTCCTACTAACCTCCTAGTTAATGGTTTCTCATTTCTAATTTCCATAATGTGATTTCATCCCGGATTATAACCCTGTATTTACCATACCATACATTATATAATCATTATTATACGTTTCCCATTTTAATGAATCATTTCATCATTAACATGAATTAAGCTCTTCAATAAATAGTCATTAACTTACTTCAATTCTTTTCTCAATTTACCGTTATCTACAATTATCACACAGTAGATGATTTATCCACAATATAACCATTCATTCATTTAATTCATTATATATATATATATATATATATATAATACGGCACCCCGACTCACAGCTGCGGTGCAATGCATTACTCTGCTATCATGTCCCATTATCGCTAGTCGCCGAATAGGGGACTAAAGGTTCTGTAAGGATTCCTCGAACCACAAACATCAACAAACAAATTGGAGGCGAACATAGTTCTCGTATCCATGGGTCACGCACATACCTACGTACCCACAATCAGCGGACTTATCAACTACTCGATAAGTCTTTCATAGACCTATGTTCTCGAGCGACAAATTAAAGATCCCATGGATTCATCAGGATGTGACTGCCCTCACGCGCAAACCTCCCATCGATAGTAAGTAAGCTAGGTATGTCATACACATAATCATCCATCAATCAAATAGGCATTATCATACCTATAATATACTATCAACAAGGTACTCGTATTACCCTTAAATGACTCCCATACGTAGCAATATATCACGTTAATTATCATAACTTTACGTCTTAAATTTAGTTACCCCCGAGCCTCACTCATTATTCAAGATTCAAATAGGTTTTTCCACAACATATATTCAGTAAGAAATCACTAATGTCCTACTGGTTCATATCGTCATCTCTCCCGAATTACTACGAATTAAACTCTCCTTTTAATTAGGGTTAAAACCGATAATTTCAAATCTCATATAAATACATCTTCCTTCACTTAGCATTAAACCCTCTTCTAAACTTAAGGATACCCAGGTATTATGTTCAATCACCCCTACTTGTCCTATCTTAAATCCTCATGCATACCAATTAGAATCCAACAATTGAATCTAGCAACCGAAATTCCTTTAATTTAATTATCATTATTCTAATCAATTAAATCCCACTCAAATTAATTCAAATCTTATCTAGGGCTTACTGATCTTATACAAGTCCCATAATATCCAATTAATAATCACCAAATATCTACCAAATTTTTGGGATAAGAATCAACATTAAAAAGTAACAACTTTAACAATCCCGGGAGGTCGATCGATAGAAGGCAGGGGGTCGATCGATCGATCACTCAAGTCACAGCCTGGTTTTTCTGCATTTCTGCAACTACGAGTCTCACCATTTTTGTTCATTCAAACCTTCATATTAACAACCCAAATGACTTATAATCCTTACTATATGATGTATCAACATATACAAATGATTTCTAATGATCTAAACATCCTAGAATCATCAAGAGATTGGATTAAAAAGCATATTTATCTCCTCTTTTTCCAGAAAATTATCAACCTAATATCCTCAAGAACATAACAATGGTTTTCAGAATTTCTTCAGTAGATATATGATTATTTAGTGGATTATTATCAACCTACATCATGAGTTTGATTCCTATATCTTTTCAGTTTCCAGAAATCCATTTAACAACTCCATTATGTCTTCCAAATATGAAAAATCATCTCTTTTAATAACTATTCTAATATGGACAATATACAAACTTAGATTACCATTATCAAACACTCGCCTCAATGAAGGTCCGATCCTTTGGTGTAGTATATCTCAGGTGGTTCTCCCTTCTCCGGTCAACCTCCGGTGGTGGTTGGTGGTGGTGACCCTTGGTTCTTGTTCTTCTCCTTCCCAAGTAAGCTCTTCTCTTCCCAAGCAACCTTTTACTCTCTCTAGGAAGATGACTTCTCTATTTTGTGTAGAGGAGATGAATAACCCACGTACACTTAATCTTCAAATACTTATAATAGGACAGAAATCCGAAATCACTATTCATCCCCCTAGAAAAATGACCAAAATGCCCTTTTGGGTTGTCTATTCATTTTCAAATGATCTGAGACCCAAATCCAACATCCAAATAGACTTTTCTGACTATTTCGAACCTTTCGGACGCAACGACGCAGTCGAAATGACTATAAGTTTGATAGAAATTTAATTTCCTTTTTAATTTAACAAATTAGTCCCGACACGTCCCATACCGCGTCTGACTAAATATTCAAATTACCGAACAACAATTATCAATAATCATCACATTCATATATTACCTAAATATCTTTAAGTAATATTCAGAATCATACATTTTAATATCCTCAATTCGGATAAAACCCCAATGAATTAATTAATAATAAAATCCAATTAATCCATTAATTTAAAATATAACTCATTTTAAAAGTCATTAAAAATTACAGGGTATTACATACTTCCCCCCTTATAACAGAATTTCATCCCGAAATTCAGGAATAAAAATCATACCGATAAGGTCAACTCCGAGTATAAATCTCACTTCGCAAGAAACCTAAGACGTACCGCCCATACAGTACATTATCAAAAATCCCTATTAATGTTATACGTCCAACCTCAACATATAGTTTCAAGTGAATCGAATTTAATCTTTACTCAATCTTCCCTATACCATCAACGTAACCAAGTTTAAAAAAATGATCCTTATACTTTCACAATTTTTGAAAAACTACTACCATTTAACCATCCAGGGTGCCCATACACCCTATCATACCACTTTCATTATAATTTTTTTTCGCAAAGGTTATAAACTCATATCCTAAAGGCCTAACTTATTTCGACTCCCAATGGTTATTAGTTTCATGCGTGGGGTGTCTCGCAAGTGAAATCCAAACAAGGAACCCCCCCGATACACTACTACCTAAAGTAGTCGGTCATCAAAACTCCTCAGTTCCTTAGTCAATAGTATGTAAAAATCAGGTTTATCAATTTTAAAAAATTTAGGTTTTATTGATTTCAAATAGAGTCTACACATCTACTCTCTTATAGAAGACAAGATGCATGATAATAGTAGTACATACGCTCTCCTATACCACAAGTCAATGCACGCCGGTAGTCTTATCATGCTCGGACATACCTAATGTAAATAACTCCGTGATAAAATCAGACCCACGTGATAACATGAAAGATATAGGTGTCCCCAACCCCTCGGTGAGTGTACATAAATAACAATGCTATAGGCTATGTTTAGCAACCCATTTTCCTACACAATATTAATCGCTACAAACATCAATATATGCTGCATAATTCCTTAGATAGAAAACATACCCTCATTCACTGGTGGTGGTTGTTGATTCGCTGCCTGATGGACGTTATATACACGCCCGTACTGACCCTGCTGTGCGGGTGCTGCTGGAATGGGAGGTAGAGCTAGCACCGGAGCTGGAGCTGGAAGAGCAGCTGGTGGAAACACTGGCACTTGTGGCTCTTGTCGAGCATTTTGTTGCTGAGGGAATTTGTCTTTCTCAGGACAATCTTGTCGTTTATGGCCATACCTGCCACACACGAAATATTTTCCCGCAAACTTTCCACGACTTTGCCCCTATTGACCCTGACCCTGCTAGCCTTTACCTCCTTTTCCTTAGCCCTCATGAGCCTATCTATGGCCCTGATGGTCCTGCTGCCCTTGCCCATTACCTCTATCCTCGAATCGAGAATCTCCAGATCGCAAATGCTTAGCATAGTCCCCTGTCTGGGAACCCTGCTCACTCTGACGCTGATGACTCTGCCCTAGCTCAGTCCCACTAGAACTGCCCCCAATAGTCTTGCCTTGCAGGTTTGATTCAAACCCCCGCTTAACACCCTGAGCATAAAAGCGGTTATCCTGGCAGTGAAGCATTGCAACATTAAGAACATCTGCATACGTACGTAGTGAAAGATTCCACAATAAATGCTGGCGAATATTATAGTTCACCCATCAGTGAACATTAAAATTCTCCTCTCCTCAGTGGGTACTTCTGCTGGTACCAAATTAGTTAATCTCGTAAATTCTTCCTCGTATTCCGCCACCGTCTTCTCTTACTGCTTCAAATCAAGTAGTTTCCGCATCATCTCTGTCTGGATGGCGAAAGGAAAGTACTTCCCATCAAACCGTATCCAAAAGTCAAGGATAGTCATTGTGTCCCTCTCCTCCACAGTGGTCGTAGCTTCCAACCATTACAAAGCTGCCCCTACTAGCTTGAATGTGGCTAGTATTTGACATTGAACCTCAGTGCATTCGAGCATTATCAAGTGCCGTTGGATATCTTTCTTCCATTGGCTAGCCGTCACAACATCTGATCCTCCCTGAAACTCAGGTGGGTGCGCCTTCTGAAAGGCATCCCTAGCTCGTTCCCATGCAGTAGGAAACACTTGTGCTTGCACGGGTGGCACAACTGGTGCCTGTGCTGGAGCCTGCTGAACAGAAGCTAGAGCTGCATTGACTGCCTGAGCGATAATTGCAGCAACTTCGGCCGCAGTCATCGTACCCTGAGCTGGGGCGGGCTGAGGTGCACGTCGAGGAGGCATCTAAAATGAGAGTACACTATCAGTATTTGATATATCAAAATAGATGAAGAACGTAGGCATAAATAGAAAAACAATAATCCTACTCATAGGGCTCTACATCAAAGAACGCTAAGCTGAAAAAATAATAAGTCGTACAGATCCTAAAGGACACTAGAACTTGATGCTCTGATACCACCTATAACACCCCGCCTAATTAAATACCGGGTGGCCAGTCCCATACCAAATTAAAACAGAATACAGTTGGCTCATTCTCAGCATCACTGTCAAAAACATTTACAACTCACCCAATACCCAATTAAGCTGGTATTAAAAACTTTCCAAATTTTAATTTCAACAAATCCATTTTTAGTTTATGAATAACGCAACACATTTTATTCTACAATACTTATAACTGAACAGATAACACAAAAGAATTTAAATGCATTTGGAATAAACATTCCCAAATAATATTAATCCATTACAGTCATCCCAACAATAACAAATGTATTAAAATGACACGAACACAATAGTATATGACTCCGATAGAAAGTGATAACTGAAATCCTTTGGGCGACATGCCCTATCTAAGAGAATACTGTGAATCAAATGAAAATAGGCGTCTAAGCAAACTCCATAGCTCCATAGCTTGTCATAATCCGCTAAGGTTGGCGTCCCTGCTGTTGGACACCTGATATAGAAGGTATAATAGAAGAGAAAATATGCAAGGAAACGGGTCAGAGCCCAATGTGAAAATGATTTTAAAAATAGCAAGTATTTAACAAGTGCAATAAAGCATTTATTATGTACATGTTAGTATCCAACTCTCACTTGCTATTCTCACCTCTCATCTAGAGTGCACACTTAACATTTCCTATTAACCTCCTAGTTAATGGTTTCTCATTTCTAATTTCCATAATGTGATTTCATCCCGGATTATAACCCCGTATGTCCCATACCATACGTTATATAATCATTCTTATACGTTTCCCATTTTAATGAATCATTTCATCATTAACATGAATTAAGCTCTTCAATAAATAGTCATTAACTTACTTCAATTCTTTTCTCAATTTACCGTTATCTACAATTATCACACAGTAGATGATTTAACCACAATATAACCATTTATTCATTAAATTCATTATATATATATATATATTCATATATAATACAGCACCTCGAGTCACAGCTGCGGTGCAATGCATTACTCTGCTATCATGTCCCATCATCGCTGGTCGCCTAATAGGGGACTAAAGGTTCGGTAAGGATTCCTCGAACCACAAACATCAACAAACAAATTGGAGGCGAACATAGTTCTCTTATCCATGGGTCACGCACATACCTACGTACCCACAGTCAGCGGACTTATCAACTCCCCGATAAGTCTTTCATAGACCTATGTTCTCGAGCGACAAATCAAAGATCCCATGGATTCATCAGGATATGACTGCCCTCACGCGCAAACCTCCCAGCGATAGCAAGTAAGCTAGGTTTGTCATACACATAATCATCAATCAATCAAATAGGCATTATCATACCTATGATATACTATCAACAAGGTACTCGTATTACCCTTAAATGATTCCCATACGTAGCAATATATCACGTTAATTATCATAACTTTACTTCTTAAATTTAGTTACTCCAAAGCCTCACTCATTATTCAAGGTTCAAATAGGTTTTTCCTTAACATATATTCAGTAAGAAATCACTAATGTCCTACTGGTCCATATTGTCATCTCTCCCGAATTACTACGAATTAAACTCTCCTTTTAATTAGGGTTAAAACCGATAGTTTCAAATCTCTTATAAATACATCTTCCTTCACTTAGGATTAAACCCTCTTCTAAACTTAAGGATACCCATGTATTATGTTCAATCACCCCTACTGGTCTTATCTTAAATCCTTATGCATACCAATTAGAATCCAACAATTGAATCTAGCAACCGAAATTCCTTAAATTTGATTATCATTATTCTAATCAATTAAATCCCACTCAAATTAATTCAAATCTTATCTAGGGCTTAATGATCTTACATAAGTCCCATAATATCCAATTAATAATCACCAAAGATCTACCAAAGTTTTGGGATAAGAATCGACGTTAAAAAGGAACAACTTTAACAATCCCAGGGAGGTCGATCGATTGAAGGCAGGGGGTCGATCGATCGATCACTCAGGTCACAACCTGGTTTTTCTGCATTTCTGAAACTACGGGTTTCACCATTTTTGTTTATTAAAACCTTCATATTAACAACCCAAATGACTTATAATCCTTACTATATGATGTATCAACATATACAAATGATTTCTAATTATCTAAACATCCTAGAATCATCAAGAGATTGGATAAAAAGCATGTTTATCTCGTCTTTTTCCAGAAAATTATCAACCTAATATCCTCAAGAACATAACAATGATTTTCAGAATTTCTTCAATAGATATATGATTATTTCGTGGATTATTATCAACCTACAACATGAGTTTGATTCCTATATCTTTTCAGTTTCTAGAAATCCATTTAACAACTCCATTATGTCTTCCAAATATGAAAAATCATCTCTTTTAATAACTATTCTAATATGGACAATATACAAACTTAGATTGCCATTATCAAACACTCGCCTCAATGAAGGTTTGATCCTTTGGTGTAGTATATCTCAGGTGGTTCTCCCTTCTCCGGTCAACCTCCGGTGGTGGTTGGTGGTGGTGACCCTTGGTTCTTGTTCTTCTCCTTCCCAAGTAAGCTCTTCTCTTCCCAAGCAACCTTTTACTCTCTCTAGGAAGATGACTTCTCTATTTTGTGTAGAGGAGATGAATAACCCACGTACACTTAATCTTCAAATACTTATAATAGGACAGAAATCCGAAATCACTATTCATCCCCCTAGAAAAATGACCAAAATGCCATTTTGGGTTGTCTATTCATTTCCAAATGACCCGAGACCCAAATCCAACATCCGAATAGACTTTTCTGACTATTTCGAACCTTCCGGACGCAACGACGCAGTAGGTTGATAGAAAATTAGTTTCCTTTTTAATTTAACAAATTAGTCCTGACACGTCCCATACCGCGTCTGACTAAAAATTTAATTTACCGAACAATAATTATCAATAATCATCACATTCATATATTACCCAAATATCTTTAAGTAATATTCAGAATCATACATTTTAATATCCTTAATTCGGATAAAACCCCAATGAATTAATTAATAATAAAATCCAATTAATCCATTAATTTAAAATATAACTCATTTTAAAAGTCATTAAAAATTACGGGGTATTACAATTGGTCTGTTCACCGACAGCTTATTCGGTGATTATTTATTATATTTTCGTTCTCTATTCGTTGATTTTTTATATCCACCATTTTTACAAATGGGATTGTCTAAGTATTTTTCTTTTATTTTCAAAGTTTTAAATTTGACAGTCCATTTTCTAAATGATTGGTGGTTATCTCGTACTATTATTTTAATCGACAGTGATGCTGAGAATGGACCATCTATGATTCCTGTGATTATTAGAGTATTGGGATTGCCACCTATTATTTTAGTAGTCGGGTTGTCACAGATGGTATCAGAGAATCAGGTTCTAGAGTCCTTAGGAATATGTATGGACGTATTTCTCTCTCAGCGTTACTTCTGATTTGATATAGAGCCTTAAAATTAAGATAGTTGATTTTTCTTGTGAGATTTCGTTCTCCTACTACGATATGAGAACCCCGAAAATCTTTTGCACGTTCGTGTGAGATTCGCAAGTCGTATGAGGAAGGGAATCAGGGGAGGCCGGTGTGAAGGCGTCATGATACTGGATTACTAAGAACTGTAAGTCGTAGTCGGGGATAAGGTCTGCTTTAGAGGTCGCTCCCTCTGTAACGTTATTTTATATCACTACCGTGACTACTAAGTACAATAGAAATGGTTTTCCAAGTACCGCTGCAAGTAGAGAGTGGTACTAAGTTTGGGATTCCAGGTGATGTCAATTTGAAGATTGAGAAGTCCTTGACGAGGACCACATGTTGAAGTTCGGTCGGTTGGAGGAAGTGTAATCTCATTCGGTGAGAGTATAAGGTCTAGGAGTTTTGGCCTAGAGAGGGGTATAGAAGTGCCCAGGTGAGAAGATCGGGGGGAGGGGGGGAATCTTTCACCCATAGGTGTAAGGTTGAAGTGGACGAAATGGTAGTCGCCATATTTCGGTGGAGCCGAAAGTTTTGCCCATAGAGAAACCCGGTAAATATTTTCAACAGCGATTTTCTCTAGGTTATAAAAAATGATGAGAAAGTAGATTCTCAAATATTCACTTGAGGTTCGGTCATAGGCCAACCGTGAATAAAGAGTTACAAGGTTAAGGAAACCATGTATCGAAGTGGTTTGATACAAGGAAGAGAGAGCCCTTCAGTGTAAAGGATAGGCTCACAAGTAAGTGTTGCTAACACTTCTAGAGAAGTATTGTTCATGAGACCCCATTGGTGGACATCCACCCGGGGAAGACTCATTGAACTAAGGGCGTGGAGGCTAGTAGAATGTTCTCTTTGTTGAAGAAGTTAAGGGAACTATGCGAGTAATCGCTAGAGTAGCTAGAGATGGAAGTAGTTTGGTTCGGTTAAGACTAGAATATGTGTCGAGGAACCATTAGTAGCGGCCAGAGAGATTGGCAAGTATGTTGGTGGGAATTCCACCTTAGTTAAGGGTGGTGTATTCCTTATGATAAGATGGAGTAGTATTGCATTTACCCTAGATTCAGGGGTGTAAATCGAGCTTGTGGTATTATCGATATTATTATAGTGAGTATACCTATACGACTTCCGTAGAAGGGAGGTTCTGTATTTTTTCCTCACTCATTATAAATTGAGTATTGATATTTTAAAAGTATATGTGTGCTATGTGCTACTCGTATTATATGTATTATACGGGTGGAATTATTGTTGGTTTGGTTGGGGTGATAGCAAGCAAATAAATTGCGAGGCTATCCTGTTTCTAGTTCAAGAAAGGAACTAGTGGTTCAATAATATCTCTCCTGGATATAGGTTGAGACTTTATAGAGGTGGTTTAAGGTATGCGAGGATTTTCTTTTCATTTTATTTCATTCATTTTTCATGCATGATTATTGCATTTTTTTCTTCTTTCTTTCTTTCTCTTTCTTTCTTTCTTTCTTTCTTTCTTTTTGTTAGTTAGATGTTGGGTTGGAAGGTTTAGCCGACAATCACGTGATTGAGTGATTAAAGGGGCTAAGTTGATGTGCGATATATGATCACTGAAATAGTTTTTCCTCTAATCGATGTGGGGGAGACTAAGATATGAAATCAGATTGAGACTTATGGTTATGCCTTAATGAGAAGGCCATTTAAAAAGATGTTTGTATGTGTATTGGGATAAAGCATTTGTGGCATCTTACAGAAAGTAAATGACAGATTAGTTAAATTTTCAGTTAATTAAGATGGTAAGACGTAGAAGTAGAAGTGCAGTAGTAGGGTTACGAGTTAGGATTTTAGCGGTCCCGATCATGTGTCTTCGACCATCACATCTCGACGACCGACGATATGAGGTAGTAGTGTAACGGGAGGGTTACTTGTTTGGATATCACTTCGGCGAGACGTCCCACACATGAAACCGAGCGAATGTTGGAAGTTGAGAAAGGTCTTGGACACTAGGGATATAATTAGTATAATATTTATATGACTTGATTAGGATATATATCGACTTTAGGATTACTAGGATGTAAGGCCCTCAGGGCATGTGACCTTGTTTAGGAAGGCGGTAAGGAGTTGACCATAATAGGTTTGTGGGTTAACTGTAAGTAGGATTAGGTCCCTAAAACGAAGAGGTATGGGATCTTGAGTGATTTGGAACGGTAGGCCATAGATGGTAGGGCGTCTCTTAGATAGAGCGTTACGTCGGTAACCTATCTTTTGAGGAGTTAGAGTATGAGTTGACTTTTACTCCTACACTCGTGTTGTTATGATCGAGAGTGGATTTAACGAACGAGTCTCTGCCAGGAACGAGAATTATTAATACGAGAGCATGGACCCATTATTTATGCATCTCACAAACTTGAACCCTGTGAGAAGTTTTATCCCCCGCTTGATTTAGAGTTTCTAGCGGTAGTACTCACCTTTAAGAAATAGAGGCACTACTTCCTGGGCAGGAAACTGGTATTTTCACGAGCAACAAGTTGGAGTTCGTAAAGGACTCTCAATTGGATATTCCCTTTTGCTAAGGAAGTGCGAAGGGAGTGGTAGATGCGGCGAGTAGAAAACCCATTGGAGAGATTAGTTATGGCATAGAATGCCAAGTAGAATGAGCCTAACTAGGAGGACTTTGTATCAAGATCATTCATGTCCATGATTGATGAAAGATAGTAGTGTGGAACGAGGATGGGTATATCCATGGACATCTTCATCGAATTGCCGATATTGCAATGGTCATGATCCGATTTGAGAAAATTGTTGATCGTTTGACCAAGTTGACGCTTTTTCGGCCTGTACGAGCGGACTAATTGCAGAGAAGTATGCCCAGCTCTTTATGGTGAAGTTGTGGAACTGTATGAGGTTCCTATCAAAATAGTGGTGGACTGGGATGAGATGTTCGTGTCAAGGTATTGGTAAAGTTTCCAGGAAGAAATGGGAAACGTATGGATATGGGGTATATCCTACCACCCGTAAGTGGATGGGTGGGTTCGATTTAAAGGAAGGATCGGAGTAGTAGATTTTCTGGATCGAATTTCTGTACAATAGTTCGGATCGTTTCTTATAAGTATGGTGCCGTGTGTGTGGCCTAGTGTAGTCGGTTGAGTAATTCACCGTTCGTTGGAATGGAACCAGCGGACAATATACTCTTGGGCTTGGAGTGGTCCGAGAATACTTCTTTAACGATTGGGGCTCCTTGAGCCGCATACTTTTAAGGGCTACACCAATGCGAATATATGTTAGTAGTGTTGGGGTAGAGCGATTATATGTTATTGTAGTTATTCCCTGGCAAGGATATAACGTGATTTGGGAAGAAAGGAAATTTGTGTCAAGATGTGTAGGTATCTCCTTTCGTAGTAGAAAGTTAGGATTGATAGTTCATAAGGAACGGTTTGGTGCTATGTTAGAGCACGAAGAATGTAGACTAAGATCGAATAGTGATGACCTTAGTTCGAGTTCAATGGTGACGCCGCACTGCCGTGGGGTTTGCTAAGAATGATAGAACGATATTTCGGAATAGTATACCCTTTGTATGATTATGGGGTACGCTTGAATTTTGAGGGTAAAATTCCCTTCTAAGGGGGGAGTACGTAACAACCCAGGCTTTTGAGCCACTATTTTATATTATTTTGCTTGGTGGGATAATTTTATAAAATAGGGGATGTTGGAGTAAATATTATTTCCCGTAATATTAAGGGGTAATATTTACTATGTTTTGTCTATTTACCGTTATGAGAAGGTAAATAGCATTATATTGTGTTTTATTTGCGTCGTTATATGTTATATGACGGTTGTGACTCATCATTAAATTGGAGTCTAATAAATGAAATAAAATGAATTTGGAACATAAAAAATAGTTCACGTAATTCCGAATGCCAAAATAGGGGGTGCGGTTCTTTTTAGAATAGTCGAGAGAGTCGAAATAAGTGCCAAGTTGTATTTTTGAGTTTCGGGCACTTTTGGTGGGTTATGACTTAATTATGTGGTTACGAGTCATTTTAATGGTGTATTAACAATTAAAAGAGTGGGATTTATGTTTTAAGACCCGTTTAAGTCTCCTAAACCCTTTTATTTTCTCAATCTTGTGTTAGAAGCCAAGAGAGAGAGTGGGAGAAAATGGAGAAAAGAGAGAGAAATGAGGATTTGGAGTTGGAATCCATTGCTACCGGAGGAGAATCCGAGACTACAAACTCGAGGCAAGTTTCTTACTTGCTAGATATTTATTAAATGTGATAAATTGCATGTATAGTTAGGTTTTTGGACATTTAAACCATAAATGGGTTTTTGTTGATTTTGGTGATTAAACCCTAAATCTTGTAGTTTAATTTGATTTGAGGAAAATAAACTAGTTAGTGATTGTGTAGGAATCATTTGGTATAAATAATTATTGTTGATGTTGGAAGAATTCAAGACTTTGAGGGTTTTGGGATTTTAGCGTTCTTTAACCCGTAGCCCAAATTGGGCAAATTCACAGGGCC
This sequence comes from Sambucus nigra, assembly GCA_949130495.1. Classification (NCBI taxonomy): domain Eukaryota; kingdom Viridiplantae; phylum Streptophyta; class Magnoliopsida; order Dipsacales; family Adoxaceae; genus Sambucus; species Sambucus nigra. Next base: position 307,543,722 of record OX422221.1, on the reverse strand, counting down.
GAATCGATTCGGCTCCCAGGCGAATCGATTCAGTTAAGGGGTAGGCTACAGGTCTGGGAGACCAAATCGATTCGGGTTAGGTCAAATCGATTCCGATAGAGGCATAATATTGGTTTTTCTCACCGAATCGATTCGCTTTTGGGCGAATAGATTCGCAACCAGGGGCGAACCGATTCGGCCCTAGGGCGAATCGATTCGGCTACCTATTTTTGGTGAGATTTTCCTAGTTTTGTTTTAGCCCTTTTCTTTTAGGTTCTAGATTTAGGAACCTTCCTTTGGGAAGTAATGGGGAGTCCTAGAGGGTTGTTTTGGGTAGACTAATGTCCTAGGCTAAAATGAGGATAATTGGGCTTACCCCGAGTTCTAGTTTGTGTAGGTTAATATCCGAATGATATAGGAAGTTAACCTAAAAATAAATTGGAGATAAAATGTTAATGTTAAGACTTTTGCGAGTCTATTATTGAGGGAGACTCATTTTGATGACTTGGGAGATTGTGTTGGACTCTTGGAGACTAGTGTGAGTCTATTGGCACTTCGGGTCTTAGGTCATTAAAATAATATGACTCTAAGAATAAGAAATGTATATTTTAAAATTTGGCACAAATGGATAAATATATATGATTTTTGAGAATGTAAAAGTGGATGATTTCAAAATAGAAAAATGATTTTCATAAATTTTAATTTATAATTACACACCTCTCTAAATCGCTATCATAAGGGAAGTTCGCGCGTGTGGTGAAGCCCTCTGGCTAATGAATGCGGGGTGGATATATCCCTAGGACATTTGACCGGTTATTATATATTTATTCTACCCTAGTGAGGTAATTCTGGGTGTGGTTATGACTCACTCGCAGGGGTATGACCGCTTCCCGACATTTCGGTATGATCCCAGGTTGTCTTGTTTGATAGGCCCTGGAAGATGATAGCCATTTAGGGGAGCGTCCAGTGGGGAAACCCAGAGGGACGGTCTTAGAATCGTTATATGTACGTGAATATAAATATTCTTAATAATGTGGGACATTATTGATGTTAAAGCATTTTATGATAATAAAATGGCTTTACTTACATTTCCCGGATGGAATAAGGGAAATGGGGAAGTTAAATACATTTTTCGGATGGAAGAAGGAAAATGGAAGATATGAAATGAAAAGGTAAAGCATTTTTATGTTAATAAAACTTGCTTTAAATGTGTATTTTTCCTGGATGGAAGAAAGGAAATAAAAGTGGTAAAGAAAGTGTTGAAATGAAATTGATTTGGTAAACATTTGATAAAATGAAGTACCATATATTTAATTCCTAAAGAAATTAGGAACTGTGCCCTTAGATGGTGAATGAAGTTGTTATATCTATGAAATCAGATGAATGTGTATATATTGATTTCGTGCTGAGGGTCTAATGGATCTCAACGATCAACCTTGCCTAGGAGTAGTGTATCGGGGGGGTTCCTTGATTGGATTTCGCTTCGCGAGACACCCCACGCATGAACAGGGCATAGTGTTGAGACCGGGGAGAAGTTATCCCTTAGTACTTGGGTTAAATAGTGGATCATCATTGTTATTGCGCTAGGTTGTGCTTTTAGATTGAGAGGTGAGAAATATTATTATTAATTGTGAGAAAATTACGCACTTAACTGTCATGCATTTTAGTCACATGGTAATCATATAAAATCGGGCCCTGACCCGTCTATATTTCTCTGTTTTTGCATATACTCCTTGCCGTACAGGTTCTCTACCGTATGGACACCCGTATTTATATTTCCATTCCGGTTGTCTTGGAGCTATAGCATTTTGCGGATGTTGTAGGTTATTTGTCATAGACGCTTCTTTCCATTATACTCTAGTTATGTTCAGCTATATATTCGGGTGTGTTGCCCAAGCTTTGCATTCATTTATTATATTGTAATAACTGAATTGTAATACTCGGTGTAACTATTTGTATTGATATGTTCACCGACAGCTTATTCGGTGATTATTTATTATATTGTCGTTCTCTATTCGTTGATTTTTGATATCCACCGTTTTTACAAATGGGATTGTCTAAGTGTTTTTCTTTTATTTTCAAAGTTTTAAATTTGACAGTCCGTTTTCTAAAATGATTGGTGGTTATCTCATACTATTATTTTAATCGACAGTGATGCTGAGAATGGACCATCTATGATTCATGTGATTATTAGAGTATTGGGCTGGCCACCTATTATTTTAGTAGGAGGGTTGTCACATCTCTTAATGCTCAAAGAACCTCCTATTATCTTAATCCAAATCATCTAAAAAATCATAAAGATGTCATTTTTCACATGGACCACACCTCCTTCCCCTACCTTATAACCCCAAGTTGCCATCTCCTCTCTCACTGACTTGTCACATTCTCATTTCACCCTAAATATAGAATAAATGATCTCCCATAATAACCTAACAACATAAAAATGCACTAACAAATGATTGATTGTTTCCTCTAACTTCTTACACATCCAACATCTACTTGCCATGAACTTGCCTATCTTCATTTGCCCATCTACCATCATGATTTCCTGTCTCACTATTGTCCAAGTGAAGAAAACCACTTTTGGTAGAGCACATGTATGCTAAAAGCTTTCCTAAAGGAAGTCAACTCCTCCTCTTCCCACCAACTTTTCATACTAAGACCGCATCGAGAATACCCATTTCTTACTGAACCCGCACCACAAATAATCCTCATCCCTGAGGAAAACCCCTCCCACCCAACCAATCAAATAGATCCCCCGCCTCCTCTAACTCCTAATCCACGAGCTTCATTCTAAACCTAGTGTTCCACCCTTCCCATCTCCATCCCTCCAAATATGTATCACCAGAGATATCCCTCTCATTCTTTATACGAAAAAACCTCGATTATATACCCTCTAATAATCTATCTCCCCCCAAATGTATCACCAATACCTTACCCTATCCCCATTCCTCATGAGAAGGAAGAAAGTCTTAGTAACTCCCTACATCTCCTTGAAATCTTATTTCACAACCCCACCCCATGTGGAAATCACCTTTGATCTAATCCCCACCCGTTTTAACCCAACCCAAATATCTACATCACCACCTTTATCCATATAACATGTATGCCTCAATCGGCAACATCCACGACCACCTACCCAAAAGATCTTTATTAAAACAAGACAATTTTTTTACTATCTCTCCTCCCTTCTTCGTAGGCTTGCACACCTCCTCCAAGCTCATAATACTACCCTTAAATCCATCATCTCTCATTCACGATAGAAAATAATTCATCAACCTATCCAACTTTCGATGAACTGAAACTGGAAATAAAAATATCAAGTCATTGTTGTCTTTTGGTTATTAGGTTATAGTTTTTTTGGATTTAGTCCCATCTTCAAGTTTTCTTACCTCATTGTGACTGGTGAATGTGCATCCTCCTCCTTTAATACAAGAGTAGTGATATACTTACTGACACATAATGCTAAAGTTTTTAGAAGCACTACTCCATCAACAATCAATTTACAGGTAAAAAAATGGACGGTTCCCTCCAAAAGTCAAAACCCACCCCTTTGTCTTTTATTTCCAAAAAGAATAATGATTTGAGTCCCAAAAATATCCCCCAAATGATGTGGCATTTAAATAAATGTTGTACACTACCGTGTAATAATAATATAGTTAAATACTTTATAGTTATAACAACTCATTATTGGATGCTTTTGGGGACTTATTTGGTACTCATAGAATTAATCTTCTCATAAATGACTATCAATAAGATTTATACCTCCTGTAGTCTTATGACTAAATGCAGAGAATACATGGATAAAACTCCTTTTGTATTTAAGAGAAGATCTTATACAAAGGACAAAACCCATTTTCTTTCCATTAATTCTATCAAAATCAGTCATCTAACTAATAGAATCAAATATCATTCCAACATTGCACTCCTCAATTTTTTCTTTGAAATTGATATTTTCATTCTATTTGTTCACATTTGCTGTGTTCATCTCTTAATTAACATACTCGAAACATCTTGTTCTATTGTAAAAACTTGAAGCCTAAGTAAAACAACACACAATGATAGCCAAAAAAGGATCACACACACTCATTAGAATATGTCGGTTATTTATATAGCCTTTATTTTACCCAAACTGTTTTAACTTAAGACTAACGAATGGGAACAATAAAGTGATTAATCTGTTAGGAAAGATAAAAAGGTACGTTGCTAGTGAAAAAATTGATAAAAACACAATTTAATGAGTATGTATCATTTATAAATAGTATCCTCATTTAAAGTCAAGAAACAAGTGGAAAAAGAAGTGATAATTTCAGTTTTATAAAATTTAACTAAAAAACTATGATTTATATCTTTAAGTTAATGATAAGTGAAAAAAGGCAAAGAAGAGGAGTGTTGTTATCGACGACGGGGACGGGGACGGGGAAGAAGTCAGAGTCCTCACATCCGGAACAGAGGCTTTTATTGGAGGGAAAGACCAATTTGAACATGGGTGGGTTTTGAGTTGTGTAGAGAAATATGTGTTTTTTTGTTGATGTTGATTTCTTGGTTAGTTTAAATTTTTTTTTAAGAAATGACTTACAAATGGCATCCAATATTTCTTCAGCAATACTATATATATAAAAAATAAAGCTCTTGTGCGGACTAGTCCTTATTTTAAGAGTGTGGACCGGACATGTGTTACCTGACGGTGCACCTAGAAATTATAAGCACACTCCCCCTCTTTTCTGGGCTCACCGCCAGATGACACATGTCCGGTCCACACTCTTAAAATGAGGACTGGTCCTCACAAGAGCAGGACTGAATATATATATATATATATATATATATATATATATATATATATATATATATATATATATATATCCTTATTCTTAATTTAACCCGTTACATGCATAAAAATTTACTTCCAAGAGAAATCTCAGTCATAAATCCCAAAATGCTCTTTGGTATCTCCATTGGAATTATTAACCGGTAGATTGGGGCCATTAAATCGATAAATAATCTCTCGCATAACATAATTATGTTTAGAGTAGCTAGCTCATCACCTTCTTAAGAGTTATAAAAGAGCCCATAATTATGATGATACAAAATTATATCAATTGTCGTCTTCCTTATGTTTCTTAAACACACGCTCTACAATTAAAAATTGGGCACTTACACTCAGGTCCCTTATATGAAAATTTATTACTCTAAATTAGGGATAAAATATTTTTAAATACCTAGGTTCCTCAAACACCTATTTACCTAATACACTTTTATTTTTAAAAGTCTACGCTAAAGGCACCGCCACCTCCACCCACTGTCGGAGTTTCGATAACTATTTCTGGGGCTTCGAAAGCCCTCATCGGAGCTCCGATGACCATTACTAGAGATCCAATGAGGGGATGGCGGAGCTCCGATAGAGTGAACACGCGGGGGGGGGGGGGGGGGGGGGGATGCTAGCATACACTTTTTAAAATAAAACAGTATTGAGTAAATGGTTGTTTAAGGGATTTTGGTGTTTAAAAATTTTGTATCCTGATTTTAAAGAAATAAAACTTCTTGCGAGGGACCTAATCTCTTCAGAGTTTTCTTTATTTAAGTCAATAATAAAAAAAATAGGAGGCAAGTAACTTATTCAAATTCTTCCAAACTCTTTTTCAAAATGACCTCATTATCCTCAGTTAACTATATTCTCCAAATATTGAGTGATTGGAAGTGGTTTATATTTCCTTCTAGTCCATTCATCTTACTTTGATTAAAATCCACGGATAGAGCCTCTTTCATTTAGGGATATCCATTTTCATATAATAGAACGCTTTTTTGTGCTTCCAAACAAAGCTTGACTTCAAATACTCCACCCCCTAGTATTTGGAGGTAAAGAAAAAATTTGATCATAAATGTGTGGGTTATTCTTCAAGTAACGTGGGACTCCTAAGTTGACGTCCATATGTTTTATACCCAGGGATCTCCCCTAATTTTGAATTAGTAGTATCTCATATATACCTTTGATCATGCAATGTTATCCCCCATTATCCCTCTTGTTATATGGGGAAGCCTTATCAAAATATCATGAAATAATGGGATGTGTATTCCTTACTGCCTCTAATATTAGAGGGAAAACATTATTCATCCTATGGAAAATAAAAGATTTGGTTCCCACATTTTTTCATTAGAAAGATAATCATTTCCTTTACAATGTGTGCTCTTCAATTTTTATAAATAACCATCACTATTTTACTGATGAGTATGTTAGGGAAATTAAATAAAGAAATCGTCATATTTTAGGTAATTATTTAGTTCTATCCAAACCCCATGACATATCTCTTGTTCATTCACAATGTATTAAAGGAGTTATTGTAACATGTTCCCACTTTGTTGTACATTATCATCCTTATCCATATAGCCTTCACAATATATCATTGACTCTTCAGTTATTAGTTCCTATTTCATTTGTTACATTTTAAACACTAACTAGACCAATTTCCCTGAACAATATTTGGTGGGCGCGCATGACTTTGTACCATGCTAGGGACATATTGAATTCATCAGCTAATTAAGGACTTTTTGGGATTATTGCAGCTTTATTACATTCTTCTTCAGTGAATTAATAAGAATGAACCATTGGCACCAAATATCTTATTCTTATAAAGAAGAAAATAAATGAGCTATAACTTCACTATTTTCATTGCAAATGCCCACAAAACCTAAATTATCCATAATATACCCTAAGACTCGAAGATATCTACAAGTAATATACTAAGCCGATTCAGATATTTCTATCCATTGTTTATTCCCTAAAGGCCAAGGATAAAGAGATTGTAAATTGGAAGGCACTTTGGGACCAACTAGAAGAAAATAAGGAATTATTCAAAGATCATTAGTTATTATTTCGTGAGCATGTAACTTATGGGATCCCCCATCACCATCAATTGGATTTGTAAAACCATTGTAAATGGTACATATATTAAATGTGTTTATATTTTGCTATTTGTATTAATTTTCTATTATTTTGCAAATAGATGAATATAATTGATTTATGAATCTCTCATTAATTTTCATTTTATATACAAAGGCAGTTAGATGTTCGAGGTGATGGGATTAGGGTTGTCAATTGATCGAGTCTAGACTCGGACTCGATCCGGATCCGATCCACTCAAATATGGATCATATTTTAAAATCCGATTACCCGATTACTCGTTTACCCAATTATTCTAATGTTAAATGGATCACATTTGGATCTAGTTTAATTCGATCGATCCGATTAAATGTTATATATATAAATGTTACATATTTATAAATATATATATGAAATAGACCTAGTAGAATATATATATATATATATATATATATATATATATATATATATATATATATATATATATATAATGTGTAAGTATTATATGTATAAAATATATATAAATTAAAGTAATATATCTGTTTATTGGATCCAAACCATAAAAACTCAATTTCGAGCGGTCCGAGAAGGCCCAATAGGATCACCATGTGGGCTCAGTCTGGTCCACCTATGAAGAGATTAGCACAAGCATTTATCACGTGGATAAGTACAAACACTTATCATTTGAATAGTGATGGGCTTAGTTTTTTACCAATAATCTTGGAAGAGATATTCAAGAATCACAACACGAGCCAATGACAAGATGGGAGAGTTCCTTAAACAACTCAACCACTTTACACCACTATAAATATAACCCTCGCCCTAGGGTAAAGGCGAAGGTAATTCTCAAACTTTGAGAAAGATTAACAAAAACATAGAAACCTCTCCGTGGACGTAATCAATTACCGAACCATGTATATCTTTGCACTATTTTGGCATTTTTATATTATTTCATTACTTTCTTCTTGGAATTCGTTCATTGTGATTAATTGCACTCACGATTGGCGCCATCTGTGGAAAATGATTTTGTCTTTAAAGAAGGGAACCTATGCGAAATAATAACCACAAATGTCTCACTACCCAAATAATGCACCCCATCTTGGTGACTTCCAAGCTGACCTAGCTCTACTCAGGGTCAGATCCGAAGTTCTCCAAGATGGGAATCCAAGATTTCATCTGGAGGAGCGACACTCCGAGGAAAAATATGGCCAACCTAGATCTCAAGATTCATCCACACATATAAAGTGCGGCTTCAATAGTAGAAGGAGACAACTCACCTTTTAATTGAGGAAAATTCACGCCTTCGACGACGATTAGAAAGGATAGAGAGAGAACTCCGCTAGGAGAATTGAAAACGTCGTGGTTAGACTCCTAGCCCTAAGGCGAGCAAAACTCATAAGCGAGGAAGGATCACTGTTCGTGGCCACGATCGTTCGAAACATGGAAGTTATTTGATGAGAAAGCACCGAGAGGAAGAAAGCCATAAGAATGATATAAGGAGTTTGGTACGAAGGGAAATGGACCAACACCCATCACATCGAGGGGCCAGGTCTACCAAGGATCTAGCGATAAGAGCCTAAATCATGTAAATGAAAGCCTCCTTCTTAAGAGTTGTTGAGGGGAAAGAACCCCTGAAGAAGTTTACTTCTCCACGGTTTAAGATTTACGATGGCAAAATGAATCCCATAGACCATGTTTGCTAGTATAGGCAAGCCATGACTTTATGGAATCATAATGACTCTCTTATTTATCGTATATTCCCTTCCATCCTAAGGGAAGTCACCTAGGAGTGGTTTGAGAGGCTACCACACAGGTAGGTTAAGAGCTTCAAGGATCTTACTGAGACCTTCACTGCTCGCTTCATAACTAATATCTCACATTCGAAGAGGATGGACTCTCTGCTCACGATGAAAAAAAAAGCCATCTGAGACCCTATACGAGTAAGAGAAGAGTTATTGGGAGACTTTTAATCAGGTGTAAGATTACTCGGAGCAGGTTTTTGTAACATCTTTCAAGATCATCTTGCCCTCTTGTGTCCATCCTGATCGAAATGCGTCTCCCATACTCTCTCTCTTTCTCAACGGGGATGGGGAAAGAAGGAGGATTGAAAGGTCTCGCGCCCTTTATGATTTTGGAATTCTTCGACCATCGTCGGTGTGAGGTAAATATAAAGAGATATAGTCGCTAATCTATTTTTCATAAAACGGGCAAAAGAAAATGTCGTCACCTTGAGAGAAAGGTATTAAAGATAAACTGATGCTTAAGAAACCAATAGTTCAAAGGGTTCGAGGGATAAGTTATGAAATGGGAAGGTGTTAGGAACCCATCCCGCCCTTTTGATCTCTCATGGGTTTGTGTTATTATTTTCCTTTATTTCTCCGTGAAGTGTGTGCTCAAGCATATATTATGGAGATCAAAATTGCCCAACTCATACCATAGAAGAGATAGAGTGAGGTCGTCCATAGGAAATGTTCCCAAAATAATGTATATAAAATATGGTTTATGCGTTTATAGTAATATTGATGGTTATGGTGAAACGATAATACGTGTTGGATAAAACTCTAACAAGGATTATAAACATAATATGAATAATAATGCAAGAATATGATGAATGCGGAAATGGGAGATTTTAGGAAAATTGGAAAATGGAAAAATTGGAAATTTAGAAAATTGGAAAATTTGACTCGGGTCTCGGGTTTTAATCCGAAACGCCTATATAGCCTATAAAGGCATCAAAGTCCACGTAGTTCGCATGCAGCATAGGGTGGGGTTTATGCCATAGAGTCAAACGGGATTTTATTATATGTGCGTGTGTAGAAAATATGTTTTAGTTTTGAAAAAGTGTGATGGATAATCCCGTTCAGACTTTATAGGTGTAACCCTCTTTTTGTTTGTTTTGGATTTTTTTATAGAAAATAAAGTATGTGCAATATAACTAGTGAAAATGTGAGAGTTTAGTATGTATGAACTAAAGTAAGAACTAGATTATAAATCTAATGTAACTTATGCAAAAATAAGAAATTTAAAGAGAGAGTGAAGGATTTAGACCTTCTTTGAAGCTTGATCTTTGAACTTGGATGAACTCCCTTGAATGTGAGATGGAGGTTGGATGAGATAGAATGATATTTTTCCAAATTAGGTATGAAAAGTATGGGAATGTAAGCTTTAATGGAATTTCACATGAAGAAACTTCGCTAATTTCTAGAGAATGTTGTTGAGATCATTGATGTGGATGGATATGAGGTGTGACTTAGGAGTGATGTTATGCCCTCTATTTATAGGGTAGGGGGTGTCGATCATCATGTCACTAGACCTTCCAATCGACAGGTAACCCTTGGCACACTGCAGTGGACCTGCCAATCGATAGTCTCGTGTGGATTTTCCTGGAAAAATAGTTGTAGAACGCAATCTGTGGATCCAAATAGTTCATGGGGTATACCATTAGAAAGGTAATTAAGAAACCTACAAGAGTCCTTTGGATTTCTCCCGGGTCCAGGAGTTGAATTTGGGTCAAACGTGGCTCGGAAGCGCACGTCGATCCTTTGTACGAGAGATCGTCAGATAAAAACGGATCGTTTGTCCAAAAAGTAAGTAAGAATTGTGCACGAGGTGGAATGTTGGAAAGATTATGTGATGTAATTCAACACTACAAAGATATTTTCTCAGTTCATAAAGTTGGTCTTGGTCAACCGAGGCCCGAAGGTTCTCCGTAACCTGTCATAGTAAAATGGATCGTTCCCCCGTATCGTAAGTTAGAATCACACATGGGGTGAACCATTTGAAAGGGTATTCAGTTCCCTTCATAGATTCATTTAGTCTAGTTCGATATGAAGAGTTGACCTTGGAAAAATGGAGCCCAAGAGTGCTCGGTGGCCTCTGGATCGATTTTCGAGGGAAAACTGATCGTTCGTCTGAATGGTTATGCCGTTTTATGCATGGGGTAGACCATTGAAAAGGAGTTTCAGTGACCTTCAAATATTCAAAGAGCGTTCACTCTAAGGTGGCCTCTATATTGATTTCCAGTAGTATAATGGTCCATTCGTCCGAACCATTATGCCGATTCACGAATGCTGTAGATTGTTGGAAAGGGGATTCAGAGCCCTTCGAAGATTTATCGAGCTTTTTCTCTGATGATAGAGATGACCAAAGTTAAATGAGGCCCGAGAGCGCCCGATGGCCTCTAGATCGATACTTGGAGTATGACCTAGGGTTTTTAGTGAAATGAGGAGGTGCTAGGGACCTAAGGAGAGACTTGGGAGGTCCTAAAATGTGGTGTCTATTGATCCCCTCAACGATTGAGCTTGGAAAAAGTGAAAGTCATCGAATAGACACCACATGATGTTTAGGAAAGAGGTCGATTATGCGAACCTAAGGGATGAGGATGACCAATTAAGAGGACCTAAGGAAATGGTAGGGATGGTAGATTTTGTGGGCCAAGGTCAATTCTGAGGAGACAAAGCAGGGAGCGACCATTTCTGCTGGTCGAAGCCAATTCTGAGGGCTTGAGTAGGAGCGACCAATTCTGAGGGTCGAAGCCAATTCCTAGGGCTTAAGTAGATGTGACCAATTTTATGAGTCGAAGCCGATTCTGAGGTCTTAAGTTGAGATGACCAATTCTGAGGGTCGAGGCCAATTTTGAGGGCTTAAGTAGAGATAACCAATTCTGAGGGTCAAAGCCAATTCTGCAACCTTAAGTAGAGATGACCAATTGTGTGGGTCAAAGCCAATTCTGAGGCCTTAAGTAGAGATGACCAATTCTGAGGGTCTAAGACAATTTTGTGTGCTTAAGTAGAGATAACCAATTCTGTGGGTCGAAGACAATTCAGAGGGCTTAAGTAAAGATGATCAATTTTTCGGGTCAAAGCCAATTCTGCAGGCTTAAGTTGAGATGACCAATTTTGTGGGTCAAAGCCAATTCTGAGGGCTTAAGTAGAGATGACCAATTCTGAGGGTCGAAGCCAATTATGAGGGCTTAACTAAAGATGACCACTTATGCAGGTCGAATCCAATTTTGCGGGCTTAAGTAGAGATAACCAATTCTGCGGGTCAAAGCCAATTCTGAGGGCTTAAGTAGAAGCGACTAATTCTACTGGTCAAAACCAGTTCTGAGGGCTTAAGTAGAGGCAACCAATTCGGAGGATCGAAGCCAATTCTACGGGCTTAAGCAGATATGACCAATTCTGTGGATCGAAGCCAATTCTGAGGGATTAAGTAGAGATGACAAATTCTACGGATCAAAGACAATTCTGAAGGTCAAGACAATTCTGTGGGCTTAAGAAGAGATGACTAATTCTGCGGGTCAAAGACAATTCTGTGGGCTTAAGTAGAGATGACCAATTATGCGGGTCAAGGACAATTTTAAGGACTTAAATAGAGATGACCAATTATGCGTGTCGAATCCAATTCTAAGGGCTTAAGTTGTAGTTTTCTTAGGGAAATTTGGAGACTCCACTGGGAAAATTATCTTATGGTTCCGTTGGGGAAAAGGAATTATTTCGAGAATTTTACTGTGTCCTTTGGAGACGTTGCTAGGGAGATATCCAATTGATTTTGGGAATTCCACTGGGGGAAAAAGTTTCGATGGGGAAGTAAATGCTCCACTGAGGAAGTTAAGTGTGGAAACAATGTTTTTCATGGTGAAAAAGGTTTTAAAATACATTTGGTAATTTTAAGAATTTCTTAGGGATTTTATGACATTTTTGGGGAATTTTTATACAAAATTTCAGAGAGGGTGCTGATCGGAATGCTGTGAGAGGTGCCAAACGGCAGTGGGATGGTATTTTGGGGTACCTCGAGAAGGTGAAGGAATCATGCCGATCGTTGGGTGGGAGGGGAATACCAATTGGTATGCCCCTTAGCGTATTATAAAAAGGGGGTGTGTTTTCCTCATTTTCACAACTTTCAGACTTTCTTTCTTCTGCAATTACCTTTTGTAAATCATTTTAGCATTCAATAACCAAAAAATGGTTGATTTCTCAAGCAGTGCGACTCATATGGCGTGGCTAAACGTCAACTACTGGGAAAACTTGGAATGGAAGGCTAGAGTGATCCTTGCGCTGGGCAGTGAAAATTCTTTTGACTTATTCAAGCCAGTTGCAGATGAGTGGACCCTTATGCAAGAGATGGCGTGCCATCATTCCTCTAGGGTGGCGAACCCTGGTGGCTATGTAATTATTGATGACTTTTCGTATTCTTTTCTTCTTTTTCGGTAATATTTTCCTTTTTCTTGAATTTTGATTAGGATTTTTCCTTTTTGTCTTTGACAGTATGATGTCTCTATGTTGACTCAGCGTGCTCGAGGGATGATGGGACTTAAGGACTTTTGGGAGCACCTTCTGCTTGTGGTGCGTTGACTGGTGTCATCTACCAATTTTAGGAAATTGGCGTTTGCGTTGGACGAGATGCCTCGTTGTATGGTTATTCTTTGTGCTTTCGGGGAGATATAGTGGGACACCACCCACACCATGCATTTTGGTTTTTGGGAGATGATGGTGACTACCATAGACATGCAACAACTCTTAGTACTGGAGTGCGATGGGGTGGAGATATAGGTGGATAGGACCTTACGGGTGATGCCAGAGGTGGTGACAGCGGCGTTGGGTGATGTGGAGAGATTAGTCTCTTGGCATTGTCTTATTTTGTCTCTTTTGAGAGAGTTGTTACCGAGTCAGAGGATTGATAAGGAGGATGGTCGGCAGGTGCGATAGATGGACCGTTGTGGTTTTTGCTATTTTTTAAGGTGTTTTTGAACGTCCCTCTTTATGACTAGGGGAGCCTGAACCTGGCGACCCTTTATTCTTCTGTGGATGCATTCAACCAGTGTTGCCGACAAACCTTTACTGGCGCCATGTATCTTCTTGATGTATTCTTTATTTTGCGCATTTTCCTATATGCATTCACATTTTCCTTTATGTATTTTCTTATTATTTCTTGATTGCTGATCCTTATCCTTTGCAGACATGGTTTTATGAGGTGATTGGGTTTAAAACCCAATTGATAGCTTTGATGGACGAGTCTGTTGGGGACTTCTGTTAGATGTACCAGTGGTGGAGGTCCAACCAACAATCGAAGAATTCTCTCTCCTTAGAGGCAGTGCGTCGGGTCTTCAACGGACTGACGAGTGAGCGAGTAAATCCCTTTTTATTTTTTGAGACCATTTTTCTTTATGATCCTTTACAATATTGATCTTTTTCTATCGGGGATTTTGCAGGTAACCTTCTATCCCTAGGGGACGGCCATCCAATATACGTATTGGACTGGGGGAAGGCGCATATGCGGCGACTGCTGACTCATGAGTTCGGCTACTCCTGGTACCTTGCGGAGAGAGTAGTCCGACAGGTGGTGGAGGATGAGGTGGTGGTGCCACTTGCTAGGGCCCTAGTGTGCATGAGTGGAGTTCAGGAGATATCGGATGATGCGCGGGTACCGGCGATGATGGGTGAGCCTTAATCGTCACATAACGACACGACGATGACATATGATTGTCTGGATTTTGTGTCGAGTTAGTTGATGCATCCTAGTATATATGATGTGATGCCTCTCCTCTAAGCGGGTTCGAGTCGGCTAGTGGGGTCTTCCCACAGCTCAGGTGGTGCATCGACATTGACAGCGGCGATGACCTCGGAGGTTCCCTTTATGTGGTTGTCTCCTCCTTCTTATAATATTTGGAGAGTTGACGGAGGGTCGGTGATTAACGGAGGAGGTTCTCTAGCCAGCAGTAAATCTCTTCGTTTCTTTATCTTTTGATTTCTTGATCACTTTCTTTGCTTTAGACTGACTAATTTACTTTATATTCTATTTTTCTTGTAGCACATTCGGGTATCGACCACATGGATGAAGGACATTAGGGATTGGATAGCTTCGACAACCGCTCACACTTAGGAGGCCATCCAATTCCATCTTTCTTGGTGCCATCATCCTCATTTGAGAAAGTTCCTGGCTCGGGGAGTGGAGGTACATCGTCTCGTCATCGAGAGAAGAGATCGTGCTGCAGGGAAGGAGACTCTTAGAGAGAGAGAGAGAAAGAGAAGAGAAAGAAAGAAAGAGAGATTGAGAAAATGTGGGTTCAGGAAGAGTCCCGTTGTATTTCTTTTTTTTGCAAAATCAGTGTAACACAACAAATATCTATGCTAATAAAGTGAAGTTTTTGTTAATTTTTGTTTTTAGTGACTTAATGCACATGCTCTTTTTACTTTGCTGCTGAGACCGAAAAAAGAATTAAAAATGATTTATTTTAAAACAAGATAAGTAAAAGCATAAGAATAAGGAAATTCAGAATTTCTTTAAGAATAGGAATTAGTTTTTTGTTATTTTCACAAGAAGGAAAAAGCTAATTTTCCAAAAATAAGGGGTTACCAATCGACATGCCCCTTATCCTGTCTATCGGTATGTCAGTCCAGTCAAATCATTCCAAGGCTTTGATTTCACTTTCTTCAATTTCTTGGTACTTGATGGGGTAAGTTTTTCTCCAATTTCTGCAGGGTTTTGTCTTTGGTTGGTGTTTTCCAAGTATAAATAGGGTGCATCGGTGGAGTATTTTTCTTCACACCTCCACATTCCTTTTCTTTTTAATTCTTCTTGCTTATTTTGTGATATGACTCTCCCTGGCGGTGTTGAATTTTCTAACTACCTCTAAACCTTGGAGGCGATGTGCTCATACAATGGTGACTACCACGCTTTCACCATGCGTCGAGTCTCTTTATGGCACAACCGACCAATAGAGTTGAACATGATGACGGAAGTGGTAGAGTTTTGCAATCCTAAAGGCCATGTCTTTCTCTTCGGGTTGGAAGAAATCTGTCGGACCTATGAAGAGTTCTCTGGCATATTGGGGATAAGTCTCAGTGTTACAACAGCTATGCCTGAATTTTCTCGGTTTTATCAAAAGTTGTTAGGGGGACTTCTCCATATATCGCCTTCGGTGGTCAAGTCACTATTTACGGAAGGAATGATTTCTCCTCCTGCGGTGCTACATTATGTGCATTTATAAGATGTCGGTGATGCTGTCTATGGTGGAGCTATCATTGTGGGCTTGATTTTAAAACCTCTGCTGGTGACTGGGGAACTACTGGTGGACCCAAAAATCGCAGCCATTACTTCTTGGATGTAATATCGTTGCAATAGTGTGATGGTGATACTCGCAAAGACTCTAAATAGTTTGGATGTATAGCGGGAAGGACGTTCCGACTTCCTGAGGGGTAGTCCCGTAATGCTATTCATGTGGCTATCAAAGAGAATTCCTATGGCGATCCCCCCAGAATATCCTTTTCCGGTTGTGTCAAACTTTTTTTCTCACTACGTTATCAGCATGGGTCTTGACATTGAGAGCTGGGAGAATTAATTTATAGAGCACAGGGCTCGAGGCTTATGTTGGTCCGTGCCTTGGTGGGGGAGCTATTCCCCATTCTGGAACTGGGGTAATACCAGTATATGGGGTTGGTTGGTTGGCCTCAGGCAAACCTCTTTCTACTTTACCTAGCGGCTCTTGATCCAATTTGGTTGGGAACAGATTGTGCCACCCCTAACACTAAACTTCTTTTTGGTGGAGAACTTGACAGAGCATATTTGCATGCCACTGGGCTCTTTATGGGAGAATCGTTGACCATCAACCCATCCATCCCAGTCTGTGGGTATAGTCTAGCATATTTCTGGGGACTACATAAAGTGGTTGTGGAGAACAGTAGTTGACAAGATGCTGACTATGGAGACCGGGCAAAGGTGGTTTGCCATATTTGACACCATGGAGGGAGTTTTTTTTTCTTCCCTAGGCTGATTCGAGCTTATCGTTCTATGGATCATCAACGACACTCTATTCAAGCAGGGGAAGTTTAGGGACCCCATTATTTGGATGACGGTGGGGTCGGTTCCTCTGGTAGCTGCGGGTAGGATCCCTGAGGATTTTGTGAAGCTCTTATATGGTGTTTGTAGTTATGTATTTGGTTGTTTTGTTGGAATAATTTTAAAAGGGTTGTTTTAGTAGTAGTTGGTTTCTGTTTTTATTTTAGGAAAGTAGGGTTAGGTTGGCTAGGGAAATTATTTGACTCCTTATGCCGATGTAATCGTACCGAAATTTCCCAATAATGGAATAAAAAAGTTTTTGATCATCTAGTTGTGCCTCTTGATGAGTTCTTGCATTTGAGTTATCTATACCAATCGCCAAGGCATACCTAATCCTTTTATCCATGTATATGTTAAAATGAATTGTCATTCTCGGGGATAAGAAAAGAATAACATTTTATGAAAAATTGGATCATGCTCATGTTAAGGGTATGAGCTTCCTACGTACCTCTAGGGGTTTTGAAAATTTTCTTTATTTCATCTTTGAAAGTAAAAGGATTTTTAGAGGATCATGCCCCGCGTAGTTCTGAGTAGAGGAGAATGAATAATTTCTTTTAGAATAGAACGAATATGCATCGAGATTTTGGACTAGGGGTAGAATTTATTGAGATGGTCCAGGTTAACTGGATGGGCCATCTCTTCTCCGTCAAGGTCGGTGAGCATAGTGGCCCTGCGTGATGGGATTCTCTTCACAATGTAGGGTTTGCTCCAATTGGGCTTGAATTTCCCTTTGGGATCCCAGATGGCCTCTACCATCTCTTTAAGGGCTAAGTCCCCTTCTCGAACACCACGATCCTTAACTTTCTTATTGAATGACTGTGCTATTCGGCAATGGTACCATTGTATATTATATAGAGCTTTCAGTCTCCTTTCGTCCAAGAGTGATAACTCGTCAAGATGACTTTGATGCCAGTCTTCCTTTCTGACTTTACTTTCAAGCATGACATGAAGTGAAGGGATTTCTAAATCCACGGGTAAGACAGATTCCACGCTATATACTAGAGAGTAAGGTGTATCCCCAGTAGATATTCGAACTGAAGTGTGATAGCCCCAAAGGGCGTAAGGGATTCGATCACCCCAGTCTCGATAACTCTAGGTCATCTTATTGATGATGGTTTTGAGGTTCTTATTGGCATCTTGAACTACTCTATTGGTTTAAGGTCGATAGTGGGAAGAATTGTGTCTCTGAATCCCATACTCGTCGACTACTTCTGTGACTTTTGCCTTGAAATGTAACCCGTTGTCTGACACTAGCTCGCGCGGGACCCCATATCGGCATATGATATTTTTCGGATGAATTTGGCCACCTTCTTATCATTTAGTACTGCGTATGACTCGACTTAGACCCATTTGGTGAAGTAATCAATGTCGACTGGGATGAATTCATTCCCGCTGGATGCTTTAGGTGTAACCTTCCCTATGATGTCTATGCCCCATGTGGAGAATGGCCATAGAGAAGTCATGTTGTACAATTCCCGCAGAGGTAAGCGTTGGAGGTTGGAAAACTGTTGGCATTTAAAACATCTCTGAACATAAGCGATGCAATCCTGAACCATTGTATTCCAATAGTAACCCTGTAGGATGATTTTCCTGGAAAGCATATGGCCATTCATGTGGGGTCCACACTCCTCGATGTGTATTTTCTACATAATTTCTTCAATGTCATCCCCTGCGATGCGGTGAAAATAGGTTTCATCGAAGTTTCGCTTAAACAGTGCTTTATCACAGATAATGTATTGGGCAACCAGTTTACGAAGGTTTTCTTGGTCTTTCTTGTCAGAGCCTTGGGGATACCTACCATGCTTGATGAGGCGCTAAATATCATAGTACCAGTAGTCAGCTATATCAGGATATTATTCTGTGATGAGATCGATGTGATAGTAGTGGGTTGGTTTATATTGCTTTTGGACTAGGAAAAGGCCCATTGTTATTTCTTCGGGTAAGTCAATCATGGAGGTTAAAGTAGCAAGGGCATCGGGTAGGTTGTTCTTTGCTCGGGTCAGGTAGTGAAAGGTGACATCTTGGAATTAAGAGGCTAGCTTTTCTAAGTGGGTATGGAAGGGTAAGAGTTTCTCGTCTTTGACTTTCCATCTTCTGAGTACTTGACCGATCATGAGGGCTGAATCATCATATACATTTAGGTATCGAATTCCTTTCTTGAGATCAACTTTGAGGTTTATGTGCATGCCTCGTATTCAGTCATGTCATTGGTGCAGGGAAAATCCAGCTTGATGGCAATGGGAGTGTAAGAGTCATCAGGGATGATTAGGAGTATCCCAATGCCATACCCTTTCTTGTTGGTGACACCGTCGAAGAACATTTTCCATAGAAGGTCTTCTTAGGAGGTATAAAGGATGTTCTCATCCAGGAGTTAGAAATCTAGACATTGGCTTCTTCCATAGGGTAGTCAGCGAGGTAGTTAGATATGGATCTTCATTTTATGGCTTTCTGTGTGACATACATGATATCAAACTCCTCTAAAAGCATCAACCACCGAGCCATTCAACTGGAAAGGGTAACTTCTCAAGTAGGTACTTGATGGGATCTATTCGGTACACAAGTTTGATGGGAAAGGCGAGCATGTAGTGACATAACTATTGGGTGACCCCGACAAGGGGTGACAAATGCTTTTTCCAAGGCTGTGTAGTTAACTTCGTACCCGTCCAACTTGCATTGGCGTAGTATATGGCCCTCTCTTTATGGGACTCTTCAAGGTATTGGGCTAGCAAAGCCCCAGTGCAATATCTGTTATGACTAGGTGTAAGAGTAGGGGAAGACTAGGTTGCGCCAACATGAGTACTCGAGGTCAGGTTAGGTATTGCTTACTTCGATCAAAGTCTTCTTGGTAGGCTTTGTTCCAAACTTTAGTGGAATCCTTTTGGAGGAGATTGAAGATGGGCTCATAGATGAAAGTCAACTGGTTGATGAATCGGTTGATATACTACAAATTTCCAAGGTATCCCCAGACATCCTTCTCCGTACGGGGTGGTGGCATCTTGAGTATGGATTTTATCTTGACAGGATCTTCTTATATCCCTTTCTCTGTAACCTTGAATCCTAAGATCTTTCCTTTGGTGACGCTGAAGATACATTTTTGTGGGTTAAGTCGCATATGATATATTTGTAATCATTTGAAGAACTTCCAAAGAGAGGGAACATGACCTTCCCTAGTCTTAGACTTGATAGTCATATCATCCACATAGACCTCTACTTCTTTGTGTATTATATCATTCAAGATGGTTGCGGCATAACCTTGGTAGGTATCCCCTACTTTTTTTAGACCAAATGACATAACGGTGTAGCAAAAGGTTCCCCAAAAGGTGATGAATGCAGTTTTTTCTTGATGATCTGGGTTCATTTTTATCTGGTTATATCCGAAAAACTCATCAATGAATGACTTAAGAGCATGACTGGCTATGTTGTCCATAATCATGTCGATATTGGGTAGCGGATAATCATCCTTCGGAGAGGCCTTATTCAAGTCTCGGTATTCAACGCACATGTGAACTTCCCTCCTGATTTTGGCACGAGTACAATATTGGCTAGCCGTGTTGGATATTCGATCACAGGAATGAAATCCACGTTCAACTGTTTGACTACTTATTCCTTAAATTTGAGAGACCATTTAGTGGGGAGCTTTTTCACTTTCTGTTTGACTGTTTGCATTCTAGGAGAGTTGGAATCTCGTGCTTAGCTATTTCGGGACCAATACCAGGCATATCGTTGTAGGACCATGCAAAAAAATCCACAAATTCCTTCAGTAATTCCTCTAGTTGCACTCGCTCATGCTCGTCAAGGGTGGACCCTATCCTAATCTCGCATAATTGGCTACTAGAACTGAGATTAATAACAACAATTTCATCTTTATTAACTTGAACGCAATAATGTTGTTTGTTATTAACCTTATTTAGATCCATTAAGAATTGTTCATTTGCAAAATCATCATCATCAAGAGTTTGATTAGAATCACGACAATTAATGTAAGGAACAACAAGATGCTCAAAATCTTTGTTTATTTTATTGTTAGGAAAAATAGCATTGAGAACCTCATCGAAGAAGGTCTCGATTACATCAGAGTAAGGAAGAATAATAAAAGAAGAGGAAATAGGATAAACATCTGGGCTAGGTTGAATATTAGTAGGTGGAATAGGTGTAACATGCCAGTTGAGGAGAGGTGCATTAACATCTTTGATCAGACGAGATGGATCTGATGATGTAGTTCTTGAGTGGATCATGCAAAGTGTCATACCTAGTGGCTACAAATTGAAAGAGTCCTCAAAGTCACTTCCCTCAGAATCTTAGGTAACATATATGGTATTCTCAATGAGTGGTTGTATATGATGTTGGGAACTTTTGGCCCATGAGTAGTTGTCTTGGAAAAATATCTCCATTGCTGGTTTCATCTTCTTGTCCACAAGATCATACCACAGTTCAAGAAAGCCATAGAATGGGAAATCTTCACCCTCTCTGATGAATCTTCTATTCAAGGAATCCTTTGAGATAGTCTTAGTGCTTTCTAGCCTTCTCTTCAGTCGAGACTCGTGAAGCATTATGAGTTTTTCTACTGATGGTTGATAACTCAAATCGCAAGGAGGAAAAGATTTCGTCAATGCAATGGGTTAAAGTATCCCCTGCTATCTTCATCCCATCCCCAACCCGAGCATAAAGTGCATGTTTTTGAATATTTGGATCACATTGACATTGCCATGAGGTTTACATTCTGGACAAACCCTATCTTTAAAATCGTCCCCTACTGGGAGTAGAGGTGGTTCAACTCGAAATCCTAATAGAAGCATATCATTCACCCCGTGTTGTATCTCAAATACTGGATTACTGTGCTTGCGTTCTAGGTATTGTCATCGTCGCCTAAGATGGTGATAACCTACCCTTTGGCGAGAACTTCAGTTTCTGATGGAAGAAAGAAGACATACCCTTGATGCTATGGAGCCGTGGTCATCCGAGCAACAGATGGAAACAAGCTGGGATGTCGATGACTTGGAACTCAATAACAGGATTTATAGGGCCAACCCCTATTGCAAGCTTTATAGATCCCATCACTTCTCGATGGGTATAATTGTAAGCGCGCACCGCGACGGAGGTTGGATTAAGTTCTCTCACTTTCAATCCCAAGTAATTGAGGATTCTCAATGGGCAAACATTAAGAGTTAATCCATTATCAATAAGAAAAAGTGGGGTAGTCTTCGCCATGGCTTCGACAGAGATATTGAGAGCATAATTATGGTTCGGCCCAATCTTAGGGATTTAATCTTCAGAGAAGGAGAGAGTTCTAGTAGAGACCAGGGGTTCGATTAGATTCACTTCTTATTCTAACGTGGTGAAAGGAGGAACTGTGGGTCTGGTAAGTAGCTTGATCAAGGCATTCCCGTGTAGCTGGGAAGACATAAAGAGTACCCACAGAGTGATGTTAGTTTTGGTCTTCTTCAACTGATTGAGGATCTTTCTCTCCTCGAGGGTCATTTAGGGAATAGGGAGATTCTCAACACCTTTTTCTTGATCTCTTGCTGATGGTGGAAGGTTTGGGACTTGGTAATGTCTCCCTAACCTGTTCATAGGGTTCACAGAAGAGGGGAAAAATAGGAACCCCATTTCCTCATCAATCTTGGGTTATTCATCCACCTTTTTTATGCTAGTAGCTCCTCAAACGATATCATTACACATATGATGACTATTGGGCTAGCCTTTTTTGGACTTTACTCTTCATCATCGAACTCGTCCCCCCATTCAGTGGCAACGACATTGTCTTTCCGTAAAAAATCAATATATTCCACAACCTCAATGGCCTCTTTATATAGATGCTCCCATTCGACGGGGAGATGTAGAAGTGAAGAGACCAAGTGCCCTTATAGCTTCAAAGTATCAAGTATCTCAGACACAGTATAAATTTCACTAGTCTGTCAAAATAGGTCTGCCATGATCTGGACAACATAATCTAAACTGAATCCATCGGTTAGTAGAACCCAATTGTCTGACTCTCGGGTCCATTTCCGATCTTCCAAGAATAGTACACTGAATCTCTAGCAGTCAATAATCACTTGGGAGGGTAATTTCATCCTAAACTCTAGGAATTTGTTCAACACTTATGACAATTCCATATCTTTACCTATAGAACGAGTACGGATCGCGATGCATTCTCTGGTAAGGAGTGACAAGTCCTGATTGACAAAACTGGAAGGTTGTAGGAGAAAATATGGGCACACTTGGAGAGGTTTAGGAGAATACATGGGTATAATGTATGATTTACTGGGTATGATTTGGGTAGATGGGTTAAACTCTGGGTCTTCTTTTAGGAAGATGGAATTGGTATGATTTGTGAGTGGATTGTGGGTAGTGTTTGTCTTGGTACTGGTTTATGGGGCGATGGTACCCTGATCAATCAGACCTTGGATTACATTTCGGAGGTGGAAACACTGATCAGTGGTGTGGCTGATACTTAGGTGAAAATCGCAATGGGCATGTAGTTTAAAATTTTTGGGAAGTGGGTTTGGTAATGGACGAGGGTCTAATAGCTTAATAAGATTTAAGCTTAAAAGAGCTTGGTAAAATCTGGAGAGGGGACCGTGAAGCTCGATGTATTACTTTCGGACTTGGTTTGGGGGGATTTCTAGTGCCTATGAAGTGGCAGACTAAGAAATGTTGTTGATGGTTGACACTGCGGTACTGGAAGGTTTTTCATACATTCTAGGAGTGAAATGTCCAGATTCTTTCTTCGATTCAACTTCTATCTTGGCAAGACCTTCTTTGATTTCTTCTCATGCTTTTTAAATAGATAAAAATGAGGGTAGTACTGTCCTCCCATCATTGCTCGGATATAGGGTAAGAAGTTCTTTTTCATAATACTGACCTCTTCGAAAGGCTGGTTGGTCATGGTGGTTTCTTTCTCTCTCCACCTTGTTATAAAGTTGTTGAATGATTCCCCAAGGTTCTGTTTGAGAAGTTTTAAATCACGGTGGGTAACTTCCAACTCTTCGTTGTACTTGTACTGTGATATGAATTCATGGTCAACATCCTCCCAACTGTGAATCCTGAACTCCTCGAGAGATAAGAACCAGTGAAGAGCATTGTCCTTCAAAGTCTGTTGGAAAATTTGGGCCATTATTTCCTCGGAGGAATATAGGAGAGTCATGGCTCGGTGATAGCTTCGAAGATGAACAATTGGGGGTCTAATACCCCCTAACTTCTCATTGTTGGGCATCTTGAATTTTTCTAGCAGCCTTGCTTTAGGATAAGGAGACATGTGGGTGTAGACCATGTAATTCCTAGACACCCTGACTTGGTCGAACTTCTTGGTAAACATATTGAGGTCCTCCTTGACCATGTTCAATTATTCCTCCTTTGGATCAACAGTCACGGGTAAGTTAGCCCCTGTCTGGGCAAGATTCAACATAGGGTGTTAGGCTGACGGTGGCCCATTAGTAGAAGGAGCACGTGGAGCATGCTGATATTCCTCGAGAACCCAAAAAGGCTCGAGTGTGGGAGAACCCATAACGCGAGGGAATAGGACCTCGGGCTCTTCGGGAATAGGGACCAAATTGGGCTCGAATTGAAGGTTGTCAATCTTGGTGGTGAGTTGGGCTAGAACTGTTATCAAATTCGGCTGCACATTCGGTCCTTGGTCTCTATTCTCCATAGAAAGTGGATGAAGATGAATTCTGGACTCGAAGGAAGTGAGGGAACTAACAAAGCCTCGGGGCAGTTCGACAGAAGATCGAAGCCAATAGGGTACCATACTAAGGGTTGGGTGAACGATTGACCTAAGAAGGATAAATTTCGAATTTATTTTTGAAAAAGAAGGGGAAAACAATTATTTTTTAAAATGAAGGAAAATATTTTTGACATTTTTCGAAAAAGATAAAGATAAAATGCTTTTTGGAAAAGGGGGGAAAATATTTTTAAATAAAAAGAAGGAAAAAGATTTATGGTAAAAGGAAGGAAAAATGCTTTTGGTAATTTTGATAAAAGAGGGAAAAAGTTTTTTTGACACTTTTGGTAAAGAAAGAAGGAAACTATGAGAGATGGGTCTCAGCATGATTATTATTATGTTTATTATGTTCTCACTTGTATTAGGTTTACCTAAATGAAAAAAAGAAATGTCCGATGGGACCCGAGCCTGGGAAAATTCGATTTGAAAAAAAAAAAATATGGTTTGACTTGTTACCAAGCTCATGGGCAGGGTCCCGTTTTAAAAAAGACGAAATTGTGTAAATATTTGAGTGGTCATGCTGACCCATCATTTCGACAGAGTTTCGGTTAGAAATCGGCAAACTAAATAAGTGTGCCCTAGGTTTGATGCCTATATGAGGGTATGAAGTTGTTGGGTTAATGGTAAGGGTTCCCCCCTTTGTTATGACTTCCACGATATACGTATTGCTTTTGAGTGCAATCGGTACCTGTGCACAAGCCATTAGATATACTCGAGTGTACGTGAATTGCCTCACTATATACCTCCAAGGGACAGTAAGCGATACGATGCAGGGGGAAATGTTCGATATACGTTGAATGTACTTGGCCAATGGAGGGTGGGAGTCATATCGCTTAGGCTAACTGCGAGCTGCCGGACCAGTGCCCATCACAAAATGACCCCCGAGTTACCGGACAAAATTTAGTCCATAACCATACTCTTTGGTGATGTAGTGTGCAAAATACATGATTCTTGATTAGTATATTATGGAGAGAGTATCTTTATTGATGAGCATTATACTAATCAGGGGATAATGTATAAGTATAAAAAGTAAATCTATACTATGCATGAATATGTGCAAGTGTGATAAGTGGAGGTGTGTGTTAGTAATACCTAATCATGGATATTTTAAGTGGTGTGTGAAACATGTGGATACAAGTGATCCTAGGTGCACGTAGTGTGAAGTGTACATGGAGAGTATCTACAAGTGTGTGAATGAGTAGTGATATAAGCATGAGGTATTTATGTGCCAGAAATAACAGAGGATAAGAATGGAACATACAGATAGGTGCAGATGCAGACAAGAAAAAAACAAACACCCATGCAAACAGATTCTAGACCTCTTATGAAAAATTTCCCCAGGCCATCCCGATTAAAATGTGTCTCCCTTCCTCTCTCTCCTTCTTAAATGGGATAGGGAAAGAAGGGGGATTGAAAGGTCTCGCGCCCTTTCTGATTTTGGAACACTTAAATCGTCATCAGTGTGGGGTAAATGTAAAGAGATGGAGTCGCTAGCCTGTTTTGCACAAAATAGGCAAAAGAACATGTCACCGCCTTAAGATAATGGCATAAAAGACAAACTGATGCTTACAAAACCAATATTTCAAAGGATTCAGGGGCTAAGTTATGGAATGGGAAGGTGTTAAGCACCCATCCCGCCCTTTCGGTGTCTTATGGGCCTGTGTTATTATTTTCCTTTATTTCACCATGAAGTGTGTGTGCGTGTATATATAATGGAGATTAGAATCGCCCAACTCTTACCATAGAAGAGATAGAGTGAAGTCATCCATAGGAAATGTTCCTAAGATAATATATATAAAATATGGTTTATGCATTTATCGTAATATTGATCATTATGGTGAAACGATAATACATGTTGGATAATACGCTAACAAGGATTACAAACAGAATATGTTTAATAATGCAAGAATATGATGAATGAAAATGGGGGATTTTAGGAAAATTGTAAAATGGAAAAATTGGAAATTTAGAAAATAGAAAAATTGGACTCAACTCTCGAGTTTTATTCCTAAATGCCGATGTAGCCTATAAAGGTATCAAAGTCCACATAGTTCGCATGTGGTATAGGGTGGGGTTTATCCCATAGATTCTAACATGATTTTATTATGTGTGCAAGTGTAAAAAATGTGTTTTAGTTTTGAAAAAGTGTGATGGATAATCCCGTTCGGAATTTATTGGCGTAACCCTTTTTTTTGTCTGTTTGGGATTTTTTTATAGAAAATAAATTATGTGCAATATAACTACTAAAAATGTGAGAGTTTAATATGTATGAACTAATGTAAGAACTAGATTATAAATCTAATGTAATTTAGGCAAAAATGAGAAATTTAAAGAGAGAGGGAAGGATTTGGACCTTCTTTGAAGCTTGATCTTTGATCTTAGATGAAATCCCTTGAATGTGAGATGAAGGTTGGACGAGAGACAATGATATTTTTCCAAATTAGTTATGAAAAGGATGGGAATTTAAGCTTGAATGGAATTTCACATGAATAAACTTCACTGATTTTGAGAGAATGTTGCTGAGATCACTGATGATGATGGATTTGAGGTGTGCCTTGGGAGTGAGGTCACATACTCTATTTATAGGTTAATAGGGGTGACTATTGGCATGTACCCATCCCTACCAATAAGCAGGTATCCCTTGGCACACTACCGATAGGAAGGGAAGTGGATCTGCCAATCGGCAGGCTCGTGTAGATTTTCTCAGAAAAATGGTCGTAGAACGCAATCCGTTGATTGAAATCATGCAGGGGTAATACCATTAGGAGGTTAATTCATAGACCTTCAAGAGTACTTTGTACCGCTCCCGGGTTCGAGATTTAACTTTGGGTCAATCGTGGCTCGAAAGCGGACGTCGATCCTTTGGAAAAGAGATCGTCGGAAGAAAACGGATCGTTCGTCCCAATGGTAAGTTAGAATCGCACATAGGGTAGACTGTTGGAAAATTTAGGTGATTAACTTTGACATTCCAAAGAGCTTCTCTAGGTTAGGAAAGTTGACTTTGGTCAACTAAGGCCCAAAAGTACCCCGTGACCTCTCGGAGTAAAACAGATCATTTGTCCGTATCGTAAGTTAGAATCACACACGGGGGGGACAATTGGAAAGGGTATTCAGTGCCCTTAGGATATTCATTCAGTAACATTTGAGATGAAGAGTTTACCTTGGTCAAATGGAGCCCGAGAGCGCCCCGTGGCCTCTGGATCGATTTTCGGGGAAAAAATGATCGTTCGTCCGAACGGTTATGCCATTTCGCACACATGGCAGACCATTGGAAAGATGTGTTAGTGACCTTTGTATATTCAAAGGGATTTCACTTTGATGATGACATTTAATGGGGTTAAATTGGGGCCTAGGAGCTCCCGGTGGACTCTAGTTTGATTTTTTGTGGTAAAATGGTTTGTTCGTCTGAACCGTTATGCCAATTCGTACACATGGAAGACCGTTGGAAAGGGGATTCAGAGCCCTTAGAATATTCATTAAGATTTATCTCTAATGATAGAGTTAATCGGAGTCAAACGGAGCCCGAGAGCGCCCGATGGCCTATAGATCAGTATTCGGAGTATGACTCGAGGTTTGTAGTGAAATGGGGAGGTGCTAGGGACCTAATGAGAGACTTAGGGGGTCTTATAATGTGGTGTTTACACTCCCACCTTATTGTCGCACCATTCCCTTACCAATAAGTAAGCGAAGACCATCGATAACCTTATGTACCGAATTGAGAAGTACGTCGAAGTTCAGGATGTAATCCACACCAGTTAAGTAGAACCTGGTCGTGCTAAGGCAAACAAAGGCAATGATAAGGAGAGTAAACCTAAAAAGGGAAACAAGATGAAAAATAGGACCAAAAACAGGGGCAAGGAAGATTCATATAAAGCTTTTCAAGTTAGGTTGTATTAACACATTTTACAACACAACACATTTCTTGATATGTTACATGTTTCCTTTATCTTTTCTCAGAATTTTCCAATACAACATACTTCTACGGGCTCCACACCGCCGGTTATGCGCATCATATGCTCTGGCCAGTGTTTTAGGGCTTTTCACCCAAGGGCTCGGGGACCTTTTTGCTTTACCCCGATGTCATCCAAGTTTCCTTTTATGTGTTTTAACATTTTACAAATGTTCACGTTATTTCACTTTTCCTTTTTACCCAGCCGAAGCCAAAACCTGAGACTTTACCGCCCCAACTTGTGTACACGTTGAGATTTTACCATTTCATGTCCTTTACACTTTTACCCTGATTTTATTCCAAAAAAATTATTCATTTAGGACCACTTTGTGCAACACCCATTCCAACATTTTTATTTCATAAAAATGTTTCACTTTGAGTAAAATTACCATTTTACCCATTTGTTTCGAACATCACATTTTACTCCATTTTAACAAGTGTTAATTTCCCCAAAACAGTATTAAGTCATCCACACTAACTTCTTAAGTGTTTTAACACATTAAAAGCCTTTTTACAATTGGAGTAATATTCTACTTAATTGGAAACACATTTAAACCTTTAATCCCTTCCTAATTACATAAGTGTTAATTCTTTACAACATTACTAACTTTTCCATGTTTACCTATTAACATTTAATGAATACCTTTATCTACCTTTTCCCAAATCGCACATTTTTTTACTTTCTTCAATCAAGAAATACATTTACACTTAAGACTAATTTTATAGAAAAATACCATTTCTTTCATTATTTATGTAGTCTTACACTTTACTCTTATCACATTATTAACCCTTATTTAACACACTCAAATTTTCAATTTTATCATTCCATATGTAATCCATATAATTCTTCCTTAAAGTTGTTTATACACTTAGTGTCACATTACTACAAGTTTATATGAATGAGAGAATGGACTTTAACCTCGAAATCCTTTTAAATGGTTTAAACTCATATTTCATTCTAGAAATTCATCACACTTGCAAAAATACATTTTCAAGACATAAAGGACATCTTTATTTCTTTAACCTCAACAAATGTCTATTTTTCATAAAATCATCATTTTTTCAAGAAAATTATTTCATCAATGTTTACCAAAAACATGTCACTATCTACAAACAATTTATTTCATAGAATGTTTTCATCAGTATTTCTAGTAAAGACACAATTTTCATAAATTATTAACTTTTACTATTTCAAAACTTTGAAATATTTTTTTATTCTTTATTTCCAATAAAATAATATTTTCTAACATTTTTATTCCATAAAAATATTTTTTATCTCCTACCCATTAATTACACCATTTAACTAAATACCCACTACTCAAATAGTCTAACTACATGACTATAAATATAAAATAACATCTTACACTAAGAGCAAGGTCTTTCCACCTCTAATGCCTTCAATGGTCGTGTTGGTGTACGAGGAGCAACCCCCACCTCAAAAGGTGGCCTCAAGGGATTACCAAATGCATCCTACTAAGATCTAAAGTGTTCTTCCTCCATGCTCCCATGTAAGACCCACTTCAACTCCATTAAAACCCACCTTCATATTCTCCAAGAAATCCCCCAAATAGTCCTCCAAAATTTATTCTTCTTCTTCAACCATGGTGGAAAATGGGTATTTTGTGTTTGAATGTGGTGGAATATCACACAAATGGAGGTGGAATGGTGGTTTGGTGGTGAATGGTGGTGGAAGACCACCCACCTCTCTCTCATTTTGTCTCTCATTCTTCCATTTTCTCCCAATAACAATTACCCAAACACACCCTTATAAAACCCTCTCCAAAGCCTAAATTCCCATTTTTCCCAATCTGAAATGATCTGGGCTCGACAGCACATAAAATAAAGGGCTAAGAATGTGACAGAGCACAAGGGTAATCAAATCTAAAAACTCGACTAAGGCCGTTCAAACGACTTCCCCAATGTTGTTTGAATGACATTACCCATGTCATTAGAACAACTTATAATGTCGTTTGAAATGTGGATCGCACGACCCTTCGTGTGACCTGCTAATGTAAACTAGTAACATGTTGTTAGATGTCTTGCTTCTCACGACCTCACTACGTCGTTCAAACAACGGGCCCTTGAATGACCCTTTTTTCGTTTCATTTACTTTTTTCCCAATTCTTATCCACAATTATTTCTTAATTATAATTAACTCATATTCAACTTATAATTATTATATAATTTAATTAATTTACCGGGACAGGATATTACAAAATTCACTCCTTGGGAATTTCATCCCCAAAATTCTCGGTCCATCAGCCTTCAAACTTATGGGATCCACTAACTTCTATTCTAAGCCATAAAATCTCCCAAGGCAAAATTATCAAAGTTTGCAACACTAAAGTCACCAAATACTCAACATGCGACATATCCTAATGCTCACCATTTCGCTTACCATTACTTTACATAATCGACCTCGAGTCTCCACTCGCCTTATGACCAAGTCCAAACCATTCCTAGCACCACCTATGATAGTACCTAAGGTATATCAGTGCCTTTATGGGAAAACCCTTTGTAGCGATCAACGCTCACCCAAAGAAAATCATAATACAACCAACCGTCGTATATACCACCAGAATCAACTCTCGCTTGGGACCGAACGTCCTGTGTTCCATAAATTTTCATGTTATCCTAACTACACAACTCACATAAGCTTATCGAGAACCATACAATGCTATTCTCTCACTCCAAGGAGGAATAATCCCATCAAATCATGACTGCAAGCCCGATTTACACCTTCTGCTGCGTCGCTCTGATGAACCTAGTGATACCTAGTCGTCTCATCCTTCAGTACTCACTATAGTCTCACTCTAACACACTAACGTGGCAAGGAAATGTCATATGCTATGTTTTCCTTGATTTCCAACACTATATCGTATCTTCAAATCATCATTCTGCTCTTTGCAACTCGAGCCACTGACTACCGAGCTGGCCAATCGAAAGTCCACTAGTCCTAAGAGAGATCGATACTACGAGAAAATAATGTGGCTAAAAATATAGCCACCGATATGTAAAAAAAATTACAACATCAATAGTACCTCAAATGAGCGCACCCAATTACCGAGTTGCATTGACCAAACCTGATCCCCCACGCTCTCTCAGGCTCAATGGCACCGTACCATGATATGGTACCAATCTGAGTCACCACATAGGTGAGAATACTGAATCCCTATTATTGAAACTAAAAGGAACACACTTGAATCAAAAGGAAAAACAACCGTCCCGAGAAATTTTACCCATAAGCATCCAATTCCGACTTATAAAAGTGAAACTACACCGTATACTCGAAGTCATGCTACTTTTTCTCAAAACTCTCACCGAGCACCACTCTTGGCCATATACCCTGGCTTGGATCACTGATTGTGATGAATCGAATCGCAACCATTCATCCTCACAATATGAACACAATTTTTGAATCGAAAGTCCTTTAGGAAGCCAATGCCTGACTTCGCTTTGGGATTAAGGCCCTGCCTTTCACATTGTAAGGGCAAAATTTTCAATTAAGTTTGTCGTATATTTATTTGACTTATTCCTGGAACAAAACACATTTGATTCATATGTATATTTTTATTGTCACGATCCCACACAGACTATGAGGTATTGAAGTTTATTGAAGACGTTGCGACAAAGCTTCAAGAAATTTATCATGCCGATTTGTGGTGCATATTTCATCTTCAAGTTTAACTGCATTCTGAGATCACTCAGGTATGAATACGTAATTTTAATGCGACTCGGAATTTATTTTAAAATGTTTAAGGATGTTATGATATTAAAGAAATTATTTTAATTTTTTTTAAAGTGTTTGAAAACGTTTAGACTTCGTTTATTCTGATATAAACATCATTTAGAGTTGTGTTAAAATCAAACACATGTGTTTAGTCGTTCAAACGACCATATCAGTCATTCGAGCAAGATAGGGATGTCGTTTGAGCGACATGCCTATGTCATTCGAGTGAGATGCCAACTTAAAAAATTTATTTAAGGCGTGTTTTCTCAGAATTTCGTCAAGTGCAGTCTGAAAAATAGTTTACGAACTAGTACATTTTTTGCACAAATTTTTCTAAGGTTTTATAAGTCCAAAACTTCTTTAGAGTTTCAAAGATACGAGCTTTCATTATTATATTCTATAGTGATATTTGTCGGCACCATTGGAGTTTATTCTATATAGAACTATATAGAACAATATTGGTTCAATAATGTTCATTCAACCTATATAGAACATTTGGTCATAATTATTAATGCTTAGAATGATCTTAACCATTCTATTATGGGGTTGTTCTGAAGTTGATATGCATTTTGATTCGACTTTGTTTATATGCCATAATTGCACACATGCACGAGTTTATATGGATGTTTGACTTCTCTTACATATTTGAGTTTGGTGAGACGTTTTTATCTCATTTTTTCATCTATGCGTAAGTAGACTTAAGGAGGAGGTGTGCATGTAAGAGCCTTTTACCGTGAGGATTGGAATTGAAAAAATAATGAGTGTTTACGGGAGAGGGATATGCGAGTGTAAAATTGACTCGTCGTGAAAGCCACCATTTAAAAGACCCCGGAAAAATTAAAGGTAATAAAAAGAATCATATGCCAAAATGGGCCAAAGTAGTTTATGTTCATTCCACAAGAAAAATATGATATATATTTGAGGGAGTTTGGATGGATAATTAAACGGGTTTGCCCCACGAATACTAACGTTGAAAAATCGTGTCATGATGCTATTATTTGTAGAATCATCAAAATTACGGATTTATGTGCACGATGTTTTTTTAGTTTATTAAGCTCACACTTTAATTGTCACATATGGCTAAAATAATGTTTGATGATATTTAGCTATCAATTAGAGATTCTTAATTGTTTTTGTTACATATGGCAATAAAGTTTGACGTGTTGGAATTGTTATTGATTTGTTGTAGTTTACGCCCATACATTCCAAGTTCATATTTGAGCACATCGGTACTATGTTAGCATGTAACTCACATTGTTTTTGTTATTTTCGTTACTATTTTGCTGGTTTCTGCCACTTCCAGTTAGTTTTTTCAAGAATTTTTTTTTTCTAGGCAAAAGTGTTTAATTTATAGAACTGGATGTGAGAGTTTGTTTTTATCATTCGAGAGAGAAATAGATGTCGCGTGAAGCCATCTCATGAGAAGCCTTTGTCGTTTGAGTGACATGGATGTCTCATTCGAGCGACTTGCTGAGGAATTTTTTCTACTTTTTCTTTCTGTTCCCTGGTTCATATAGATATATTTTTGGTACTGCTCGGTTGCTTGTGGATAGTTTGTTATATGAAGATTATCATTGATCATATTTTACTGCATTATGTTCGTTTAGTCGCACCTTTTTAGATTGCTGATTCCTGTTGTGTGTTTAATGTCTGCTAGATATGGATTTGATATTGTTCATCATTATTAGCTAGTTTTTTCATTGATATCTAAATATACATCATTGATTATCTGATGTTAGATATGTTTATCTTTTCAGCGGTTTGTCTATTCAAGATAAAAAGGGGGAGAAATGTATGTGATATAGGGGGAGAGTTTTTTCGATGAGTAGATACATTTGTTGCATTACTTATTGGTATCATATTTATGATCATATGCTTTCATGTTTATATTGAGTAGTTTACACAAATTGGTATCATATTGCTTTTGCATCAATACAAATTGGTATCCTGATTTAAATGTTTTTTACGTAATGATATCATGTTTTGCTCACATTAAAAATGATTTGGATTTGATTTTACATATTGAGTTATATGATTTGTCCCTCCATACTTCACGTGGTATTTGTCTTTTTCATATGTGTAGGTATGCTTAAGAGATTCGATATTTCCATACTACATCACATTCAGATAATTCATGCTTACGGGACCATCATTTACTAGTCTTGTCCTGTAATTTTTCGATTTTGGGTTTTATGGGATGGTATTTAGGCGTCATACGGCTTGACGACCCAGCTTAGGCATTTCACTGTTGGTTTTGTCCCAGAATAGTCAAAGGGGGAGATTTACAAGGGAAAAATTTCCAATTAAGTTCGTCGTATATTTATTTGACTTATTCTCGAAACAAAACACGTTTGATTCATAGGTAGATTTTTATTGTCACGAGGCCACACAGACTATGACGTATTGAAGTTTATTAAAGATGTTACAACAAAGCTTCAAGAAATTTATCATGCCAATTTATGGTGCATATTGCTTCTTCAAGTTTAATTTCATTATGAGATCACTCAGGTATGAATGCGTAATTTCAATGGGACTCGAAATTTATTTTAAAATGTTTAAAGATGTTATTTTATTAAAAAATTATTTAAATGTTCTTAAATTTTTTTGAAAATGTTTACACTTCTTTTATTCTGAGATAAACATCATTTAGAGTAATGTTAAAATCAAACACATGCGTTTAGCCATTCTAATGACCATAGCAGTCGTTCGAGCGAGATAGGGATGTCGTTCGAGCGAGATGCCGACTTAAAAAATTTATTTAAGGCGTATTTTCTCATAATTTCGTCAAGTGTACAGTCTAAAAAACAGTTTATGAACTAGTACATTTTCTGTACAAAGTTTTCTAAGTCCAAAACACCCTTAGACTTTCAAAGATCTGGGCTTTAATTATTATATGCTGTTGTGATCTTTTTCGATACCATTGGAGTTTGTTCTACATAGAACTTTGCTGGGTTTTATGGTGGAGAAGCTGAAGATCCGTGTTCAACATCGTAGACATTACAATCCATATCGGTGGACACCGAGACATACATGGATGCGTGTGTTATTGGCGAGAATCGTGGAATAAGTACTTTCTTTGTGGTCACTGTGAGAGGAGTGGTTCGAGATGAGAGTAATGTCAAGTCTCATGGGGATCTAATCGTTGAGTAAGACTTGTGTCTGTTCCTTGTAAATCCACATTCATAGTGATTGTCTGGATTAGGCCGTCCAAGGTTATTTTCCTTTGTGGTTTTCTCGTACACCCGGCGTTGTGATCATTATTTTCCTTACTTTACTTGATTTAATCACTAGATGCATGTATAGGATTAATCAAGATAAAAATTGGTTAAGTTAAAATTAGTGCCCATAAAATTTGAAAAAGAGTTTTTCAAAAAGAGAAAGTGTTTCATGATCCTTAAATCGCCTACAAATTGGTATCAGAGCTAGAAACATATTTTTATTGTGTAGATCCCTTTTTGCTTTTAAGGATGAATTTTGGAAATTATGACAGTTTTTGTACTCCTATTTTTTATGGTACTAACTATGCTTATTTGGAGTTGAGAATGAGAAGTGCTTTGAAATCAATAGATAAGTGTGTGCGGTTAGCAGTTGAAAAGGGCTGGACACCACCAGTTACATGAGAGGGTGAGGCAACTAGTTTGAAACCCGTTGAGTCATGGATCGAGGCTGAACATAGGCATGCACTTTACAACTCTAAGGGTCTGCACATTTTTTCCTCACATGTCACACCTGAAGAGTACAATAGAATCATGACTTGTGATACATCAAAAGAGGCTTGGGATACACTTTCACTCACTCACGTGGGCACGAGCAAGGCTAGGGCGTCTAAGTTACAAAACCTCACTACATAGTTTTAGACGATTCAAATGTTAGAGAGTGAGACGTTTGATGAGTTATACACCAGGTTGTCCACTATTTTTAATGCGTCGTTTAACCTAGGAGATAAGATACCCGATAATCGAGTCCTAAAGAAAATCTTAAGATCATTGCCTAAAAGGTTTGATGCAAAAGTGACTGTTTTAAACTCACTTAGTATGCTAGACTTGACGAAACTTGAAGATATTGTAGATGACCTTCAAACCTATGAACTCGATATGTATACCTCCAAGTAAGAGCCAAAGAAATAAAAGGTCATTTCTTTGAAAGCCTGGAAGGAGGAGACTAAAGTTTTGGATGGTGATTTCGATTTCAATTTTTGAGGATATCACCTTGTTGGCAAAGAAGTTCAAAAAGTTTCTTAAATTTAAAAAGCAATCGAAAGATGTTAAAAGATTTGAGAAATTCAAGAACAACAAGGTAGATTCAACCCCTAAGGATAAGAGTGAGAAAGTTAATAGGATTAAGATTGGTGTTTTCGGTGTGAGGGGTATGGTCACAAGGTTGTCAAGTGTCCCACTAGACTTAAGAAAGAGGGAAAGAAATTGATTACATATAATGCCACTTTAAGTGATAGTGAACCGGAAGAGGGAGAGAGTTCCCCCATTGAATGTAACTTTGTTGCGTTTATGGCATGTCATATGAGCAATGACGATAAATCTTCCCACAAAGATACTCATGTGAATGAAACTTGCGAGGCCGTTAAGAGTTAATCTCAAGTGTGTGAGGGTGATGAGAGTGAGGAGGAGATTAATGTGAAAGAGTTGCAAGTTGCATTTAATGAGTTATATGCCAAGGCGGTAAAAGTGAAAAAGGAAAACTCTAAATTACAAGCCAGGTTGAATGAGCATGCCGTAAAATATAATGATGTTTTGATTGAGGATCTTAGGGCATGGGAGAATAATCTTAGGGAGAAGCTAGAGTACGCTGAGAAAGAGAGAGATAGCCTTCCTGGTTTGATGGAGGCATTAAAAAAGGAGGTGCTAGAGTTCGAAGAGTCTAGGCATGTGCTTGAGTCTAGGATTTGTGATTTAGAAGAGAAGTTGAAAGACTCAAGTAAGGTTAAGTTTGACTTGGAATCTAGGGTGGAGAAGTTGGATAGGATTTTAGGCACCATTAAAGTCAAGAAATATAGGTTTGGTATAGGCTACAATGATAGAGTTGCTCCTATTCCCAAAGCCAATACAAACCATGTGAGAGAGCCCACTAGGAACTTGAGGAGAGGTCGACATTTTGGTAATAATTCTCGCTGTGTTGACACTTGTTCCCATTATGGTAGGATAGGTCACCTTAGACGTTTTTGCTATGGCCTTATAAGTACTCCTAGGAAGTTTAGGAATAAAGTCGTTTCTATTCCCAAAACTCCCATGCGTCATGTCACACCTACTTGGGTTAGAAAATCGGACTTAGAGGCTTTTGGACTAAAACTTTATGATTCTCATTTGGTTGCACTTAATTCTTCCCATTCTAGATTTAATGGATGATTGGGTTTCCATGTTTGTCATACTCTAGTCTTTGCATCATGATTTATATATTGATAGTTTTATGACATGTGTGTCATTTGTATTATATTTTTCATTTATTGAGTCCTATTGAAAAAATAGAAAAAGATTTTTTTTTATAAGACTTTTCGAAAAGTACAAAAAGATTTTGCTTTTATTTGAGTCAACATATGTTGAAAAACACAAAAAGATTTTTTCCTTTTTTTGTGTCATGATTCTACATGTTTGATGTGGCATATTGGTGTGCTTGTACCCCCATCATTTCGTTATCCATGTGGCCCGGACATTTGGTCATAATTATTAATGCTTAGAATGAACTTAACCATTCTATTATGGGGTTGTTCTGAAGTTGATATGCATTTTGATTCGACTTTGTTTATATGCCATAATTGCACACATGCACGAGTTTATATGGATGTTTGACTTCTCTTACATATTTGAGTTTGGTGAGACGTTCTTATCTCATTTTTTCATCTATGCGTAAGTAGACTTAAGGAGGAGGTGTGCATGTAAGAACCTTTTACCGTGAGGATTGGAATTGAAAAAATAATGAGTGTTTACGGGAGAGGGATATGAGAGTGTAAAATTGACTCGTCGTGAAAGCCACCATTTAAAAGACCCCAAAAAAAATTAAAGGCAATAAAAAGAATCATATGCCAAAATGGGCCAAAGTAGTTTATGTTCATTCCACAAGAAAAATATGATATATATTTGAGGGAGTTTGGATGGATAATTAAACGGGTTTGCACCACGAATACTAACGTTGAAAAATAGTGTCATAACGCTATTGCTTGTAGAATCATCAAAATTACGGATTTATGTGCACGATGTTTGTTTAGTTTATTAAGCTCACACTTTAATTGTCACATATGGTAAAATAATGTTTGATGATATTTAGCTATCAATTAGAGATTCTTAATTGTTTTTGTTACATATGGAAATAAAGTTTGATGTGTTGGAATTGTTATTGATTTGTTGTAGTTTACGCCCATACATTCCAAGTTCATATTTGAGCACATCGGTACTGTGTTAGCATGTAACTCACATTATTTTTGTTATTTTCGTTACTATTTTGCTGGTTTCTGCCAGTTCCAGTTAGTTTTTTCAAGAAATTTTTTTTCTAGGAAAAAGTGTTTAATTTATAGAACTGGATGTGAGAGTTTGTTTTTATCATTCGAGAGAGAAATAGATGTCGCGTGAAGCCATCTCACGAGAAGCCTCTGTCGTTTGAGTGACATGGCTTTCTCATTCGAGCGACTTGCTGAGGAATTTTTTCTACTTTTTCTTTCTGTACCCTGGTTCATATTCATATATATTTGGTACTGCTCGGTTTCTTGTGGATAGTTTGTTATATACAGATTATCATTGATCATATTTTACTGCATTATGTTCGTTTAGTCTCACCTTTTTAGATTGCTGATTCCTGTTGTGTGTTTAATGTTTGCTACATATGGATTTGATATTGTTCATCATTATTAGCTAGTTTTTTCATTGATATCTAAATATACATCATTGATTATCTCATGTTAGATATGTTTATCTTTTCAGCGGTTTGTCAATTCGAGACAAAAAGGGGGAGAAATGTATGTGATGCAGGGGGAGAGTTTGTTCGATGAGTAGATACATTTGTTGCATTACTTTTTGGTATCATATTTATGATCATATGCTTTCATGTTTATATTGAGTAGTTTACACAAATTGGTATCATATTGCTTTTGCATCAGTACAAATTGGTATCCTGATTTAAATGGTTTTTACATAATGATATCATGTTTTGCTCACATAACAAATGATTTGGATTTGATTTTACATATTGATTTATATCATTTGTCCCTCCATACTTCACGTGGTAGTTTATTTCATATGTGTAGGTATGCTTAAGAGATTCGATATTTCCATACTACATCACATTCAGACAATTCATGCTTACCGGACCATCATTTAGTAGTCTTGTCCTGTAATTTTTTGATTCTGGGTTTTATGGGATGGGATTTTGGCGTCATACGGCTTAACGACCCAACTTAGTCATTTCACTATTGGTTTTGTCCCAGAATAGTCAAAGGGGGAGATTTACAAGGGCAAAATTTCCAATTAAGTTCGTTGTATATTTATTTGACTTATTCTCGAAACAAAACACGTTTGATTCATAGGTAGATTTTTATTGTCACGAGGCCACACAAACTATGACGTATTGAAGTTTATTAAAGACGTTACAACAAAGCTTCAAGAAATTTATCATGCCAATTTATGGTGCATATTTCTTCTTCAAGTTTAATTGCATTCCAAGATCACTCAGGTATGAATGCGTAATTTCAATGGGACTCGAAATTTATTTTAAAATGTTTAAAGATGTTATTTTATTAAAGAAATTATTTAAATGTTCTTAATTTTTTTTGAAAACGTTTACACTTCGTTTATTCTGAGATAAACATAATTTAGAGTTATGTTAAAATCAAACACATGTGTTTAGTCATTCTAATGACCATAGCAGTCGTTCGAGCGAGACAGGGATGTCGTTCGAGCGAGATGCCGACTTAAAAATTTATTTAAGGCGTGTTTTCTCAAAATTTCGTCAAGTGTACAGTCTAAAAAATAGTTTTTGAACTAGTACATCTTCTTCACAAAGTTTTCTAAGTCCAAAACACCCTTAGACTTTCAAAGATCTGGGCTTTAATTATTATATTCTATTTTTATCTTTGTCGATACCATTGGAGTTTGTTCTACATAGAACATTGTTGGGTTTTGTGGTGGAGAAGCGGAAGATCCGTGTTCAACATCGTAGACATTACAATCCGTATCGGTGGACACCGAGACATACATGGATGCGTGTGTTATTGGCGAGAATCGTGGAATAAGTACTTTCTTTGTGGTCACTGTGAGAGGAGTGGTTCGAGATGAGAGTAATGTCAAGTCTCATGGGGATCTAATCGTTGAGTAAGACTTGTGTCTGTTCCTTGTAAATCCACATTCATAGTGATTGTCTGGCTTGGGCCGTCCAAGATTTTTTCCCTTTCTGGTTTCCTCACACATCCGGCGTTGTTAGCATTCTTTTCCATACTTTACTAAATTTTATCACTAGATGCATGTTTAGGATTAATCAAGATAAAATTTGGTTAAGTTAAAATAGGTGCACAAAAAATTTGAAAAAGAGTTTTTCAAAAAGAGAAAGTGTTTCATAATCCTTAAAGCAAAGTCTGATTTGAAAAATAAGGGTCATACACACATCCTTGGAATAAA
This sequence comes from Sambucus nigra, assembly GCA_949130495.1. Classification (NCBI taxonomy): domain Eukaryota; kingdom Viridiplantae; phylum Streptophyta; class Magnoliopsida; order Dipsacales; family Adoxaceae; genus Sambucus; species Sambucus nigra. The sequence goes on along the minus strand of OX422221.1, from coordinate 307,503,015 downwards.
CGAATCATTATTAGCGGACACCTCATGCTCTAGTCACTGTGAGTCCCCTTTTTATTTCTTTTGCGAAAAGTGTTTTAAGAATGACAAAAAAAATTCCCTTTTTACTAAAACCCTTTTTCCAATTTTTATTTCGCACGAAGTTGGGAACCAATTTTAACTTAACCAAATTTTATCTTGATTAATCCTAAATATTCATCTAGTGATTAAAGAATGTAAAATAAAGTAAAGAATACTCACAACGCCGGATGTATGAGGAAACCACAACGAGAAAAACCTCGGACGACCCAAGCCAGACTATCACTATGAATGTGAAATTACAATGAACAAACACAAGTCTTACTCAATGACTCGATCCCCACGAGACTTGACGCTTTTTTGATTTTAACCACTTTTCTCACAGTTCCCATGCAGAAAATCCTTCTTCCACGATACATGTCCACAATACACATGTCCACGTATGTCTGGCAGTCCACCGATATGGCTTGTAACGTTTACGAAATCGGAACACAAACTCCTTTGCTTTTTCTCCGCAAAACCAGCAATATTCAATGTAGAACAAAACATTATTCTTTGTTGAAAGAAGATTATTATTTCATATAGTAATGAAAACTCGGATCTTGTAAACTCAAAGGATGTGTTTATCTTTGGAAAACATTAGAAAACAATGTGCAGAAACTCTCTGGTTCATAAACTTTTTTTTCCAGAATGCACACTTATGAAATCTGATGAACACACGACATTATATATTTTTCTTATGGTAGTATCTCGTTCAAGCGAAATAAACATGTCGCTCGAATGAGATAAGATCTCTCTCGAACGACCTGTCAGGTCATTTGAACGACACGCGCATTAGAGTTCACCTAAAATACAACTCTAATCCGTCCTTATCAGATTAAAATGAACTATAAACGATTTCAAACACTTTTAAATAAATTTTAAAAACATTTTCTTAATTAAAATAACATCCTTAAACAATTTAAAATTAATTTCCAGTCCCATTAAAATTACACATTCATACATGAGTGATCTTGAAATGCAATTGATCTTGAAGACGAATAAACTTGCACCAATTAAAACTTCGGCATAAATAATTCCTTGGAGCTTTGACGCAACATCTTCAATAAACTTCAAGACATCATAGTCTGTGTGGGATTGTGATAATAAAAATCTCCCTATGACTCAAACGTGTTTTGTTTTGGGAATAAATCAAAACTATACAACGGACTCAATTAGAAATTTTGTCCTTGCAATCACTGATCTTGTCCAATCACTAGTGATGACGTCACTAACCTACTATAGCTAGGTTATTATCTACTAATCATATCGTGACCGAAGTCCCAAATTTCTATAGTCGTTAATTAGTTCAAGTGAGACACTCATCTAACCATGTTCCTTATTGACCACGCAAGACTGCCAACTAACTTACCTTAAGTTTCTACCTACACAAAAATTACGTGATGACCACACCCGCCGCTATTGGCATTCTAAGGGTAGTAAGTACCACACCAGTCTACTTCTTCTAACTCGTATTAACATGGAAAGATGGGCTAAGAACTAGTTATTCCTTTACTAAGGCTACCGTAGCATATAGAGTCGACACTCAGACATACGAATCATGTTTCGATACTACTCCACCTTAATTGCCATTTTTGAATTTTCCACATATCGTCATCACTCTAAGTCTCGAATACATATCTAGTGCATCCTGCAACTAGTTATCACCACACCTAGATTAGTCTGTCCATGAAATCTGAGCATCAATCCTATAAGGACATAACTATTACCTACCTTAGGGATTACACCATTCATCGGTTCCGACTGGAAGGCCCTACCTGACACGCATACACAACCAACAATCTGGGATCATCATCTAACCCTTAACTCAATCCTTACTAGAATGCTACTACCTCTTTTTACCAGACTTAATTTTTCTCCTAAGAACACCAAACATATTTCATGTAAAGTTCCAAAACTCGATAAGGTTTCATCAACTATACTTTTATCATTAGAGGTGCATTCTATAATACCCACATTAACATTACTTAGTTCTTGCATAGACACTAGTCTACGAGCTTCTAGCTATAGTGCACCCTAATCCTCAAACACCTCAAGACATCATAACATTCGAGACTTATCCTCAATGATTCCACACATAATTTGTCCTATGGGCAGCTCAGGGTGCCTATGAACTACTCACACACTAGGATTACCTCGTACCTAGCCATTACCTCGGTGGCTAAAATGAGTTTCAACACTTAGATTATAATATTACCTTTCTTCCAAATGGTTGTGAGTATAAGTCACGTACAAACCATAATTAATGATATTATCGATTATGGTAGGACATAGGACGTTGCCTGCAACCTATAAACCTCAAGGTCCGCCTTACCCAAATTATCAATGACTGTTCAACCATGGCAACTAAATTACTTACTATGTGAACATCCCACCATGTTCCAATTTATGAGTTAACATGACTATATAAATCTTGGTAGGATACGGGCCTCGGGTACTGCCTATGAGTACCAAGGTCCACATTATGAATGCCGCACGAGATCCTATTCCTCAATATCCCATTATAATCAAGATACACCCAACCTAAGTCCTCAACTAAAGGAACTATTATATTCACCCACAAAAATCAATACTTATTAATGCCACTCAGCTATTTAGTCTCTATACATAAGATACACAACCTTTACCACTGGGTCGCAACGAACATCCCTCACTATTGCCACTAACAAGGATACTCTCATCACCAAAGTCATTTCACACAGTTGCATTACCACTGGCATTCTACAAAACTTCATGTGTTCTCCGAATTACCATCAATTGCGATATCACCCTAAGGATAGAATTTTCCTAATGACATAACCAGTGCTAATTATCCATAAGTGTCATACCTAAGGGTCATATATATCTTTTAATCACCAATCATTAGTGTCTAGTCGAGACATCCAAACCATCAACTTCTAACATTGACTATATGCAACTTGTGCCACTTGCCCAATGTGCGTCATCCCATTCTATCAACATCTCACATGATTCTATGCCATTAAAATTTCAACACAAGCACCTCGCACTAACAACCACAGTGTCACGACTATAGGATAAGATGGACACCTGTAAATTACTAAAATTTTAATTAGAAATGTGGAAATGATTAATAACTATCAACTTAATTGTGTGACACTTGACACTAATCATGTTAACCTCTTTGACTTTATCATCGAGGACATGAACCAAACCGTCATCAAACTAGCATGATAGACCCTACCCATCCCGACATCAAAAGATCTAATACCGGCCTCACCACGTCACACCCGGAAAAACCTTGAACCTAGAGATCTGATACCATTTGTAACGCCCCAACCTGGATTTTTGGGTTACCCATAAGTCAACCCAGTCCGACCCGAGTGTTGGGTGTGAAGTGAAATGAAACTACCTAAATAATGTTTCTAGTCTAATTTTTTTGTTAACATTTCACTTATTAGCATGCGATTCCAGTTTAAAAGTAAACTATGTGAGGGACCCATGGGGATCACCCCGAAGTCCATGTAAATAGAGCTACTAATGTAAAATAAATAAACTATACTTACTTGTTAGCCATCTCAAAATACGAAACCGCACCTAACCTTCCATAACAAAATGAGGGTGTGAGCCAAAGAAGTATAAAAATTAACGGTAGAAAGGATACTCACCCGTTACAATGACATTCATGCAAAAATATGTATGTATATACATATATGTATGTATACCACTGAAAACACATGTTCCAATGCATTAACCATTTTACTTTCAAAAACCTTAACTGCCAAGATTAATTTACCTTAATTTTGCAAAAACTTCATTTACTCATACTTAACATTCCTCACTTTATGTAACACACCCGATTCAACACTTGAAACCACAACACAAGATTTATCCAACCACATTCCTTTATCGGAATTACCCTTTTTATACATTTAAATGCACTTTAGTATTTTGATTGAAAATTACCATTTCAACACACGCATTCACCGTGTTAAAAAAAATACTTATTTGTCATTTAAAAGCCATTTTAAATACATTATTATGTAAATTATGGGTTTAAAAACTTAGGTTACTTAATCACCCATTTACCCACTTTCTTTACCCTATTACCTTATCTTATAGATATTAATAGATTTACGAATTTACTTGTTCATTTCACCTTTATTGGAATATTTATTACATTCATTCAAGTCTGGTTGTATTAACACATTTTACTACACAACCAATTTCTTGACATGCTATATATTTCCTTCATCTTTTCTCAGAATTTTTCAGCACCTCATACTTCTACGGGATCCACACCGCCGGTTATGCGCATCATATGCTCTGGCCAGTGTTTTAGGGCTTTTCACCCAAGGGCTCGGGGACCTTTTTGCTTTACCCCGATGTCATCCAAGTTTCCTTTTATGTGTTTTAACATTTTACAAATGTTCACGTTATTTCACTTTTCCTTTTTACCCGGCCGAAGCCAAAATCCGAGACTTTACCTCCCCAACTTATGTTACACGTTGAGATTTTACCATTTCATGTCCTTTACACTTTAGCCTTGATTTCATTTCAAAAATAATATTCATTTAGGACCACTTTGTGCAACACCTATTCCAACATTTTTATTTCATAAAAATGTTCCACTTTAAGTAAAATTACCATTTTACCCATTTGTTTCCAAAATCACCTTTTACTCCATTTTAACAAGTGTTAATTTCTCCAAAATACTATTAAGTGATCCACACTAACTTCTTAAGTGTTTTAACACACTAAAACCCTTTTTGAACTTGGAGTAATATTCTACTTAATTGGAAGCACCTTTACACCTTTAATCCCTTCTTAATTCCATAAATGTTAATTCTTTACAACATTACTAACTTTTCCATGTTTACCCATTAACACTTAATGAATATCTTTATCTACCTTTTCCCAAACCGCACATTTTTTTTTATTTTCTTCATTCAAGAAATACATATACACTTAAGACTACTTTTATCAAAAAATATCATTTCTTTCATTATTTATGTAGTCATACACTTTACTCTTATCACATTATTAACCCTTATTTCACAACTCAAATTTCCAGTTTTATCATTCCATATGTAAACCATATAATTCTTCATTAACCCCGTTCATACGCTTAGTGTCACATTACTACAAGTTTATATGAATGTGAGAATTGACTTTAACCTTGAAATCCTTTTAAATGGTTTAAACGCATATTTCATTCTGGAAATTCATCACACTTGAAAAAATACATTTTCAAGACATAAAGGACATCTTTATTTCTTCAACCTCAACAAATATTTATTTTTCATAAAATCATCATTTTTTCAAGAACATTATTTCATCAATGTTTACCAAAAACATGTCATTATCTACAAACATTTTATTTCATAAAAAGTTTTCATCCATATTTCTAGAAAAGATACAATTTTCATAAAACATCAACTTTTACTGTTTCAAAACCTTGAAATATTTATTTCTTCTTTATTTACAACAAAATAACAATTTTCTATTATTTTTATTCTATAAAAATAGGGGCATACATCAAGTAGTCCCTCGAACATTTTTTAATACACGTTTAATTCAAGCCTTTTTATTTTGCTCCAAAAAGTCCTTCACCATGCCCCTGGCACGGACCTTTAAAAACAAGAGAATATTGGTTAAATGGGCGTTTAAGGGACTTTTTGGTACAAAATAAAAAGCTTGGACTAAATGTGTTTTAAAAAATGTTTGAGGGACTTTTTGATATTTGACCCATAAAAATATTTATTATCTTTTACACATTATTTACATCATTTAACTAAATACACCCTACTCAAATACTCTAACTACAAGACTACAAATGTATAATAACATCTTACACTAAGAGTAAGATTATTCCCACCTCTAATGCTTTCAATGGTGGTGTTGGTGTAGGAGGAGAAACTCCCACCTCCAAAGGTGGCCTCAAGGGGTTACCCAATGTATCCTCCAAAGCTCCGAAATGTTCTTCCTCCAAGCTCCCAAGTAAGACCCACTTCAACTCTATTAAAATCCACCCTCATATTCTCCAAGAAATCCCCCAAATACTCCTCCAAAGTTTGTGGTTCTTCTTCAACCATGGTGGTTATGGGTATTTTGTGTTTGAATATGGTGGAATATCACACAAATGGAGGTAGAATGGTGGTTTGGTGGTGGAAGACCAACCACCTCTCTCTCATTTTCCCTCTCCTTCTTCCATTTTCTCCCAACAACAATTAACCCAAACACACCCTTATAAAACCCTCTCCAAAGCCTAAATTCCCATTTTGACCAGTTCGAACTGGTCTGGGCTTGAAAACACATAAAATCAAGGGCTAAGAATGTGACAATGCACAAGGGTAATCGGATCTAAAAAGTTGACTGAGGTTGTTCGAACGACTTATTCTATGTCGTTCGAACGACATCACCTATGTCGTCATAATGATTTCTAAAGTCGTTTGAACTGTGGATCGCGCGACCCTTTGTGTGACCTGCTACTATAAACTAGTAGCATGTTGTTAGATGTCTTGCTTCTTGTGACCCTTTTAGTGACCTCACTACGTCATTCGAACAACGGGCCATTGTATTTTAAACGACCCTTTTTCCTCTTCTTTTATTTTATTTTCCAATTCTTATCTATAATTCCTTTTTAATTATAATTAACTCCTCTTCAACTTATAATCCTTATATAATTTAATTAATTTGTCGGGGCATAATATTACAAATGTCCTGGACGATGAGGCTAAACACGAGTTTGTTGTTATATATGTGGCGTACGGCCTCAAGTAGATCCAAAGAAATGGAGTTCGGATGGAACTCAAGAAGGTCATAGCCATGATGGAGGCGTTCAAGATAAATCCTGATAAGGTTCAACCTGGCAAGTTTAGGCAACCGGAGGACGTGGATTATAATAAGCACATTGTGTTTACGAAGGATGATCTGGTGATGTGATAACCCCACACCACGACACACTAGCAATCACTCTCAGGATTGCCAACTAGGATGTGGATAAGTTACTGGTGGATTAAAGGAGTATTTTGGAGGTGATGTACCTGGAACTCTTCCACAAGCTCAAACAGAAGATGTCAAACTTGAAGGAATCCATTGTCCCTTTGGTCGGCTTCATAAGAAAAATGACCATGCCATTATGAAAGGTAATCCAGCCAGTAAGGAAAGGTAATATTTTGAATCTCATTGAGTTTTTGGTGGTCGACGTCGATTCTCCTTACCACTCTGTTCTCGGTAGAGGGTCGCTTCACGCTATGAGAGATATCCCTTCAACTTATCATCAAAAACTCAAATGCATCATAGATTAGGGCATAATGGAGATCCAAGGTGACCAAGACATTGCTTGAAAATGCTGCATCGCCTCCATTAGAACCATACAGGAAAAGAAAAAGATAAAGAGGTCCTTCCGGAAATATCCCCAGATGGGACTACTCTTTAGAAATAGATAAAACCCACGACTGACCAGAGGTGGAGTAGTCCAGGATTCACCCCACTAATAGGGCCTTAAAAAAGATAGAGGAGGTAGTTTTTGATGATAACTAACCAGTGAGGAAGTTTTTGATAGGTACAACTTTGTTCAACCATAAAAGAAGGGAGTTAATCACCTTTTGAAGCAGTTGCTAGACGTCTTTACATGGGAGCCAATCGATATGCCCGGGATTAATCATACAGTCACTTTTCACCGTCTCCACATAGATACCACATTTAATTTGATCATACAAAAAGATCGCCGCACTTCCCTAGAAAAGGCATAGGTGGTGGAGAAGGAGCTAAGGAAACTTTTGGAGGCAAGGTCCATCAGAGAAGTTCAATTCCCAGATTGGCTCTCAAATCTAGTAGCGGTTTGAAAAAGAAACAACAACTAAAGATTATGTATAGACTTTACTGATCTCAATAGGGCTTGACTAAAGGATAGTTTTCCCCTGCTAAATATAGACCAATTGGTCGATGCCACTGTAGCCCACGGACGAATGATTTTCCTCGATGCTTACTCTAAGTATCACTAGATTCCTCTATTCGGCTCCGATTGAGACAAGATTTTGTTCATAACACATTTGAGTTTGTACTAATACAAGGTCATGCCTCTTGACCTTAAGAACGCTGGAACTCTTCACCAGAGACTACTTACAGATATGTTCAAGAAATAAATAAGAGAAATGATGGAAGTATATATCGACAATATGCTCGTCAAAAGAAGGAGTAAAGACCACCACCTCAAAGACATGGCCAACACCTTTAGAATCCTCAGGCATTATCGGATGAATCCTAACGTGAGAAAATCTCACTCGAGGTCAAGTCTGGAAAGTTCCTAGGCTATCTGGTCAGTGATAACAGGTGAAAAGTGGCGTTGATTCAAAATGCCAATCGTTGTTTTCTGTTCACCGTCTTAATACAAAAACCGCAACTATTGACTATAATCTTTTAAGGGAGTATAGTGTCTAGTCCGGGTATCGAAAATCCACTGAGACAAGTTGCTAGAATTTACAAGGTTTAATATTCCTAAAATAAAAGTGTAAAATATAATTGCTAATAAAATAAAAGATAAATAAAGGAAAAGATTATACTAGGCGAGTGTATTGAAACTACATTAACAAAGCGGATAAAACTATAGGTTGCGTCGAATATCCCTCACCCGAGTTAATTAGTATTGATATGCCCAAGTATAACCTCGGCTCAGGGATACCTAGCTCGGCCGAGATAATGGCCGAGACATTGATCGACCCAATGAGGGGTAAGGGCCCACGATATCATCCCTCGGCCAGGACTACCTCGGCCCAGGCCAACACTACTACTTACACCTCCCCAAGGACACTACGCACGTCGCAGACATCAACAGCATCCTAAAGTGCCCAGGAATAGCAACCTCGGCCATCAGTAGGCCGAGAGGACAAGAGGCCACTTCATCTTCAACGCAGATCCTACCTCGGCTTAGGCCGAGGCTACCAGAGATTAATAATCATCAGCATGCTGCATGTCCAACCTCGGCTCGGGCCGACCCCAGCATGATGTCTCGGCTGGGATCAGGCCGAGACTCCTTATGACACTTCCCGAATTGAGCGGATACCAAGCCTCTACAGCTCGGCCTCTCCCAGGCTGAGGTCATTCACCAACATGACTGCCGAGCATCTGTTAACATTTGGATAAAGACACCTGGGCACAAATCAATTGTAACAAGATTATTCTCCACATGGGGGAGAATATTTCATCATCATTGCTTACATGTGACAAGGACAGGTGGCATTCCCACATTGGTGAGGATATCACACACATGCTCACTGCATGCATGGGGGGTACATTACACCCCCTAGACACTATATGTAGGGGTCATCCCCAACCTTGCAAAAGGATCACATTCAGGCAACCCTAGCAGAAACCCTGTAAAAATATACAGTAGAGAGAGAGAGCTTGAGGGAATTATACCCATGGTCATTAGTACCATCTTTAAGTGATATTACTCACACACTCACTGTGGACGTAGGCCAGACAGGCTGAACCACCCATATTCCGGTGTTGATCTCCTCATATCCTCACCTCCTTCTCTTACCTCTTTTTATAGTTGTGCTACCATTGTTATATACATATAGAGCTTGGAAACACCTTACCTGGTGGTGCTGATACCCAGCATCATCATTTTGGCGCCGTCTGTGGGAAGTGAGAGGTTGTCTCTTCCTAATTTTCAGCTTTACCTCACCGAAGACTCTGGTGGTGAACCAGGAACCACCCCTTGTGTGGAGCTGTTTCACCATTGAAAGAGGTCCTTTAAGGTATTAAGCTCACTTGTTGTTCAAGCTCCTTATTGATAATACATGGCACCAGAATTACCACCGCCTCTTCCGCCGCCTGGAGGTGGAGGGTCTAGTTCCAGTCAGGCTCCTCCCCAGTCCGAAATGGCGGAGGTGGCTGCAGCTTTAAAATCTTTAGCTGCAACACAACAAGCCATGAAAGAGAAATTTGCCTAGCTCAGCCAAACCATGATAATGAGGCCACCTGGGGTCTCCCCGGATATGATAACTCCAGCGGCAGCTCAGCCTCATCCCGACGCCAGGGGACCACCCCAGGCGCCCATGAAGGACCAACCTGCACCCCAGTGGAGGAGGGACGTTGCTGACCCTAGGCGCTTGCGCTTGGGGAGGCAAGGAAAACCTTGCCCGGAGGACAGGTATGATGACCTAGAAGTTGAAGAGGCCCCGCAAGACTGCTAGGAGCCGTATGAGGTGTCAGATAACACTATACGACCTCTTAAGCAGAGCCAAGGATGTGTCGGCTGAAAAAGAGATGAGGCCCAACAAAGAGGGTCGGCCTTTGACAGGAAGAGTCAAGGATGTGTCGGCCGAGGAAGAGATGAGGCCCAGCAGAGAGGGTCGGCCTTTAACAGGTTGAGCAGAGGGTCGGCCTTCAAAAGGCTGGGCCCAGTCAATGACCTGAGGCAAAGGCTATCGAGGTCAAGGAGCGCGGCAGGCTCTCAAAGAGGTAATAGGCCGGCTCGGCCAGATCATGGCTGACCCTTAGAGAGAAGAGCCAGGGAGCATGAAGAGGTCAATAGTCAGCGTGTTGTGGCTGGGGAACCCTCTGTCCATCGTAGGGAGGTGGTAGGGGATAACCTCGGCCTAGATGAAGAGAGAAGACCCTGAAATGACTCAATCCAACATCTTGAAGAGAAGATAGGGGACCTCATCAGGAGCAGGGACCCATTATAGAGGGGCTACTCGGAGGGTTCCCCGTTTGTAGCTAGGATAGTGGGATTCCCAACCCCAGCTAAGTTCAAGCCTCCTATAGTGACGCCTAAGTATGATGGCAGTACTAACCCAGTGCACCATATCGAGATGTATCAGTAGGCGGCAGATATTTACTCGATCCCTGATGAGATGAAGTGTAGGGCCTTCTCAGGGACCTTGACAGGGGCAGCTCATAGTTGGTTCACCTCTCTTCCAAAGAACTCGATTGAAAACTTCAAGGGCCTAGCAGAGCAGTTCATCCACAACTTCTGCTTTGGGGTAAGACCTCAGAAGAAGGCTACCCACCTCTTGTATGTCAAACAGGCTAAGGGCAAAATCCTAAGAGACTACATAGCAAGGTTCAACAAGGAGAAGTTGGAGGTGGAAGACTATGAAGAGAGCATAGCCATGACCGCCCTGATAGGAGGCCTCCAGAAAGGGAAGCTATTATGGAAGTTAGCGGAAGACCCTCCTAAGTCTATGGCAGAGCTGCTGGCAACAGCGGGGAGAGTGATGAATGCGGAAGAGGCAATGGCTGCCAAATATGAGGAGGAGAACCGTGGTAGCACTATAAGGTCCCAGGGCAAGAAAGAGGGGAAGAAGAGGTCAGCAGACGACAAGTTCGCTCATTACACCCCTCTGAATGTGAGCTGTGAGCACATCCTTAATGAGATCAAGACTGACCGGGCTCTGAGGTGGCCATAAAAATTGAAGGCCCCACCACATAAGAGGAATAAAAACCTCTGGTGTGAGTTCCATCAGGATCACGGACATGTCACAGAAAAATGCTTCTCTCTAAAGGACGAGATCGAGAAGATGATGAAATCCGGGAAACTGAGAAAGTATGTGGATGGCAAGGCCCCGAAGGGTGGAAGAGAAGGCCCTAGGAAGAGAAGAGAGGACAGGTGCCACGACGATGTCCCGACTAGAAGGCATGATGATTCAGAGGGTGATGATGGTGATGACCCGGATCTCCCACCTAAGGATGACAACACCCCAGTGAAGAGGGTAGGAATGATCTCCTTTGGTGTTAGCACCATATGTGGGGGATTCGCGGGAGGTGTCTCTGAGGTAGCCGATAGGAAGGCTCATGTAGTGGAGGCCAAGTCAGTGATCAAGACTGAGGTTGTGAATCTGACCTCTTCTGATGCAGTACAGAAGAGAAAGAAGGTAGACATGGATACCCTAGTGGTGGGATTCTCCAGACTTGACTTCAAGGGCATCTTAGCCCCCCATGATGACCCTCTAGTCATAACAACAAGGGTGCATGGGTGCGATGCAGGGAGAATCCTCATAGATGGGGGAAGCTCAGCAGATGTGATGTTCTGGCCTTGTTTCAAGAGCTTGGGTCTTAGCAGGGCAAGGCTGGTGCCCTACCATCACCCATTGATAGGCTTCAGTGGTGAGAAGGTACACCCATTGGGCATGTATGAAATGGATGTACGGATGGGAGATGAGTGGCCTAAGAGGCTGACTAAGAAGATAACTTTTTTATGATGGACGAAAATGTCTTCTGCCCCTTCACCTCCAGGCGGCGGAAGAGGCGGTGGTAATTCTGGTGCCATGTATTATCAATAAGGAGCTTGAACAACAAGTGAGCTTAATACCTTAAAGGACCTCTTTCAATGGTGAAATAGCTCCACACAAGGGGTAGTTCCTGGTTCACCACCAGAGTCTCCGGTGAGGTAAAGCTGAAAATTAGGAAGAGACAGCCTCTCGCTTCCCACAGACGGTGCCAAAATGATGATGTTAAGGGTCTGAGGTCATCTAACCCAGGTGTCTGAGCTCAGACCTCGTCACTGAGGTAGCCGATAGGAAGGCTCATGTAGCGGAGGCCAAGTCAGTGGTCAAGACTGAGGTTGTGAATCTGACCTCTTCTGATGCAGTACAGAAGAGAAAGAAGGTAGACATGGACACCCTAGTGGTGGGATTCTCCAGACTTGACTTCAAGGGCATCTTAGCCCCCATGATGACCCTCTAGTCATAACAACAAGGGTGCATGGGTGCAATGTAGGGAGAATCCTCATAGATGGGGGAAGCTCAGCAGATGTGATGTTCTGGCCTTGTTTCAAGAGCTTGGGTCTTAGCAGGGCAAGGCTGGTGCCCTACCATCACCCATTGATAGGCTTCAGTGGTGAGAAGGTACACCTATTGGGCATGTATGAAATGGATGTACGGATGGGAGATGAGTGGCCTAAGAGGCTGACTAAGAAGATAAACTTTTTTGTGATGGATGAAAATGTCTTCTCGTCCTACAACCTCATCATCGGAAGAGTGACCCTCAAAGAGTTTAAAGCCGTGCCGTCAACGGTCCACCAGATGCTAAAATTCCTGACTCCTTATGGGGTAGGGGAAGTGCAAGGGGACCAGACCACGGCGCGGGAGTGTTATTTCAACTCGGCCAAAGAGCGAGAGGCCCATAAGAGATCAACCGCCACTTACAGCATTGACACACTTGATCCCAGAGATGAAACAAAATTAAAGAAGTGCAAGGCCGTAGAAGAGGTAGAATCCATCGTCCTCAATGAGGACGAGCCGGAAAAAACCGTCCAGGTCGGCAAGGCCCTGGAACAAGGGATCAAAGAAGAGCTGATAATCTTCCTTAGGAGGAGGCAGAGCGTCTTCGCGTGGAGTCGTGCAGACATGCCTGGCATCGACCCTGGGATCATGACCCACAAGCTCAACGTGGATGGAGATGCTAGGCCTATTAAACAGAGGCGAAGGATCTACTCCAGAGAGAAGTATGAGGTCATTCGGGAAGAGGTGAAGAAGTTGGAAGAGGTCGAGTTCATAAGAGAGGTTACTTATCCAGAGTGGCTCTCAAATGCAGTCATCGTGCCTAAGGCCAATGGAAAGTGGCGGATGTGTGTAGATTTCACAGACCTGAACAGGTCTTGCCCGAAAGACAGCTATCCCTTGCCTAGGATAGACCAGATGGTGGATGCAATAGCAGGGCACGAGCTTATGAGTTTCATGGATGCTTATTCAGGTTATAACCAAATCTTCATGGATGCCGAGGACTCTGAGAAGACAGCCTTCATTACTGACAAGGGGACATACTATTACAAGGTGATGCCCTTTGGTCTGAAAAATGCCGGGGCAACGTATCAACGTCTTGTCAATAAGATGTTCGAGGATCAGATAGGTAAGACCATGGAGGTGTATGCGGACGATATGCTAATGAAGAGCCTGAAAGCATGTACTCACGTAGCGGACCTTGAGAAGACCTTTGATGTCACGGACTCCTACAGAATGAAGCTCAACCCGGCGAAATGTGTCTTCGGGGTAGGAGCCAGGAAGTTCCTGGGGTTCATCGTTAATCAGAGGGGGATTGAAGCAAACCCGGAGAAAATCAAGGCGTTACTCGACATGAAGACTCCTAGGAGTATCAAGGATGTTCAGAGACTCACTGGAAGGGTGGCAGCCCTTAACAGGTTTGTTTCCAGAGCCACAGACAAGTGTCTTCCGTTCTTTAAAGTTCTGAGAAAGGCCTTCCAGTGGGACGAAGAGTGTGAAAAGGCCTTTGATCAACTTAAGTCCTACTTGGGGTCTCCCTTGCTGCTGTCCCAGCCCCTCGCGGGAGAGAGGTTGTTTGTGTACCTGGCAGTCTCTGAGTCAGCCATTAGCGCGGCCATCATACGAAAAGAGGATGGGGTTCAGAGACCCGTGTACTTCAATAGTAAGGCCCTTCAAGGGTCTGAACAAAACTATCCCCGGATGGAGAAGTTGGCTTATGCACTGATACATGCCTCAAGGAAGATGAAACCTTACTTTCAAGCTCACTCTATGATAGTCCTCACCGACTCACCACTACAGCAGGTTCTGCACAAGCCTGAAAAGTCTGGAAGATTGATGACCTGGGCCATCGAGCTAGGAGAGTATGATCTTACCTACCAGCCCAGGACAACCATCAAGGGGCAGGCCCTCGCAGACTTTGTCGCAGAGTTCACCTGGGAAGAGGCAGATAGAGGTTCGAAAGAGGCCGAGATAGAGAAAGGCCTAGATGACGGTGAAGAGACAAACCGTAGTGTCTTCCGAAATTCGAAAGAGGCGGGACCAAACGTTTTCCAAGACCGAGAAGAGGTTGTACCAAGAAAAACTCGGAGCAGAGTGGAAGAGAACGAAGAGGATCGGTACCTCTTCAAGAAGGGGGTTATGAGTGAAGGGGTCTTCTCATCCGATGCGAACGTGTGGAGCCTCTTCATTGATGGCTCTTCTTGTGACCATGGAAGCGGCGCGGGGCTAGTACTCTCGGCTCCAGATGGCGCCAACATTGAGTACGCCTTGAGATTCAACTTTAAGGCCTCCAACAACGAGTCTGAGTATGAGGCCATGATAGCGGGTCTCTTGTTGGCAACAGCTCTTCGAGTAAAGCTGCTCCTACTCCATAGCAACTCGAGGTTGGTTGTCAATCAAGTGCTGGGGGCATACGAGGCCAAGGATGAAAGGATGGCCAAATACCTAAAGAAAGTAAGAGGGTTGCTAGAGTACTTTGAAGAGGCCAAACTGAAGAGAGTGCCTAGACTGAGCAATAATCACGCTGATGCATTGGCAAGGCTGGCCTCAGCAATGAAGACAGACTTGGGAAGAACCATCCCAATCGAAGTCTTAGGAAAGGCAAGTATCGAGGAGGACGAGGTATGTAACCCTTGTCACAATGTAAACCTGGGAGACTCATGGATTGACCCGATTTTCAGATACCTAAGAGAGGGGGAGCTACCTGAGTCCAAGATGGAAAGAAAAAAGTTGAGATACAGAGCTGCAAAGTTCTCATTGGTAGGAGACGTATTGTATAAAAAGGGGTTTCTGTTGCCCCTCCTCAGATGTGTGCATCCTGTGGAGGTACCTCGGATCTTACAGGAGGTTCATGGAGGCTCCTGCTCTAGCCACATAGGAGGAAGACCCTTAGCCAAGAGGATCATCACTCAGGGATACTGGTGGCCCACCTTGTCTAGGGACGCTGCCGACTATGTGAAGAGGTGTGACAAATGTCAGAGGTTCGCCACTATCCCTCACCAACCCCATCAGCCTATGACGTCGATCTCTTCTCCATGGCCATTTGCGGTATGGGGGATTGACTTGGTAGGACCGTTGCCAAGAGCTGTCAACAACTATAGATTCTTGATAGTTGCCATTGACTACTTTTCAAAATGGGTAGAGGCCGAACCAATGATAACAATTACGGTGCAGAAGACCTTTCAGTTCATCTGGAAGAACATCATATGTAAGTATGGCCTCCCAAACACGCTCATCTCGGATAATGGGACCCAGTTCAAGAACTCCTCCTTGGAGAAGTATTGCCAAAGTGTGGGGATTAAGCAGTTCTTCTCATCTCTTGGTCGACCTCAGGCAAATGGCCAGACCGAGGTCACAAATAGAACTATCTTGGATGGAATCAAGAAGAGGTTAGAAGACGCGAAGGGGAGATAGATAGAAGAAGTCTACGCTGTGCTATGGGCTTATAGGACTACGACAAGGACACCCACAGGAGAAACCCCATTCATGCTGGCACATGGATCCGAAGCAGTCATACTAACGGAGGTAGGACTCCCAACTCATCGGATTCAGACCTACGACCCTGACAGCAATGGGGAGAAGAGAAGTCTAGACCTGGATCTCATTGAAGAGAGAAGAGAAGATGCAGAGGTCAGGAAAGCAGCCTATCAGCAGAGGGCAACAAGATTCTACAATCAAAGGGTGAAGTCAAGACCCATTGCGGTGGGAGACCTAGTGCTTAAGAAGACCCTACAGAAGGCAAACAAGCTACACCCGAACTGGCATGGCCCCTACAAAGTAACGGAAGAGGTTGTGCCTGGCACATATAGGCTAGAGAACCTAGAGGGAGAACCTTTCACCAACCCGTGGAATGCTGACCACCTGAAGAGATATTTTATATGATGTTGCATAGGATTTGTAATTTGTAAATGTATCATCTTATCGAGAAGAGGTTGTTAATAAAGATCAGTTTCCGTGGCAAATTCTTGTTCCATTCTTAGAGCAAAGATATTATAGGGAAATAACATCATTAATTTGGTGATATATTTATGAGGCTAACCTCTCAGGTGATGACGTCAGACCCTCATAACATCACTCGGTGGTGACGAGGTCTGAGCTCAGACACCTGGGTTAGATGACCTCAGACCCTTAACATCATTAATTTGGTGATACTTATTATGAGGCTAACCTCTTAGGTGACGACCTCAGACCCTCATAACATCACTCGGTGGTGACGAGGTCTGAGCTCAGACACCTGGGTTAGATGACCTCAGACCCTTAACATTATTAATTTGGTGATATTTATTATGAGGCGAACCTCTTAGGTGACGACCTCAGACCCTCATAACATCACTCGGTGGTGACGAGGTCTGAACTCAAACACCTGGGTTAGATGACCTCAGACCCTATACATCATTAATTTGGTGATATTTATTATGAGGCTAACCTCTTAGGTGATGACCTCAGACCCTCATAACATCACTCGGTGGTGACGAGGTCTGAGCTCAGACACCTGGGTTAGATGACCTCAGACCCTTAACATCATTAATTTGGTGATATTTATTATGAGGCTAACCTCTTAGGTGACGAGCTCAGACCCTCATAGCATCACTCGGTGGTGACGAGGTCTGAGCTCAGACACCTGGGTTAAATAACCTCAGACCCTTAAGTAATGGTTATGACAACATCATATTAAGTAATGACTTCAGAGATTGCATAGCATTCAAATACATTCAGAGATTAAGATGAAGGAAGACATTGGCATTCAATAAAAGGAAGAAATTACAACATTTAGGTGTCTAATAAATTACAAGTCCAGAGTTACAAATCAAAAAATACAAAATACAAGGCCAAGTTAAGCATCTGAGGGAGGAACATTCAATGTCTCGTCTGGGTTGGCCTGTTCAGCATTGGTCACCTCAGCCGCTTCATCGGCAGGATCAGTCCCTCCGAGATCAGTCCCTTCCAGAGTAACAGTCTGACCAGGGGCAGCAGCCTCGTCCTCTATCTCTTGCAAGGCCTGGGCAAACTGAGGGTCGGCGAGTCCGAGGCCCACAAAGTCGGAGGCCTTTATAGTGCCAACCTCGGTTTCCCTGACCTCGGCCCATTTGGTGGTGGCCTTGATACCTCTTTCGAGGTATTCCAGACCAAAACCTATGAACTCCCCAGAGACCTTGTAATCAACAATTATTTTCTCTGAGGCACCTGCAAGAGAGGCCTTCACAGCAGCATTGACCTTCCTCTTTAGGGCATCGTCCTTGTCCTTCAGGGCCTTGGCGTGGCTTTGGACGAGTGCAGAGATATCTTTTTCTAGACCCTGGGCCTTATTTTCAGAGTTCTGGGCCTTGGTCTCGGCATTCAGCAACTCTGACCTCAGACGGTCAACCTCGGCCTTCAGGGTGCTCTCAACCTTCTCAGCCTCTTGCCCCTTCTGAATCAGAGGCAATTTCCTCAGGGCCCAGTTAGATAGCTGGTACATGGCGATCACACCCTGCACAGACAATAAAGAAGTTAGAGGGAAATAAATTCAGACGTTGCACTTGCAAAATTATTGGCAAAAGGAACAAGCCATACCTGGACGACTCTATGGAGGTCGAACTCAACCATCATATGAGTGTCCATGGCCCTGTAAAAATGCTTGCCGGCATCAGTCATCACGTTGTCAAGGGCATCCATGGACTGCCTGCTATTGCCGACCACGTTGTCGGTAAGCTTTAGCTGGTCCAGACGAGCTGATAATGTGTCGACTGTGATAGGGATCGCAGCGTCTGAAGTCTTCTTTTGCCTAGAGGTCGGCCTATGATCCTCAGAGTCATGGACCTCAGGGGCCCTCTTCTTGGATTTGGATGTTGAGGGATCAGGTGGAGGAGCGCTCAAACCAGTCTTCTTGACGAGCCTAGCCAAACTTGGAGCTGCCATCTCCCACAACTCGTCCGGAACGCCTGGTGGTCTCTCTGAAAAAGTGAAAAGATAAGAGTTAGGAATCAAATATGAATGATCAGAGGTTAGACTTGAACTAAAAAGAAAAATCCTTACCAAAGTCAACTAGGGGACTTCCACCTAAGCTCGTCCCCGAGAGATACTGAGGGGTCAGCAGATGCTCGAACTTGATAAACAGCCCATGTGCCCCTTGGTCTTGCAGGGCCTTCACCTTTTTGCTATTTTGAACACTTAGTCCAGGATCGGCCCTTGCAGACATGGTGACTTTACCCCATTTGAGGGGTATTCTCGGCTCAAAAATGGAAGAGGGAATAGATGGGCCAAATTCCCACGGCCCTGAGGCGAAAAAGTACCGAGGTTTCCAATTATGATTCGAGGTCTGAGTGACCAAGAGCATCTTTTTCTCAGGCCTCCGAGCCACAAAGTGATAGTAGCTCGGATGATTTTTGGCCGAGGTGGGAACGTAACACCCAGTAAAGACCTGAACTGGGAGGTCAGAGTGGTGGACTGCCCTCCACAAGATGATGGCCCCTATAATAACTCTCCAAGCATTGGGAGAGAGATGCGAGGGGGCCAAATTGATGAAGGAAAGAATGGACCTAATGACAGGGTGAAAGGGAAGACGAAAACCTAGTTTGAACATCTGCTCGTACAAGCAGACTTCTCCATCTTGACCGTGGTAGGCCCTCTCTTCCCTCAGAGGTCTCCTTAATTGGATTGAGGGACTGATGGAGTATAGGTATCTGAAGTGCAATAGATCCATCTCAGTGACCGTGCTCTCGTACTCGGCCGCCTCAGATACGTCAACATCACTTTTGGCGTCCTCATCATCGTCAGGCTCAACGTCGGATGGAGCAGACGTAGACGGGTTACCAGGGAACCTCTGAGCAAACTCGTCCCCGGTAACGGCCGACAGGGGGATAGCATCTAGAATGGGTGGCACAGCCACACTTGGCTCGACAAGTTCAACCTCGGAAGAAGAACCTGAGGTACCTGTGCCGTTTTGAGATGAGGCGCGGCTGGAGACCTCGGCCTGGTCAGGGTCCTGACCAGTCTGAGGAGTAAAATCCATGGCCTCTTGGAAAGAGTCCACAGACATTGGGTCGGAGGTGGAAGACTCAGACTCAAACATCGGCAAGTTATTGGCAGAGACGTCTGTCTGATAGAAATTCTCAGGTGGACGAGGGTATACCACCTTGAGAGGTGGAGGAAAGAGGGGTCTGACAGGGAATTCCTGTGACCTACGAGCTTCTTCCTGAGCTCTCTCTATTTGCCTAATTTTCTCTAAGGTCTTTTCTCTAAGATAAGGGAAGTCCTCAAGAAGTTGGTACAAGGGTCTGAGCATCAGGGGACGACCCAAAAATTTGATCGACCCTAAACTTGAGGAAAACTCCTAAAACTACAAACAAGTATGGCTTGAAAAATAAAGGAGCCCAAAGATCAAATTAAGGAGTTTTTCAGAAAACCTAGTTCACCGAAAAATTCAAATACTCGCCGAAAAACTCATAGAACCACCGGAAAACTCAAAACCTCGCCGGAAAATTCAAATCAAATGCCAAAAATGAAGGAAATGGGGAGGGAGAGGTACCTGAAGATGAGTTGATGATTGGAAAAGAAGAAATCTCGCAAGAAACGGGGCGGATCCTCTGCAGAAAGGGCGGTGGAACGAAGAGGCCTCGGAGAGAGAAGTTGCAAAAAACAGCGCGCGAAAGAGAGAAATGAGGAAGTAGAAAGAGAAAGAAAGGGTTTAACCCTTAAATACCTAGGCACACTTCCCAAGGCTCAGCATTGCCTTGGGAAACCCAAGGGACAACTGACAGCGCACGCAAGCCAAGTGGGCACGCCTTAGCCTGGGACAGGTGTCGCGTAGGTGTTGGCCTTGGGGTGAACAGGCCTCAGAGGTGAGAATCCCCTAGCCCCCTGCTCTCGCAAATGACTAAGGGCTGGGGGGTGATTGATATGCCCAAGTATAACCTCGGCTCAGGGATACCTACCTCGGCCGAGATAATGGCCGAGACATTGATCGACCCAATGAGGGGTAAGGGCCCACGATATCATCCCTCGGCCAGGACTACCTCGGCCCAGGCCGACACTACTACTTACACCACCCCAAGGACACTACGCACGTCGCAGACATCAACAACATCCTAAAGTACCCAGGAATAGAAACCTCGGCCATCAGTAGGCCGAGAGGACAAGAGGCCACTTCATCTTCAACGCGGATCCTACCTCGGCTTAGGCCGAGGCTACTAGAGATTAATAATCATCAGCATGCTGCATGTCCAACCTCGGCTCGGGCCGACCCCAGCATGATGTCTCGACTGGGATCAGGCCGAGACTCCTTATGACACTTCCCGGATTGAGTGGATACCAAGCCTCTACAGCTCGGCCTCTCCCAGGCCGAGGTCATTCACCAACATGACTGCCGAGCATCTGTTAACATTTGGATAAAGACACCTGGGCACAAATCAGTTGTAACAAGATTATTCTCCACATGGGGGAGAATATTTCATCATCATTGCTTACATGTGACAAGGACAGGTGGCATTCCCACATTGGTGAGGATATCACACACATGCTCACTGCATGCATGGGGGGTACATTACACCCCCTAGACACTATATATAGGGGTCATCCCCAACCTTGCAAAAGGATCACATTCAGGCAACCCTAGCAGAAACCCTGTAAAAATATACAGTAGAGAGAGAGAGCTTGAGGGAATTGTACCCATGGTCATTAGTACCATCTTTCAGTGATATTACTCACACACTCACTGTGGACGTAGGCCAGACAGGCTGAACCACCCATATTCCGGTGTTGATCTCCTCATATCCTCACCTCCTTCTCTTACCTCTTTTTATAGTTGTGCTGCCATTGTTATATACATATAGAGCTTGGAAACACCTTACCTGGTGGTGCTGATACCCAGCATCATCAAGTATAAAATGGTCACATGGGTTGACGAGTTATTACAAATGCGTCTCATTTCGATAGTTAATTGAACCAAGGGTTGTCACGCTCCTAAATCAGCATAAAAGCCTAATATGATTTTGGCGTCAACAAATACCCCAAAAATTACGCATGCAAGGTCATAAGCACGGAACATACATGATATGGCCCGAAAATATCCTAGGCATAATAACTAGGACAACGCACCCGAAATAGACCCGTAAACTCCATCACCAAAGCAAAGCAACACGTCAACCCGAGTGAGTTCCATTCAAACACAACCTAGACTAAATTAGCTAGAAAGCGTATTAAAAACGCGATAAATAAACACAATAAAAGTATACTAGAAAGCACGAAAATAAAGCATGTGAAACTAATTAACAAAGCATGTAAATTACCTACAAAGCAAGAATTAATGAAATACAAGCTATATTAATGGAGAGGGTGAATGGATAGTCAACTTACAAACCCAAAAGGGTGTCAATCCAAGAAGAAATGAAGAAGAACTCTTCAAAAACCCAAACCCCAACCTAAACTATCTTCTAAAACGAATTATTATTGTTTTTACACCAAAACTCCTTTATATACTAAAAGGAATTAAATTAGAAAAGAAAAGGAAAAAGAAAAGAAAAGACAAAATATCAGCTGAAAACAGGGCATCGATCGATCGATCCCTTTGATTGATCGATTGATGGTAAAAAATCAAGCCCACTATCTCAGCTCGAGGGAAAAAGCTGAAGGATCGATCGATCGATCCTTTTGATCGATAGATCGAAGGCTACAGGTCTGCACAAGCTTCCTCCTGTTTTGGTTGGATGGTTTTCTCTTCCGCTAAAAATGGTGTAACTTCTTCGTTTTGAATCGGAATCACGCACCGTTTGCGGCCACGCGAAGCTTATGAGGAGGGATACAACTTTCGTGTAAATGTTGGGCTAGGTACCCAAGATGTAAAAAGACTAAAATGGCCTTGATTGTGCGATCGCGTATGGAAATCGAGCAGAATGTGTTCGAACTTCACACTTATCATCCAAATACCTATAAAGGCTCAATTAACCCCTGCAAAGCATGTTTAGAAATATGAGATGGTCTGGTTAACGAGCACAAATATAGGTAATAAAATACACGAGGGGGCTAAAATACGTAGGTTCGAGGGATGAAATACACAATATTTGCATATTATCACACCCCTTAACTTACCCATTGCTTGTCCCTAGCAATGAAATAAGATGCAACAAGAACTACAAGCAAACCAAAAGAAGGAGATAGTACAAAAGTATGGTATAAAAGCATAAGGCCACTTTCGCGGGCGATTCAATTGCGTTTAGCGTATGCAATAAGCCTTTAAACCCCTAGGTTATCCTAGTGGACAAGTGGCGTCTCATGAGGGTTTTAGGGGATGAAACCCATAAACATCATATGGTTTCCTCAAAATATGCCCAACCCAACATGCAACAAGACCAACAATACGAATAAGAATTCAACATGTTATTACCATAATTAACGAATTCAAACAAAAGTCCAAATCATTAACATTATAGAATGAATATCATAGAATTGAAACTTTAAAATGTGGGAGGGGAGTGAGCACATGAAAAGTGTGATTTGGCAAAAACTTAAATAAATCGAATACTAAATAAAGCAAGCATATATTCAATGCTCACGGCCATTACACTCATTAAGCTCATTCACTCGAAACAGGGAGTTAACACAGGGAACATGCGGGCATAAAGAGTAAAGGTAAGTGGAAACTAGGCTGCACACATGTCACAAATGAAGAACGCTATATATGAAATTAAAAATTGTAAACTCAATGAAAGATACCGCACATTAAAGGAGGCGAAATGCATTTTCACAGATTATCAAAACTATTTTAACATTTAAATTAAATTCACCCTAGGATCACATAGGACTTTATAGGGTAATGTAGGTATGGGGTTAAGGTATGAAATGAAAGGATATGTATGTACGGATTCCAAGTGTTCGGAGATGAAAACTCGGTATAATGGGAAAATGCGGGAATATAAAAAAAATAGAAAGTGAGTTCCAAACAAGCATTGGATATAACAATTGGAGAGTAATCAAAGCTTATTGAACTATATACACAACATTTACAACTTTTTCTTTCTTTTCTTTTCTTCTTTTTCTCATGTTTTCTTTTGTTTTTCACCTCTCTTTTTCTTCACTTTTTCTCATCTTTCTTCTTTTTCTTTACTTTTCACACTCTCGCATGCCTAAATTGCAACCACACAACACTAAAATTATTCAATCCCAAGTAACATTCCAAACAAAGGTAGGGAAGGTGTATATAAGGGCTAAAACTCCAATTTGGAGTCGGTTTTAGGATTGGGGTAATGAAACGAAAGGCTAATATTTAGGCTCAAAGGGGTTGACGAGGGTAAACATATAAGGTGATGTCAAGGCTAATATGGGTGATATAAAAAGGATGGCCTATGATCATTTCATAAAGTTTATGCAATTTTGAGTCAAAACAATATATGAAAATCATGCTCAAGTAACACATTTCATATATGAACTCAATTAATGAATGATCAATGAAAGAATGGAGAGATTACCGACGAATTCAACATTTTCAAAGAGGAAAGAATAGTGTATACACTCACAAATGACGAAAGGTACAAAGATAACTCGGTGTAAGTTTATACAATGCAACAAAAGACTACCGAGTTATAAAAATCTTAAACCAAATCAATAAATCAAGAAAAATGCATGTGCTCATGGGATTAAAGTTTAATTCATGAAGTTATTCGTAATATCAATAATTAAGACTAAAGTATAATAACTTCTAAAATCGAGAACATGCATCATTGAGTTGTCTATTGGATCAGGCACTTTTTGAAATTTATCATCGGAAACAAAGACAAAATGCCCAAAAAAGGAGAAAAAGGAAAGAAAATCTTTTTGAAATTTTTATTTTTTTCTAAGAAAAGCATACTAAGTAACTAACATGTGAGCAAAAACATGGACTAAAATGAAGAAATGGATAGAATATCCCACACCCCCCTAACTTAAAACTTGACATCGTCCTCAATGTAAATTAAGAACCAAGTTAAAGAGAGAAAAATAACGATATTACCCAAAATTGGAGTGATCCCCAAAAGAACAAGTCCAAAGAATCTACAAAACTAGTTAGTACCGAACATAGCAAAAACAAATAACAAAAAGTTAACTAATTACACTAGACTAAATTAAAAAGGAAGGAAAAGATAAAAAGAAAGAATAAAAAGCTAACTATATACAACCTATTATTTAGGCTTCACACTAACTATACACTAGAAGTCTAAATAGCTGAGCGTCCACCGCAAAAACGATTTGACTTTGGAGGATAACTGATGTACCCTCACACTCAAGCATGCCTTTCGAAAAATATGGATTCTGTTTGAACAACGGAAGGCATGTGTAAGGCGGAAGAAAGGAACCATCGTCAATTAAAAGTTTTGGAGGGACGATGGGGGATTTGGGTTGAACGGGTGAAAAAAACATACGGGGATCGAGAAAAGTAGAATATCCTCCCAAGGATTTTGAAATTGGAATGGGAGGTGGCGCACACAAAGGCAAAGATGCGATTGTGGGAGGCGACTCGAGCAAGTACTCCTCATCGGGGAAAAGGTTTAAAACATGAAAGTTTGAAACCGGATCATCAGGTACTTGTGACGGTGTGATAAAAGAGAATGAAAATGGGGAGGAAAGAAATTCAAAGTCATGAGATGAATCGTCATTGCATGAAGATTGAGATTCAAAGGAAATAATATCATTTTCAATGAAATGTTCTTCTTTGGGGGCCAAAGAAGAAATCATTTCATTGAAACTACATATTACATCATTTTCATCCTCACTTTCAATATCTATTACGAGATGGGAAAAGTCAAGAATGGTTTGTTCCAAAGTAGGTACAAAGTCCTCATTTGGTTCAAAACATTCTTCGACTTTGAAAGTCTCAGAAGAAAAATCATCGTCGGATTCAAATAATAAATCCAATTCATGTTCCCTCAAACGATTTTATTTTCGATAACGATTTTCAATTTTCTCATTTTCAAGCATACGCAAGCCCTCACCGAATGTCATAGGTCGAGGGGCGGATCCTTGAAAATGGGAACTTTGAAAATTATCATCGGACTTAAACTTAAACTCATTATTATAGGAATTTTGAAACCTATTGCAATTCATTTCAAAATTCCTATTATAAGGAGGTAAAGGCCCAAAATAATTATCATCATCATCAAAATACACGCACTCCAAAGCTTGAGTTTTGTAATACTCGCCCAAAGTCATTTTAGATGTTGCAATTTTTAGGATTTTAAGTATTGACCAAAAGTCAAAGGTTTGCGAGAATTTTGAGAATTATCATAATCATTACCAAAGGAATTGGAATAAGACATGCTTGATATACCCATATATACCCTCGGCCAGGCCGAGGGTGTCGTCCACTTAGATGAGGGCTCAGGTCCAGGAACACAGCTCCGTTACAGGATGGATCGGCCAAGACGACCCTTACGACCACTCATCATGGACCAGACGACCCTTCAAAGGGCTGAGCCCTCATCAAGTCCCAGACGACCCTTCAAGTGGCCAACCCCACATCATGTCCCAGACGACCCTTCAAGGGGCCGACCCCTCATCATGGACCAGACGACCCTATGAGGGGACGATAGTACGAGGCCCAAACTAGGCCAGGCTCGCTGTCAGCAGGAACTTTGCCGTCGGCCTCACATCATAGGTCGAGGGTGATGTCATCACAGCGCGTGATTTGGGAGACGCGTGGAACAGTGTGCGTGGGACTCATATGGCACATGGAAGACCGTTATAACAATATTAACCCCTCACGTGAGGGAATATTATGTCATCATTAATCACAGGTGGCACCTCCAAGTGTCAGGAGGGGATTGGCTAGATCATAGCTCACATGCACGATGCATGCTTGGGGGGTACACTACTCCCCCCAAGACCTATATATACCTACAACCCTGTAAATGGATCGATAATTGGTAGCCCTAGCTAAAACTTTGCTTGTACACAGTAGAGAGAGAGTGAGGTTATGTGCATTATATCCAAGGCCATTAGTGCCCATACTTAGTGGATCACACACTCAAAGTGGATGTAGGCCTAATTGGCTGAACAACTATACATCATTGTCTTATTCCTCTTATACTCATCCCCTTTTATACACTTACCCACATATACATCTCTATGGATGCCATTGTTATTACTATTTGAGCTCATAATCACTTACCTGGTGGTGCTGAATCTTAGCATCATCAGTTTGGCACCGTCTGTGGAAACGAGAAGACATATCTTCCTTTATACAGCTTGACCTCACCGAGCACTCTGGTGGTGAATCAGTTCTCCCCCTTTTGTGGAGATGTTTCACCATTGAAAGATACCCATTAAAGTTCTCAAGCTCATCAGTCTTTTGATCATCCAGATCTCTATAGCTCAAACACATGGCACCAGAGATGCCACCACCACCACTTCCCCCATCGAATAGTGGAGTGGGACCTAGTTTCAGTTATGCACCACCTCAGTTTGAGATGGCGCATGTGGCTGCCGCCCTAAAATCTTTAGTAGCAAGCCAGTGGATTATGCAGGAGCAATTTATAGCTCTTAGCCAAAAAATACTAAGACCTCCAGGAGTCTCACCGGAGATAATTACTCCAGCAGCATCTGTAGGGCATTATGAGGCCTGGGGACCACCCTAAGCGCCACGCAAATACTTACCACCTCCACAGCGGCAGAGAGATGTTACTGACCCCCGGCGTCTACACTTGGGGAGGCAAGGAGACAGCTATGATGATCTGGAGGGGGAGGAGGCCCCCATAGAGTGCTGGGAGCCGTATGAGGTCTCCAACAATACTGTGCGGCCTCTTCAGGAGAGCAGAGGGAAGTGTGGAAGGCAAAATCTCGATGATTTCCCGAGAGGATCTGCTTTCGATCGTCTGAGTAAGGGGTCGGCCTTCGAGAGGCTAGGCCTAGTAAATGACCTGAAGGAAAAATTATCCCTAACGAGAAGTGTTACGAGGTCCAGGAGGGAGGCAAAAGATGGACGAACCCACGGGGGCTGATCCCATGGACAGGACGATGGACAGGGGGAAGTAAATAACTGACACAGGCCTACCGCAACATAACCTTCCGTCCACCTCAAAGAGGTGGCAGGGGATAACATCGATCAAGCCGACCCTACGAGACCCTGGAACGAATCGATCCAAAGGTTAGAGGATAAGATTGGCGATATTCTAAAGAGACGAGACCCTCTTCAGAGAGGATATTCCTTAGGCTCACCCTTTGTGGAGAAGATAGTCAACTCCCAACGCCATCTAAGTTCAAGCCACCAGTGGTCACCCCACGGTATGATGAGAGTACCAACCCAGTCCATCATATTAAGATGTACCTATCAGTGGCAAACATATACTCTATCTCAGATGAGATGAGGTGTCGTGCCTTTTCTGTCACTCTGACTGGGGCTGCACATGTCTGGTATATATCTCTTCCAAAGAACTCCATTGAAAGCTTTAAGTAGTTAGAAAACCGGTTTATCCATAACTTTTTCTTTGGGGTGAGGCCACAGAAGAAGACCACACACCTGCTATATGTTAAGGAGGGGAAGAATGAGAGTCTAAGAGACTACATAGCCAAATTTAACAAAGAAAAGTTAGAGGTCGAAGACTATGAGGAAAGCATAGCCATGAAGGGGAAGCTATTATTGAAGCTTGCTGAAGACCCTCCGAGGATAATGGCTGAATTACTGTCAATAACAGGAAAGGTGATGAACGCCGAAGAGGCGATGGCCGCAAAATACGAAGATGAAAAAGGAGGCACTAGTGGGGGTAAGTACCAGAAAACGAACAAAGAGGGGGAAGAAGAGGCTGGCAGTTTATAAATTTGCCGACTATACCCCTCTAACGGTGAGTTGCGAGCACATTCTGAATGAGATTAAAAGTGACCGATCCTTGAAATGTCCTGAAAAGTTGAGGGCAATCCCCCACAAGAGGAACAAAAACCCGTGGTGTGAGTTTCACCAAGACCACGGCCATGTGAGCGACAAGTGTTTTGCCCTAAAAGACGAAATTGAAAAAATGGTAAAAGAAGTAAAATTAAGGAAACACATTGACAATAGTGCCTTCAAGAGGGGCCGAGGGGACGAACCCAAAAAAAAGAGGGGTGATACGTACAGAGAAGATACTCCAAACAAAAAAGACAACCCTTCATATAATGAGGATGACCCTGACCTCCCACCAAGATATGACCACGGCCCAGTCAAGAGACTCAATATGATCTCACTCGGTGTTGGGATGATCTCTGGGGGACTAGCAGGAGGAGGGTCAGAGGTCGCAGACTGGAAGGCCCATGTGGCCGAAGCCAAGGCCGTGACAAAAGTTGTGCATTCAACCTATATAGAAGGAAAGTCGGACAAGAGGAAGAAGGTTGATATGGATACTCTGATAGTGGGGTTCTCAAGAGTGGACTTCAAAGGCCTCTTAGCCCCACATGATGACCCTCTTGTCATCACTACCAGGGTACACGGGTGTGAGGTGTCGAGGATCCTGGTAGATGGGGGTAATTCTGCAGATGGGATATTCTGGTCGTGCTTTAAAGCCTTGGGCCTCAGCCGTGCAAGTCTTGTCCCATACCATCACCCCTTGATTGGTTTTAGTGGGGAAAAGGTTCATCCCCTAGTAGTGTATGAGGCTGATGTTAGAATGGGGGACGAGTGGCCGAGATGGCTAACCAAGAAAGTCATTTTAGATGTTGTAATTTTTTAGGATTTTAAGTATTGAACAAAAGTCAAAGGTTTGCGAGAATTTTGAGAATTATCATAATGATTACCGAAACAATTGGAATTAGACATGCTTACCCCAAAAATGGCTTGAAGTGGCGAATTCAACAGAGTAGATGCGCGCGTAAAAAATTCAAGCATTTCTAAGTGCCCAAATGTAGAAGTCCTGCAAAAATATTAGCAACTAATACAAATAGAAAGAAAATACTACGAAATACTAAATCAAATAAAGTCTAAAAAAAATCATCCCCGGCAATGACGCCATTTTGATACCGGGTGAAAAGTGGCGTTGCGTCAAAACGTCGATCGTTGTTTTCTGTTCACTGCCTTAATAGAAAAACCTAAACTATTGATTATACTCTTTTAAGGGAGTAGAGCGGCTAGTCCGGGTATCGAAAATCCACAGAGACGAGTTGCTAGAATTTATAAGGTTTAATATTCCTAAAATAAAAGTGTAAAATATAATTGCTAATAAAATAAAAGATAAATAAAGGAAAATATTATACTAGGCGAGTGTATTGAAACTAGATTAACAAAGCAGATAAAACTATAGGTTGCGTCGAATATCCCTCACCCGAGTTAATTAATATAAATTGGTCACATGGGTCGACGAGTTCTTACAAATGCGTCTTGTTTCGACAGTTAATTTAACCAAGGGTTGTCCCTCCCCTAAATCAGCATAAAAGCCTAATACGATTTTGGCATCAACAAATACCCCAAAAATTATGCACGCAAGGTCGTAAGCACGGAATATATATGATATGCCCCGTCAATTCTCCTAGGCATAATAACTAGGACAATGCACCCGAAATAGACCTGTAAACTCCATCACCAAAGCAAAACATCACGTCAACCCGAGTGAGTTCCATTCAAACACAACCTAGACTAAATTAGCTAGAAAGCATATTAAAAATGTGGTAAATAAACGCAATAAAACTATACTAGAAAGCATGGAAATAAAGCATGTGAAACTAATTAACAACGCATGTAAATTACCTACAAAGCAAGAATTAATGAAATACAAGCTATATTAATGGAGAGGGTGAATGAATAGTCAACTTACAAACCCAAAAGGGTATCAATCCAAGAAGAAATGAAGAAGAACTCTTCGAAAACCCAAATCCCAACCTAAACTATCTTCTAAAATAAATTATTATTGTTTTTACACCAAAAATCCGTTATATAGTAAAAGGAATTAAATTAGAAAAGAAAAGGAAAAAGAAAAGAAAAGCCAAAATATCAGCTGAAAACAAGGCATCGATCGATCCCTTTAACCGATCGATTGATGGTAAAAAATCAAGCTCACTTTCTCAGATCGAGGGAAAAAGCTGAAGAATCGATTGATCGATCCTTTTGATCGATCGATCGAAGGCTACAAGTCTGCACAAGCTTCCTCCTATTTTGGTTGGATGGTTTTCTCTTCCGCTAGAAACGTCGTAACTTCTTCGTTCTGGATTGGAATCGTGCACCGTTCATGGCCACGCAAAGCTTGAAAGGAGGGCTATAACTTTCATGTAGATGTTGGGCCAGTTGACCAAGCTGTGAAAAGAATAAAATGCCCTTGAACGTGCGATCGTATACAAAAATCGAGAAGAATTCGTTCGAACTTCACACTTAGCATCCAAATACCTATAAAGGCTCAATTAACCCCTGCAAAACATGTTAACATAGAAATCTGAGATTGTCTAGTTAACAAGCATAAATATAGGGAATAAGATACCCGAGGGGGCTAAAATGCATAGGTTTGAGGGATGAAATATGAAATATTTGCATATTATCAGTCAGCAAGAGGGGGATTTAAGCAAACCTCGTCTAAATAGATGCGATTAACAATGTTCGGCCACCCAAAATGCTGCGTGAAATCTAAAAGATCACTGGGATGCTCGCAATACTTTACTGATTCATTTCAAATTCATCTGAGTGTTGAATATCGTTCTTTCAACTGCTTAAGAAAGAAAAGGGGACTCATTTGGAATGATTAATGTTCAAAATCTCTTGAGGAAATCAAATCCTACCTGAGAAAACCCCCACTGCTGGTAATTATTGATCAAGGGGACCCTCTCTACCTCTACCTTGCAGTCTCAAGCCATGCAATTAGCTCGACCTTGGTTTGTGAAAAAGAGGCAAAATAGTTCCCCATTTACTATACCATTAAGATGGGACTAGACTCCTATCAGCATTACTTACCACTAGAAAAAATTTCTTACAAGCTATTAATAGAATCCCGAAAGCTGAAACACTACTTTGAGGCCCACTCCATCACTGTCATCACCTCTTTCCCTCTTAAAGTTGTTCTTTATAAGGCCGACTTATTTGGATGCATGTCCAAATGGTCATTAGAACATGGGAGATTTTACATTCACTTTCAACCAAGGATAATAATCAAGGGGAAGATATTGGCCGACTTCATAGCATGATTCATAGGAGATGCTCCTATCAACCAATAGATGATAGATAAGGACCAATCTGAAATATGGACGCTATACGTGGATGGCGCCTCTAATTACATGGGGGCAAGAGTGGAGATTGTTCTTGTAACACCAAAAAATTTTATGATCGATCAAGGGATAAGGTTAGGCTTTGAAGCCTCTAATAATGAAGTTAAGAGCAAAGAACTTATAGCTGGATTATGAAAGGCACAATTACTGGGGGAAAATCAACTTGAAGTGTATTGTGACTCAAAGCTGGTGTCCAACTAAGTTAGTGGAGAATTCAATGCTAAGGACGAGAGGATATCAGCATACCTAGAATTAGTGAACGAGTTGATATCAAATTTTGAGTAAGTCCCCGTCCAATAATTCTTCGGGGGAACCACAGTCATGCAGCCGCTTTAACATCCCTAAGCTCAACACTAGACTTCAATATCAGGAGAACAATCGAAGTGGAATTCTTCATTAAGCCTAGCATTGAAAAAGTGACGTCCTCTGAGCATATTTTTTCCATTGAAAAAGGTCCAA
The DNA here is from genome assembly GCA_949130495.1 of Sambucus nigra. Lineage (NCBI taxonomy): Eukaryota > Viridiplantae > Streptophyta > Magnoliopsida > Dipsacales > Adoxaceae > Sambucus > Sambucus nigra. The sequence continues at coordinate 307,470,634 of OX422221.1, read as the reverse complement.
GCTGGATGGATCCAATAATCGCCTACCTACAAAATGATGCACTACTAACTGACAAAGAGATGGCTCATCAAGTCAGGGTGAAAGTTGCTCACTTTTACCTAGCACCTTAGAAAAACATTACAAAAGATCTTTCACATGATCCTATCTCTAGTGCGTACACATAAAAGATGTCGACCAAATTCTCTATGAGGTTCAGGATGGAATCTGTGGGAGTCGCGCAGGAGGAAGGTTTTTATTATTTTGAGCAATTAAGGAAGGCTACTGGCGGCCATATGCGTAGAAGGACGCAAGTATTTATTCTCAAAAGTAGGAAATATGCTAAAAAATCTCCCCCATTATTCATCAACCGTCTAGTGACCTAAGGCCTTTGTCCAAACCATGTACATATACACAATGGGGACTAGATATCATAAGGCCACTCTGTGCTACATCAGGAAATTATAAGTACTTATTGGTCGACATGGATTATTTCATAAAATGGATTGAGGCAGAATCACTGGTGAACATTAGAGATACCAACATGATCATGTTCATTTGGATAAACATTATAACTCGCTTTGGGGTGCCCAGGATAGTTATAACGGACAATGACACACAATTTGAGAGTGTTCCCTTTCAATATTTCTATGACGAGCACATAATTAAACATCACTTCAGTTATGTGGCATACCCCCAAAGAAATGTCCATGCAGAGGCCTCCAATAAGATAATGCTCGATGGCTTAAAGAAAAGGATGGAAAGAGAAAAAGGGTGCTTGGGTGGATGAGCTCCCTTATGTCCTCTGGGCATATTGCACTATGTGAAGAAGACATACCTTAGAAACACCCTTCACCCTTACTTAAGGAATGTAAGTTGTGATTCCAATCGAAGTTGGTCTGCCGATCATGAGGACAAACATTGTGGAGCAAGGACTGAACACCAAAGCTCTTCTCGCTAAACTTGACCTAACAGAAGAAAGGAGGGAACAAGCCATCATCAACTTGGCTTCTTACCAGCAACAGTTGGTGAAACAATAAAATAAGGGGGTCAATCTGAAGAAATTTAAAGTTGGGGACTATGTCCTCAGGAAATTCCTTGGTATTGCTAAAAGGTCATCGAATGAAAAGTTAGGTCCTAACTAGGAAGGTCCATTCAAAGTTATCAGGGATAATTTGTAAGGGGCCTATCACTTGGAAATAATGGAGGTCAATGAGATAACTCGAGCATGGAATGCGGCCAACCTCGAGAAGTTTTAGTTTTAGTTTTATTTCCAGCATATTTAGTTTTTACAAATTTTTATTTCAAAACTTATATTGCTCACAGCTCACATTCAAGTTATTAATAAAGACCCTGGTTATTTGCTCAATTACTTAGTTATTCAATTGCTTTACATTGTTCCAAAGTAACAGGATCATAATTGGCATTAATTTTCAAACACCGATCAAATCTTAGATTAATTATAATGACAATTTTGCTTATTATAATTAAACTTAAGTTCTTCAGGTATTTGTCATTATAAACACAAACGGCCTCATGAATTTACCAGGTAACAAAAATCCCTACGGGGGATCCCCAAGCATTAAGCTAACATGACTTGGTCAGATAAAATCCTAAACTGGTGGAGTGCCCTTATGTCAGGTGCATTTTTTCCATAGTCTGTTCTTGGCCTAATGTAGTGTGATGACACAACCTAAATGGTAAGATAAGGTTAATATAACACATGAATAGCATAAAGTAATGGCAAAATGGGCGATAATTAGTATTAAGTTAACTATACTGTAATATTCAGTTATAAGTAACAAAAAGTGGCAATTATAAAAAGATCATTGTAAATAACACAAACTATAATTGTCTATGGTCGACAAGCAAGAAATTCTGAGATTCGCGTCCTTCGTCTATTATTAGGATCTGATCGGTACTCATCATCGCGATCATGAGCCTCCAGGTAACTCTTAGTGAGCTGAAGAGGTATGACATCCAAAAGAACCCACTTCTCATCTCGACCAAAAGGAGGTAACCTATACATTTAACAGTTAACTTGGTACATGTACCAAAGCTAAGAATCGTAGGGCTCTTTCACAACCTTCAAGGCGTTAAGCTAACCAATCTTGTAGGCCACACTTTTGGCCTCCTCCAGCCTAATAGTAGCGTCTTACCAACCCTCATCATAGCCTGTCGACCAAGCTACTAGAGGACCCATCCTAAATAATTAGCTAAGATTTTTTACATCATAGCTAAACCCAGCTCCATGACATACGCTCTTTGACTATCGTCCTCGGCATCGGTGAGATTTTTATAGCTCATCATTCTTACACTTGAGTAGGGAACCGACCTCTCCTACATCTTTTACCTCAGGAAGTTGGACCTTCAAGCCATTTATCTAATCTTGAATCAAGGAGTCCAGGTCTCCCAAGTCTTTCAGGTCATTCTTTAACTTGGCCACCAAGAATGACTAGCTCTTGTAGTCCTTAGTATTTTTTTAAGACCTTGTGGATGGATAAAAATCCTCAGCGAGCCTGAGCACCAACATCCTGACCAACAAAATCATCCTAGTTTTCAGTAAATGAGGGAATCTCCTGGGTACTAAACTACTAAAAAAATAAACATAAAGGATAAAATTCAATAAAGACATCCGAACAACATAATAATTAAGGGAAATGTTCTTTCATTAATATACTGCAAAATAGGCAAGGCCCTTATAAACAGGAAAAGAAAAAAAAGTAAAAGGAGAATAAGTCCTAATATAGAGTGAACTTATTCCTTAACCTGCTCCTCAACCATAGTAGCCTTGCCTTGGGTCTCCACATCCCCAGTCCGATCGGCTAGGATGCTGGTAGTAGCCTCATCTTTAATCTTTAGTGCACATCCAGGTTTATGCTCGTTGAAGAGGTCAGAATGATTTGGGACTTTAGTCCTCACCAAGGTTATGTCCCAGCCTTTCTTGAAGCTGGATTTGTGGATGTACGTCAGCTGGCATTTGGCATCCTCATATGCTTCAATGAAGCCCTTATCAGAGCAGGCCTCCTTAGCCATAGGAGATTTTTCGGCCTTCAGTTAAGACATCTCAACCTTGAGCTCCTCGATCTTCAGCACGTGTTTCCATCCTTAAAGGGGTTCAGGTCTTCGAGGAGTTCCTCTCCTCCCTTTCCTTCTTTTTTTCATGTGCGTGAAGATTACACCCTTTCTTGGGGCACTCGATCATCATCGACGTGGGGTAATATTAAGAGAAACAATCTCTGGCTTATTTTACAAAAAAATGTTGCCTCCTCGAGAGAACGACATCAAGGACAATACTGATGCTTGCAAAAAAAAACTAGTTCAACGGTCCGGGAACTAAGTGCAGAATGGGAAAGTGTTACACACCTATCCCTCCCTTTCTATATCTCATGGGCATGAGTTAATCTTCTCTTGTTAAACACTATAAAGTGTGTGCTTATGTTCATAATATTAATAGAGAATGGAATCTCTCAACTCGCGTTATGGAAAAGGAGAGAGTGAGTTCATCCATAGGAGTGTTCCCCAAAAAATAATTTAAAGTATGATGTAAGTGTTTGCCTATTCAAAAGTCACTATAAAAGAACGAGTGCATACATCACACAAGACACAAGCAAGCAAGAATATAAAACATATTAAGAATATATATAATAAAAATAAGGTAATGAATGTGTTTAAGGGAGGACTTAAGTGTAAGGATTTACACAAGATGCCTACATAGCCCAAGGGACATCCGTTGTTCGAAGATAACATAGGTTGGGATTTAACCCATAAATTTAAAAGAGGATTTTTATTATATGTGTGTGTAGGATAAACGTGTTTTGAGTGTGAGAGTGTGTAATGAGAATCCCTCTTTTGAAATTTATAAGTAAACCATCTTTCTCATATTTTTTTAGGTTTTTTGTATGAAAATAAAGTATTTGCAAATACTAATAATAATTTTTTGAGATTAAGGTGTGTAATGTAATGAAATAAAGCACTAACGTGAAAATAAAGTAACTAAGGCTAAAATAAGAGAATTTAAAGACAATGGTGGAGAATTGGACCTCCTTATGAAGACTTGAAGTGGATTTTGATTATACATGCATTGATATCACAATGTGATGATGGTGGTATGAGGAGAGGGGTGATAATTTACTAAAAGGAGTATGGAAAGGATGTAATGAATGTGGAAATGGGCTTTTCAAGAGGGGAACAACTTTGAATTTGAGAGAATGTTCTCTGAATTGATGAGAAGGATGTTCAGGAGTCTTCAGGGGTGCTATTTAAAGTGAGGTCATAACTTTTATTTATAAGACCAAGGTTGGTGTCTATCGGTAGGGTCCTTAACCTTGAAATTGGAAAAGTACCCCATACACACTGCCGATAGGCAAGGTCCTGGGTGCCATTCGATAGTCTAAGGAAGATTTTTAAAAAAATGTTCGTAAAACATGGGCCATAATTCAAAATCATGCATAAGGCAGACCATTGGAAAGGGTATTCATATCCCTTTAAGAATCCATAGAGCCACTCTTGAATTCGAGAGTTGACCCAGGTCAAACGGAGCCCGAAAGCGCCCGTTAGTCACTTGACAAGAAATTCCCAAAGGAAAATGAATCATTCATCTGAACTATAAGGTCGATTTATGCACGAGATGGATCATTGGAAAAGGTATTAAGAGCCCTTCACGATTTCATTCAACATCGTTTGGTTCGGAGATTTGACCAAAGTCAAATGGGCCCGGAAGTGCCTCGTGACCCTTCAGGATGAAATGGGTCATTAGTCCATACTATAAGGATGATTTCACACACAAGGTGGACCATTGGAAAGTTTATTTATATATATTCGAATATTCATTCATCTTCATCCAAGATGAAGAGTTGACTGAGGTCAGACGGGGCCCGAGAGCGCCTGGTGGCCTCTAGACTAGTTTTCTTGGTAAAATGGATCATTCGTCTAATTAGTAAGGCCAATTTGGGCACATGATGAATCATTGGAAAGGGAATATGGATCCCTCCAAAGATTAATTAAAATTTGGCTCAAACGAGGAAGTTAATCGGAGATAAATGGGTCCCGGGAGCACCCGGTGGCCTCTAGATTAGCTTTTAACAATAAAACGAGCAGTTTGTCTGAACCATAAGTCTGATTCACACAGGGGGAAGACTTATAGAACGGGGATTCAGATTCCTTCAAAGATTCAATAATCTTTTGTTAGATGAGGAAGTTGACTGTAGTTAAATGGGGTCCGAGTGCCCTAGTGGCATTTAGAACAATTTTTTATAGTAAAATGGTTCGTTCGTCCGAATTATAAGGCCAATTTGTGCACAGGGTGGACCATTGGAAAAAATGATTTAGATCCATTTGAATATTCATTGAGCTTTTTCTCAAGCAAGAAGATTAACCAAAATTAAACGGGTCCCGGGAGGGCCCGATGACCTCTAAATCAATTTTTATAGTAAAACAGGCCATTCTTCTGAATCACAAGGCTGATTTGTGCATAGGGTAGATCATTAGAAAGGGGGTTTAGAGCCCTTCAAAGATTCATTGAGATTTTTCTCAGCTGAGAAAGTTGATCGGAATTAAACAGGGCCTGGGAATGCTCGGTGGTCTTTAGATTGGTACTTGGAATATGACCTAGTTTTACGGTGAATGAGTGGGCACTGAGGACCTAATGAGGTTCTTGGGGAGGTCCTAGGATGTTGTGTCTACAGAGAGCCCCTCAATGGGCTATCTTAGATAAAGTGAGGGCCATCGAATGATATACACCACATCGATGATGGGAAAGATGATGGATCTAGAGTAGACGTTAACCAATTCAGCGAGACATGGTCAGTTATAATTACCTTAGGATACGAGGATAATGGAATTAGTGGATTGAGGTTAGTTCTGAGGACTTAAAGAGATGAAGATGACCGACTCAATGGGTCGAGGTCAATTATAATAACCTAAGGATGTGAGGATGACCAATTCTGCGGGTCGAAAATGTGTTAAGATTAATTCAAAGGGGTTATGGTGACCAATTCAGTGGGTTAAGGACCTAAAGTGATGCTAGGGATGATTGATCCATCGGGTTGAGGTTAATTCTAAGTACCTAAGGTTGTGATGACCAATTCTAAAGGTCGAGGTCAATTCGAAGACCCTGAGTTGTGACGACTAATTTTGCGGGCCGAGGTCAATTCCGAGAACCTAAAGGTGTAGTGACCAATTCTGAGGGCAGAGATTAATTCTGAGGACCTAAAGTTGTAGCGACCAATTCTGAGGGTCGAGGTCAATTATGAGGACCTTAAGTTATAGTGACCAATTCTATGGGTTGAGGTCAGTTTTGAGGACCTAAAGTTGTAGCAACTAATTTGGAGGGACGAGGTCAATTCTGAGGACCTAAAGTTGTTATAAATAATTTTGAGGGCCAAATTCAATTCTGAGGACCTAATGTTGTAATGACCAATTCTGGAGGTCGAGGTTCATTCCGAGGACCTAAAGTTATAGCGACCAATTATAACGGTCGAGGTCAATTCTAAGAACCTACAGTTGTAACGAACAATTCTATGGGTCGAGGCCAATCCCGATGACCTAAAGTTTTAACGACTAATTCTGAGGGTTGAGGTCAATTCTAATAACCTAAAGTTATAATAATTAATTCTGCAGGTCGAGGTCAATTTTGAGGACCTAAACTTATGATGACGAATTCTCAGGGCCGAGGTCAATTCTAAGAATCTAAAGTTATGATGACCAATTCTACAGGCCGAGGTCAATTCTAAAGATATAAAGTTACCGCGACTAGTTTTACGGGTCGAGGTCAATTCTAAGGACCTAAAGTTATGACAACTACTTCTGCGGGTCCAGGTTAATTATAAGGACCTAAAGTTATGACGATTGATTCTCCGGGCCAAGGTTAATTATGAGGACTTAAAGTTGTGATGACCAATTTTGAGGGTTGAGGTCAATCCTGAGGACCTAAAGTTGTGACGACTAATTTTGAGGGTCGAGGTCAATTCTGAGGACCTAAATTCGGGGTGACCAATTTTTAGGGTCGAGATTAATTCTGAGGACCTAAAGAGTGGATGACCAATTCAAAGTGTCGAGTTCAATTCGGAGGACCTAATGTCGGGACGACCAATTATGAGGGTCGAGGTCAATTCTGGGGACCTAAAGTTGGGACGACCAATTCTGAGGGCCGAGGTCAATTTTGAGAAACTAAAGTTGGGACGACCAATTCTGAGAACCTAAGGTTAATTATGAGGACCTAAGGTTGTAACGAACAGTTCTGAGGGTTGAGTTCAATTCCAAGGTTGTGACGATTGGTTCTGAGGGACGAGGTCAATTCGTAGGACCTTGAGTTATGATGACCGATTCTGCGGCTCGAGGTTAATTTTGAGAACCTAAAGTTATGATGTCCAATTCTGAGGTCCGAGGCCAGTTCTAAGGACCTAAAGTTGCAGCGAATAATTCCGAGGGCCGAGGTCAATTCTGAGGACCTTAAGTTGTAATGACCAATTCTACTGATCGAGGTCAATTATGAGAATCTAAAGTTGTTGCGACCAATTTTGAGGGACGTGGTTAATTTCGAGGATCTTAAGTTGTAGCAACCAATTCTGCAAGTCGAGGTCAATTATGTGGACCGAAAGTTTTAATGAGGGGAATTTATCTTCTTGGGAAATTTAAGTTATCTTGGGGGTGCAGGTGCACTTGTGGTTCCACTTGTCATTGTGTTATTTTGAGACTCTATTGGGGGATGTTTTTGTTTTGACATTCATGCTGGTAATTGTAGTAGACTTGGATGCGGGCACATCATTTGTTCTGTTGTGGACTATATTGGGGATAAGTGTGTAAGATCAATCCTTCTAGGGATTTTGAGAGTTTATAAAGGGCTTAGTGTCCCCAAAAATAGTTTTCTTATGGAAAATGCTGTTCCATATTTTTTAAGGAGTTTTGGGGATTTTTCGGGCAATTTCTTGAATTTTTTGACATTTTTTGCACAGAATTTGAAATGGGGTGCCGATAGGTAGGCTTGGGTTTCCAATCGACAATGACATGCAATCCTGGGATTCATTGGGAAGAGAAAAAGGAGGTTGTCGATCAGTATGGTTAGGAGCTTTAGAACTTTGCTTCTAGGTGGATTGTTGAATCTTTGTTGGGGATGCATGTGACCTTATACCCTTGGAGTCTTCCATCAGGGGATGCAGGGGATACAGGCATGCAGGTGTACATAAGGAGGTTGTTGGCGCATGAGGTGGTGTCTGGGTTAACAGGGTTTACGGATGAGGTGATATCCATTTCTGATTCTTTCCTTTCGATATTTTCTTACAGATATTGTTGTTGACTGGGGATCTTGGCATTGACCATATTTTATGATTGACTTAGCAGCTTGGCACTTAAAAATACTCAAAAAGGCAGAGGATATGAATTTTTATTTGATTATCTTGATGTAGTTATTTTTCTATATGCAATTTAATTTGCTGATGAGATTTTCTTTTGAGAAAGACTAGGAAAATTTTATTTTTTGAAATTTTTGAATAGAGGAAAGCCTTGGAGGCCTTGTTGCAAAGGGTTTTCCCTTCAAGGGGCTTATTTCGAGAAAAAGTAGCAGAAATGTGTTTTTAGAAATTGATTTTTGCGCAAAAGAAGAAATATTGAAATTTCTAAAATGGAGGGGTGGCAATTGGCATATTCCTTGAACTGCCTATTGGCATAGGGCTCAAGTCAAGTCATCTCTAGGATTTGATTGCAGTTTTTTGCATATCAATGTTCTCTTATATGACAAGGAATTAATCGGGTTTCCCGAGTTTTTATTTCTTAGCAAGGACATTGAGTAAAAATGAGGGGTATGCGATGTGCTTTCTCTACCAGTACCCTGAGGACCATGTCTTCCATTTTGGGCTGGACAAGGTATGTCCTCCTTATGAAGAATTCTCGGCCATGTTAGGAGTCAGCCCTAGTATGGCGGTGGCTATGCTCGATTTTTCCCATTCTCCCTGGGAATTTCTAGCGGACTTGCTCCATATCTTTCCTTTGGAGGCTCATTCGTTGGTTACTTAAGGGATTATTTATCTTCAGGTGATTATATATTCAGTGCGCTTGAGGGGTTTTCAGGTTGGGGGCCTTCAACAGACTTCTTTCTATTTCCCCTGGCAGCTTCTGTGCCAAGTCGGGTGTGAACAAATTATGCCCCCTCGCATAATGAACTTCTTCCCGATGGAGGATTTGACTGAATCACTGAGGATGATGTTGGGCTTCTTATGGAAGTGCTGCCATCCACCTATCAATCCGTCACAATCTGTGAGAGGGTCCTAACATGTGTTTGGGGACTACTTGAAGGGGTTATGGAAGCGGGTAGTAGAGAAAATCCTGGTAGAAGAGACCGATCAAAGGTAGTATATTGCCTTCGACACCATGGAGGAAGGTGTTATGGTTTTATCCAGTCTTGTTAGGGAGTACCATTCGATGGAGCTCGTACAGAGTGTTAACCAGAAGTGGGAGACTTGGGGACCTCCGAGGTCTCAAAATGATGACGAAGCGGGGCCATCGGGTAGTTGAAGGCAATGCCTTGTGAAGCTTGCAGTGATTTTTTTGTGAAGTTAGGGTAATTTTGGTGTTTTTTATTTTTAGGGTTTTGAATGATTTTTGTTTAGCTTGGTAAGGGTTAGGTTTGTATAAGAATGGTTTATTTAGTGCAAGAGGGTCGTTTGTTTGATTGCCTTCGCTGATACTTCATATAATAGTGTTGCATTCCTTATTCAGAAATAAAAATTGATTTTAATCATATTTTGTTGTGCCACTTGATGGATTTTGCATTTGAATTATCTATATCAGTCGTTAAGGCATACACAATCCTTTTGTTCATGTAAATAATAAAATGGGTCGCCGTTTTCGGAGGTTAGAAAAGTATAGTATTTTGTGGAAAAGAAGGGGATTGTGCCTATGTATGGCTTATGGGCTGCCTACGTACCTCTTGTGGTTCAAAATTTTTTTGTGAGTTTCTTTTTGGAAAGATAAGGTTTTTGAGAGGATCAGGTCCCATGTAGTTCTGGGTAGGGGGATATGAATATTTTTTTATTATATATATATATATATATAATAAAGTAGCATAATGTATAAGAGATAAGACAATTTGCGGTTTAGATCGATGCCAACGAGGCAAAAAATGGAGGGTGAGATCAATATTTATACAATAATACTATGTACCTCACCACACCTAATTTTATACTCTAATTATAATTACAATTTTATCCCACTAAAATTTATTTTCCCCCTCATTTTACTCTTGAAAGTTTACTTTAATTCAAACATGAGGACAACAATGACTCTTGAAAGTTTACTTGAAAGTTTACTGAATTTATGCTGAATTTAATATTTTGATCTTTATTTTGCTATGGGTAGATGTTAATGAAGACAACAATGACTATAATGGTGACATAGCTGGTTAGTTGCAGAAGATGATGTCATAGATTCTCAATCAGTTGAAAACCTTCGAACCCTCCCTAAATCCAACCTTCCTGATCCATTGTGTGTATCTGATCAAGAAGAGACTGATAAAGACCAGTCCAACCCTTTGATTGAAGAATTCTAATCCTTTTCAGAGGACATTTCAAAAAAGCTTCCAGGTCCCAAACAGAACAAAAAAGTGGTCAATCAGTTAGTAGAGGAATTGGATGACCAGGTGAAGAATATTCAGGTGGAAAATAAACCTAAGCCAGGTGACCCTATGTTTAGAAGATTGACTAGATCTTCCAATAAGGTAGAAGGGACTAGTTTTACTCAAACATCTCAATGATAAATTTCATTATTTGGGATATTAGAGGGATAGCAAATAATCCCTCTAAAAGAAGAATCAACAGACTTTGCAAATCATACAACATCCCTTTTATGGCTATCCAAGAACCTAAATCAAACAAAAAGGATATAGAAGAATCAATGAATCATCAACTTTGAGGGTTGTCACAAGAATTCTAACTATAAAGTTTGGTATTTTTGGAGGTGTGGAGTTATGTGTGATCTGATTCATGCAGATGATCAAACAATTCTCATTAAAATCAATCATAATCACCTTACTTCTGAGGTTTTTATTTCAATCATTTATGAAAAATGTTCTAAACAAGATAGGCATGACTCCTTGAATTCTTTATTGCAGCATAAAATTTTCTCTTAAGGCCATCCATGGCTTCTGACATGTGATTTTAATGTTGTTACTAATAATGTGGAAAATAAGGGGGTAGAGATATTGATCAAGCAGCAGTAAAGGCATTCAATGATTTTATTTTCTAGGCAGGTATAATGGAAGTTGGATATTCTGGTACTCCCTATATTTGGCATAATTTTAAGGATCAAGGCAAGATTTGGCAAGGCTTGATAGAGGTCTAATGTCAGTTGATTGGAACTCCTCCTTTCCAAATTTCTCTCTAACTCATTTAAATAAGTCATGCTCAAACCACTCCCCTCTCCTTATTTCAATTAAAACGTTGTCAGACAATATTCCCAAGCCATTCAAATTCTTAAACATGTGGTCATATCATCATCAATTTAAGCAAGTGACAAAGCAATCTTGGTCTAAACCTATGGAAGGAAGTCCCCTTAGATATTTTTCCGAGAAATTATAGAGACTTAAAAAAGACCTGACGGTTTGGAATAAGAATAATTTTCAAAACATCTTTAATCAGGTGGAATCTCTTGAAAATGAAGTGGATGGTCTTAAGAGGTTGTTTGATGAAGACCCTTCTATTTTGAATAGGCATAACTTATCATTAGCAAAAAGCAAGCTGACGGGGGCTTTAAGTAATGAAGAATCCTTTTGGAAGAAGAAACTCAGTGGGAAATGGTTGTTGGAAGGGGATACCAATTCAAAATTCTTTCATGCCTCTGTAAAAATGAAAAATTCTTCTCGTATGATTCATAGAATAAAGAATAATGATGGATTATAGATACAAGTACTGTATAATATTAAAGAAGAATTTATAAACTTCTTCCAATCCTAAATGTTAGTTGAAGATACTGAAGGTGAAGACTTTATTATCAACAATATCGACTCTGAAATTTCTCTTGAACAGTCCCAAATGCGGGATGATTATCCTAATGAAAGTGAAGTATGGAGGGCAGTCAAGGAGCTCAATGCAGATAGTAGTGCAGGACCTGATGGTTTCAATGGGCATTTTTATCAAGTTTATTGGGAAATTATTAAAGTTGATACCATTAAGGCCACTAATCATTTCTTTTCAGGAGGTGAATTCCCAAAAAGTTGGTCTAGCTCTAATTTAATCCTCATTCCTAAATCCAAAAATCCCATTTCTTGCTCAAATTTTAGACCTATAAGCCTATGCAAGATTGTGACCAAAATTATGGCTTCAAGACTTTCCAAAGTTCTTCCTCTCATTATAAATCCTTCCCAAGAAGGTTTCATTAAAGGAATGCTAATTACAGAGAATATTTTACTTGCTCAAGAGATGATAAATTGGTTGAGGAAAAAATCTCATGGAGGAAATGTGGTTATCAAACTTGATCTTTCTAAGGAATATGATAAAGTCTCTTGGATGTTCCTAATCAAAACTCAAAGAAAGTTTGGATTCTCAGAACTTGGATAGACAGAATTTGGAGATGTATATCAAATAATTAGTTTTCCACTATAATTAACGGCCAGATTTTAGGATTCTTCAAATCTTTTAAAGGTATCAAACAAGGAGACCCTCTATCTCCAGGTTTATTTATTTTAGTGGCTGAAATTTTGAATAAAGGTGTTCATAACCTGCTACTATCTAGTAAGATTAAACCTTTTCTCTTCCAAGGGGGAGTCCATTTATCATCAATCTTAGTTTTGTAGATGATTTTATCATCTTTACAAATGGTGGTTCTTACTCCCTCAATAATCTCATGAAATTTTTGAAAAGGTTTGAGAAGGACTCTAGGCAAGTGATCAACTCATCCAAGAGCAGCTATACTATTCATTCCTCAATGAGCTCTAAAAGAAACAGAACCATTGAAACCAAAACGAAATTCAAGAAGAAGAACATCCCTCTTAAATATCTAGGCTGCCCCTTGTATTATGGGAGAAATAAACACATATACTATGATGATCTTATACAAAAAATTAGAACAAAAATTGAAGGTTGGAAAACTAACTTCCTTTCTTTTGCAGGTAGAAGGACTCTAATAAATTCAGTTATGAATTCAATCCTGTTGGAAATTATGTAGCAAATACAAAAATGGAACTCTTTATATATCACAGTAATGTCAACTTCAATAAAACAATGTAACTTCTGAATATAATAGAAAACTTCAAGGCGTGATGTCACTTTCCTAAATACAGTATTTTCCCCACACAAACAACTTTGGTATACAAACGGGAATCAGAAATTCCATACTCAAGATACAATGAAGCAATTGCACTGTCTGCAAATTGTATGTTTGAAGACAGCCCTTAGATGCAGCAGCGAAGAACAGTCAATCAAGTTCTTATTATGTTTCTGTGCACAAAACAGAATAAGAGAATTTTTATCTCCTGAAAATTGTAAGAGAGTATTAGCAGGGTTTGGAAATCTGAAACTGGGTTTTTTGTTATTATCCAATTTCGTTTTAGGCAGCCTTTATTTATAGATAATGAAAGGATTTGTCTTCAAGAGTCATGACTGTTGAATTAACAGTCTTAAGTCAGTTTCGAACAGGTATGACTGTTAATTACCAACAGTCTTAAGTCATTTGCGAACAGGTATAATAATACCGAATCGATTTTGCACGGGTCAACCAAAAAGTGATCGCGCCCGAGCTACCGCAATCCGACCCGAACGAATCCCGACAACCCGCTACCACTGCGAACACGCGGTGTAAGAAGTGTAAAGTGCGCCACTAGCGCCTCTACAGCCCACTGCCCCGCACCCGCACCCGCACCCGCACTCGCGCGCGCGTGTGCGTACAGTTCTTCGCACCGTATTGAGGTCTCTTGAATAGCCTCTTAAATGCTAGATGAATTCACTCTTCATCTTCCATTTGTACTTATTAAGTGGACAAATTTTTAATATTTTTCCAATGTGGGACTCAAAGGTTGCCCACTCCTTTTATAACTTAGTGGTGACACTTAGCTTTGTGCATTTTCCAATGTGGAACACTATCCCCTTCTATATTTGGGTTAGCTTCCCACCTCTTCCACACACTTCCAATGTGGGACAAGCTCTTTAAGCTTTTACACCCAAAAACTATTACTCACTTATTTTAAAAATCACCAACATTCCTCCACCATTTTCAAAATAAGTTTTGTAAATCTTTGATTGTCTGTAAGACTGTGTATAAGCATTGGTGTCTCACGACTTGAACCAATACCCTGTGAAGGTTCGTCAAGGTTAACCATGAAGTATAGTAGACCTGTATTTGAACTATCAATCTATATTGATTAGCCGGATTTGTCTTCACACACAAATCTTTTAGTCACTGATTATCCATATAAGCCGACACATGTATTAGGCCTTGTGTCCTTGATTTCATGAGTGCTTTAGAGTCAAGCCCAGTTCTCATAGGAAGTGGCCCGACTTCCACACTTATATAGGTAGATTATCATAGGTGTCCATGTAACTTAAAACACCATAAATCTATTAAGGTTAAACTCATCCTCTTTCATTATTCATTACATGTTCTAAGCACTTATCCTTGGGATGTTAAATTTTATAGTGCTTACAATTACATCGTATGATGTACTTTAATCATTGAACTTCAGACTTGAATATATTAAGTTTCAAGTTGAGTTTCCATCAAGAGTGATTATTATTAATGGGCTTTAATCCCATCCCTATTGATGTCTTAGACACCAGTCCTCTTGCAAGACCTTTTGTAAAAGGATCAGCTAAATTTTGACTTGATTTTACATAATCCACTGTAATTACACTATCTGTAATCATTTGTCTGACATAACTATGTCTCAGGCCAATATGTCTAGATTTTCCGTTGTACACTTTACTATAAGCTCTGGAAAGTGTAGACTCACTATCACAATGTATAGATATTGGAGGCATTGGTTTTGGCCAAACTGGAATTTCAATTAATAAAATCCTTAACCATTCTGCCTCTTTACTAGTTGCAGCTAATGCTATAAACTCAACTTCCATAGTAGAGTCATCTATACAAGTTTGTTTCTTTGATCCCCAAGAAACATCTCCTCCACCAAGAGTGAAAATCCATCCACTTGTTGAGGAATGATCCTACTGCTCAGTTATCCAACTGGCATCAGAAAACCCTTCTAATACTGAAGTATATCCACTATAGTATATACCATAGTCCATAGCTCCTTTCAAATATTTTAATATTCTATTGACATCATGCCAATGTAATAAACTTGTATTACTAGTATATCTACTTAATTTACCAACAGCATAAGCTATATCAGGTCGAGTACATGTCATGGCATACATTAAACTACCAATTACTCGTGCATATTCCAATTGTGAAATAGCTCTACCATTATTAGGGATCATCTTTAGGTGTGGTTCAAAAGGTGTACTAACAGGTGTGCAATCAAACTGATTAAATTTCTTTAAAATTTTCTCAACATAATGAGATTGAGTGAGAATTATATTTTTATCTTTCCTTATTATTCTCATTCCTAATATGACATCAGCTACACCCATATCTATCATATCAAATTTAGAAGACAAAAAATTCTTTGTATTATTAATGCTTTCTAAATCAGTACCAAGAATTAACATGTCATCTACATATAAACAAATGATCACACCTTTACCATTAGCAAATTTACTATAAACACACTTATCAGATTCATGAATTTTAAAACCATAAGAAATAATGACTTTATCAAATTTTTCATGCCATTGTTTAGGTGCTTGTTTTAGGCCATATAAGGACTTAATAAGTTTACATACTTTATTTTCTTGTCCAGGCATAACAAACCCTTCAGGTTGTTCCATGTAAATTTCTTCTTCTAAGTCACGATTTAAAAAGGCAGTTTTCACATCCATTTGATGAATCTCAAAATTATATATAGATGCTAATGCAATTAAAATTTTAATAGTGGCGGTTCTAGCAACAGGTGCATAGGTATCAAAATAATCAATTCCTTCTTTTTGTGTAAAACCTTTAGCAACCAATCTAGCCTTGAATTTATCAATCGTTCCATCTATTTTTATTTTATTTTTAAAAATCCATCTACACTTAATGAGTTTAGATCCTGGAGGTAAGTCTACTAACTTCCAAGTTTTATTTCCCAAAATTGAATCCATTTCATCATTTATAGCTTCTTTCCAAAATGCTGAATCTATAGACTTAATTGCCTCACTATAAGTTTGTGTGTCTGTTTCAACGCTAAGAGTCAAAGCATATTGATTACAAGATGTGTCTCTAGTTGCTTCAACAAGATAGACTACAAAGTTGGGACCGAAGCTTTTTTCTTTCCTAGGTCTTTTACTTTTTCTAAACTCTTCTTGTTCTACTGGTGGAGTTTCAGGTAACTGTAAAGGAGTGCTTACTTCTTTTTCATTATTAATTCTAGGAATAGAAGAAAACCATTGTTCATAAAAAATTCCATCTCTCGATTCAATTATTGTATTTACCTAAACAGAATCATTAGGTTCATTAACCAAAAATCTATAAGCTTTACTATATTGTGCATAACCTATGAAAATACACTCAACACCTTTGCTTCTTAATTTCTTTCTCTTAGTTTCAGTAGTCTTACAATAGCTCTACAACCCCAAACTTTAAGATAACCTAAATTAGGTTTTCTATTCTTCCATAATTCGTAAGGAGTTTTCTTATTTTCTTTAACAGGTATCCTATTCAAAATATGACATGCAGTTAAAAGTGCTTCTCCCCAAAACCCTTTACTTAAACCAGAATAAGAAAGCATAGAATTAACCATTTCAGTTAGTGTCCTATTTTTTCTTTCTGCTACTCCATTTTGTTGTAGTGTATAAGGTGCAGTAACTTCATGTATAATTCCCATATCTTCACAAAATTGAGGAAAGTGATATTCACCACCTCTATCAGATCTAAGACATTTTATTTTAGAATCACATTGATTTTCAACTTCATTTTTATATGTCTTAAATCTATTAAGCACATCATCCTTAGAGTTTAAAAGATATACGTAACAATATTTTGAAAAGTCATCAATAAATGTAGCAAAATATTTACTACCACCTCTAGTAAGTGTTCCATGCAAATCACAAACATCACTATGTACTAATTGCAACAAAGATGTAGTTTTTTCTATTTTGGAAAAGGCAATCTTGTTATTTTTGTTTGCATGCATATTTTACACTTTTCATTCATATCATTCTCATATTTAGGAATTAAATTTAAATTAACCATGAAATGCATTTTCTTTGTATTAACATGTCCTAAACGACTATGCCATAATGAAAGACAATCAACGATATAAGCAGAAAAATCCTTTTCATTGATATTGAGCTTAAACATGCCCTCATACAAATATCCTTTGCGTACAAAGGTACCGTTCTTAGTCAGAATAAATTTATCTGAATCAAATACAAGCTTAAAGACAAATTTGTTAAGAAGACTTTCAGAAACTAAACTTTTCCTAACATCAGAAACATGAAAAACATTGGTGAGGCTAAGGATTTTCCCGGAAGTGAATTCGAGATCCACTGTCACTTTGCCTTTAATCGCAGCAATAGATGAATTTCCCATGTTGAGAACATCTCCTTCCACGGTTTTATAAGCAGAGAACAAGTTCTTGTCCTTACAAACATGCCTTGTGGCACCGGAATCAACCCACCAAGAGTTGTCTTTTCCAAGAATATTAGCCTCGGATATCATAATAGCAAATTTTTGCTTTGTGTCTGATGTCCCTCCTTTTTCCTTTAGTTTCTTGAACTCATGACAATCCTTCTTGAAGTGACCTGGTTTGTTGCAATGAAAACAATTTCCTTTCTTCTTTTTGTTTGCTTTAGAATTATTTCAAAAATTCTTCCGCTTGTTATTTTTTCCATGATTGCCATATTTTTGCTCCTTTCCTTCCTCCACCACATGGACCTTAGAAACAGAATTTTCTTGTTCCTCTTTACCATCTAGAATTCGAAACTCTTGTTCAATTCTTAAATGAGTCTCTAATTCTTCTAGTGAAAGATCCTCCTTTTTGTGTTTGAGTTCTTTCCTATAATCTTTCCAAGAAGGAGGAAGTTTTTCAATTATGGCAGCAACAATTACATTATCATCCATATTTAATTTTTTCAGTTTGCAATGATTTATGATACGTTGGATGTCATGAAATTGTTCTAGCACAGGCCTATTATCATGCATTTTAAAGCTTAAAAACTGACCGATAAGGAACTTCTTACTTGTAGCATCTTCCGTAAGATATTTGGTCTCCAATGTTTCCCACAAAGTTTTTGCAGTCCCATCATTTTGGTACAAGTCGTACAAATTGTCAGCAAGTGCATTGAGAATGTGACCACGATACAAGTAATCATCAGTCTCCTATTTTGTGCGTTGCCTAGTCTGTTCCACGGTTTCATCTTCATCTTCATTTGGTTGCGATTGTGACAAGACATATACAATCTTCAATGTTGTTAGAAGAAAATGAACCTTTTTCTGCCAATGCATAAAATTACCACCATCAAAACGGTCAAATTTGACAAAGCCTTCTGTTATTTATCGAAGTGATTTGGAAGAGTCGGCCATTTATGAAATTACTGTATTTAGATTGTTGGAAATTATGTAGCAAATACAGAAATGGAACTCTTAATATATCACAGTAAGGTCAACTTCAATACAACAATGTAACTTCTGAATATAATAGAAAACTTCAAGGCGTGATGTCACTTTCCTAAATACAGTATTTGCCCCACACGAACAACTTCGGTATACAAACGGGAATCATCAAATCCGTACTCAAGATACAATGAAGCAATTGCACTGTCTGCAAATTATATGTTTGAAGACAACCCTTAGATGCAGGAGCGAAGAACAGTCATTATTCTGTTTCTGTGCACAAAACAGAATAAGAGAATTTGTATCTCCTGAAAATTGTAAGAGAGTAATAGCAGGGTTTGGAAATCTGAAACTGGATTTTTTGTTATTATCCAATTTCATTTTAGGCAGCCTTTATTTATAGATAATGAAAGGCTTTGTCTTCAAGAGTCATGACTGTTGAATTAATTGTCTTAAGTCAGTTTCGAACAGGTATGACTGTTAATTACCAACAGTCTTAAGTCATTTGTGAACATGTATAATAATACCGAATCGATTTTGCACGGGTCAACCAAAAAGTGATCGCGCCCGAGCTACCGCAATCCGACCCGAACGAATCCCGACAACCCGCTACCACTGCTAACACGCGGCGTGCGAAGTGCAAAGTGCGCCACTAGCGCCTCTACAGCCCAATGCCCCGCACCCGCACCCGCACGCGCGCGCGCGAGTGTGCGTGTGCGTACGGTTCTTCGCACCGTATTGAGGTCTCTTGAATAGCCTCTTAAATGCTAGATGAATTAAGTCTTCATCTTCCATTTGTACTTATTAAGTGGACAAATTTTTAATATTTTTCCAATGTGGGACTCAAAGTTTGCCCACTCCTTTTATAGCTTAGTGGTGACACTTTGCTTTGTACATTTTCCAATGTGGGACACTATCCCCTTTTATATTTGGGTTAGCTTCCCACCTCTTCCACACACTTCCAATGTGGGACAAGCTCTTTAAGCTTTTACACCCAAAAACTCTTACTCACTTATTTTAAAAATCACCAACATTCCTCCACCATTTTCAAAATAAGTTTTGTAAATCTTTGATTGTCTGTAAGACTGTGTATAAGCATTGGTGTCTCACGACTTGAACCAATACCCTGTGAAGGTTCGTCAAGGTTAACCATGAAGTATAGTAGACTTGTCTTTGAACTATCAATCTATATTGATTAGCCGGATTTGTCTTCACACACAAATCTTTTAGTCACTGATTATCCATATAAGCCGACACATGTATTAGGCCTTGTGTCCTTGATTTCATGAGTGCTTTAGAGTCAAGCCCAGTTCTCATAGGAAGCGGCACGACTTCCACACTCATATAGGTAGATTATCATAGGTTTCCATGTAACTTAAAACACCATAAATATATTAAGGTTAAACTCATCCTCTTTCATTATTCATTACATGTCTAAGCCCTTATCCTTGGGATGTTAAATTTTATAGTGCTTACAATTACATCGTATGATGTACTTTAATCATTGAACTTCAGACTTGAATATATCAAGTTTCAAGTTGAGTTTCCATCAAGAGTGATTATTATTAATGGGCTTTAATCCCATCCCTATTGATGTCTTAGACACCAGTCCTCTTGCAAGACCTTTTGTAAAAGGATCAGCT
Organism: Sambucus nigra; assembly: GCA_949130495.1. Classification (NCBI taxonomy): domain Eukaryota; kingdom Viridiplantae; phylum Streptophyta; class Magnoliopsida; order Dipsacales; family Adoxaceae; genus Sambucus; species Sambucus nigra. The sequence continues at coordinate 307,450,379 of OX422221.1, read as the reverse complement.
AAATTTTGACTTGATTTTACATAATCCTCTATAATTACACTATCTGTAATCATTTGTCTGACATAACTATGTCTCAGGCCAATATGTCTAGATTTTCCATTGTACACTTTACTATAAGCTCTGGAAAGTGTAGACTCACTATCACAATGTATAGATATTGGAGGCATTGGTTTTGGCCAAACTGGAATTTCAATTAATAAAATCCTTAACCATTCTGCCTCTTTACTAGTTGCAGCTAATGCTATAAACTCAGCTGCCATAGTAGAGTCATCTATACAAGTTTGTTTCTTTGATCCCCAAGAAACAACTCCTACACCAAGAGTGAAAATCCATCCACTTGTTGAGGAATGATCCTACCGCTCAGTTATCCAACTGGAATCAGAAAACCCTTGTAATACTGAAGGATATCCACTATAGTATATACCATAGTCCATAGTTCCTTTCAAATATTTTAATATTCTATTGACAGCAAGCCAATGCAATAAACTTGGATTACTAGTATATCTACTTAATTTACCAACAGCATAAGCTATATCAGGTCGAGTACATGTCATGGCATACATTAAACTACCAATTACTCGTGCATATTCCAATTGTGAAATAGCTCTACCATTATTAGGGATCATCTTTAGCTGTGGTTCAAAAGGTGTACTAACAGGTGTGCAATCAAACTGATTAAATTTCTTTAAAATTTTCTCAACATAATGAGATTGAGTGAGAATTATATTTTTATCTTTCCTTATTATTCTCATTCCTAATATGACATCAGCTACACCCATATCTTTCATATCAAATTTACAAGACAGAAAATTCTTTGTATTATTAATGCTTTCTAAATCAGTACCAAGAATTAACATGTCATCTACATATAAACAAATGATCACACCTTTACCATTAGCAAATTTACTATAAACACACTTATCAGATTCATGAATAATAAACCATAAGAAATAATGAATTTATCAAATTTTTCATGCCATTATTTAGGTGCTTGTTTTAGGCCATATAAGGACTTAATAAGTTTACATACTTTATTTTCTTGTCCAGGCATAACAATCCCTTCAGGTTGTTCCATGTAAATTTCTTCTTCTAAGTCACGATTTAAAAAGGCAGTTTTCACATCCATTTGATGAATCTCAAAATTATATATAGATGCTAATGCAATTAAAATTTAATAGTGGTGGTTCTAGCAACAGGTGCATAGGTATCAAAATAATCAATTCCTTCTTTTTGTGTAAAACCTTTAGCAACCAATCTAGCCTTGAATTTATCAATTGTTCCATCTATTTTTATTTTATTTTTAAAAATCCATCTACACTTAATGGGTTTAGATACTGGAGGTAATTCTACTAACTTCCAAGTTTTATTTCCCAAAATTGAATCCATTTCATCATTTATAGCTTCTTTCCAAAATGCTGAATCTATAGACTTAATTGCCTCACTATAAGTTTGTGGGTCTGTTTCAACGCTAAGAGTCACAGCATATTGATTACAAGATGTGTCTCTAGTTCCTTCAACAAGATAGACTACAAAGTTGGGACCGAAGCTTTTTTCTTTCCTAGGTCTTTTACTTTTTCTAAACTCTTCTTGTTCTACTGGTGGAGTTTCAGGTAACTGTAAAGGAGTGCTTACTTCTTTTTCATTATTAATTCTAGGAATAGAAGAAAACCTTTGTTCATAAAAAATTACATCTCTCGATTCAATTATTGTATTTACCTAAACAGAATCATTAGGTTCACTAACCAAAAATCTATAAGCTTTACTATATTGTGCATAACCTATGAAAATACACTCAACACCTTTGCTTCTAAATTTCTTTCTCTTAGTTTCAGGTAGTCTTACAATAGCTCTACAACCCCAAACTTTAAGATAACCTAAATTAGGTTTTCTATTCTTCCATAATTCGTAAGGAGTTTTCTTATTATCTTTAACAGGTATCCTATTCAAAATATGACATGCAGTTAAAAGTGCTTCTCCCCAAAACCCTTTACTTAAACCAGAATAAGAAAGCATAACATTAACCATTTCAGTTAGTGTCCTATTTTTTCTTTCTGCTACTCCATTTTGGTGTGGTGTATAAGGTGCAGTAACTTCATGTATAATTCCCATATCTTCACAAAATTGAGGAAAGTGATATTCACCACCTCTATCAGATCTAAGACATTTTATTTTAGAATCACATTGATTTTCAACTTCATTTTTATATGTCTTAAATCTATTAAGCACATCATCCTTAGAGTTTAAAAGATATACGTAACAATATTTTGATAAGTCATCAATAAATGTAGCAAAATATTTACTACCACCTCTAGTAGGTGTTCCATGCAAATTACAAACGTCACTATGTACTAATTGCAACAAAGATGTAGTTTTTTCTATTTTTGGAAAAGGCAATCTTGTTATTTTTGTTTGCATGCATATTTTACACTTTTCATTCATATCATTCTCATATTTAGGAATTAAATTTAAATTAACCATGAAATGCATTTTCTTTGTATTAACATGTCCTAAACGACTATGTCATAATGAAAGACAATCAATGATATAAGCAGAAAAATCCTTTTCATTGATATTGAGCTGAAACATGCCCTCATACAAATATCCTTTGCCCACAAAGGTACCATTATTAGTCATAATAAATTTATCTGAATCAAATACAAGATTAAAGACAAATTTGTTAAGAAGACTTCCAGAAACTAAATTTTTCTTAACATCAGAAACATGAAAAACATTGGTGAGGCTAAGGATTTTCCCGGAAGTGAATTCGAGATCCACTGTCCCTTTGCCTTTAATCGCAGCAATAGATGAATTTACCATGTTGAGAACATCTCCTTCCACTGTTTCATAAGTAGAGAACAAGTTCTTGTCCTTACAAACATGCCTTGTGGCACCGAAATCAACCCACCAAGAGTTGTCTTTTCCAAGAATATTAGCCTCGGATATCATAGCGGCAAATTTTTGCTTTGTGTCTGATGTCCCTCCTTTTTCCTTTAGTTTCTTGAACTCACGACAATCCTTCTTGAAGTGACCTGGTTTGTTGCAATGAAAACAATTTCCTTTCTTCTTTTTGTTTGCTTTAGAATTATTTGAAAAATTCTTCCGCTTGTTATTTTTTCCATGATTGCCATATTTTTGCTCCTTTCCTTCCTCCACCACATGGACCTTAGAAACAGAATTTTCTTGTTCCTCTTTACCATCTAGAATTCGAGACTCTTGTTCAATTCTTAAATGAGTCTCTAATTCTTCTAGTGAAAGATCCTCCTTTTTGTGTTTGAGTTCTTTCTTATAATCTTTCCAAGAAGGAGGAAGTTTTTCAATTATGGCAGCAACAATTACATTATCATCCATATTTAATTTTTTCAGTTTGCAATGATTTATGATACGTTGGATGTCATGAAATTGTTCTAGCACAGGCCTATTATCATGCATTTTAAAGATTAAAAACTGACCGATAAGGAACTTCTTACTTGTAGCATCTTCCGTAAGATATTTGGTCTCCAATGTTTCCCACAAAGTTTTTGCAGTCCCAACATTTTAGTACAAGTCGAACAAATTGTTAGGAAGTGCATTGAGAATGTGACCACGACACAACTAATCATCAGTCTCCTATTTTGTGCGTTGCCTAGTCTGTTCCACGGTTTCATCTTCATCTTCATTTGGTTGCGATTGTGACAAGACATATACAATCTTCAATGTTGTTAGAAGAAAATGAACCTTTTTCTACCAATGCAGAAAATTACCACCATCAAAACGGTCGAATTTGACAAAGCCTTCTGTTATTTGTCGAAGTGATTTGGAAGAGTCGGCCATTTCTGAAATTACTGTATTTAGATTGTTGGAAATTATGTAGAAAATACAGAAATGGAACTCTTTATATATCACAGTAATGTCAACTTTAATACAACAATGTAACTTCTGAATATAATAGAAAACTTCAAGGCATGATGTCACTTTCCTAAATACAGTATTTGCCCCACACGAACAACTTCGGTATACAAACGGGAATCAGCAAATCCGTACTCAAGATACAATGAAGCAATTACACTGTCTGCAAATTATATGTTTGATGACAGCCCTTAGATGCAGGAGCGAAGAACAGTCATTATTCTGTTTCTGTGCACAAAACAGAATAAGAGAATTTGTATCTCCTGAAAATTGTAAGAGAGTAATAGCAGGGTTTGGAAATCTGAAACTGGATTTTTTGTTATTATCCAATTTCATTTTAGGCAGCCTTTATTTATAGATAATGAAAGGCTTTGTCTTCAAGAGTCATGACTGTTGAATTAACAGTCTTAAGTCAGTTCCGAACAGGTATGACTGTTAATTACCAACAGTCTTAAGTCATTTTCGAACAGGTATAATAATACCTAATCGGTTTTGCACGAGTCAACAAAAAATTGATCGCGCCCGAGCTACCGCTATCCGACCCGAACGAATCCCGACAACCCTCTACCACTGTGGGCACGCGGCGTGCGAAGTGCAAAGTGCGCCACTAGCGCCTCTACAGCCCACTGCCCCGCACCTGCACGCGCGCGCCCGCGTGTGCGTGTGCGTACGGTGCTTTGCACCGTATTGAGGTCTCTTGAATAGCCTCTTAAATGCTAGATGAATTAACTCTTAATCTTCCATTTGTACTTATTAAGTGCACAAATTTTTTATATTTTTCCAATGTGGGACTCAAAGGTTGCCCACTCCTTTTATAGCTTAGTGGTGACATTTTGATTTGTACATTTTCCAATGTGGGACACTATCCCCTTTTATATTTGGGTTAGCTTCCCACCTCTTCCACACACTTCCAATCTGGGACAAGCTCTTTAAGCTTTTACACCCAAAAACTCTTACTCGCTTATTTTAAAAATCACCAACAAATCCCTCTGCATTCTTTGGCAGCTTTCAAACATCCCCAAAAGACAATTTCCATCATTCATAAAATGTTCAGTAATTTCTTATGGGGTTATTCATAGGGCTTTGGTCTTAGATTACACTGATTAAAATGGGAAGATTTATGTCTCCCTACTCAAGAAGGTGGCCTAGGTTTCAAAACATTTTAAGAGATCTGTAAGACTCTTAGCATCAAACTATAGTGGAATATCAGATTTTCTCAAAGTCTTTGGCCAAAATGTTTTCTCTCCAAATATAGATACATTTAAAAAAAAGAGTTTTAAGTGTCAAACAAAGGATTTAGCAAATTTATGAAGAAGCAGATCAACACATTGTAGTCATTAGTAATCTTTAGATCTGGACTCCCACAAATCATGGAAATTTCACTTCCAACTCAGCTTGGCAGATCATGAGATCTTCTAAACCTGGCTCCTATCTGTGCAAAGACATTTGTAATTCCAAGTTTCCTCCTAAAATCTCTATTTTTTTTATGGAAATGCTTCTATAAAATTATCCCCATAGAGGAATCTATTCAACATAGAGGTATTCATCTTTCTTATAAATTCCAATATTGTCACAAAGAAATTGAATTTATGCATCACCTTTTCTTAAAGGGTCCAGTTGTTTCTGGTATGGACTCATTTTGCTAACGTGATGGGCCTTAAAATTTCATTCAACTCAATGAATCAAATGTTGAATTCTTGGTGGCTCAGGAAACACAATTTAGACTTCGTTCAACTCTTACTATCCATTCTTCCTAGGATTATTCTTTGGGAAATTTGGAATACTAGGAATGAAAGTCTTTATGAAGATTGTAGAATTGACTGCAAGAAAATCATTCAAAATGTTATCAACTTGGTTAAAGTTTGTGCCTCAGCTAGTGTTTTTCATTCAGAAACTTCAAATTATGTTTATATAATTACAAGGTTCAACCTCAAAATTTGTTCTTATAAAAAATCTTTCATCATAGTGAAATGGTATAAGCCTAGTCTTGGTACTTTTTAACTCAACACTGATGGAGCTTCAAAGAATAATCCAGGAATGGAAGGATCAGAGGGAATCATTAGAGATCATCAAGGCAATCTAATTCAAGCTTTCTCTTCCTCTGAAGGATTTACTTCTAACAACAGGGCTAAAATCTTGGCAGTTTGGAGGGGGTTAAAGCTTTATATGGAGCTTAATATCTCTCACATTGTGGTGGAATCAGACTCTGAGCTGGTGATTGACATTCTTCGGGGATTTATCCCAAAACCTCCTTGGTCTTTAAATGTCCTTCTTCAAGAGATAAGAAGCTTCAATATATCAACTACCTATAATCACTTCTTTAGAGAAGCTAATCAAGTTGTGGATAATCTAGCCAATCATGGGATTCAATCTCAATCTTTCTGTATTTTCAAGCAATTAAAGACCTTCCTTTTCATACTAGAGGTCCTTATAAGTTGGATAAGCAAGGTCTACCTTCCATTAGAATAGCTCTTTAAATTTGTTTTATTTCTTCTCGAGATTGTATAAGCCATCTGGTAGGGCTTTTCTACCTTCATTCTATATAATAATGGACTTAGTCCTTTGAAAAAAAAATAGTTATAATAGATTGTTCTTTTAATTATTATTGTCGGAATAGTTATTTTTGTGAAACTCAGTGAATGATTTCATTCATTTTTTTAAAACGATTATTCATTAATCCCTCATTGTAATAAAAGTCAACCTGCTTGTTTTAAAGGCTTTAAAATGTTTAGGCTTAGACAAAAGTGGAAAAGTTATATGAAATTCGTTATACAATGCTTTTGGAATTTTTTTAACGTTATATTTCTACATTTTGGCTTATCTAGGCTCTTGCTTTGTTAATGTGATAGTTTTTCCTGTAGATTAGCAATTATCCTTTATACTTTGGTCATGAATTAAATTGGCTACAATGATTGAATTGGCAGACTCCTTCCTACTTCGGTCATGATGACCAAGAGACACTAATTGCCTTTGATTATGGTTCTGACTGACCAAGAGACACTAATGCTTACGACAGAGTTCTTCCAAATAGAAATGGCTGATTTTATGCATCATCGATGTGGTCACGGGTATATAAATTATTCCCACCTATGTCCTCAGTATTAGAAGTAATATTACATAGGGTGCTAATGTCGGGCATGCATTGTGGTAACTGCACAATCTCAAACAAACTTGAAGGTCTCGCTGCGTCATCTTATTAGTATCGGGCCTGCATTAAAGCTCATATTTCTATCCACACTTAACTTCTTTCTGTATCCGAAACATCATTCACATCACCATTACTACACACATAGTCCAACATTAGCAGTCATAAGCTTTTATCCCTATATTTACATGCAGTAACATCTCAAATTATATTTTTCATTTGCACATTTCAGATCTGCAGTTAATTTTTTTATTTTATTGTCTTTTTTAGGGGAATGTTTGTCAAGATTAAAGTGGGTTTGTCAACGTTCAATCTCTGTTTCAAAATACAGCAATACAATGTCACTCATTAATGTTTGAAAGCAAAGACATTTAAAATTTCAATAAGAACTTATTTAGGTAATGGTATTCCACATCATCAGAAGGTTCCTATTTGTACTTTTTATGTACAAATATACTGATTTTGGTTTTTAAAATTGATGTCGTTTTAGTTGACGACTGTGAATTAAGTCAACTATTTTTATTCATTTTATAATCGATTGTTTATTTTTTTATCATATTGTAAAGGTAGGTTATGGTACATAGTAATTTTTTTTGAAAAAGTTGTGTTTTTGTGATTGAAAACTTGAAATTAAGTATTGAATAGAGGAGTTAGTTTTATTTGTATTATTTTAATAGCTTCTTAGTTATCTTTGAAATGGAGTATTGTATGTAGGGTCGATGTGTGTGGGTGCATTGAAAGACCAACGAGGTGTGACCGAGGCCGATGATGACTTATAAGGATGGGGCATAAGAAATGAGTAAATATTAACTCTAATACTATGCCACTTCCTTTATGGTATGTAACCATCTTTCTATGCTTATCATATCTCTCTCCAACATAAACTGCAATGTGACCTTTAGGGACCACATTTTCTGCTGCAGCCTCAGGTGATGATGTTGAGCGGTGGTCATGTATAGCCAACCTTAATCGGAGAGTTTGCTTGGTATTTTTTTATTTCCACTTTTTTATTCTATTATAATTATTTGGAACTTATAATTCTCTAATTTAACTGTCAGATAGCTAAATTTAGTATGATTCCTATATCATGCTTACTGGAAGTTGTGATTGACAAGATCCGATACATTTGGTCAAGTCTCTCTCTTTGAATTTATGCATTTTATGCATTTGGTATCATCTCTTAATTATTTTTTGGATTAATTTATTCTTCTCTATTTTATTCACATTTAACTAATGTTTTCATAGTTTATTTTGATGTTTTAAATTTTGGTGGTTTTATATTTATTTGGTTTCAGTATGTAAGTTTGAATTTTTTATTTATTTATGCACTTTTAGCAAATTGATTCAAGTTTTTAGTTTTTTTCGAGTGGACCATTTTTCATAGGTGTCTAAAACATTATGGTATTTTGTTTAGAATATTTTTTATTCAAATATTTTTTCTTTTGAATCGGATATTCAACTATGTTTTAGGTTGAAAATAGGCCTTATAAATTTTATTGATTTATATAATTTTTGTTGGTTGTTGGGTGTCATTAGACTCATGTAGTATTCATACATTATATGTCATATATGATGGTGATGACATAGGAAATGTACAAGATAGAAAAGTAGTGGCTAGAATATAGATGGATGTGTACTTATCTCATACTTTTATGTTTAATACACAAGAAGCTTGCAATTTCAATCAGACCACAAATTTAAATCAGGCCGCAAGTTATATTCAAATTGGTGTATAAGTTCATAGTACTTAATTGCTTCTACGGGTTGGGTTTGGAGATATCATTATTTCAATTGGTTTGTTCAAAACCATATGTTTTGATTATTATAAGGTAGTACCTGACTAAGATGCTCATTGAATCCTGAAACTCCATTACATAACCAAACTAACATGCTCATTGGATCCTGGAACTATTTTTTTCCAAACCAACATATAAGCCCCTGTTTTTTAAGCTAGTGTTGGAAATTATATATTGGATTATAATCCCACTTTTGTTGTTGTTTTCTTTCCATGTACTTATTTAGTGCCAAGGAATTACATACTGAATTATATTTGAAGCGTATGGAGGTATCTCCCATTGCATTTTGTTATGATATTCAAGCAGTTACTTTAAAATTTATTGGTTCATTTGATCATGTATTGGTCTTTATTCTTCTGTTATTTGGTGTCTATATGGATGACATTCTTCAATCATTATGATAATATTATTCTTTGATTTCATTTGTTTGTTAATGATTTATGTGCCATCCTATATATCTTGATTTGTGAATGACAACTATGATGAACCTATGCTTATTTATAATTTGCATACCCACACACATCTTAAATCTCTTGTATTATGTCTCAAACTCTACCTAAGAACTAACATTTGGAGAATAGTGTGTTGTGTTAGTTCTCTATGTCTCTTTCAGTGATTATTGATTAGGATGTTTGTACAAACAAAGGTTCACAGCATACAGTGGATTCTTCTATAATGGATGAATAATTCACTCAATGGATGAGGATGTCCATATAAAGAATGGGGAATATGAGCTCAACACATGACCACTTTCTATTTTAATGGAGAGAGTTAAAAATAACATCAAGGTTCTCATCAATTACAGAAATAATAAAAAGCTTATAGGGTGTGTAAGAGATTTTTATCGGCATATGTACTTTGGAAATTTTTGATGCGCCTTCAGGCACGGACATACACTAGTATATATATATTTATAATAGAAGGGGGATGAGAAGATTCATAGTTCATCGAGATTTCAGATGAAGGGTAAAATTTCTTGAGACGATCTAGTTGATTGGATGCACCATCTCTCTTTCATCGAGGTCTGTATATATATATATATATATATATATATATATATATATATATATATATATATATATATATATATATATATATATTATTTTTTAGAATATAAGGGGGATGAGAAGATTCATAGCTCATCGAGATTTCGGACGAAGGGTAAAATTTCTTGAGACGATCTAGTTGATTGGATGCGTCATCTCTTCTCCATCGAGGTCTGTGAGCATAGCGGTGCCTCTTGAGATAATTCTCTACACAATGTAGGGCCCATTCCAATTCAGTTTGAATTTCCCTCTGGGGTCCCAGACGGGTTCTATGATATCTTTGAGGGCAAGGTATCCTTCCTAGACACCGTAGTCCTTGACTTTTTAGTTGAAAGATCAAGATATTTGACGATAGTACCCTTGTATATGATATAAATACTTCATCCTCTTTTCATTCAAGAGTGATAATTTTTCCAAGCAGATCTGGTGCCATTCTTGTTTGCTAACATTGTTCTCGAGCATGATGCGGAGGGAATGTATTTTTAGCTCATAGGGAAGGACCGCTTCCATGACATATACTAGAGGATAAAGGGTAGCCCTAGTAGGGGTTCTGATTGAAGTGCAGTATCCCCAGAGGGCATAAGGGTTCCGATCAGCCCAATCTCTGTAATTCTCAGTCATCTTGTTGATTATGGTTTTGAGGCCTTTTTTGGAAGCTTCGACAGCACCATTTGTTTGGGGTCGGTCGGGAGAAGATTTATGTCTATGAACCCCATACTCGTTGACTAGTTCTGTGATCTCATCTTTGAAGTGGAGCCCATTATCGGATACTAACTCATGGGGAATTCCGTATCATAATATGATGTTCTTTCTAATAAACTTGGCCACTTTCTTGACATTCAGTAATATGTATGACTAAGCTTCGACCCATTTGGTTAAGTAATTAATGGAGACCAGGATGAATTCATGACTATTTGAATCTTTGGGAGTAACCTTCCCAATGATATCAATGGCCCAGGAGGAAAAGGGCGAGGGAGAGATCAAGTTGTATAGTTATCAATGAGGCAAGAGTTAGAGATTGGAAAACTATTAGCATTTGAGGCATCTTCGAATATAGGCAGTGCAATTTTAAACCATGGTGGTCCAATAGTACCCTTAATGGATGACCTTCTTAGCAAGGATATGATCGTTCATATGGGGCTCGCATTCCCCACTCTAGATCTTTTGCATCATTTTTTTCAATATCAGCCCCTGCTATGCAGTGCAAATGGGTTCCATCAAAGTTTTTCTTCGACATCGCTTTGTCATAGATGATCTACTACATAACCAGTTTTTGAAGGGTTCCAAGATCTTTCTTATCGTCATCTTGGGTATACCTACCATGTTAGAGGAGGCAACAAATGTCATAGTACCATAACCTAGTCGTATCAGAATCTGTCTCAGTAAAGAGTTTAATGTGGTAGTAGTGGTCTGGTATAACTTGTTTTTTAACTAGTAAAGGGGTCATTATCATTCCCTCAGGCATATCGACCATGGAGTCTAGGGTAGTAAGGGCATTAGCTAGGTTATTTTGGAAGATAGTATAAGGTGACATCTTTGTACTAGAAGACCAACCATTCTAGGTGTGTAGGGAAGGGTAGGATCTTCTCGTCTTTAACTCTTTATTTTTTGAGGATTTGGCCGATGAAGGGGGAAGAGTCTCTATAGACATATAGGTGTTAGATTACTTTCTTGAGGGCGACCTTGATTCTTATAGTGCTTGCCTTATACTCAATCATGTTTTTGTTGCAGGGGAAGTCTAGTTTGATGGCAATAGGGGTCTGAGAGTCATCAGAGGTAATCAGGAGTGTCCCAATGTCGTATCCTTTCTTGTTGGCAGCTCCATCAAAGAACATTTTCCATCTAAGGTCATCTTGAGAGGTGGAGAGAATATATTCATTCGAGAACTCAGAGATCCAAACATTGGTCCCTTCTATGGGGTAATCAGCAATGTAGTCATAAATGGCTCTTCCTTTAATAGCTTTCTCTGTGACATAAACAATATCTAACTTGGCTAGCAATAACCAATGGACCATTAGGAGGGATTTTCTAGCAATCACTTGATGGGATCCATATAAAACACTAATCTGATGGGTAAGGCAAGCATGTAGTGTCTTAACTTCCACGTGACCTAGACCAAGGCGACACACACTTTTTCCAAAGTAGTGTAGTTGATCTGCTATCGGACCAAATTCTAACTAGCGTAATAAATGGCTATTTCCTTTTAGGATTCTTCAATTTGTAAAGGTATGCTTCTATTCCTTTCTCACAGGCCATGAGTCCCAAGATTTTTTCTTTGGTGACACCAAAAACACATTTTTCTGGATTTATCCGCATCTGATATTGCTGTAGCCGCTCGAAGAGCTTTCGGAGGGAAGAAATATGACATTTTTGAGTATTAGACTCAATGACCATATCATCTATGTAGACTTCAACCTCCTTATGAATAAGGCCATATAGGATGGTTTTGGAAGCCCTGTCGTTCTTGAGTCCGAATGGCATGACAATATGATAAAAATTTCCTCATTAGGTGATAATGACAGTTTAATCTCGATGGCCAGGGTGAATATTGATCTGGTTATATTCGATGAATCCATCGATAAATGACTTGAGGGAATGGTAGGTTGCCTTGTCCATAATCATGTTGATGTTGGGCAATGGGTAATCGTCTTTTGGGGATGCTTTATTCAAATCCCAATAGTTAAAGCACATGCGGAGTTTTCCTCATGACTTCGGTATGGGGGATGATATTAATGAGCTATGTAGGATATTCGACTACACAAATGAAACCCACATTCAAATGTTTAACCACTTCCTTTTTGACTTTGAGAGGCCATTCACTATAGAGCTTCCCTAGTTTCTATGTGATCGGTTTGTTATTTGGGAATGTTGGGATCTCATGTTGAGCTATTTCTGGGTAAATGTAGGGCATGTAATTATAGGACCATGCAAATACATCCTTGTAATCTTTCAGTAGCTCTTCAAATTGTGCACGGCCATGCTCGTTAAAGGTGGACCCTATCCTAATCTCACGCTGATGGCTACTAAAACTGGGATTAATAATAACAATCTCATCATCATTAATTTGAATGAAATTATGTTTTTTGTTATTATTACTATTAAGATCAATTAAGAATTATTCATTTGCAAAATCATCATCATCAAAGCTTTGATTAGAATCAAAACAGTTAATGTAAGGCACAACAAGATACTCAAAATCCTCATTTATTTTATTTTAGGGAAAAAATAACCTCGTCAAAAGAGGTCTCAGTTACATTAAAATTATAAAAAGGAACAACAATATTAGGTGAAGAGACTTGGATAGGGTTAATAACAGGGTCAGGTTGAATCTGAGCAGGTTGGACTGGTACGACAATTTGATTAAGGAGAGGCACGCCAACAGCTTTGATTTGAGTGGATGGCATGGACAGTGTATCATTTGAGAGGATCATGTAAGGTCTTAGCTTTATTGTCTGTAGGTCGAATGAGTCTTCAAAAATATTCTCCTCAGATTCCTTAGTAACTATCACAGATTTCTCTATGAGAGGTTATACTTAAAGTTGGTAGTCTTCGGTCCAAGAGTTACTGTCTTGAAAGAAGATTTCCATCCCCTATTTCATCATCTTGTCGGCATGGTCATACCATGGTTTAGGGAAGCCATAGAAAGGGAAGTCTTCACCCTCCTTGATAAACCTTCTATTCAAAGAATCTCTCAAAACAGTCTTTTTATCTTTTAAGCCTCTTTTCGATCTTGGTTTTCAGAGTTCTTTGAGTTCCTCTGGTGAAGGCTGGTAACGCATGCCACATGGGGGAAAGGCCTCCTTTAAGGCTACGAGTTCAAGGATCCCTTGCTAGAATTGCCCTAGATCCATTATGGGCATGAAGTGTACGTTCTTAAACATATGAATCATATTGACGTTTCCATGAGGGTTGTGTTACAAACAAACTCAATCTTTGAAATTATCTCTTGTTAGAAGGGGAAGTTAATCAAATCTGAAGCTAGAGAGGACCGTGTCATTCGTCCCATTATGGATTTCCATTATCGGGTTACTAATTTTGGCATTGTCTATACTGTCATCATCCCCCCAAATGGAGACAACCTGACCTTTGGCAAAGAACTTTATTTTTTGATAAAGAAAAAAAGATACCCCTCAGATGTTGTGGAGCCATAGATGTCCAAGGAGTTGATTGAAATATGCAGGTATGCCAATGACTTGGAACTCGGTGACATGATTGATAGGGCCAACACTTAGTGGGAGTTTTATGGACCCCATTACATCCCAGTGGGTATTGTCATAAGCATTCACAACGATGAAAGTAGGAGTGAGATCACTGAATTTCAATGCCAAAAAATTGAAGGATTTTAAAGGATAAACATTGAGGGCAGATCCATTGTCAATAAGTGAAAGTGGGACTGTCTTTCCCAAGAATTAAACAAATATATTGAGGGAATAATTATGATCTGGGTTGATCTTCGGTATCTATTTTTTGGAAAAAGAGAGAAGTTTGGAAGAGGTCAAGGACCTAACTATGTTAACGTCTTCTTGGGGAGTGGTAGAGGGAGGAACTGTGGACTCAGTGAGGATTTTTACCAAATCATTTCGGTGAAACTGGAAGGACATGAAAAGCGCCCTTAGGGTGATATTATCTAGGGTCTTCTTAAACTAGTCAAGGTCTTTACTCTTTTCAATGGTCAATTCTAGCATGGGAAGTTCTTCGGTAACCCCTTTTCCTTTATCTATTTCGATTACATGAGGAATCAGATCTTTGTACTATCTCCTAAACCTGGTCATGTGATTTACCAAGGTGGGTAATAATAAGAACCTCATATCTTCATCTACCTCGGGATGAATGGCCACCTTATTGATTTCCCCCAACACATGTTTAAAGGATATCATTCTACATAGGCTGGCTACTAGACTACCTTATTCCTAACTAGTTTCATCATCTAAACGATTAAAATCATCTCCCATCTGATGGATACTATCTCCTCTTGCTAAGAGAAATCACTACATTTAATAACCTTGATGGCTTCATCGTACAAATCTTCCCACTCAGTGAGGAGTTGAAGGAGTGAAGGGACCAACCGTCCCTGAAGCTTTTAAGAGGTGAATAACTAAAAAATGCTTCAGATTTTGCTTGTCTGTGAAAATATGTCGGTCATGGTCTGTACCACATCATCTAGACTGACTTTTTTAATAGGTACCACCCATTCATCTGATTTCCGAGCGGGATTCCATGAACAAGCTACTGAATTTTTGATAATCAATGGTCATCTCGACGGGAAACTTCAACCCAAACTCTAAGAGTTGGTTTAACACAACTAGTAACTCCATGTCTTTCCCCTCATATAGGGCGTGGATGGAAATGTAGTCCCCTTTAAGTAATGAAAAGGTGTAGTACCCCGTATTTTTATGGCTTTTAAATTTGGGGATTTATTAAATTTAATCGAGAATTAATTTAATATTAATCCAAAATTTTATTTTAAATACTTACTAGCATGACGAGAATTAGTAATTATTGGGAATTTTTTGAATATTACTAGATGAGTAAAGTAATATATAAGTTTGATTTTATTAAAATTGTCACGATTGAATAAAATGGCAATTATGGAAATTCAAGTCGGGACGCGCCTGCGTCGTGTCGAAACTAAATTATTATTATAAAAGTGAATACATTATAAGTCGCCGATATGGTCGTTTCGAGTGCGCCAACGTGTTCGGAAGGATCAAGATAGTCATAAAAGTGTAACCAGGGGTTTAATTTGGGTCTCGGGGCGTTTTGAGGCCTAATTGGCATCTCGAAAGGGTATTATAGTCATTTTGTATTTTTGGGTAACTAAACCTACGAATTTCCCTAAGTTATATCAGCTATTAGAGGTTAGCTTTAGGGTTAACGATCACAAAAACATTAGAACGACCCTTAGAGAAGAAGGTGGGAAGATTTCCAAGAAATCCAAGGCGAACAACCCATTCGATTGCACCACCACCACCGCCAAAACATAGATCGTAAGATGAGGAACACAACCATATCCTCATCATCATCAAATCAGACATTAGAATCCCATGCAAGTATCTATCTTGGTTTTCTTTTAGTTAATGTTTCACCTATGTTAGAATATGATTGTTAAACACATGTTTCATGGAAGAATTTAATGATTTAGAGAATTAAATCACATGTTTTTAGAGGAAATAGATATATTCTGGAAACCTCAATCATATGTAGAGGATTACCCATGAAATTGTATGGATTTAAAAGTAAGAAATCTAGAAAAGAATTAGAAGAATGGAAGTTTTATGAAAAATTAGGGTTTTTGATAATTATGATGTTTTACCCCCTTTGATGAATTTGTACATGTCTCATGTAAGAAATCATGTATATAGGTATATGTGACCAGAAGTAATGTTGTTTTGGAGTTTGGGGATCATTAATGGAGTTTTGGTTGAGGTTGGAAAAGAAAACTCGCAATTAACAATTGCATAATTCGGAATAACTGCTTGATCGATCGATCGACCCAAGAGTATCGATCGATCGACTGATAGATCGATCGAACCCTTTCCTCGATCGATCGACTCCTCCTGGAAAACTTCATATTTTTCCCCTTTTTGTTTAATCCGTGTAAAATATGTAGGAGCCCTTGAATATCATTTAAATAGTATAATGGGTCATGAAGAGGACCAGTAGAGTTTAAGTATACTACATTGAGTGAAATTTTGGGTTAACGGGGGGTTTAGTCACACCTTGGAAATTAGGCGTACGTTCACTAAAGGATTTAGAGACACGTTAAAGAATTAGACCACAAGGTTAGAGAGGGTGTACCTACTGAAATTATACTTTAGTAATAAGGAGTACTTCGAGAGATGAGAAGTAAGTATGAAATAATTATAAGTGAGAATAAAAGAGATAAATCCTTTATGAGAGATAATTGAGTTAAATTGTGCTAAAATCGGGTAATAATAATTATGGGTCATGGGCGAACCTAATTTGGAAAATGAGTATATATATATATATATATATATATATATATGACCGTGTGACTGTGTACATATATTAGGTATTATATTTGCGAATAATCATACCCGCGCTACTTGCTATCACGGAGGTTGCCCCGTCGGGACAGTCTTATCTCGATGGGACCTTTATGGGGGATATTGACTTGTACCCTAAAACATATGATTCCTTGGTACAGGCTATCTGAGAATGATAGTCAGAAAGTCCTAAGAGACCTGAGGGGTATGTGCTGACCTCTTAGTGACTTGGAACTATGCTTTGCCTCCATATTGTGTGTATTGTGTTAGTAGAGTTTGAGAGTGATTCCGAACTAGTATTTCCTGTAGTATGAGTGATACGGGAACTTGATAGCAGAGTATGACAACACCATAGATTTTATGTGGGGTGCCGATAGTATATATATTATATGAGTGACTAAAATATATATACTTATATATGGAAACTTTCTACTATGAGTATAAGTAGTTAAGTAATGAATAAATGCTCCAGCTTTATAATAAGTGTTCGGGAACTTTGTAACGATACTGAGTTGTTCTAAGTAACGTAAGAAATCTGGAAGAGATTGATTTTCTCAAACTAAATATCTTAGCCTTAGTACTTCTCGGGATAAAACTTTATGGAAAATAAGTTAGATAGACTTATGAGTTTAGTAGTACGGTAGGCGTGCACACTAGATGAGAGGTGAGAATTCTCAAAGAGAGTGTAGCATACTAACATGGTTGTCACATTATCCAGTAAGCATATTACATACTTGCTAAACTATTTTACACTCGCGCTCTAACCCGTGTTCCTGTTATTTCTCTTTCTCTTGTATATATATGTATGTATTACAGGTGTCCAGCCATAGGGGAATCATGCATAGATTCTTTGGACTTGACGTGCTGCATCTTATGTGGGAGTTGCAGGCCTTTGCTTTAGGCGACCTCTTCATTGATTATGTTCTTGTTTTAGTTTTGCTTAGTTAGGGCATGTGTCACCCAGTTTCCTATTCCGTTTGGATTTTTCAGAGATTTATGTTTATTTACATTTCCAGTATTCAGTACTCTTTGTGTGTCAACTCTTGTCAGGATGATTTCATTTATAGTTCTTAAACTTGGTTTGGTTTATCTAGATGGTTTAATTCTTGTGTGTTAATTTCCATCCTTAGTATTTATGTGATTCTTAAACTATTGTTTATTAAAAAGGTTTTCATGTTGTAATTTAATAAGACGAAAATAAGACTTTAAATTGTTTTGACAATTGACTTAATTATTTAGTGTGTTTAAATTGGAAATAATTATTTTTGATACATTGATGCTAAGAATGAACCAACCGTTCACCTTGATTTTAATTTAATAAAAGACTGATCACACGGTATTTAATTAGGCGGGGTGTCAGAGGTGGTATCAGAACATCAGGTTCTAGTGTCCTTTAGGATCTGTACGGCTTATTTCACTTCCAGCTTAGCGTCTTTGATCTAGATCCCAATTTTTAGGACTGCTGTATTCTTGTATTTACGCTTACATCTTCAGCTATTTGAGATTTGTTAATAACTATATACTAATAAACTTCATTATCGTTTCACATGCTTTCGAGATTCGCACCCCGAGACAAGAATGTCCAGCCCGAGCAGCCAACAGCTCTGGCTTAGGGAATGATGAATGCAACTAAAATAGCCGCCATTGTTGCTCATGCGGTGCATGTTGCATTAGTAGTGGTGCATCAAGCTCCACCCCAGGTTCAAGTAGTGGCACTAGTACTAGCACAACTTCCCACGGCATGGGAGTGGGTCAAGGATGCCTTTTAGAAGGCGCATCCCCTGGAGTTCTCGGGTAGTTCAGACATCGTAGTCGCCAGCCAATGGAAGAAGGATATCCAAAGGCATCTGTGCATGTATGAGTGCACCTACATGCAAAGACAGTTACTGGATTCCTTCAAGCTAGTGGGGGAGCCATGACAGTGATGGGAGTTCACCACCACCTTGGAGGAGAGGGACGGCATACCGATTCAGTTATTTTGGGTACGATTTGACCGAAAGTATTTCCCATCCGTCGTGCAGACTGAGATGAGGCGGAGGTTACTGAACCTCAAGTAGGAGAGTATGACCATTGATGAATACGAGGAGGAATTTACCAAACTTATCACTATAGTACCGAATGAGGCACCCACTGAGGAGAAGAAGATACTGCTATTTTTAGATGGATTGGCTTGAAGAATTCATCAGCACGTCATAGGCAATCTATCGCTGGGTACTTACACTAACGTACTTAACGCTGCTTTGTTGCACCATCAGGATCACCACTTCCATCAGCAGGGGAGCAAATGAGAAGAGGAGTTCAGCCAGCAGGATAGGACAGGGGCAGTAGTAGTACTGGTGGGGCACCATCACCCCAAAGGAAGACCCGTTATAGTGAGCAGAGTTCCCATTAGGGGCACCCTGCCAAGCGGTTCTGATCAAGTGATTCTAGGTAGGGATTCGGGGGATTTAAATAGGGCCAGTAGGGCCAGTCTAGTCACCATGGTCAACAGGGCCAACACTGTCAGCAGTAGGCTCAGAAGTAGGTCCATCGGGGCCCACAACGTTTTCAGCAGGGCTGATAACGGGGTGGTAATGGACAACAGGGCCGTGGTCAACAAGGGCAAAGGGGAGGTAACTTCAGGGATAGATGTTTTGGATGTGGCAAGAATGATCATAGGTGCCGGGATTGCCCAGAGGGGGATAGGGCCCCACAGAACCAGGGTTTCCATATTGAGCTACAGAGGCCACTCTTTCCAGTCGCCCTGCCAGCGCCAGCTCAGTTGCCAGCTCTACCAACTGATGATGCTAAGATTTAGCACCACCAAATAAGTGTTAGTGAGCTCAAGCAGTAGCAGCCATGGCAGCCATAGAGATATATGAGTGTATAGAAGGGGATGAGTATAAGAGGAAATTAGACAATGATGTATAGTGGTTCAGCTAATTTGGCCTACATCCACTGTGAGTGTGTGATCCACTAAGTATGGGCACTAATGGCCTTGGATACAATGTACATAACCCTCTCTCTCTCTCTACTGTGTGTGTACAAGTAGAGTTTTAGCTAGGGCTACTGTTCATGGATCGATCCCCTGTAGGGTTGTAGGTGACAAGTATATATAGGTCTTGGGGGGTGTAGTGTACCCCCCAAGTAAGCATGGTGCATGTGACTGATGATCTAACCAATCCCCTGTTGACACCTGTAGATGCCAAATGATGACATAATATTCCCTCACGTGAGGGTGTGATTCGGTTATAACGGTCTGCCACGTGTCATATGAGCCCGACGCGCACTGTTCCACGCGTGTCCCAAACCA
This sequence comes from Sambucus nigra, assembly GCA_949130495.1. Classification (NCBI taxonomy): domain Eukaryota; kingdom Viridiplantae; phylum Streptophyta; class Magnoliopsida; order Dipsacales; family Adoxaceae; genus Sambucus; species Sambucus nigra. The sequence continues at coordinate 307,430,208 of OX422221.1, read as the reverse complement.
CGCGCTGTCATGATGTCACCCTCGGCCTATGAGACGAGGCCGAGGGCAAAGTTTCTTCCGGTAGTGAGTCTGGCTTGATTCTGGCCTCGTACTGTCGTACCCTCGTAGGGTCGTCCGGAGCCTGGGGAAGGGTCGGCCCCTCGTAGGGTCGCCTGGAGCATGGTGGAGGGTCGGCCCCTCGTAGGGTCGTCTGGAGCCTAGTGGAGGGTCGGCCCCTCGTAGGGTCGTCTGGGCCTGGTGGAGGCCAGCTGGGGTCTGGTGAAGGGTCGGCCCCTCTTAGGGTCGTCCGTTGTGGAGGTAATCCTCATCTAAGCCGAGGATATAAACGGGTATATCAATCACCCCCCAGCCCTTAGCCATAGGTGTCATTGAGATGGCTGAGGGATATTTGTTGAATTCGAGACACGTGTGATCAGTTAGGTGAGTGACACCTGTGCAGATACTCATTGCTGTTCCAATTTCCAAGGCAGGGCGGCTGTGCAGTGTGCTTGGGGCCTTGTGCCCTAATTATAGCTTTCTTTGGTAAATGGGTCCACTCATTACCAAAGTATTTAAGAGATTTTCAAATTCTCTCTCTTCATCTTCTTCTTCTTCGCGCCCAAGTCTATTCTCTCTCTAGAACCAGTAAGCTTCGCCACTTGCAGCCTTCATTTCGTCAGGTCTCAGCAGCGTTACTCTCCCTCTTTATCAGGTATTCTCCTTTATTAAGAGCTTTCCTTTGTCTTCAATTCTGATTGTTTTTTAGGGTCATAGGGTTACATCAGCTTCGAGTTCCCCTTAGCTTTTTCCGGTGTCTTCTCCGATAACTGGTTATTGGATCGTTCTTGACGAAAACCTTTAAGTTCTTTGTTCAATCCAAAAGTCAAACCTGGTCAACTCCCCACTTGTTTGTAGCTAAATTAGTCAAGTGTAGTGTAATTTCTCCAAGTGTAGAGTCTTCCCTTTAATGCTTAGGAGGATTTACAACCTAGTGTCTGAATTCCCACCCTTGAGAGAAAAACTCTTTGTCGAGATCCGACGAATAGAGGAAGAGGAAGAGAGGAGACGAGGGGCCGACCCTAATTGGGTATGACCCATCTTTCCCATTCCTCTTGCCACCGTAAGACCATCTGAACCCTCTGAGTCTTCCGGGTCGTCGTCTCGTCCAGCCGACACTCCCAAACCAAGTGAAATGGACGAGAGAACCTTCTCTCCAACTGGTGCCGGGACATCTGGTAGAAGGGACACGTCTGATCTTAGCCCTCCCCGAGAGGCCGAGGGTACGATCCCCTCTGAGGCTTTCCCTGTGACAACCCTATCCCCCAATGCCTTCCAAGTGGCTTTTCCTTAGGGTCCTCCTGCAGGTGATGAGGGGGAAGGGGGTGAGGACGAGGATGACGATACAGATGATGAGGTTGATACCTCCCATGCCTCGTCTTTTATCTCCTCTGTTAGGGATAGGGACCTTCTGATATGGAGGCATATTTACGGAGTGACCTCTGGGGTAACTATGAGGGTTCCCTCTGAGGCTGAGAGGGTTTTTGAGGGTGAAGAGGGAGAGGTTGCAGTCTACGAGCAAATGTTCAAAGTAGGTGTCAGACTTCCTTTCCATCCTGCTATTGTAGATATTCTGTCGGCTTTGGGCGTCTCCCCCTCGCAACTTCCACCCAACTCTTGGAGGACGATTCTGGGGTATATCTCTTTGTGGAAAAATTCTTTCACTGATGAGCCCTCGTCTGACGTGTTCTTGGCCTGCTACAATATCACCTCTTCATCTAAACAACCCGGATATTATCATCTAGGGGCGAGAAGGTCTGAGAAGAAGCTGCTCCACGTGGCTCAAACTTCCAATCATGATTGGAAAAAGAGGTTCTTCTTCATATCTGGGGCATGGGAGAGCTCGGCCGAGGTGTCCCCTTTTGCCGACCGTCCGAGGGTCCCTAACAAATGGTCTAATCCCTCAATGAAAGCTAGGTCAGACCCCGGACTTAGCTTGGATGAAAGGGATATTGTTGAGTATCTGAGGGGATGAGGGAGAGGGGGCGAGATCCCAAAGTTCGAAGATTTGATGACCCCCCGGTACCTCAAAGAAGCTGGTTTGAGGGTCGGCCCTCTGACGGAACTATGTGAGTGATGCAACACGTTTTCTATTTCTTACTTTTTTGAAGTGTTTCCCGTTTATCTCTGTATTTTTCTGATGCATCGTATCCTTTTCAGGTCGTCTTGCAGGTGTGTCAGATTACCTCTGGGATATGACTGCTCCGAGCCTACTTGCTGGTCTGTCAAAGAAGAAGGGGAAGGAGCCTCAGCAAGCTCCCAAGAAGACAAGGGCCTCAGGGCCGACGGTTGATGAGCCGACAGCCGATAGTCGCAAAAGGAAGGAGCCTGAGGCTCCTGTTGAGCATCGGCCTGATCCAAGGACGAGGGCAAGGGTTGAAGCCTCTGAGGGGACGACCTCCTCGTCCATCATGGGGGCCTTCTGGTCTTAAAATCTGTCCCATCTGAGGGCCGACCCCTCATCTCTTATTGCCAACCTGAGGGCAGCTAAGGCCTCGATGTTCTCTGCACCGTCGGCCTCTGACTTCGAGTTCTTGGAAAAGATGCCACCAGCCAAAGTGTACGACTACGGTCTGCACTCCCTTGCTCAGGTATTGGTCTTGACCTTCTTTAATTTCACTAACTGTTCCCTCGGCCCCCCTTGATATTTCTTCATTTTTTCTTGCAGTCTGTCTGTGCCCTCACCTCAGCCACCAAGTGGATGGCTGAGAACCAACAGAAATTCCATGAAGCTGAGAGGGACATTCATAAAGAGGCTGACCTACGGACAGAGTTGTACACTGCTAGGGCCGAGCTGGAGAGCACAAGGACTGAGCACGCTAGAGTCTTTGATGAGCTGACGAAGCAACATGATGCCGATCTGCAGGCTAAGGACTTGTTGATCAAGGACAAGGACTTGTTGATCAAGGGCAAGGACGAGGCTTTAACCAATATGAAGGCCAAGCACAAGACTGACCTTGAAGCAGCTGTCCAAAAAGCCGAGGCTGATGCTGTTGAGGCTTACAAGGTCTCTGACGAATTCCAGGGCTTCGGCCTTGAATATCTTGAGAGGGGGATTAGGACGGCCTGTCGGTGGGTCGTCCTAAAGTTTGCCGACACAGTATCATCCATCCGCCCATCTCTTGAGGTGGTTCAGCTGGATGATCCCTTGATTGCTGAAGCCCTGTCGCAAGTGGAGTCCCAAGTTCATGTTGAGGGGGTCGGCACGTCTGAGGATCGGCCAGTCATGATTGCTGAAGAGACCCCATCGGTTGATGTTGAGGCTCTGCCTTCTGATGTCGTTCCTTAGGGTGGCTGTCTGTAGCCTATACCCTCATTTTTGTATTTATGTTCAAAGGCCTTGTAAAAACACTTGATACTTATGTTTTATTAATACCAGTCTTTTCTTCAACTGTCTCCCATAACTGCTGTCTTCCATATTTAATTCTGTTATGGTTTGTTCCTTGCTAATTTGCTACTAACCCCCCCCTCGTCTTTCTTGAGGACCACTGTGGGGTCGTCCCCTCATGTGGCCTCATTATAGCCGAGGGTTCAAGTAACCAAATTAATGATTTTTAAATAAAGTCTACCCTCGTCTTTCTTGAGAACAGTGGTGGGATCGTCCCCTCCACTGGTCCTCATTATAGCCGAGGGTTCAAATAACCAATTTAATGGTTTTAAATAAAGTCTACCCTCGTCTTTCTTGAGAACAGTGGTGGGGTCGTCCCCTCCACTGGTCCTCATTATAGCCGAGGGTTCAAATAACCAATTTAATGGTTTTTAAAGTCTTCCCTCGTCTTTCTTGAGAACAGTGGTGGGGTCATCCCCTCCACTGGTCCTCATTATAGCCGAGGGTTCAAATAACCAATTTAATGGTTTTAAATAAAGTCTACCCTCGTCTTTCTTGAGAACAGTGGTGGGGTCGTCCCCTCCACTGGTCCTCATTATAGCCGAGGGTTCAAACAACCAATTTAATGGTTTTTAAAGTCTTCCCTCGTCTTTCTTGAGGACAGTGGTGGGGTCGTCCCCTCCACTGGTCCTCATTATAGCCGAGGGATCAACTTTCCAATTTAATGGTTTTTAAAGTCTTCCCTCGTCTTTCTTGAGGACAGTGGTGGGGTCGTCCCCTCCACTGGTCCCCATTATAGCCGAGGGATCAACTTTCCAATTTAATGGATTTTTAAGTCTTCCCTCGTCTTTCTTGAGGACAGCGGTGGGGTCGTCCCCTCCACTGGTCCCCATTATAGCTGAGGGATCAACTTTTCAATTTAATGGTTTTTTAAGTCTTCCCTCATCTTTCTTGAGGACAGTGGTGGGGTCGTCCCCTCCACTGGTCCCCATTATAGCCGAGGGATCAACTTTCCAATTTAATGGGTTTTCAAGTCTTCCCTCGTCTTTCTTGAGGACAGTGGTGGGGTCGTCCCCTCCACTGGTCCCCATTATAGCCGAGGGATCAACTTTCCAAATAAATGGATTTCTGTATATGTTTCCATGCATGCTAGGACTGACAACAGGATGAAGGAAGCACTGATATTTCTCATTAATTTTCCGAGTGTTCTGTTGGAGCAACTCTCATTACAATTATGGCCTTTCAAGACCTTACAACACTACTGATAGTATTTCTTCAAATGATCTGCATTCCAGGGGTTTGAAAAAGGTTCCCCCTCTAGGTTTTCTAGCCTGTAGGTCCCAGGGATGACTTCATCGATGACCCTATATGGGCCATGCCAATTAGGGTGAAGCTTGTTGGGCTTTTGCCAAGTCTTCTTGAGGACTAAGTCCCCCACTGCGATGGGCCTCTGTTTCACCCTCTGATTATAGAACCTTGCGGTCCTCTGTTGGTAGGAAGCCTGCCTTATCTCGGCATCCTCCCTTCTTTCCTCAATCAAGTCCAGGTCAAGTCTCCTCTCTTCCGTATTTCCCTGGGGGTCGTACATTTGGACTCTATGCATAGGAAACTCAATCTCGGTGGGGATGACGGCTTCTGATCCATATGCTAGCATGAATGGGGTCTCCCCGGTGGAGGTCCTCACTGTCGTCCTGTATGCCCATATCACGGCATATAACTCCTCGACCCATCTCCCTTTTGCCTCCTCAAGCCTCTTCTTAATCCCATCTAAGATTGTCCTGTTCGTAACTTCGGTTTGCCCATTGGCCTGAGGTCGGCCTGGGGTGGAGAAAAATTGTTTGATACTTACCCTCTCACAGTACTTCTGCAGAGAGGCATTCTTGAACTGGGTCCCGTTATCCGAGATGAGGGTGTTGGGTAGACCATATCTGCATATCACATTTTTCCAGATGAACTGGAAGGTCTTCTGCTCCGTGATCGTGACCATTGTCTCGGCCTCTACCCACTTTGAAAAGTAGTCAATTGCTATGATGAGGAACCGATAGTTATTGACGGCCCTAGGCAAGGGTCCTACCAGGTCAATTCCCCACACTGCAAACGGCCATGGGGATGTGATGGAGGTAAGAGGCTGATAGGGTTGGTGAGGGATGGTGGCAAATCTTTGACATTTGTCGCACTTTTTTACGTATGCTGCTGCGTCTTTCCCCAAGGTCGGCCACCAGTACCCCTGGGTGATTACCCTCTTCGCTAGGGATCTACCCCCAATGTGGCTTGAGCAAGACCCTTCATGCACATCTTGCAAAATGGAAGGGACTTCTGAGGGATGCACACACCTAAGTAAGGGGAGCAGAAACCCCTTTTTGTACAAGGTGTCTCCGATGACAGTGAATTTTGCCGCCCTGTACCTCAGCTTCTTCCTTTCTTGCCTTGCTTCTGGCATCTCACCCTTTTTAATGTATCTGATAAGGGGGTCCATCCACGAAGCTTCTTGGGAAACACTTAGGCAATTGTTAGGTGTTCCCTCAGTGTCCTCAATAGTCGGTCGGAGCAAAATTTCTACTGGGACCGTCCTCCTGATGTCTGTTCTTGTTGCCGAGGCCAGCCTAGCAAGGGAATCAGCGCGGCCGTTATCAAGCCTAGGTACCCTCCTTAATTTCACTTCTCTGAAGCCCTTCAGTAATGACCTCACCTTCTCGAGGTACCTAGCCATCCTTTCGTCCTTAGCCTCGTAGGCTCCTAGTATCTGATTCACGACTAGTCTTGAATCACTATGGACCAAAATCTGGTCGACGCTAAGAGACTTGGCCAAGGAGAGGCCTGCCACTAAGGCCTCATATTTAGCCTCGTTGTTGGAGGCTTTGAAGTTGAACCTTAGGGCGTACTCGACGTCTGTGCCATCGGGTGCTGACAGTATCAGTCCAGCACCACTTCCGCTACCACAGGAGGACCCATCAACGAAGAGGCTCCACGGAGTCTCTCCTTCAGAAAAATTTCCCTCAGAGAGGGACCCCTGTCTAAAGATGTATCTACCCTCTTCGTTTTCAGTCGCTTTCCTTCTTGCGGTGCTCGTCTCAGCCCTATCTGCGGGTGTGTCTGCGGGTCTGTCTTATGTATCCATCTTCCCGAGGGTCTCACCCTCGGCCTCATCATCTTCCCAGGTGAACTCAGCCACGAAGTCTGCCAATGCCTGCCCCTTAATGGCTGTCTTAGGCTGATACACAATATCGAACTCCCCCAGCTCTATAGCCCAGGTCATTAGCCTTCCTGATTTTTCAGGCTTGTGTAGGACCTGCCTAAGAGGAGAGTCAGTAAGGATGACCATAGTATGGGACTGGAAGTACGGTTTCATCTTCCTTGAGGCATGGATCAAGGCGTAGGCCAACTTTTCCATCCTCGGATATCTTTGCTCTGCCCCCTGGAGTGCCTTGCTGTTAAAGTATACAGGCTTCTGTATACCATCCTCGTCTCTCACAATGGCTGCGCTGATGGCGGACTCTGAGACGGCGAGGTACACGTAAAGTCGTTCACCCTACACGGGTCGTGACAGCAGCAAGGGAGACCCTAAGTATGATTTTAGCTCCTTGAAAACCTCATCACACTCTTCACTCCATTCAAAGGCCTTCCTGAGGATCTTAAAAAATGGTAGACACCTGTCTGTAGCCCTCGACACAAATCTGTTCAAGGCAGCCACTCTCCCTGTGAGCCTCTGAACGTCTTTGATGGACTTGGGGGTCTTCATCTCAATAAGGGCCTTTATCTTTTCAGGATTGGCCTCGATGCCTCTTTGATTGACAATGAACCCCAAGAACTTCCCCGCTCCGACCCCGAAGACACACTTGGCCGGATTAAGCTTCATCTGGTACTTGTCCATCGTATTAAAGGTCCTCTCCAGGTCTGCCACATGATCCTCTTCTTTCAAACTCTTGGTCAGCATGTCATCCACGTAGACCTCCATAGACTTCCTAATTTGGTCTTCGAACATTTTATTTACGAGGCGCTGGTACATTTCCCCCGCGTTTTTTAGACCGAAGGGCATGACCCTATAGCAGTATATACCCTTGTCAGTGATGAAGGAAGTCCTCTCCGAGTCCTCAGGGTTCATGAAGATCTGGTTGTACCCTGAGTAGGCATCCATAAAACTCATGAGCTCGTGGCCTGCAGTAGCGTCTACCATCTGGTCAATGCGGGGGAGAGGGAAGCTGTCTTTGGGACAATGCTTGTTGAGGTCTGTGAAGTCCACGCACATTCTCCACTTGCCGTTGGCCTTTGGGACGATGACTGCATTGGACAGCCACTCAGGGTAGATGACTTCTCTGATAAATTCAGCGTCTTCTAACTTTTTAACCTCATCCCTGATGACCTCATACTTCTCTCTAGAGTAAATCCTCCTCTTCTGCTTTACCGGCTTCACTCCCTCTACCACATTGAGTTTGTGGCACATGATTTCAGGGTCGATCCCTGGCATATCTACATGACTCCACGCGAAGACGCTTCGCCTTCTCCTCAACAGTTTGATGAGGTCTTCCTTGATACTGGGCTTCAGAGACTTGCCAACTTGGACGGTTTTTCCCGGGTCATCCTCATCGAGGATGATGGGTTCTACCTCCTCAGCGGCCTCTCCTTTTTTGAGCTTCGTCTCGTCCCTGGGGTCTAGGGTATCAATGTTGTAAGTGGCTGTAGCCCTCTTGTGTGCCTCCCTTTCTTCAACGGAGTTGTAGTAGCACTCTCTCGCTGTCGTCTGGTCTCCCTGAACTTCCCCCACCCCATAAGGGGTAGGGAACTTAACCATCTGGTGGACTGTGGACGGCACAGCTTCAAACCCCTTGAGGGCCACACGTCCCAGTATGATGTTGTATGCCGAAAACACATGCTCATCCAGCACAAAGAAACTGACCCTCTTGGTGAGCCATCTCGGCCATTCGTCCCCCATCCTGACATCAGCCTCATATATTCCCAGGGGGTGAACCTTCTCCCCACTGAACCCAATCAATGGATGATGGTATGGGACAAGTCTGGAACGACTGAGGCCCAAGGCCTTGAAGCATGGCCAAAACATCACATCTGCGGATGAGCCCCCATCTACCAGGATCCTCGGCACTTCGCACCCGTGCACCCTGGTAGTGATGACAAGAGGGTCGTCATGCGGGGCCAAGAGGCCTTTGAAGTCCATCCTTGAAAATCCTACTATCAAAGTGTCCATGTCAACCTTCTTCCTTTTTTCCGACTTGACCTCTAGGAAGGTTGAGTGCACCATCTTTGTCACTGCCTTAGCCTCAGCAACATGGGCCTTCCTATCAGCGACCTCAGACCCTCCTCCTGCTAAACCCCCGGAGATCATTCCTACACCGAGCGAGATCATATTGAGCCTCTTGACAGGACCGTGGTCGTCTCTCGACGGGAGGTCAGGGTCGTCCTCATCATCAGAAGGGTCGTCCCCTCTTTTTTGAGGACCTTCTCTGCAGGCATCGACTCGCTTCTTTCTGGGGTCGTCCCCTCGGCTCCTCTTGAAGTCGGCTTTATCGACGTACTTTCTGAGCTTCCCTTCCTTCAGCATCTTCTCAATCTCGTCTTTCAGAGCGAAGCATTTATTTGTCACGTGACCGTGGTCTTGGTGAAATTCGCACCACAGGTTCTTATTTCTCTTGCCGGGGGCTGCCCTCAGCTTCTCAGGCCACTTCAGCGTCCGGTCACTCTTTATCTCATTGAGGATCTGTTCACAGCTGACCGTCAGAGGGGTGTACCCCGCGAACTTATCATCCATGGTTCTCTTCTTCCCCTCTTTGTTCTTCTTGGGGTATTTACTCCCACTAGCACCTCCTCTTTCGTCTTCATACTTTGCAGCCATCGCCTCTTCGGCGTTCATCACCTTCCCTGCTGTTGACAACAGCTCAGCCATCGTCCTCGGAGGGTCTTCAGCAAGCTTCCATAATAGCTTCCCCTTTTGGAGCCCTCCAATCAGGGCTGTCATAGCTATGCTCTCCTCATAGTCTTCCACCTCCAGCTTCTCTTTATTGAATCTGGCTATGTAGTCTCTCAGAGTCTCATTCATTCCCTGCTTAACATAGAGCAGGTGTGTGGTCTTCTTCTGTGGCCTCACCCCAAAGCAGAAATTATGGATGAACAGGTCTGCCAACTGCTTAAAGTTTCCAATGGAATTTTTTGGAAGAGACGTGTACCAGACATGTGCAGCCCCTGTCAAGGTACCAGAGAAGGCATGACACCTCATCTCATCTGAGATAGAGTATATGTCTGCCGCCGACTGATACATCTCCACGTGGTGGACGGGGTTGGTGCTCCCGTCATACCTTGGGGTGACCATAGGTGGCTTGAACTTTGACGGCGTGGGGAAGTTGACTATCTTTGCCACAAAGGGTGAGCCTATGGTGTATCCCTTCTGAAGAGGGTCTCGGCTCCTCAATATATCACCAATCTTATCCTCTAACCGCTGGATTGAGTCATTCCAAGGCCTCACAGGGTCGGCCTGGCCGATGTTATCCCCTGCTGCCTCTCCGAGGTGGACGGAGGGTTCTGCTGCAGCAGGCCTGTGTCGGCTGTTTACTTCCCTTTGGCCATCATCTCGTCCTCGGGGTCGACCATCTGCTGCCTCCTTCCTGGATCTTGCAGCACTCCTTGGCCTGGACAACTGCTCTCGTAGGTCATTTACTGGGCCTAGCCTCTCAAAGGCCGACCCCCTGCTCAAGCGATCAAAAGTAGAGCCTCTTGGGCGATCATCAGGGTTCGGTCTCCCGCACTTTCCCCTACTGTCCTGGAGGGGTCGTACATTGTTGTTGGAGACCTCGTAAGGTTCCCAGCACTCTATAGGAGCCTCCTCTCCCTCCAGATCTCCATACCTATCCTCAGGGCAAGGGTTTTCTTGCCTCCCCAGGCGTAGACGCCGGGGGTCAGCAACATCCCTACGGCGCTGAGGGGGTGGCAGGTCTTTGCGTGGTGCCTGGGGTGGTCCCCTGGCCTCATGCTGCCCTGGAGCTGCTGCCGGAGTAATCATCTCAGGTGAAACCCCTGGTGCTCTTAGTATGTTCTGGCTTAGAGCTGTGAACTGCTCCTGCATCATCCGCTGGCTTGCTGCCAGAGACTTTAGGGCTGCCGCCACATCAGCCATCTCAGACTGAGGCGGCGGCTGACTGGAACTGGGTCTTCCCCCCTCATCCGGCGGGGGAAGTGGTGGCGGTGGCATCTCAGGTGCCATGTGCTTGAGCTTATGAAAAGTTGAACTGAAAATACTGGTGAGCTTGGGAACCTTAATGGGTCTCTTTCAATGGTGAAACACCTCCTCTCAGAGGGAGTGTTGGTTAACCACCAGAGTGCCCAGTGAGGTCAAGCTGTACAAAGGAAGAGATGTCTTCTCGTTCCCACAGACGGCGCCAAACTGATGATGCTAAGATTTAGCACCACCAGATAAGTGTTAGTGAGCTCAAGCAGTAGCAGCCATGGCAGCCATAGAGATATATGAGTGTATAGAAGGGGATGAGTATAAGAGGAAATTAGACAATGATGTATAGTGGTTCAGCCAATTTGGCCTACATCCACTGTGAGTGTGTGATCCACTAAGTATGGGCACTAATGGCCTTGGATACAATGCACATAACCCTCTCTCTCTCTCTACTATGTGTGTACAAGCAGAGTTTTAGCTAGGGCTACTGTTCATGGATCGATCCCCTGTAGGGTTGTAGGTGACAAGTATATATAGGTCTTGGGGGGTGTAGTGTACCCCCAAAGTAAGCATGGTGCATGTGACTGATGATCTAACCAATCCCCTGTTGACACCTGTAGATGACAAATGATGACATAATATTCCCTCATGTGAGGGTGTGATTCGGTTATAACGGTCTTCCACGTGTCATATGAGCCTGACGCGCACTGTTCCACGCGTGTCCCAAATCACGCGCTGTCATGATGTCACCCTCGGCCTATGAGACGAGGCCGAGGGCAAAGTTTCTTCCGGTAGTGAGTCTGGCTTGATTCTGGCCTCGTACTGTCGTACCCTCGTAGGGTCGTCCGGAGCCTGGGGAAGGGTCGGCCCCTCGGAGGGTCGCCTGGAGCCTGGTGGAGGGTCGGCCCCTCGTAGGGTCGTCTAGAGCCTGGTGGAGGGTCGGCCCCTCGTAGGGTCGTCTGGGCCTGGTGGAGGCCAGCTGGGGTCTGGTGAAGGGTCGGCCCCTCTTAGGGTCGTCCGTTGTGGAGGTAATCCTCATCTAAACCGAGGATATAAACGGGTATATCACTAACCATCTCAGCAGTCCCAGTTTAGTAGGGGCAATTGCAGTATGGACATGTCTATAACGTCCATCAGGCAGCAACACCTCAGGCACCTCCCATGATTGAGGGTACATTTCCTATACATAGAACTATGTCTCGAGTTTTATTTGATACTGGGGCATCGTACTATTTTATAGCTACTCATTTTGCATGAGCCTTAGGGTTATTAAACATGGCAGAGAGTACAGTGACATGCGTAGACTCACCACTGGGGAATGGGCCTTTGATTTTCTTTATATGTTGGGGTGTAGGTATAGAGATTGGTAGCTTGATTCTACCTGCATACATGTTAGATTTAGATATGCATGAGCACGATGTCATTATTGGCATGGATTGGCTCGCCGCGTACAGAGCCATGATCGAATGTTTCGGTAGGAGTATTATCTTTGCCATTTTAGGGCAGCAGATGTTTTTGGTGGCGATGCCTAGCCTAGAGGGAGGATATTCCACCCATTTGTATTACATAGAGGAGGATACCTCGAAGGAGATTGTGATTCCACTAGATTCGATTCCAGTCATTCCTGAGTTTTTGGATGTATTTTAGGAGATACCGGGCATACCCCCAGTTGAGAAATAGATTTTGTCATAGACTTGATGTTGGGAACTCGACTGATATCACGTGCACCGTACCGTATGGATCCAGCAAAGTTGAGGGAGTTACGTGATTAGATAGAGGAGCTGTTAGTCCAAGGCTTCATTCGTAGGAGCACCTCGCCTTGGGGCGCTCCGATGTTATTTGTGAAAAAGAGATATGGTTCACGGAGATTATGCATGGATTATCGGGAGCTAAACAAGGTCACGATACTGAATAAATATCCATTGCCTCGAATCGATGACCTATTCAACCAGCTAAGACGAGCAACCTTCTTTTCAAAGACAGATTTGAGGTCTGGATATCATCAGCTACGGATTAGGGAGCAGGATGTGTTGAAGACTGCTTTCTTAATGATATATGGATCCTATGAGTTCAAAGTCATGCCGTTTGGGGTAATAAATTCTCCATCCGTATTCATGGATTCGATAAACCGGGTGTTCAGAGAGTTCTTGGATCAGTTTGTCATCGTCTTCATAGATGGCATCCTGATTTACTCATAGACTGAGGAGGAGCATGACGAGCACTCGAGACAGGTTCTTCAGACTCTATGAGAGCATAGCTGTATGCTAAGTATGAGAAGTGTTGATTTTGGTTACGGGAGGTACAGTTTTTAGGGCATGTTATGTCAGAATTGGGGATATCGGTTGATCCGAGCAAAGTGTCGGCAGTGAGGGAGTGGGGACAGCCCACGACACTGACAGAGGTGCGTAGTTTCTTATGGTTAGCTGGGTACTACGGGAGGTTCATTCGAGGCTTTTTAAAGATAGTAGCACCATTGATGAATCTGACTCGTAATGGAGTATCGTATTCTTGGGATAATGCTTGTCCATTGTCTTTTGATGAGCGGAAAGATAAGTTGACTTCAGCAGCAGTTCTTGCTTTGCCAAGACGGGAGTGAAGTACTTGGTGTACACTGACGCCTCTTTACGAGGACTCGGGGGAGTACTTCATCAGGAGGAACATGTTATAACTTTTTCCTCCCGTATCACGGAACGAATTACCCCACCCACAACTTGGAGCTAGCAACGGTCGTATTTGTATTTGGGGATTTGGAGACGTTACATGTTGGGGGAAAAGTTTCGCTTGTTCACAGACCATAAGTCACTGCAATATTTGTTCACTCAGTGAGAGTTGAACATGCGTCAGTTTAGGTGGCTGGGGTTTATGAAAGATTATCAGTTCGAGATACAGTACCATCCGGGGAAGGCTAACGTGGTTGCTGATGCGTTAAGCCATAGACCAGTAGGTGACGTAGGGGAGGTGTGGAGAGAAAAGTGGAAAGAATTGGGTCACCAGGATGCGGTAGCCCATTCCTTTATATTGGTTATGTCAGTCACACCCGAGATTGTACCAAAGGTGATACAGGCATAAGAAGCAGATACATTTTGCCAGGAGCAGATTGTAAGACTCTTAGCTAAGGGTGCTGAATCCTATTCAGTGAGCTCTGATGGGGGTTTGAGATTTAATGGGAGATTTGTGGTCCCAGAAGGAAAAGACTTACATCATGCAGTGATGACACAGTCGCACGGGTCTAGATTTGCGGTACATCCCATAGGGGATAAGATGTACCAGGATATGAGGCGGCAATAGTGGTGGAATGAGATAAAGAAGGACATTTTAGAGTTCGTGTCCAAATGTTCTACCTGTCAGATGGTAATGGTGGACTACTGAAGATCGCTAGGGTTACTTCAGCCGTTGTAGATACCTATGAGAAAATAGGAAAGTATTTCCATGGACTTCATTACTAGGTTTCCCACATCACAGCGGGGTCACGATTCCATATGGGTTATAGTGCATCGGTTGACCAAGGTAACTCATTTTTTGCCCGTAGGGACGGACTACACCACGGTCTAGGAGACCATGGGTACGGAGTTGAGATTGAGTTCAACTTACCACCCATAGACAGATGGACAAACAAAGTGTACCAATCAGATGCTAGAGGATATGCTACGCATGTGTGTCCTAGATTTTGGAGGAGGTTGAGAGCCGTATCTTCCACTGGTGGAGTTCACTTATAATAACTCCTATCAGTTCATGATCGACATGGCCCCATTTGAGGCATTGAATGTAAGGCCTTGTCGTTCTCCCATTTGTTGGCTAGAGGTGGGGGACAATAAGTTCCTCGAACCAGAGGTGATTCAGGAGACTTCAACTAGGATTGAGCTTATCAAGAGTCGCATTCGGGTAGCCCAAGACTGACAGAAGAGCTACGCCGATGCGAAACGATCCTTTCGAGAGTTTAGCGTGGGGGACCAAGTATTACTATATGTATCTCCTATGAAAGGAGTAATGAGGTTCGAGAAGAAGGGGAAGTTGGCTCCGAGGTACGTGGGCCCATTTCCCATTATCGAGAGGATTGGACCGATGGCATACAGATTGGGGTTGCCAGAGCACTTTCACCGTATTCACAATGTATTCCAAAACCTCGTCGATGAGATGATATCTTCGGGATGATAAAGCCCATACTCACATCGCGATAGAGGAGATTGACTTACAGACCAACAATTCTTATAAGGAGAGATCTGTGGCAATCCTAGACCATAGTGAGAGGAAATTGAGGTTAAAGGTAGTTCCACTTGTACGGGTCCAGTGGGAGCAACATAATGTGGAGGAGTCCACTTGGGAGCACGAGGCAGATATGCGCAAAATATATCCAGATCTATTTTTACAAGGTATGCCTTATTTTCTGAATTTCGGAAAGAAATTCCGTTATTAGGGGGAAGTATGTCATACCCCGTATTTTTATGGATTTTAAATTTGGGGATTTATTAAATTTAATTGAGAATTAATTATACTAATCCAGAATTTTATTTTAAATATTTACTAGAGTGACGAGAGTTATTAATTATTGGAAATTTGTTGAATATTACTAGATAAGTAAAGTAATATATAAGATTGATTTTAATAAAATTATCACGAGTGAATAAAATAACAATTATGGAAATTTAAGTCGGGACGCGCCTGTGTTGTGTCGGGACTAAATTATTATTATAAAAGTGAATAAATTATAAGTCGCCTGTATGGTCGTTTAGAGTGCGCCAACGTGTTCGTAAGGTCAGAAAAGTGTACCCGGGGGTTTAGTTTGGGTCTCGGGGCAGTTTTAGGCCTAATTGGCATCCCGGGAGGGTATTATAGTCATTTTGTATTTTTGGGTAATTAAACCCATTAATTTACCTAAGTAATATCAACTATTAGAGGTTAGCTTTAGGGTTAACAATCACAGAAACATAAGAACGACTATTAGAGAAGAAGATAGGAAGCTTTCCAAGAAATCTAAGGCCAAGAACCCATTCATTGCACCACCACCACCGCTAAAACATAGATCGTAAGACGAGAAACGCAGCCATATCCCCATCATCATCAAATCATACATTAGAATCACAGGCAAGTATCTATCTTGCTTTTCTTTTAGTTAGTGTTTCACCCATGTTAGAATAGGATTGTTAAACACATATTTCATGGAAGAATTTAATGATTTAGAGAATTAAATCACATGTTTTAGAGGAAATAAATATATTATGGAAACCTCAATCATATGTAGATGATTACTAACGAAATTGTATGGATTTAGAAGCAAGAAATCTGGAAAATAATTAGAAGAATGGAAGTTTTATGAAAAATTAGGGGTTTTGATAATTATGATGTTTTACCCCATTAATTCAATACCTTTGATGAATTTGTACATGTCTCACATAGGAAATCATGTATATAGGTATATGTGACCAGTATTAATGTTGTTTGGGAGTTTGGGGATCATTAATGGAGTTTTGGTTGAGGTTGGAGAAGAAAACCCGTAGTTAACAATCGCAGAATTTGGAATAACTGCTTGATTGATCGATCGACCCCTTTCCTCGACTGATCAACCCTTCCTGGAAAATTGCATATTTTTTCCCTTTTTGTTTAATCCATGTAAAATACGTAGGAACCCTTGAATATCATTTAAATAGTATAATGGGTCATGAAGAGGACCAGTAGGGTCTAAGTAGACTCCTTTGAGTGAAATTTAATATGGGATGAAATTTTGGGTTAACGGGGGATTTAGTCGCACCTTGGAAATTAGGCGTACGTTCACTAAAGGATTTAGAGACACGTGAAAGACTTAGACCAGAAGGTTAGAGAGGGTTTACCTACTTAAATTATATTTTAGTAAGAAGGAGTACTTCAAGAGATGAGAAGTAAGTATGAAATAATTATAAGTGAGAATAAAAGAGATAAATCGTTTACGCGACATAATTGAGTAAAATTATGGTAAAATTGGGTAATAATAATTATGGGTCGTGGGCAAACCTAATTTTGAAAATTTGTGTGTGTGTATATATATATGATCATGTGACTGTGTACATATATTAGGTATTATATTTGTGAATAATCATACCCACGCTACTTGCTATCACGGAGGTTGCCGCGCCGGGACAGTCTTATCTCGATGGGACCTTTATGGGGGATATTGACTTGTACCCTAGAACATATGATTTCTTGGTACAGGCTATCTGAGAATGATAGTCAGACGGTCCTAAGAGACCTGAGGGGTATGTGCTGACCTCTTAGTGACTTGGAACTATGCTTCGCCTACATTTTGTGTGTATTGTGTTGATACAGTTCGAGAGTGATTCCGAACTAGTATTTCCCTTAGTACGAGAGATACGGGGACTTGATAGCAGAGTATGCCAGCACCATAGATTTTATGTGGCGTGCCGATAGTTTATATATTATATGAATGACTAAAATATATATACTTATATATGGAAACTTTCTACTATGCGTATAAGTATTTAATTAATGAATAAATGCTCCATCTTTATAATAAGTGTTCGGGATTGTAACGGTACTGAGTTATTCTAAGTAACGTAAGAAATCTGGAAGAGATTGATTTTCTAAACCTAAATATCATAGCCTTAGTACTTCTCGGGATAAAACTTTATGGAAAATAAGTTCGATAGACTTATGAGTTTAGTAGTACGGTAGGCGTGCACACTAGATGAGAGGTGAGAATTCTTAGATAGAGTGTTGCATACTAACATGGTTGTCACATTAGCCAGTAAGCATTTTAAAAACTTGCGAAACTATTTTACACTCAGGGTCTTACCCGTGTTCCTGTTATTTCTCTTTCTCTTGTATATATATGTATATATTACAGGTGCCCAACCACAGGGGCGTCATGCATAGATTCTTTGGACTGGACGTGCTGCAGCTTATGTGGGAGTTGCAGGCCTTTGTTTTAGACGACCTCTTCATTGATTTTGTTCTTGTTTTAGTTCTACTTAGTTAGGGCATGTGTCGCCCGTTTTCCTATTCCATTTGGATTTGTCAGAGATTTATGTTTATTTACATTTCCAGTATTCAGTACTCTTTGGGAGCCAACTCTTGCCAGGATGATTTCATTTATAGTTCTTAAACTTGTTTTGGTTTATCTAGATGGTTTGATTCTTGTGTGTTAATTGTCATCCTTAGTATTTATGTGATTCTTAATATGTTGTGTATTAAAAAGGTTTTTATATTGGAATTTAATAAGATCAAAATAAGACTTTAAATTGTTTTGACACTTAGCTTAATTATTTAGGGTGTTTAAATTGGAAATAATTATTTTGCGGCAGTGATGTTAAGAATGAACCAACCGTTCACCTTGATTTTAATATAATAAAGGACTGATCTCCCGGTATTTAATTAGGCGGGGTGTCACAAAAGTCTTCATTGCTGAAGCAAGGATGGTGTAGAAGAAAATATGGGCAAACCATAAGCGGTTTGAGTGAGATTTTAGGGACGATGGGTGCTTTCGTAGGCATGATTTGAGTAGATCGGTCAAATTTGGGTCACTTTATAGAAAGATGGCATTTGTATGTGCTGGAAGTGGGTTATGAGTGGTATTGGGTTTAGGATTAGCTGGTGGGGCAATGATACCCCAAGCAATTAGGCCTTGGATCATATTCGTAAGGTGGAAGCATTGATCAGAAGTATGACCTATGGATTGGTGGAAATCACAACGCGCATTGGGCTTGAAGTTTTTAGGAAATGGATTTAGTAATGTAAGGGGTTTCAAGGGTTTGATGAGGTTTCAGCTTATCAGGTCCTAGTAGACTTTGGACAGGGGACCATAGAGCCCAGTATATTATTTCTTAGTATGATTAGGGAGACTTTCTGGTGTCCAGGAGGTAGAAGGTTGGGAAATGTTGTTGATGGTTGAGACTTTAACAGTAGTAGGCTTCTCATAATTCTGGGGAGTGAATTTTTCGATCACTTTCTTTGGCTCAGGTTCCACTTTGGTAACACTTTCCTCAATTTCTACACCAGCATGTCGAAGGGCTCAAAAGTTTGGACAATACTATCCTTGCATGGATGCTCAGATATAAGGCAAGGAGTTTTTCTTCACAATACTGACTTATTCCTCATTGAAGGGTATATTGGTCATGGTAGCATCTTCATGTATCCACCTTCCAATGAAGCTACTGACCGTTTCCTTAGGATTTTGCTTAAGAAGATCTAAATCTTAGCGCTTAATTTCTAGCTGAGACATAAATTCTTGAGCAAAATGCTCCCAATTGTGAATTTTGGATTCTTCAAGGGATAGAAACCACTGGAGGGCACTTTCTTTCAAATTCTGCTGGAACATCTGTGCCATTATCTCTTTCGACTTACCAAGGAGGGTCATGGCTTGATTTTATCTTCGAAGGTGGTATTTGTCATCTTGAACTTCATTGGCAATCTAGATTTGGGATAGGGAGACATATGGGTGTTGTCCATGTAGTTCATAGATATCTTAACTTGGTCAAACTTTTTTTACACCAGTTTGAGGTCTTCCTTGACTTTGTTCAGTTCCTTCTCCTTGGGAACCATGGGTACTAGCAGATTAGCCCCTAATTGGGAAAGGTTCGGAACAGGTAGTTAATCTAGATGTGGCTGGCACACAGAACATGTTGATACTCTTTTGGGATGCAAACAGGCTCGGGAGAGGGTGGACCCATGGCATGAGGAAAGAGAACCTCGTGTTCTTCAAGAATTTGGGCCCGATGACGTTGCATTTCATGGATCTCGATTTGATGGTTATCAATCTTGGCACTGAGTTGGTCTAAGATGGTCATCAGATTGGGATGCACATTCGGTGCATGGTCAGTGTTCTCCATGAAGAGCTCGTGAAGGTAAATGCCAAACTCGGTCGAAGTAGTAGAAGAATCTACGGAGATTCGGGGTGATTTGATAGAATAGCGAAGCCAATAGGGAGCAGGCAAAAATTGAGTATACGATTGACCTAAAAGGGAAAATAATTGGAATTTATTTTTGAAATAAGGAGGGAGAATTTTTTTTTTTGTCATTTTGGATGTAGGGGAAAAAAGGTTTTTGGTATTTTTTATTTTTAAAAAAGGAGGGAAAAAAGGAGAGGAATCTCAACATGATTATTATTAATGTTATTGTTAGTTTCTCACTTGTATTAGGTTTGTCTCAATGCAAGAAAAAATATTGGACAAGACCATAGCTTAAGAAAATAGGGTTTGAAAATATGTAAGACACGGTTGGACTTGTTTCCAGGCTCATGGACGGGTTTCTGTTTTGAAAAAAAGGAAAAATAGCATGAAAATTCGGGTGGTATGCCGACTCGGAATTTTGGTAGAGTTTCGCATGGTAACCGACAAACTAAACATGAGTACCCTAGGTTTGACACTTACATAAGGTTTATGCACTTATTAGGTTGGTGGAAGGGTCCCCCCCCCCCCCAATCCCCCCAACTGGCATGACTTCCATGATATGCCTCTCGCATATAAGGGAAATCATTCATCGACAAATGTGGATAAGACATTTCATATACCTAAGTGTACATGAATTGCCTCGCTATATACCTTGTGGGGACAGTACGTGTGAGAGTGAATTTGATATACTCGATGTACGTAAATGAGTTCCCTGCTATATACCTCCAGTCGTGAGTTCATACAAGAGGTACGATGCGGGGGGAATCGTTCAATATATGTCAAAGGTATGAGGCCAATGGAAGGTGAGAGTCATATCGTTTAGGATAGCTGCGACTCACATGATAATCGCCCATCACAAAGTGACCCCCCACTACGGTACACAATTTTGGTCAATATTGTCATGCTCTTGGTGATGTAGTGTATAAAAATGCATGAGTCTTAATTAACATATTCTGGAGAGAAAGAGAGTATATTTTATCATTTTTTATTGCCATGATGAGTAAAGGGAGTACTACACTAATAAAGGAGCATATACAAGTATTATTAAAAGTAGATTTAGCATGGAGACTACACTACACATGGATACATGTGAGTGAGTAAGTGAGTGTGTTTGGTAGTGAGCCTATACATGGATTAACTGCAAGTGGTGTGTGATATGTGTATGTGAGCATGGAGATATATAGAAGTGTGGGAAGTGTGGGTGTTTACTAGTGATGCCTAAACATGGATATTCTAAGTGGTGTGTAAAGCATGTGAGTATAAAGTGAAGCTAAGTGTAAGTGTGTGAAGTGTACATAGAGAATATATACAAGTGTGTGAAATGAGTGAAAAATGATATATACATTAGAGAGAGATATATACAAAAAGTTGAATTGAGGATGAAAGGTAACATAGGTAGGTGCATGCGTATAGATGCAGAAAATAATAACACCCATGCAAAGATAGAGTCGAGTCCTCTTAAAGGAATCCCAGTTGAGTCGCCATTGTGGCCATCGAGGGGGGGGGGGTCAGGGTATCCGAGGAGTGCGTGTCGGATTGTGCCCTTTATTAGGGTAATATGTAGATATAGAGTCGCCAACCTATTTTGCACAAAATAAGCAAAAGAAATATTTATGCCGCGAAAGAATGACATCAAGGACAATAATGATGCTTGCAAAACCAAATAGTTCAAGGGTTCAGGGACTAAGTTACGGAATGGGAAGTTGTTAGGAACATCCCACCCTTTAGGTCTCTCATGGCATGTGTTAATCTTCTCCTATTAAACTCCATAAAATTTGTGCTTATGTTCATAATATAAATGGATAATGGAATTGTTCAACTCACATTATGGAAAAGGACGGAGTGAGTTCATCCTTACAAGTGTTCCCAAAAAAATAATTTGAAGTATAATGTAAGTGTTTGCCGATTCACAAGTCGTTATAGAAGAACGAGTGCATACATCAGACAAGACACAAGCAAGAAAGCATATAAAATATATTAAGAAGATATGTAACAAAAATAAGGTAATAAATGTGTATAAGGGAGGACTCGAGTCTAGGGATTTACACAAGACGCCAACGTAGCCCAAGGGGCATAAAAGTCCACGTAGTTCGAAGATAACATAGAGTGGGGTTCAACCTATATATCCAAATGGATGATTTCTCTTATATGTGTGTGTAGAGATAAACGTGCTTTAAGTGTGAAAGTGTGTTGTGAGAATCCCTCTTTTGGAATTTATAGGTGAAGCCTCTTTTTCTTTTTTGGGGTTTTTTGTATGAAAATAAAGTATGTGAAAATAATAATAACATAGTTTTGATATTAATGTATATGATGGAATGAAATAAAGTGACTAATGCTAAAATAAGAGAATTTAAAGACAAGGGTGGAGAACTGGACCTCCTTATGAAGACTTGAAGTGGATCTAGATTGTTGATGCACTGATCTCAAGATGAGATAATGGTGGTATGAGGAGAGGGTTGAGAATTTAATAAAAGGAGTATGGAAAGGATGGAAGGAATGTGGAAAATGAGCTTTTTAAGAAGGGAACACTCTGAATTCGAGAGAATGTTCTCTTAATTACTTAAAGGAATGTTCTGAGGTCTTCAAAGGTCCTTTTCAAAGTGAGACCATGGCCTCTATTTTTAGGTCCAAGTGGGGTGCTGGTCGACAGGGATATTCACTTGCCTATCGGCATAGAACTCCAAACACATTGCCGATTGGCAGGGTCCTAGGGGTGCCATTTGGCAGTCTGAGGGAGGTTTTTTCGAAAAATGATCATAAATTACGAATCGTAAGTCAGAATCATGCACGAGGTGGACCATTAGAAAGGTTATTCAGAGCCCTTTAAGAATCCATTAAGCCACTCCCGGGTTTGAGAATTGACCAAGGTCAAATGGGGCCTAAAAGCGCTTATTGGTCACTAAATAGAAAATTCCTGGAGGAAAATGGATTGTTCATCCGAACCGTAAGGTCGATTTGTGCACGGGACATATAGATGGAAAGGGTATCCAGAGAAATTTGAGATTTTAATCATCTTGGTTTGGTTTAGAGAGTTGACCAAAGTCAAACGGGGGCACGAAAGCGCCTGGTGACCCTTCGAAGTTAATTGGGCGATTTGTCCATACTGTAAGGCTAATTCGCAAATAGGGTAGATCGTTGGAAAGGGTATTATGATACCTTTAAAAATCCATTCAACTTTATTCAAACTGAAGAGTTTACATGGGTTAAATGGGGCCTGAGAGTGCTCAATGGCCTCTAGATCAGTTTTTTGGGTAAAATGGATTGTTCGTCCGAACCGTAAGGACAATTGTGAAAGTGTTCGATAATTGAAAAGGGATTCAGGGACCTTCTAAGATTCACTAACCTTTCACTTAGAAAAGGAAGCTGTTTGAAGTCAAATGGGGTTCGACAGCGCCCGGTGGCCTCAAGATCAGTTTTCGATAATAAAACGGACTGTTCTTCCGAATCGTACGTCGATTAGTGCATGGGGTGGAATGTTGGAAAGTGAATTCAGATCCCTTCAAAGAGTCATTGAGGTTCTTCTCAGACGATAAATTTAACTGGAGTCAAATAAGGCTCGAGAGCGGCCGATGGCCCCCAGATCTGTTTTCGATAGTAAAACGGATCGTTCGTCTGAATTGTAAGACCGATTTATGCATGTGATGAACCATTGGAAAGGAGATTCAAATACCTTCAAATATTGATTGAGATCTATCTCAGATGAAAAAAATTGTCCGGTGTCAAACGGGGAATGAGAGTGCTCGATGGCTTCCAGATCAGTTTTCCATAATAAAATGGGTTGTTCGTTCGAACCGTAAGACCGATTCGTGGATGAGGTGGACCATTAGAAAGGGAATTCAGAGCCCTTTGATGATTCATTGAGCTTTTTTATCAGGCAAAAAGTTATCCAGATTCAAAAGGGGCCTGAGAACTTCTAATGGTCTCTAGATCGGTACTTAGAGTATGACCATGGTTTTGTAGTGAAAGAGTGAGTGCTAGGGACCTAAGGATGCACTTGGGGGGGTCCTAGGATGGGGTTTCTACAATGCACTTATGGCGTCACTGGTGGGCTTCTTCTCACTCACATAGACCTTTTGAGTGTTGGCCCTAGCCTCCTGGCATTTTTCAGAGCCTCATTGAGCTCATCATTGATCTTGGAATGGCCCAAGCGACCATCCAAGAGTTGGACAGACTCTGCCTCAAAATGAAAATAGAAAAACAAGACAAGTATTAAATGAGTGTGTTTCCAGATAACAACAAGTAAAGAGGAAAGGAGGAAAAGAAATTTCCTTACCAATGACAGAGTTTGGGAAGCACGAGTTGTGACCTACTCGGGGAGAGCTGCTTGATTTGCTTATGATCATCCCCGAGCACAGCCCCTTTAAAAGGCCCAAGGGGGATTCTTGGCCACAAACATGGATTGTAAAGACCTTATAGGAGGGTGAGGTTGGGGGACCATGGGATTTTTACCCTTCTTTTTCTCCCTAATGACCAAATCCTGGTCACTGGCCTTGGGGCCTTCAGTCTCAGTCCTCTTCAAGTACTTCATGGAGGGAGGAATCCCAAACCTAAACATCATCATCATATATTAACAATACCCTCTTCCTGGGTGCCATGGAACCTTCTTCGATGATAGGGATAGACTCGACATCAAGGGACTCAAAGGAAGAGGAGATGAACGCCTCTTCATCTGGGTAAGAGATGTTAGGAATATCGTCTACTAAGCGAGAAGTAAAGCTTCCAGTAGTGTTGTTTTTTTCAGGAAAAATGAAACTGAGTGAGGGTGATCACCACCAGCAAGCAACTCTCCCACTTTCCAAGCCTTTATCAATTCAGCCTATTGATATGGGGAAGAAAGGGATCTCTTTTCTTTGAGCGAGCTGCACAGAACCAGGAAATAGAAATTTTATCGGTAAAAGATAATTCATAATTGAAAAGTAGAAAAAAGGAGTATTTGAAGAAGTGGTTTCAACCTATATCACCCCCAAGCTTTGCACAGGAGCCCAATGTATTCTTCGCCCTCGGGGAGAGGTGGATGTTGCTAATTTCGGTAAAAAAAACCTTGATCCTAATATCCTTTATTGGAGTCTGAGAGGTACACTACCAGAACCCTATTGGCCTTTCTCGCCTTTAGTTATGCGAGGCCATTAGTGGTGTGAGATGAGGAATAATAGTACTTGATCTCTTGGACACCAAGTTTGGTCCCATACAACTCATTGATTATGTGCACCCCATTAACAATACGCCAAGTCTTGGGGGCTTGATGAGCTAGGGCCAGATCTAAATATTCGAAAAATTCTAATAAATGTTGGTATGGGGGAAAGGTCAGGCCCCATGAACTATAACCAGGGTATTAATACGATTCCCCCATCTACTACAATAGCATTTCTGGCCATGGGGACATATACAGTCATGACCCTGGGCAGAATGGAGTAGGTTTTCCTAAAATCTTCTAAGTTTTTCCCATGTAGGATGTTAGCCATTTTTTCAAAGATATAAGAACAACAAAGGAAGATAGTAGAAGAAAATTGTGAAGAACAAGATATACGAGGGAGAAATGAAAAATTTACAGTGCAGATGAAAGTAGATAGGAAGCTTCGAAGTATTTTTTAACAAGGAAGGAGAAATAAAGTGACAGATATAGAGTTTGAAACAAGTGGTGTTAGAACTTCGTGGAAGGAAATCATATGGAATGAGTATCGAGAGTTGGTTTTTGGTGGTTCACATTTATTCTAATGACCAGCGTACCACCGCCGGTTTCCAATGATTCATGAAACTACCGACCAACAGTCTTCAACATTACTCGTATCAATTCTTTGGGCTTACAAGTAATTTACAAATCTTCGGCCTAACTCTAGCCTAATTTTAGCCAAGAATTTTAGGGGTAATTGTGGGGTCAAAACCATAAAAGCCCAATTTTATTTGGTCTGAGAAGGCCTAATAGGATCATCATGCCACCTCATTTCGGTCCACCTATGAAGAGATTAGCACAAATATTTATCACGTGGATAAATACAAACATTTATCATTTGAATACTAATGGGAATTTTTGTTAATACCGATCTCGGACGAGATATTCAGGAATCACCACAAGATCCAATAACATGCTTGGTTCCTTAAACAACTCAAGCCCGTTACGTCACTATAAATATAAGCTTCACCCTAGGGTCAAGGAGTAGGTAATTCTCGAACTTTAAGAAACATAGATAAAAACTCATAAAATTTTCCATGGACATAGGCAATTGTCGAACCACATATATCTTTGTGTTGTGTGGGCATTTTTATATTCGTTCATTGCTTGCTTTCTGAAATTCATTTATTATGATTAATTGCACTCACAATTTTATTCATACTAATTATACACTATAATATATTATAAAATATTTTCATCTAAGATTAAAAAATAAAGAATTGGGATAAGATAAAAATTAAAAAATAAACATACATATGGTAAGACCCGAACCCAATTCGATTCGATATGATATGGATCCGGATCCAATATTCTTGATACAATTAAGATTCGATATGGATCCGAATCTCATTAAGTTCTTGCTAAATGGATTTGGATCACCTTAGATCCAGTTCAAACCCAACTCGTTGATAGGATTAAATGGGATCCAATGCTATTAATTATGTGTATCTGGAAAGGACCTTCCCATTTATCAGACCAGTTTCCATATTTGTGACATTTTTGTCATATGGTTAGGATTTTCCAAAATAAACATCATTCACTAAAGTTTTTTTCCTTCCACCTTTTTGTTGTAACTTTTGGCTATTGTATTACGTAATTCTGTTCCACAAGTCTTGTAGATTTTACCCTAATTTATAAAGGTAACAATGCACCATAACCATATACCAAAGCATAAGGGTTCATCCATGCACTAGACTTCTTTAAAATCTAGTAGGACATAAAACTTCCAGCAATACTTAGACCATTGTCTTGGTTATTCCTTATAACTTTACTAATGTTTTCTTTAAGAACCTTCTTAGTGGACTCAAATTATCCATTTAATTGTGAAAATTATGGGGTATACCTCGTTATGGTTATCCCTAATTCTAATGTATATTTCCCTGCTTTATCAGCAATGGTGAATGCATTATATGTGGTGATAGTTTGGGATATTACAGTCATGGATATAATATATTTAAAGAAGTCAATTATTTCTTCAAGTTTAAATTTCTCAAAGGTCTGGCTTCCCCCCACTTGAAAAAATTATTAACATTCAAAATGATAAAATATCCCGCTCTAAATGGCCATGGCTTTACCCCATAATGTAAATTCACTATTCGTGGATGTTTTAAAGGGGAAAGTACTGAGCATGTAGGGTATCCTTTTTCATATTCAATACAATACCTTAGGATTGATGGATAATAGTAACCATGCCAATTGTGCTCCACACAAACCTTCATGCACTTTATCAAAATCCTCTATAAACATACAATCATGTTCTCTTTTAAATAATTGGTCAACATATAAGATATAATGAATTTCCATATTCAGTATCATTTGGGTACATTTTCTATGTATTTGTGCCCGACTATTTGAGAACTCAATTCTTTAAGGTTGGGGATGGATGTAACTAATTCTAAGTGAAAATTGCATAAGAGAAGACGCAATTCACCCAATGTTGGGATGGAATTTGACCTAAGTGGTCTTATTTTTAGGTCGTATCATCCCTTACACTTTTTGACTTCCACTTATCCCACTTTGGAGTATGCTTAGGCAAATCCTTATCCTTATTTACAAAAATATTCTTTCTTTCTTTTAATCCTTGTCATCCAATATATGTTCTTGAGGTTCTTCATATGCAAACATTGAAGTTCCAAATAATAGTATCTTTGATGTGGATAGATGAATGTAATATAACAATCAGGAATTCTTTTCGTTCGTGGATGATTAACATAGTAGATGTAAAGCTTCATATGTATGGAATGGTTTGTTCATTTCTAATTTCACATGTGTTCTTTGTGGTAAATGAATGCTCTTCAAATTAGTAAGTAAACCCAAGTTAGTTCTTTTTCTTTCTGAAAGAAAAAATACTTACCACACTTCCCATGACTAAAAAATCAATCTTCAGCGCTTATGGGAGGCCCACATTATGTGGGATCAACATACATTTTTTTTTAAACACGCCTCTATCGCGAATCTAAAGTTTTTTACTTTTGGGGTTAGGTTCAACATTTACTCCCTCTATTAACTCTTAGTTTCCCTTCATGGAAGAAACCAAACTCAAGATGACAAGGGTCAATGCTCTTATTTAAAAAAGGATCCTTGCTCAGGGAGCATCATAGCATTGAAAAGTAATCCATCCAATTCTATGTCCAGCCATAAATCCATCAAAAGATTCATATTATTCAATAAGGGAAACATATTAGTTTCTAGGACTGCTACCAATTATAAGTTCGAATGATCCTTAATTTTATACCCTGGTGCTTTTTAAGACATTTTATTGCTATTTTCATTCACGGAGCTTGGAATATATTTCAAAGAAACTTCATCAGGTTTGGACGCTAAACTTAAACTAGTCTCGTGATACACTTGTAAAAGTCCACAAAAATATATGTATTCTTGAGCTAGTTATCTTATCAAAAGTTGATAATCACTAAAAATGTCTATGCTTCAAGGTTTAAAACTTCTTAGTAATTCTAATCATGTTATTACTTCTTCATACTTAGCTTTATTATTAGAGATTAATGTGAATCCAAAGTAAACCCGTGTTTGGTTATGATTCCATATAGGTTTTCTATTACTACATAAATTTAAGCCCTAATCTTTATGTTTAAACTATAGAACCACATTTTCCAGGACTTATTAAGACATTATTTATTTTACACCTCTCTTACATTTTATCCCCTTTTAGGCAATCAACTTAATATCCAGTCACAGCTTGGAATTTTATGGCATTTTATGGTACATACCTCAGACAAAATTATAACAAAGAGAATACCCAACTTACTATTTTATTTTATCCAAACTGGCCATGATTACATGTACTTAACCAAGTCATATTGGAAATTTTTAAAAACTTCTCTACATAAAAGATAATATCTCAACTTAATTGCAATAAAATGTATAATTAAACGTAGTTTCCACATAAAGGGGTATTTACATTAATTTTGATTTAAAAAACTACTAATGTAATGACTAGATTTTTCTATATCGAGGTCATTATATTTTTCCAACAAGAATCCAATAGATGTATCTACTGTTGAGAAATGTAACGTCATAAGCGTGTTATCTCGTATGGACATCATAAAAAATGATTAGCCAAGCATTTATTGTTATCTTAAAAGTCATCATTATGCTCCACATTCTACTCCATATTTTCTTTGTCCATTAACTTTAAAAAAAGAGAGAATGGTTTAGCTCTTTGTTAACCATTAGAGATAAACCTCCGAAGAGATTTTAACTTTTCATCAAAACGGTAACACGCCGACCCGAATTTTTGGGTTACCCATGAGTCAACCCGGTCCGACCCGGGCGTTAGGTGTGAAGTGAAATGAAACAACCTAAATAATGTTGCTAGTCCAGTTTTATTTTAGTTAACATTTCACTTGTTATAATGACATTTCAATTTCAAAATGAACTACGTGAGGGACCCATAAGGAGCAGCCCAGAATTCAAGTAAACAGAGCTACTAACGTAATACATAAGTAAAATATACTTACCTGTATAACACCCTCAAAATATTAGACCACTCCCAACCTATCATAACAAAGTGGGGATGTGAGCCTATTCCCAATGGGATTTATACAAACAATATAGAAATGAATGACAAAAGGGAATACTCACATGATACAACCATATGCATGCAAAAATAAGTATAGATCTATATACGTATACCTTTGGTAATTACACATGCCAATGCATTAACCGTTTTACTTTCAAAATCTTACTTATCCTCATTAATATACCTTAATCTAATAAGATTTCGTTTATTCATACTTAGCATTTTTGCCTTGTTTAACACACCCGGTTCAAAACTTGAAACCATCACACTTAGTTTGACCCCTAACCCATTCTTTTATCGAAATTTAACCTCTTCACTCATTTCTATACACTATAGTATTTTCCTTGAAAGTCCCCATTTCAACACATGCATTCACTATGTTAGAAAATACTTATTTAATCTTTGAAAATCCTTTTTACCACACACTCTTATGTTAAATATGGGTTGACCACTTAGGTTGCTAAACCACCCATTTGTTTACTCCCTTAACAATTTTTCGTTCCTTTACGAACATTAATAGGTTTACGCATTTAGTTGTCCATTTTACCTTTATCGGAACATTTATTACATTCAATCAAGTTACGTTATATTAACACACTTTACCACACAACCCATTTCTTCATACGTTCCATATTTCCTTTATCTTTTTTTCAAAATCTTCCTATACCGTAAACTTACACGGGCTCCACACCAACGGCTATGCACACCATACGCTCTAGCCAGTGATTTAGGGCTTTTCACCCAAGGGCTCTGGGCCTATATTTCTTTATCCCTATATCATTTGATTTCCTTACATGTGTTTTAACATTTAACAAATGTCCACATTATTCCATTTCCTTAATTTTACCCAACCGAAGCCAAAGCCCGAACTTTACCGTCCGTTTTTCCATTAACAGTAGGGGAAAATGGTTTCTTTCTCCTTTAAGTCCTTTATTCACACACACGTCGATTTTATGCCAAAATTATTTACGCCTTCTAGGACTTAGTTCAATTTCAACCATACTAATACAAAAACATTCATTAACATTTTTTTTCCATAAAAATGTCCCACTTTAAGTAAATTACCAATTTACCCCTTTCGTACCAAATTTGTAATTCAATCCTTTAACAAGTGTTACTTTCCCAAAAATGATCATTAAGTTTCCAACTTAACATTTTAAACACATTTTCAATGATTTTTAACATTTTTTCAAGATCACAATTACCCACTTTCTTACTTTCTACTTTAACATCTTTAATATATAAAATCACACCCATTTTACATATCAAAGTACAATTTTCCCAACATTTGAAATACACACTTTATTTATGAAACTTTGCATCTTAACACCAACTTCACTTCTATTAAAAATTTAACCCACTTTACTTTTAAATGAATTTTTTATACTTTAATTATGCATTTAATATGAGAATTTCCTTTTCTTATACATTTTCATTTATCAACATAGGATATAATCCTTTCACTGCACAAAATGGTTCAAACAAACCAAATCCATTTCTATTGTCTAAAATTACATTCTTTCCCTTAAAAACATCATTATAACACATTTTCCTACATAAAATGTTTAAGACATATATTCTGAAATTTTCTACACTTTAAAACCATTTTAAATCATCCTTTTTGAAACCCATTTTCATACAAATAATAAGATGACTACTAACCAACACTTAAATATAAAACAACTTCATTCCTACACGTATTTAGTCTAATATATGCCATTAAACATATTGAATTTATACTTTACTAAACAAACATGAATCAAAGTTAGTTTACCCACCTGATGAGCTCCAGAAAAGGGTGGAAATGGTGAAGAAGATGGAGGACCCCCCACCTCCAAAGGTGGCCTCAAGGGGGTCTCTAAAATCACTATCAAGCTTGACTCCATAGAGGCTTCAAGAGTGCCCCAAATGATTTTATTCTTACTCCTCAAATAACCTCTTCAATCACCCCTCAAAACATCAAGAACTTCATTTTCTACATTACAACTAGGTTACCTAGGGTTCGCTAAGGTAACATAAGGTGGTTAGAAGCTTTCTAGAGGTGGTTTAAATGGTGTACATGAGGTTGGTGTGGGAGGTACATGCCCAGAATAGGTATGTCCAGAAGGTGCATCCATGGAGGTTTCATCTTAGAGAGAGAAAGAGAGACTGCATAAAGATAACGAAAACTCTCCCATTGCATCCTATACTTAGACTTAAATACTACCAAAAATGAACACGCAAGTAATTTCCTTTGTGTGTAAAACACAATAGATGATGCGAAAGCGTTGAAAGATGATGGTTCAACTTTAATAAACAAAGCCAAATTTTAATTTAATAAAACGAAGTTAAACCAATTCATTAATCCAAGTCCTAGAATTTGTCTATGTCATATTTATCAATATTAGTAAATTAGGCGAAACCAAATTTTAGCAAAAGACTTGAATTAAATAAACATTACCCAATATTTAATTTAAAGTCCAAATTAAATGAGTGTGATGATTTAAACCGAATTTTATCTTGAATTATTCTAAGCATGCGTTCTACGTTATTATGCAAGATAAAATAAACCAATCACACTACGCCGCGATGTACGAGGAAAAACCCAAGACGGGAAACAACCTCGGAGGGCCCTAGCCAAAAATCCACTAGATACGGAATTATACTTACAAGACAGATAGACTTACAACGACTGACTCGATCCCTCTCAAGCCTCGACGCTTCTTCTCGTAGACACCTCTTCCTAGCGAATAACCTTGGAACACCACCGCGGTCTCGGAATCCACCGATAGGACTTTATATGGTCACCGTCACCCGAGCATGGAGCCTTTCTCCAAGTGGGTAGAATCACAACAAAAAGTCTTCTTCTTTGATGGATGTAGAAGCAAACCAAAACTTCTCTTCTTGAATTCGGTAGAGATAAATCGGTGCCAAAACTCCAAGAAATTTAATATGTAAATAAGAACTTGGACTAAACACAATTGGGTGTAAACTAGTGTGTGAAGGATTTTCTCTTTGAAAAATAACACTCAAAACATAAACATTTTCCTAAACCATTTTTGCTCTCAAACACTCTCTAAGAGATGGAAATATTTTGGAAAAGTTATGGAAATGTTAAGTTGGAAAATGTCATTCCCGCACCTATTAAAGTCTGTAAAAGATGGTTAAAAACCAAGTGGGGAAGTGGGTGCAAAACTGCCAAAAAACTGTTCCCGCCTGACAGCTCGTTCGAACGACATTTCGTTCGAACGAGACTTCTAACGACGCTCCAGTATGGACTCGTTAGAAGCTCGTTGGAAATCTCGTTAGAATGACAATCTCGTTCGAACGACATTTCTAACGACAGACCAGTATGCCTTTGTGGGAACTCGTTGGCAGGTTCGTTCGAACGACATCTGGTTCGAACAAAAAAACTCGTTTGAACGACATATCTAACGAACGACCAGAAAGATTGAAAAATTCGATTTTTGCCCAGAAAACTTTATGACTTTATTTTAAAGTTTTATATGATTTCTTTCTTAAAACAAAACGCAGTTTATATTAAACCTAACACCCAATAAACTTGTTCCAAGCTACTATATAAATAATATTGCATTCATACCTTGGGAGCATGGAACCATAGTTGATGACGTAGAAACGATGCACACAAACCGGCACATTTGATGAAGCTTTATACTCTTTGCCGCTACGTCTTCAACAAACACTTCATAGGCTTGAGAGTATTACAATTACATACTTTCCTATGAATAAATGTTTTTGTCCGGAATTGAGCCAAAACTACATATGGACTCAATTGGAAATTTGTGTCCTTACAAATCTCCCCCTTTGGCTATTCCGAGACAAAAACCAAACAAAAATCCTAAAGGGCCGTCAAGCTCACTAGACTAAAAACATAACCCACCCAAACTTGACTCAACCCAAGGATCAAACGCTTTGTCATTTAAACAATGCCGCTTTAGAAGAAATCCTGCACACTTAAGCAAACTCATCAAATGCATAGGGAATATCAAAGTATTAAATGCAATTAATTAATTACTCCCCCTAACTTAATTCTCCCCTTTACATACTTAGAAAGACGTCTCCCCCTAAGATAAATCTCCCCAAACTAAGATACGATAATAATAGGATTAGATACCATATTTCTCCCGCTATCATCATTCTCCCCCTTTTTGTTCAGGAATAGGCAAAGGATAAAGAACTAATAAACAGCATGTTGAAGCTTAAAGTTATAAGACATGAAAGCATATGGGAAATAAAAGAAAGGCAAAGACAAACAAATATCATATATATATGAACTAGAAATATACCAATGAAGCACTTGCATATATATATAGATATAGACACACATATAACACAAAATACAATAAGTTTGCGCACTCGTATGGCAAAAATGTGTCATATGGAAACGTAAGTGTTGGGGTGTGAACTAGCAACAATTAAATTTAGACCCAAACAATTAATAAACATTCACGGAGTTCTCATTTGATTGCAAACTTTATCACATTTAAATATAACCTCATGTGACAATATGAAGATTGAACTCAATGAACAAACATACACAATGCATACAAGCCTAGCATGATGATCATTCTACAAACCAAATAGAGTCATGACATTAAGGACAACTAGGATAAACGGACATTGTGCAAACCGTTGATACACCATCCAATTCTCCCTCAATAAGCATATATATTCTTTTGCTTTTGAATGAATATATCAAACAAACATAGGCCTTGACAATTGTTTTCTTTTTAATGCCAAATATTCTGTTTTTAGGCCTTTGGATCACATATTTCTTTTAGATCCAATAAACGGTGGCTTACTATCGCAAATGATTTAATTCATCCTTTCGGACCCCTTCCCCGTACACATTTAGATATATAATTTTTATCTCACAAAGCTCACGTGCAACGGATTTTGACATGCACTAGTCCTCCTAGGTCATAGATATGTAGATGACTAGATTGGTAGGAGAACACCTCAAAAGGCTCAAATATAACATGTGACATTTATATTTCAAAAGAGCTCGTGCATGTGTGAATAGAGGCATATAAAAATAGAATCCAGTTAAACAACATAAAATCCAACTACTCCATATAAAGCATGGTAAAGAACATTTTAAGGATTGAAAATCTAAACCAAAAGTTCTAGCCACATGGGAGCGTTAAATGATGGGATTCAAACACAAATATATGCCACATAAAGTGTGTCAAACTAAAATACACACAAAATAAAATCTTTTTGAGTTTTTAACATTTTTAATCAAAAATAAATATTTACTCAAAAGGACAAACAAAAATCATTTGTATTTTTCATTAAGCTTAAATGAGATGAATAAAACACAAATGATAAACAAAAATCTTTTTATATTTTTCAGTTAATTCAAACACAAAATATAATACAAAAAGATAAACAAGTCATAATTTCTAGCATGTGATAGGAAATAAGGCAATGACTAGAAAATGATTAAACAAGCATACATTTAGCATGTAAATATAGCATGAAATACCAACGCTAAAGTATGCAAACACTAACACATTCATCCTTTAGATTTAGCAAGGGAGGGTTCATGTGATAGTAAATGAGAATCAAAAACCCTATATTGCAAGGCAACCAAGTCGGATTTCCTAACCCAAATTAATGAAGAATGACTATCTTGGGGTGTAGGAGCTTTAACTACTGTGGTTACTTTACTATGGGGTTTTCTAGGAATTCGTTTAAGATCAAAACAAAATTTCCTAAGATGACCTTGTCGACCACAATGTGTACAAGTGAGAACATGTCGAAAAGATTTACTTAAGGAGTGATCTTTAAATGTATTCCTAGTTGATTCTCCTAAAACATTGGTTTGGGAATTATAAGTAAATTCATTACAAGTATTAAAGCCTAAACCACAAGCGTCATTTTTAATTTGGAACGTTCCTAACATTTTATCTAGTTTTGCCGAACGACACTCCAAATCAAATTTGACATTACTAGAATCTTTTAATTTATTTTCCAATTCTACAATGTTAGATTCTAGTAAAACATTTCGCTCTTCAAAAGCAAGAAGCTCCTTTTTCAAGGATTCCATTAAACCCCTAAGGCTATCTCTTTCGCCTTCTACATATTCGAGCATTTCTTGAAGAGTCCTCACATGTGTCCTAAGGTCTTCTATTAAAACATTTTCATCAATGACCTTGACACTTTCTCTTAAACTAGCTTCTAACTTCAAATTAGCTATTTTCAATTTAATAGATTCTTTATAAAGTTCTTGAAACGCATTTTGAAGTTCACTCACATTAACCTCATCTTCATTTTCACTCTCTCTTTCTTCTTCACTCTCACTATCATCAAAAATAAGAGAATCATGAACAATGACCTTGGAAGTGGCATGTGCTATCGTTTCATCAATCGATGAGTTCTCACTATCACTCACATGACTAGCCATAAAAGCCACAAAATTTTTCTTAGTGGGGGAATCGGGCTTTTCTTCCTTATCACTATCACTAAGGGTCGCATTATATGAAATGGGTCGCTTACCCTCTTTCCTTAGTTTAGTGGGGCACTCATAAGCCCTATGGCCATAACCTTCACAACCAAAACACTAATCAGACTCGTCCCTATCTAAATGTTCATTACTAGTTTTAGGGATCTTCTCGGCTTTAGAAATCTTCTCGCTTTTATCATGTTTAGAAGTATCAAATTTCTTAAAATCATTTTTAAATTTATCTTTGTTAAATTTAAGAAATTTTCTAAATTTACGAGCAAATAAAGCCATGTCTTCCGAGTCACTATCACTCTCGCTCTCTACTAGTTGTTTGACCTCTTTTCGGGCTTTTAAAGCAACGCCCTTTTCAATTTTCTTTTCAGTTTTAGAGGGAAACATATCTAGTTCATAGGTTTGTAAATCACCTACAAGCTCTTCTAATTTCGTAGATGCTAAAGTGGGTAAAGAATTTAAAATGGTCACTTTAGGAATAAATCTATCGGGTAGGGACCTTAAAATTTTCTTTACAACACGGTCGTTAGGTATTTTCTCTCCAAAGTTAAAAGATGAATTAACAATATCAGAAAGTCTAGCGTAGAATTCATCAAAAGTTTCTTTTTCATTCATTTTGATAGTTTCAAATTGAGTGGTGAGGTTTTGGAGTTTTGAAGCTTTAACGACACTAGTTCCTTCATGAGTTAATTGTAAAATATCCCAAGCTTCTTTAGCGGTTTCACACGTCATAATACGACGGAATTCATCAGGTGTGACAGCGCTAAACAAAGCATTTAAACCACGGGAATTGAAATTAGCAAGTTTAAACTCATTTTCAGTCCATCTATCGGCGGGTTTGATAACACGTTCATTTTCAACTAAATAAGTTGGTGGGGATCACCCGTTAACAACAGACATCCAAACTCTCTCGTCGATAGATTTTAGTGTCGATCTCATTCGCGCTTTCCAATACGCGTAGTTTGAACCATCGAAAATAGGAAATTTTGAAAATGGGGAAAAATCCATTTTAACCAAAAATTATTTAAAAAATCGTTTAACGAAATAATTTATCGTTTTTGGCTCTGATACCAATTTGAAAACGCAAGTAATTTCCTTTGTGTGTAAAACACAATAGATGATGCGGAAGTGTTGAAAGATGATGGTTCAACTTTAATAAACAAAGCCAAATTTTAATTTAATAAAACAAAGTTAAACCAATTCATTAATCCAAGTCCTAGAATTTTCCTAAGTCATATTTATCAATATTAGTAAATTAGGCGAAACCAAATTTTAGCAAAAGACTTGAATTAAATAAACATTACCCAATATTTAATTTAAAGTCCAAATTAAATGAGTGTGATGATTTAAGTCGAATTTTATCTTGAATTATTCTAAGCATGCGTTCTACGTTATTATGCAAGATAAAATAAACCAATCACACTACGCCGCGATGTACGAGGAAAAACCCAAGACGGAAAACAACCTCGGACGTCCCTAGCCACAAATCCACTAGATACGGAATTATACTTACAAGACAGATAGACTTACAATGACTGACTCGATCCCTCTCAAGCCTCGACGCTTCCTCTCGTAGACACCTCTTCCTAGCGGATAACCTTGGAACACCACCGCGGTCTCGGAATCCACCGATAAGACTTTATATGGTCACCGTCACCCGAGCATGTAGCCTTTCTCCAAGTGGGTAGAATCACAACAAAAAGTCTTCTTCTTTGATGGATGTAGAAGCAAACCAAAACTTCTCTTCTTGAATTCGGTAGAGATAAACCGGTGCCAAAACTCCAAGCAATTTAATATGTAAATAAGAACTTGGACTAAACACAATTGGGTGTAAACTAGTGTGTGAAGGATTTTCTCTTTGAAAAATAACACTCAAAACATGAACATTTTCCTAAACCATTTTTGCTCTCAAACACTCTCTAAGAGATGGAAATATTTTGGAAAAGTTATGGAAATGTTAAGTTGGAAAATGTCATTCCCGCACCTATTAAAGTCTGTAAAAGATGGTTAAAAACCAAGTGGGGAAGTGGGTGCAAAACTGCCAAAAAACTGTTCCCGCCTGACAGCTCGTTCGAACGACATTTCGTTCGAACGAAGTCTCGTTCGAACGAGACTTCTAACGACGCTCCAGTATGGACTCGTTATAAGCTCGTTGGAAATCTCGTTAGAACGACAATCTCGTTCGAACGACATTTCTAACTATAGACCAGTATGCCTCAGTGGGAACTCGTTGGCAGGTTCGTTCGAACGACATCTGGTTCGAACGAAAAAACTCGTTCGAACGATATATCTAACGAATGACCAGAAATATTGAAAAATTCGATTTTTGCCCAGAAAACTTTATGACTTTATTTTAAAGTTTTATATGATTTCTTTCTTAAAACAAAACGCGGTTTATATTAAACCTAACACCCAATAAACTTGTTCCAAGCTACTATATAAATAATATTGCATTCATACCTTGGGAGCATGGAACCATAGTTAGTGACGTAGAAACGATGCACACAAACCGGCACATTTGATGAAGCTTTATACTCTTTGCCGCTACGTCTTCAACAAACACTTCATAGGCTTGAGAGTATTACAATTACATACTTTCCTATGAATAAATGTTTTTGTCCGGAATTGAGCCAAAACTACATATGGACTCAATTGGAAATTTGTGTCCTTACAAAAAACTACCCTACCATAGACATCATCTTTCCTGGAATCCACAAGGAGTCGACAAGTGTCCAATCCAAGGGACCATACCGTGACTGCACTTAAAAAAAATCCTTCCCAGATACCTGCTACGCACGGTCGACTAGCCAGGGACCCCGGTCGATCGGTCCCTGATGAAAAAAGTTTCATTTTCTTTAAATTTTTCCCCATGATAATTTTATTTTTTCACTTTTAGTACCCTAAAAACTTGGTCAAATAATTTTTATAGCCAAGGGGAGCCTTATAAAAAATTGCGCAAACTTCCATCTTGTGGTGTCGCGTACCGTCACAATATTACCTTATATTAATCGTGTCTGTTTCACGTCCGTTACTCGACCAATTCAAGTCGTACTCTACCAATATATTAAGTATAATCATTTGAACCTAAATGTCCCTCCATATGAACCGTGCAACGTGATATTTTTCTTTTTAATCCATAAGTGCGACGTGTCACTTTTTGTATAATTTCGTCTATTTCCTTATGTATTTTTTCTCCAATAATTTTTCTCTGAATAACTATTTAAATTATAATAAAATTATTTTTTTCTAGGATGGGGTATTACAAACTTCCCTTCTTAGGGAATTTCATCCTTAAAATTCTTAGCCCTAAACTTTAGGATCAACTACCTTCAACTAGTTTCCAATCGTAGGGTGTTACCAACACTGTAGCCTAAACCCAAAGGCTTTAATATCATCACTATATAGTCATTGTTAGCCCACTCACAATGAACCTTAAGGTCTTATCTAACCTTTTAATAAGCCTATCTTAACAAACCTCGAGATGTTCAATATTCATCAAATGTGGTACCATCACCAATGAACTCACCATCATGGGTCGTTCTATGTTTGGATTCATGTCTTACGCTTCCTCAAACAAATCAAGAGTCACGCCTAGCCCAGGCTGAGACCACCTCAATAATTTCCATCATGCTCATCAAGGATTCCTAAGATAATCACATCACAACATAGGTCTACCCGACAGATATCTCTTACGAGATCCTTCTGCTAACCTAGAGTCATCCTAGTTATCATAATGCAAATACATATGAGCGATCACATCCTCAGTCGGTACAATTTTGAACCATATGCAACACTACCATCTAATGTCTTATCAAATTCCAATATTTCTAATATCCTCAAGTCATAACCTTGGGACACACGTCCCTGTCGCATTAATTACACCGACGAACTAATAAGCATGTTAACCTAAGTAATCAAGTAATATATGCAACAACGTGAGACTAGGCGTACACACAAATTGTCGTAGAATAAAGGTTCATCCTAAGAAGAGCGCACTTATATACCGTGACACATCATCCATAATTGGCATAACCCGTATCACTATTGAGCTTACGTAGATCCGCACCTGCATCAGGACTGATCAACAACCTCCCATTACTAGGATCACAGAGAATATAAGAAACACAACGAATCTGGCGACTGCCAATCCAAAGAAAAATAATCTAATTACAATAATGACTCGAGCCACATGAAGTTGGAATGCAAAGCATGCCCCTTGAAGTTTATAACTCTTGATCGATATCTGCTAAAGTCTTAGCCTTCCCACATACCCTAACTTGGTCCAATAATCCTGACGAGTTCTAACCGTGAATCACCCATCAGTGATAGATGAACAGGACACAAAACCAATTCCGTCGGGAAGTTAAAACGCTAGGCTTCCCTCCTTAGGACCGATGCTACATAACCATCACTGGCTAGTACAACAATGTGAACCAAATGAAATTTCTTTATTTCAATGCCTATCATTCGTCACTGACCTATCACGGCTAGACCTCCAAAATTTCAACATGCGACAACTAACCTCAGTTTTTGAGATCACTCTCATCAAGTGAAATGTAGCGTTCACATAGTCTCAAATATCCAACTCATGACCCGTTGCTACCACACTGGGCATTGCCTACATGATTCCAATTCATGAACATTCTAGTGGAACCCTAACTCTCACGCATCACTCATGCCTAATGATTTTCCTTCAATAGAGTCATTACAAACTATACAGGTAGCACACTTAGGTGCTATATTTATGACTAACACTTCATCTCGAGTGCCATTTCTAGAAGCCAGAATGAACCTCACCACATCCTAAGTCTCCCAGGAGCACCACCTAGCCTCGATCGATCTATTCTCGAAATTATCCTCGAAGTCCCTATCATGACACATATCTGTAGATAAGGGTCGTAGCTCTAACCCCAACGTACTACCACAATTCAAAATGATCTAACCATATTCAAATCAATCAATGGTCTACCATCACTCATGTAAACTTCAATACGACAATGATTCCCAATCCCTTACGGGCGACGACATAAAACTCAATTATTTTTTTTCAAAATAGCTTACACACCTATTATAAGGAACCATTAGTCATACCATGACCAATGATAAACAACCTTGAGTCTCTCTCCATGAAATGGACATCACTACATAAACCTAAATGCAATAATAAATCCCAAGGTTTCAAAGATATACAATATCCTCGTTGTAATACACGTTACACAACCTCAGATTCATAATTAGTAGGGAATGACTACCACTTCGCATTAACTTATTGCTAGCTAAACCTTAGTATACACCCCCAAGGAAATATCAATATTGATTTTACCAACCTATCGAATTATTAACTCATGGTCAATTTCATCAAACCACCTTAGTGCTTATATCCAAAGGCATTTGACGCGACTCATATGTGTACCCAAAATGCCAAAATACACATTTAAATTCACTGCATCACATCATTTGATTCCCGATGAGTGTTTAACTACTATAACTGAATTGTCTTACTATATAGGCCTCGTACCACTTGTTTTTCTACCAACTAACACAACTATATATATATATATATATATATATATATATATATATATATATATATCGGTGGGATACGGGATGCTGGATATTGCCTATGAACACCAAGTCCCACGTTTACGAATGCCACAAGGGACCAAGGGACCCTATTTCTCAATGCCATGCTATAGTCACTAACTACAAATTTACACCATCTAAGTTTTGGTAAGACACCGGACGTCAGGTATTTCTTAAGAGGGGCCTCACCCTAATGACTCTGCAAGGTGTCCCATTTTAAAACATCACAACTCATTTACTTACTACAAAGTCACCACGATTATCTAGTTTCACTCCTAGGATACCTATCCTCGATATTATCTAAACTCATATCATGGTCAAGGTACACAGATCGATATATACTAAATTCAAGCCCATAACTAAGGGACCAAGTACGTTCTCACCACGAGACTAACTTTTATAAGCACATTACCCAGTCACTAAATTTTAATCAAGGAATTTTCAAGCTTTCTAGCTAAGTCATAATGAACACTACATGATGTTACTACTACTACTACACGATGTTACACCCCAGGTTCACACTATTGGTGTCACTAAATATCCTATTCATCAAATGTTGCATTACTCCATTAAGCACTAGTCTGAAGGATTACCTAAGGTTCACTCCCTTGTCACTACAACTCATCCTTGTAACTTACGTGACCCCTAGCCACAAATGGCTCATAACTCTAATCACGGCTCACAAGATACATTCATCGTCTAACAACCACTAAGGCGCCCACCCATAAGTATATCATCATACTTTACTAATGCTGAAGGTGCTTATCCCTAAGCGTCGACTCACAAAAATTTACAATCTCACTAAATTTACCATCAAGCACGGTATTACACCAAGGGTCGAATTTGCCTAATCATTATATCGAAATTGACCTCTCATACGTGTCACACCCATGGCCACATATAAATTAAGTCATGATTTCCCAATACATAATTATGACACTCTGACAATCAGTCTCTACTATTGATTATTCACAATTTGGTGCCCCTTTCCCAAAGGGCTTTATCTCATTCTATCAATATCTTCAAAGACTCTATGTAAACGAGGTTGAAACACAAGCACCTCACACTATGAACCATGGTATTACTACTTTTTAGCTTGCATGGACACCCATAAATTATTTACACACTTAATCAAAAATGCGAAAGAGATTTATGACAACTAACTTAATCGTATGCACGTGGCACTAACTTACTTATCGTGCTGACCTATTTGACTTTACTACTGAGGACATGAACTAAATCGTCATCAAACTAGCATGACTGGCCCAAACTAACAACGATGTCTAAAGATCCACTACCGACCTTACAACATCACACCCGAAAGGAACCTTCAACCAAGAGCTCTAACACCATTTCTGATGTCCCGAGATGGATTTTTGGGTTACCCGTGAGTCAACCCAGCCCGACCCCAGCAGTAGGTGTGAAGTGCATTGAAACATCCTAAATAATGTTGCTAGTCCAGTTTTATTTTAGTTAACATTTCACTTGTTAGCATGCGATTTCGATTTTAAGATGAACTACATAAGGGACCCATGGGGAGCACCCTATAATCCAAGTAAACAGAGATACTAACGTAACACATAAGTAAAATATACTTACATGTATAACTCCCTCAATATACAAAACCGCTCCTAACCTGCCGTAACAAAGTGGGGGTGTGAGCCTACGCCCAATGGGATTTATACAAGTAGTACAGAAATGAAAGGCAAAAAGGAATATTCATAAGCTACAACCATATTCGTGCATAAATACGTATATAATATATGTATACCTTTGGTAATTACACATGCTAATGCATTAACCGTTTTGCTTTTAAAATCTTACTTATCCATATTAATTTACCTTAATCTAATAAGATGTCCTTTATTCATACTTAGCATTTTTTCCTTATTAAAAACACCTGGTTCAACACTTGAAACTATCACACTTAGTTTGACCCGAACCCATTCATTTACCGAAATTTAAGCCCTTCACTCATTTCTATACACTATGGTATTTTCCTTAAAAGTCCCCATTTCAACACATGCATTCATCGTGTTAGAAAATACTTATTTAATCTTTGAAAATCCTTTTTACCAAACACTCTTGTGTTAAATATGGATTGACCACTTAGGTTGCTAAACCACCCATTTGTTTACTCCCTTAACAATTTTTCGTTCCTTTACGGATATTAATAGTTTTACGCAATTACTTGTCCATTTTACCTTAATCGAAACATTTATTACATTCAATAAATTTAGGTTGTATTAACACAATTTACCGCACAACCCATTTCTTGATACATTCCATATTTTCTTTATCTTCTCTCAAAATATTCCTATACCGCATACTTACATAGGCTCCACACCAACGGCTATGCACACTAT
Organism: Sambucus nigra; assembly: GCA_949130495.1. Classification (NCBI taxonomy): domain Eukaryota; kingdom Viridiplantae; phylum Streptophyta; class Magnoliopsida; order Dipsacales; family Adoxaceae; genus Sambucus; species Sambucus nigra. The sequence continues at coordinate 307,386,678 of OX422221.1, read as the reverse complement.
ATGCTCTGACCAGCGATTTATGATTTTTCACCAAAGGCTCCAGGTCCTTCTTTCTTTATCCCGGTATCATCTGAGTTCCTTACATGTGTTTTAACATTTAACAAATGTCCAAGTTATTCCATTTCCTTACTTTTACTCGGCCGAAGTCAAAACCCGAACTTAATCATTCGTTTTTCCATTGACACTTGGGAAAAATGATTTCTTTCTCCTTTAAGTCCTTTATTCACACACACGTCGATTGTATGCCAAAATCATTTACGCCTTCTAGGACATAGTTCAATTTCAACCACACTAATAAAAAACATTCATTAACATTTTTATTCCACAAAAATGTCCCACTTTAAGTAAATTACCAATTTAACCCTTTCGTGAAAAGTTTACAATTTAATCCTTTAACAAGTCTTACTTTCCCAAAAAAGGTATTAAGTTTACAACTTAACGTTTTAAACACCTTTTTAGTGATTTTTAACACTTGTTCAATATCACAATTACCCACTTTCTTACTTGCTAGTTTAACATCTTTAATATATAAAATCACGCCCCTTTTACATATTAAAAGTCCCATTTTCCCAACATTTGAAATACACACTTTATTTATGAAACTTTGCATCTTAACACCCACTTCACTTCTATTAAACATTTAGCTAACTTTACATTTAAATGAATTTTACATACTTTAAATATGCATTTAACATGAGAATTTACCTTTCTTATACATCTTCATTTATCAACATAGGATATAATCCTTTCATCTCACAAAATGGTTCAAACAAACCAAATACGTTTTTACTAACTAAAATTATATTATTTCCCTTAAAAACATCATTATAATGCATTTTCCAACATTATATGTTTAAAACATATATTCTGAATTTTCTAATCTTTAAACACATTTTAAATCATCCTCTTCGAAACCCATTTTCATACAAATGATAAGATGACTACAAGCCAACACTTAAATATAAACTAACTTCATTCCTACATGTATTTAGTCTAATATATGCCACTAAACATGCTGAATGTATACTTTACTAAACAAACGTCAATGAAAGTTAGTTTACCCACCTTGATGAGCTCCAAAAAATGGTGAAAATAGTGAAGAAGATGGAGGACCCCCCACCTCCAAAGGTGGCCTCAAGGGGGTCTCTAAAATCACTATCAAGATTGACTCCATAGATGCTCCAAGAGTGATCCAAATGTTTTTATACTTCCTCCTCAAATACCCTATTTAAGCACCCCTAAAAAATCAAGAACTTCATCTTTTCCATTACAACAAGGTTACCTAGGGTTCACTAAGGTAACATAAGGTGGTTAGAAGCTTTCTAGAGGTGGTTTATATGTTGTACGTGAGGTTGGTGTGGGTGGTGCATGCCCAAAATAGGTTTGTCTAGAAGGTGCATCCATGGAGGCTTCATCTTAGAGAGAGAAAGAGAGACTACATAAAGATAATGAAAAATCTCCCTTGGCATCCCATTCATAGACTTAAATACTACTAGAAACTATCCTAACATCGACATCATCTTTCCTGGGATCCACAAGGATTCGACAAGTGTCCAATCCAAGGGATCATACCGTGACTGCACTTAAAAAAAATCCTGCCCAGATACTTGCTAGGCGCGATCGACTAGCCAGGGACCCCGGTCGATCGTTTCCTGATGAAAAATGTTTATTTTTCTTTAAATTTTTTCCCATGATATTTTTGTATATATTTTTAGTACCCTAAAAACTTTGTTAAATAATTTTTATAGCCAGGGGGAGACTTATAAAAAATTGCGCAAACTTCCATCTTGTGGTGTCGCATACAGTCGCAATATTACCTTATATTAACTGTGTTCGTGTCATGTCCATTCCTCGACAAATTCAAGTCGTACTCTTCCAATATATTAAGTGTAATCATTTGAACCTAAATGTCCCTCTATGCGGACCTTGCAACGTGAAATTTTCCTTTTAATCCCTATGTGCGACGTGTCACTTTTTATACAATTTGGTCTATTTCCTTATGTATTTGTTTCTCCGATAATTTTCCTCGGAATAACTATTTAAATTATAATATAATTATTTATTTATAGGGTAGGGTATTACAAAAACATTTATAACTCTTTTTTGGTTTGAGAAGTCTTATTGTCATTGATTAAGCTTCAATTTATAAATAATCATTTTTTGCATTTTGTTAAATAATCCATATGGTCCTCCGTGGAATTTAATTTGACACATACATTATCAATAGAAACACTCAATGAGTTTACCCATTATACCATAAAAATGGAAGTCAATACTCTTTGATATGTGTCTCTTACGTTCATATTACAACGAAATAACAAACCAAATAAAAATTTTAATATTACCTTGATCCATCCATTTATAACACGATGGTGCGTTCTATTGACCTGCCAACTAAAAGATCTACCACTTGCACATGATATCATCTTTTATAGTGATAGTATTTTAATTTTAGAAAAATATTCATATACTTAGCTTCTCTTTTTATTGGTGACTGATACTATGTCTGAGGTATATTTCATAAATCTACCAGTCTTGATAAACATTTCCCTTAACAATGTTCCATTTTGTCTTTAATGTTAAGAGTTACCTCTGGTAACATCCTTTAAGGATTTTATTTTATTGGTTTACATTTAAGCTTGATGGTAAGCCCATGCTCAACCTAACTCTTGTATAAACCAGGCATATTGTGGTACCATCATGCAAAAGAATCTTTAAAGTTGTGCAAAAATTGACCAACTCTTTACTCGCATTGTCAAGGTTGGAACAAACATAATTGATCCTTTTGTTTTTGCTATGCTACATATTTACTTCTATTAAGTGTCTAGGTCCTCTAATTTAACTTCATAAATGTGGGTTGGATGAAAATACAAGTTTTCTTCCTTAAAAGCATGGAAATAATCATCTTCCTCTCCTCACATATAATCATCCCAATTGACAGTTGAATATTCCCTTAGAATAGATAGTTTCTTTTATTTGGATATTTTTTAAGACCAATGCAACAGTTTCATTTACTTGAATTAATTGCAATGGATTATTGCCAATTAATCAATAACTTTATTAGTGGTTGGTCCTATCATACAAAAGAAAGGTCCCCCAATCTTTTACCACTTATTCATCTGTCAAAATAGTGCATTAAATGGCTCTAAATTGTTTTGGTAGAGTTGGGTTCTAATGCACTTTTAGCCTGTAATACCTCGTAAATTTAAAAAGATAATTAGTCAAAATAATTAGTTAAATTGGATTTTTGATATTTAAGTGGATTTTAGGGATTTTCATTTTGAATGTTTTGTTTATTTAAAATAATTATTTTATGTGAAAACTAAACTTTTCTAATTTTTTAAGTGGAAAATAAAATTTTATAAGAAACATTGACGTTAATTTGGATTTGGATTTTTACTGGAGAAAAGAATGAAATTTAAAGTGTTTAATTTCAGTTTAATTTAAATAAGGATTTTTAAGTTAGTATTGGGAAGCTAATTAAAGTAATTAGTTAGTTGGATGAGGTTAACAAGATAATTGAAGAATACTTGGAGAGAAATCTATGTTACTTGGAGAGAAAGCTAAGTTTAAGGAAATTTGTATAAGAACTTATTTAAAATCCTACTACCTCTTACACCCACAAGACAACTTCCAAACCTTAACCAAATTTCACATAAAAGTATATACATCCTATCCACAAATTATCCCCTTTTATTACAACCACAAATTTTACAATTCTAAACTTAGTTTTAGAAAACATCTGCCCAATTGCAAAAACAAAAGGCTTATGGGGACATTGTTGAAGAACAATTCAAATATTTCTTAAGGGAGTTCTTTTATACATCACTAGGATCTTCTTTAGAAAAATTGAAGATGTATTGAAGAACAATTAGAAGAGTTTTGGAAGAGTTTCTTTTATCTCTCTTTTGGGACAAGATAATTCTACTCTCATCTTTCATGATGTAAATAATGATTTCTACCTAAATAAGGTACTATTGATTATAAAATAGTTAGGGTTATTTGATATATTGAAAAATTATGATTTTTTATAAAAAAAAAATGAATGAACCAAATTCTAGAAATTGTATGCTTAGTTTAAATTAGTTTAATTGTATTGGTTTAGAAAATTGTATATTATTTTTTTTGTTCCTACTTAAATATAAACATGTGGTAGACTACTCTTTTACATGTATTTAGATGTCCCCCTTCAAATTTTAATGTAGCAATTAGGGCATGGAATTATATGTTGCATTTCACATTTTCATATAGGAAATTGGGGTTTTAAGTAAGGATGGATTTTAATTACTATCCTAGACAATATTTGGAGGGTAATGGGGGCATAAAAATTCGTTCTAGAAAGAATGACAGTGTTTTTAACCGTGTGAACAGTTGCATGTGCATGACTTAAATTTTGTATCGTATGCATGGACCCGGTGAAGTTTTGTAATTTAGCTAAATTTTAAAGACTTGTGTGATAATTTGAGAAGTGTAATTTTACTCATTGAACTCTGTTTGTATGGTAAATGGTGGGGGTTTTAAAACATAGTGATTGAAAATAATAATACTCTAAACATTTTTAGATGTAAATATAATTGAGCTAGACTTTGTTAATAGTATATGCGTTATTAACCTTATGTGCAAGGGATAAGTGTAATAATTAATGGATTTAAGAAATCATTTGGATAATATAATCTACACACTATGGCCCTATTATGAATTAATAAATAATGTTGCGAAATCTACCTACCTCCACCTTGCATATGTAATACCCCGTACTTTTAAAGTTATTTAAATTACACTGTGGATGTAATTTGGTAATTTGAGGAATTATTATGAATAGTAATTCTGGGATTAATGAGTAAAATTAAATAAATTCGATATTATAAAGTGAATAGTAAATATTAGTTTTCGAGTGACAGATTAATATTTATGTGGATTATATTTCAAGATTAAGTATATGAGTGGATTATTTTTATTACATGTAACAGTTGGGTAAAGCGACAAAGAAAAATATTTTAAATTGGAAAACGCGCGTATTGAACGTGTTGGGTCAAATTAGTGAATTTTAGTTAAGTGACTCGGATGGAGATTTCGACTCCGTCATTGGGTTCGAAATGGCCGAGATAGTCAAAATAGAGTACCCGGGGGAAGTATTTGGGTTCCGGATATTTTTGGACTAGTAGGGACTCGTAAATGAGTGCACGAGTCATTTAACAATTGGGTATACACCCAATTTCGGGTTTAATAAGAGAAAACCCTCATATTTGTCTCAAAATCATATTTAAGAGAGAGAAAGAGAAGAGAGAAGGGAGAGAAGAAGAAGAAGAGAAGAGAAGAAGGAAGAAGAAGAGATTTCCGAGCCAAACTTCGCCGGATTCGACTCGAGGTCATCGGATTTCATCCTCCAGGCAAGTGTGTACTTGCTTTATTTCATTTTGTACATTTATTTCATATTGTGGTTGGTAAACCCTTAAAATAAATTTGGAGAAATTTGAATATGATTTTACATATTGATGTAATGTAAATTCTTAATGATTTCTAGTGTTAAATCCATGTAAATGGAGTGAAGAAATAGATTAAAATGGGTTAAAATCATAAGTTAGGATTTTTGTGCTTTTAGGTTTTAATATAAGGGAAATGGTTTAATACCCCAAATTAATTGATGTGTTAGTTGTAAAACATAGATTAGATGTTTATGGAGTTGTTGGATGAGATTAGAAACAACAAAAATGGAGAAAAATGGAGGTTGGGATTTTGGAGAAGATGATGAATAGAAACTCCGTAGCTTGCGGGGTAAATTCGAACAGGAAGAGGGAAGATTCAGCTCTCGGTCAAAACACAAAAATTGTAGATGTTTTCGATACGGTCGAGCAGCACCAACTGTGTATTTTTATGATTTTTCTTCGAATTGTTATGATTTTTACAAGATGGCAGTTCGGGGTGAAATCACCAACTCGGAAATGCACTCGAAAATTGGAAAAAAAAGGCTAGAATTCTTTGGAGATAAATATTTGAGGTTCCAAAAAATAGTGTGGGGTCTTCTAAATATTTTTTTTAGTAAGATGTGTATCTTGGGTTAGATGAAAGTAAACCCCAAGATTTACCCAAATAGGGGTGTTTGGGAGGAGTAACACTCGGAGTGATGTTTCAGTGGGCAACATTTTATATATGCAATTGTGCGCGTAGAAAACACACTTATATGCTGATTTTGGTTGACTAAAATCCTATGAGGTGACTAGGATGAAATTTAGGATACGGGCTAAAGAGAATTGAGCAGTTATCCGATATGCCTATTTATGACAATTATTATAGGTGAGAGGAATGCCTACTGTTATTTATGGGACGGATAAATATATCGGTGTTGTTGGTATTATCATCATGCGGTGAGAAAAGTTCAGAATATAAAATATTGAGGAATGATTTAAAATCAATAAACGCGTAGGATATTCGAGATATAAATATACTACGTGGGAAATTTATTATACGAGTTGTGCGTATGCCCGAATGTTATTATATACGTGGGTTAAATAATTACCTATGGGGAATTATGTATAGGTGAGAGAAATACCTATAATTATAATATGGTTGTGTGAATACCTAATTGATGGTATATTTATATAGGTGGAATGTGTACCTATATGATTGTTTATTATGTGTATGACATACCTACCATACTTGTTATCACGGGAGGTTGGCGTTCGGAAGAGGACAATCTTATCCTGTGTTGCCTTCGGAGGGATTTTAGATTTGGTACCTCAAGAACATAGGGCTGTGAAAGGCTTAATTGCGAGTCGATAAGTCTTCTGCTTATGGGAGCGTAGGTATGTGCGTGACCCAGAGGTACGTGAACTATGTTCGCCTCCAATACGTGTGATTTGTATTGTTGCAGTTCCCGAGTGATGTGGAACGAGTAATCCTTTTTGTACGAGATGTACTTGGATTTGGATAGCAGAGTATGTGGGCACCGTTTTTAAGCATATGGGTGCCGGATATGGATATATGTATTGAGATTAAAATATATGTACTTGAGATAGTCCACGATTGCTTAATATTATAGCTCGGTGGATGATTAATATACTTGTTGCGTGTAGTATATCATTTATATATATGAGATGAGATATCATATAACGTAACCCTGTATAAGAGGGAAAATAATGAATAAAGTGATATACTCCTTCCGGTAGATTTATATCCGGATTTATATGAATATGGATCATAAGTTAATGAGAACTATTAATATATATGGGATGGTATAAATGTGGTATGTACTTAAGGCTTAATGGATCCCGATGATCAACATTGTCACGTAGTAGTGTATCGGGGGGGTTCCGTGTTTGGATTTCGCTTCGCGAGACACCCCACGCATGAACGTAACGTAATGTTGGGAATGGGGAGAATCTTAGTCCTTAGTACTCGGATTTTTGGGGATTTTGGAAGATAAGGAAAATACCTTAGTAGGCAGGGTAGCTTAACTAGGTTGTTTAAAAAGGTATGCGATAGTTGTGCACTATTAGAAGAGGGGGGAGGGGTATCTCATGGGAGTGCGATACCAATTTAAATATAGATAAAACAAAATTCCCTAAATAAAGTATTTATGCACTTGCAAAATATTTTCACAACTCGGGCTCCGACCCGTTTCTATATTTTTCCCCTCTTGCTATATCTATATATATATATATATATATATATATATATATATATATTGGTGTCCAGACACAGGGATGCTTGGATGATGATTCTTTCGAGTCAGACGTTTGTTGTAGCAGTTGTGGATGCAAGCATGTTTGTATTAGACGCTTCTATCATTGAGATCTAGATAGGAGGTATTGTAGAAACATTCGGGCTTATGGCCCAACTGTACTCGTTTATTCTTTTATCGCCTTTTAGTGCGGCATTCGATTTGGTTGTATTATTGTACAGAATGTTCGGTTATTTTCTTTTATTTCATTTCAGTTGCTGCATATAAACTGTTGTAATTTTTATTTGAATGGTTTGGTTAAAAAGATTAGTTAATTAAAAATTTGATGCCGGCCTAATAGTATATTAGTAATTAAATTGGTTTTCGACAGTGATGCTAAGAATGAACCATATGAGACTCCTATTTTAATTTGATATAGGAGTGATCGCCCGGTATTTCATTAGGCGGGGTGTCACAGGTGGTATCAGAGCATTAGGTTCTAGTGTCCTTAGGAATCTGTGCGGACGTACTACGCTTTCTGCTCTGCTTTTGATTTGATATAGAGCCTTATGATTAGGATTGTTGATATCCTCGTGTGAGATTTCGTTCTCCTGCCATTATGTAAAATTATTATAAATCTTTTGCGCACTCATTCGGGATTCGTGTGCTGATCGACCAAGGGTGACTGGGGAAGTTTGTTGTGTGGGCAGCAGAAGGCGAGGCTTAGTTAGAGCTATAAGTTGATATTGGAAATGGGGACCGCGGTAAAGGTCATTTACCTTATGGAATTGTCGGATTGCTGCAACGACTACTAAAATATAGTAGTTAAAACTATCAAGAATCGTTGTACTTGAGAATGGTGCTAAACTTGAATTAACAAGTAGAAGACTCAGAAGCTCTTGCTTAGAGTTCGGTATGGAATTACCCATATGTGAAAATTTAAGGAAATTTTTTTCACTCGTGAGAGCAATGTTGAAATGGTGGTGACGATAATCACCATATTCGGGGGAGCATGGCGTATTGCTCATAAATTAATCTTACAGATGGATTTTTTTCCCTTAATAAGAATGTGAAATTTGGTGAATTAAATGTTAATCACTTAAAAAAATGGAGTTTTTTTATAGATGAAGAAAACAATTTTGGGTTTATGTTAATATAACTCATGGGAAAATTTATGGATTTCTTGGACTGACTTGAAGTTTGAAAGGATTTAATCCCTAAACTATGCTAAGAAGTGTTTTAGGGTGACTTAGAGTGGTTTGGGAACCTTGTGTTTGGGTTGGAATGAGTTTTGGATTGAATTGGAAGAAGGAAAAATGGGAAGAACAAATTTTAAAAGATGAACAATGCATCTACAGAAATCTCATTAGAAGTCTACCTAGGTCGTTCGAACGAGACTTCGTTCGAACGAGACATCTAACGAGAATTCTATGGAGTTTCCAGTAGGTAGTTCGTTCGATGTTGGAAACGTGGTTCGAACGAAATGTCGTTCAAACGAGAATTTTGGGTCTTCTAACGAGATTCCATAATTACTCTTAAGGCCCGATTTTTGTTTCGAACTTCTCGTAGGCTTATGTAAATGAGTATTAAGCCTGTACAAATGTCGAGTAACTTAAAATTTATAAGTGAGCGAAGAATATGCACGATTAGCTGAAAAATATTATATATATTATGTATGTATGTATATATATATATATATATATATATATATATATATATATATATATATATATATACGGGCATATTAAGACGTATATATGAGATATGTTAACTATATATGTGTGTGATTGTTATACTTATATGATATGGTTTTTACCGAGTCGGTGTGATAGTCCGACCACTGGTACCCAGGATGTTGTGTAATTAATTTCCTGGAAGATGATAGCATTGATAGACTGCATCCATTGAGTTATAGCTCTGAGGGATGGTTATTATACTTATATAGTGTATGATATATATATAAGCATGTATATACTTAATGTGTATAGTATATTTTATATATATTTATATGAGATGTGAAACATATATATACGGACATATTAAAGAATGGAATGCGAGATAAATTATGCATGAGCTCGCCTTGATTATATGTTTAGATGGAACTTCGATGAGGAGATGTTTCATTACCATGATTTGAGTGCATGGGGACCTTATGGATATACTTAAGGTATGCAAGATTTATAGTTAAGATGGGAGTTTAAGCTTGTTGGTGTTCGCGCGAAGGACTTAGTGTTAGTGCAAGCGCTTGTGGTATAGCTCCTTGACAGAATTGAGAGTTCTGACCATATTGTGTTGGTAGATGGGATGGGATTATCCCGGTTGTATATTTGAAGATAACAAAACACTCCATATGTGAACCTTAACGACGTCGGGAGTGGACAAATGTTAGAAAATGCAAGAATGTGAGTTTTGACGATAAGTCATCTAGTGTATAGAAAACACGATAGAGTGAGAGCCATTTGATGACTATTCAATTATATAGAGATATAAGTGCTATGAAAAATCACTGAAATGTTTCTCTCACCGAAAGTATGTGGGTGAGGTAAGATAAATGAAATTAATTTGAGACTTATAGCCAGACTTTGAATATAAGGAAAATTCAGAGGAAATACATTTTGGGTATGATGTTCATAATATTTTTTTTGCAAAGAGTAGGTGCCCTAATTAGTTGGACTTTCCATTTGTACAAGATGGAAGGATATAGTGGTAGAAGTACATTAGTAGGTTAACGAGGTAGGGTTTAGAATGTCCTTTTGGTGTCTCTTAGACCGCTATATCTCGATGACCGACAAAGCGAGGGAGTAATGTATCAAGAAGGTTCCTTGTTTGGATTTCGCTTTGCGAGACGTCCCACGCACGAAACCAAGAAAATGTCAAAAGTCGAGAGAGGTCTTGGGCACTAGGGATATGGTTAGAATAGTACTCATATTACGTGTGTTAGAAACACCTTAATCTTAGGACTACCATGAAGTAAGGGCAATAAGACTATCGACACTGATATAGGAAGGCTATTGTGAGCTAACCACAAGAAGATCGATGAGATAATCTTGGGAAGGATTGAATTTTCAGGTATTGGGAGAATTAAATTCCAAATTATTCGTGTTAAGGGATACCCAGGTTTTAGTACCAGGCTGATGAAATGATTCCCATTATTTAGAGTGAGTGTAAGGTATCAAAACGTTTACAATGGTTGTGCAGATATACACGAATGATAGGGGGTACGAGTACCCTGGTTAGTTAATTTAAAAAAAATATCCGAGATAGAAGGGCGTAAAAATGAATGTGTAGAATATATTCCTGAGGGGCATCTATAAACAAGGTTAATATGGTATGTCGAATTGAATGTCGTGTGAGAATGACGATAATTCAAGCATTTATGTGCAACAAGAGCTAGCACACCCGACAAGAGTTAGAAGGCTGTGTAAAGCCATTTAAAAGGTACCTCTTAATGAAAAGGATACCAAATAATGTGAGAAAGTAGAGCGGAAGATGAATCGAACGAGTGTTGAAGAGTGGCTTGCACATGATTGTATTGTTAGAATACTCCAAGGAAAGGAGTGTATGTAGTACCAAATTCCGGAAGAGTATATGAGAGTTAATACTTTAATTATTTGGTATAGGGAATGTACCTTAGAGATTACGAGAGAGATAGTAATTCAAATATTTATACAATACATAGCGATGAGAATAAAAATACATATGGTAAGTATGCAAATAGGTTGGGAGAATACCTATAAATTTTAATAGGAGGTGTGTATGCCTATTATGTGATATGATTATTAAGAGCACTAATGGGTGTTAACCCGGGGGTGGAGGATTAGTATATATATGCATAGCGATGATGAGAATATATATATGAGCATACGCCTTGAGATGGGTGGAATATAGTGGGAGACCATTGTGTTAAGCTATATCTAAATTTGGTTAAGCTAGGACGTAATGTATATACCGATCCTAGAGTAGTGGTACAGGCTATATCGAAATTTCGAGGACGAAATTCTGTTGTAAGGGGGGAAGTATGTAATACCCCGTACTTTTAAAGGTATTTAAATTACACTGTGGATGAAATTTGGTAATTTGAGGAATTATTATGAATAGTAATTCTGGGATTAATGAGTGAAATTAAATAAATTTGATATTATAAAGTGAATAGTAAATATTAGTTTTTGAGTGACATATTAATATTTACATGGATTATATTTCGAGATTAAGTATATGAGTGGATTATTTTTATTACATGTCGCAGTTGGGTAAAGTGACAAAGAAAAATATTTTAAATTGGAAAACGCGCGTATTGAACGTGTTGGGTCAAATTAGTGAATTTTAGTTAAGTGACTCGGATGGAGATTTCGACTCCGTCATTGGGTTCGGAATGGCCGAGATAGTCAAAATAGAGTACCCGGGGGTAGTATTTGGGTTCCGGACATTTTAGGACTAGTAGGGACTCGTAAATGAGTACACGAGTCATTTAACAATTGGGTATACACCCAATTTCGGGTTTAATAAGAGAAAACCCTCATATTTGTCCCAAAATCAGATTTAAGAGAGAGAAAGAGAAGAGAGAAGGGAGATAAGAAGAATAAGAGAAGAGAAGAGAAGAAGGAAGAAGAAGAGATTTTCGGGCCAAACTTCGCCGGATTCGACTCGAGGTCATCGGATTTCATCCTCCAGGCAAGTGTGTACTTGCTTTATTTCATTTTGTGCATTTATTTCATATTATGGTTGGTAAACCCTTAAAATAAATTTGGGAAAATTTGAATATGAGTTTACATATTGATGTAAAGTAAATTCTTAATGATTTCCAGTGTTAAATCCATGTAAAAGGAGTAAAGAAGTAGATTAAAATGGGTTAAAATCATAAGTTGGGATTTTTATGCTTTTAGGGTTTAAATCTAAGGGAAATGGTTTAATACCCCAACTTAATTGATGTGTTAGTTGTAAAACATAGATTAGATGTTTATGGAGCTGTTGGATGAGATTAGAAACAACAAAAAAGGAGAAAAATGGAGGTTAGGATTTTGGAGAAGATGATGAATAGCAACTCCGTAGCTTGCGGGGTAAATTCGAATAGGAAGAGGGCAGATTCAGCTCTCGATCAAAACACACAAAATGTATATCTTTTCGATACGGTTGTGTGGGCGCCAACCGTGTATTTTTCTGATTTTTCTTCGAATTGTTATGATTTTTACAAGATGACAGTTCCGGGGGTGAAATCACCAACTCGAAAATGCACTCGGAAATAAAAAAAAAAATAGGCTAGAATTCTTTGGAGATAAATATTTGAGGTTCCTAAAAATAGTGTCAGGACTTCTAAATATTTTTTTTAGTAAGATGTGTATCTTGGGTTAGATGAAAGTAAACCCCAAGATTTACCCAAATAGGGGTGTTTGGGAGGAGTAACACCCGGAGTGATGTTTCGGTGGGAAAAATTTTATATATGTAATTGTGCACGTAGAAAACATACTTATATGCCAATTTTGGTTGACTAAAATCCTACCAGGTGACTAGGATGAAATTTAGGATACGGGCTAAAGAGAATTGAGCAGTTATCCGATACGTCTATTTATGACAATTATTATAGGTGAGAGGATTGCCTACTGTTATTTATGGGACGGATAAATATATCGGTGTTGTTGGTATTGTCATCGTACGGTGAGTAAAGTTCAGAATATAAAATATTAAGGAATGATTTAAAATCAATAAACGCGTAGGATATTCGAGATATAAATATACTATGTGAGAAATTTATTATACGGGTTGTGCGTATGCCCGAATGTTATTATATACGTGGGTTAAATAATTACCTATGGGGAATTATGTATAGGTGAGAGAAATACCTATAATTATAATATGGTTGTGTGAATACCTAATTGATGGTATATTTATATAGGTGGAATGTGTACCTATATGATTGTTTATTATGTGTATGACATACCTACCATACTTGCTATCACGGGAGGTTGGCGTTCAGAAGAGGACAATCTTATCCTATGTTGCCTTAGGGGGGATTTTAGATTTGGTACCTCAAGAACATAGGGCTATGAAAGGCTTATTTGCGAGTCGATAAGTCTGCTGGTTATGGGAGCGTAGGTATGTGCGTGACCCATAGGTACGTGAACTATGTTCGCCTCCAATACGTGTGATTTGTATTATTGCAGTTCCTTAGTGATGTGGAACAAGTAATCCTTTTTGTACGATATGTACTTGGATTTGGATAGCAGAGTATGTGGGCACCGCTGTTAAGCATATGGGTGTCGGATATGGATATATGTATTGAGATTAAAATATATGTACTTGAGATAGTCCACGGTTGCTTAATATTATAGCTCGGTGGATAATTTATATACTTTTTGCGTGTAGTATATTATTTATATATATGAGATGAGATATCATATAACGTAACCCTATATAAAAGGAAAAATAATGAATAAAGTGATTTACTCCTTCTGGGTGATTTATATTCGGATTTATATTAATATGGATCATAAGTTATTGAGAACTATTAATATATATGGGATGGTATAAATGTGGTATGTACTTAAGGCTTAATGGATCTCGATGATCAACATTGTCACGTAGTAGTGTATCAGGGGGGTTCCTTGTTTGGATTTCGCTTCACGAGACACCCCATGCACAAACGTAACATAATGTTGGGAATGGGGAGAAGCTTAGTACTTAGTACTTGGATTTTTGGGGATTTTGGAGGATAGGGGAAATAACTTAGTAAGCAGGGTAGCTTAACTAGGTTGTTTAAAAAGGTATGCGATAGTTGTGCACTATTAGAAGAGGGGTGAGGGGTATCTCATGGGAGTGCGATACCAATTTAAATATGAGATAAAAAAAATTTCCTAAAAAAGTATTTATGCACTTGCAAAATATTTTCACAACTCGGGCTCTGACCCGTTTCTATATTTTTCCCCTCTTGCTATATCTATATATATATATAGGTGTCCAGACACAGGGACGCCTGGATGATGATTCTTTCGAGTCAGACGTTTGCTGTAGCAGCTGTGGATGCAAGCATGTTTGTATTAGATGCTTCTATCATTGAGATCTAGATAGGAGGTATTGTAGAAACATTCGGGCTTATGGCCCAACTGTACACATTTATTCTTTTATCGCCTTTTAGTGTGGCATTCGATTTTGTTGTATTATTTTACCGAGTGGTCGGTTATTTTCTTTTATTTCATTTCAATTGCTGTATATAAACTGTTGTAATTTTTATTTGAATGGTTTGGTTAAAAAGATTAGTTAATTAAAAATTTGACGCCGGCCTAATAGGATATTAGTAATTAAATTGGTTTTCGACCGTGATGCTAAGAATGAACTATATGAGACTCCTGTTTTAATTTGATATAGGAGTGATCGCCCGGTATTTCATTAGGCGGGGTGTCACACCACAAACCCTCTCTCTCTATGGTGAATTGCGGCTAAATCTACCTCCATCTTGGAGGTAGATGACCGTCCTCCTAATTCCTTCATCCTTACCTTATTTAAACCCTCCTTTGTTCCTAATAGCTATGCCAAACCTTCATTTTTGAAATTCTTTGCTGATGATGTAACGTGTTCTAACCCTACTACCAACGTGTTGCATGAGGTTTCTTCTTTCGAAGGAGAACCTTCCCTTTTTCTTGATAATGACTATCTCCATTAGAAGACATAAGTAAGATGTTAAAATCCATGGGTTTGAAGGTTACTTTTAATGTAGGTTTGATTGATGAACAACATGTGATGATTTGTCTATTCAATGAAGAACGTTTCCATAGACTATGGTTGACATCCACGTGGTATATCCATCGATACCCTTTGAGAGTTTTTAAATTGACAAATAAGTTTCATCTAGAATGCGAAACAACCTTGGTTCCTATTTTGGTTAGTTTACCATTATTTCTCATTCACCTCTATAAAAAAGGAAGCCTATTATCTATTGGCAATGTACTTAAAGTTCCATTGAAAATGGATAGTGCTCTTGCATCTTTAGGGAGACCTCGCATGGTTAGGGTTTGTATTGAGATTGATCTTAGGAAGCCATCACCAAGAAGAATCTGGATCACAAAAAAAGATACTTAAATTGGTTTCTGGCAACACTTTCAATATAAAAATATTCCCCAATATTGTTTTAATTATGATAAAAGTGGTCATATGGAAGAATCTTGTTTGTTTAAAGAGGTGGATCATCCCAAAGTGGTGCAAAAAGTGGCTAAAAATAATTCCACTATACATGTGGATCGAAGAAATCAAGAGACAAAAGAATGGGTTATGAAGACTTTCAAGAAAGATAGTGATGAAAAGAATCAATTTACCAAGTCAAACCTAAAAGGATCTCAAGCAAGTTCTGTCATCATTGAGCTTGAATAGGAGTAAAAAACTTTCAATGTGGTAAAACAACCCAAGATCACAAATTTTTTAAAAAAGAATGTAGGTATGAAAGAGGAGCTTCTTCAATTGCACGATGAAGAGGAAGGATCACTAATGAAAAATAAATTGGAAGTTTGAGGCATAAACTTTTCTAGTGGAGAGTTGGATAATCAAGTGGAGGAGGGTGAACTTACTCTTTCTCCCTACTCTCCATCTGTGAGGAGTATGCCAGTGAGTTCTTAAAAGTCTAAAAAGAACTTAGTAAAGAATAATATGCACGATAAGTCTAGTGCATGAGGCAGGTTAGAAGGTAACCGTATAGAGGATAAGGAAAGAACTTCCAAACTAAACTATCCTATTTTCAAAGGAGGCACGAAAAAAGGACACAAAGCTAAGGTGAAATTTCTTCAAAAATCATAATTATTCAAACTAAACTCTCAAAATAACATTATTCTCAAGTGAGGTACTAAAAATGCTCTTCTTAACCATTCCAAATCATTAGTTCGATCACATGGAACATTAGATGGGTCTCCAAGAAAAGGGAAATAAAAGGATTAAAAAGGCTTTTAAGAAATAATGGAGTTTCAATATTGGTTATTCTTGAACCAAAGCTTGAAGTGGTTTGAATGGAAGGTTTTAGAATAAAGCTGGGCTTCAATAGTTCTTATGCCAACACAAATATTAAGATTTTCTGTTTTTTCGAAGATGGAATAAATTGTGATTTTGTTTCTACTATGAATCAACGTCTAAACTTATCTTTCTTGATAAATGATACCTTGGTCAAGACCGGTTCATTTATAAAAAAAATACTAAGATTGAAAGAAGGGAGCTTTGGCAATTCTTATCTCTAAATTTCACCACATCTCCATGGATTATTAGTGGGGACTTCAATGTAGTTTCTAACAGCTCTAAAAAGGCTAGTGGAAATGTTGTATATGATGGAGCTACTTAGGAATTTTTTGAATCCATGTAGAACAATGAAATTTATGATCTTGGTTTTATTGGTTTTAAATTTACCTTGTTCAACTGAAGGGAAGGAGTTGATAGGATATGGTGAAAGCTAGACAAAGTGTATGGAAATCAAGCTGCTATTACCTTGGGAGTTTTATTGGTGTAACTTCATAATAGGCTCCACTCTCATCATTGTCCTTTTGTGTTTTCTCTAAAAAAATCCTTTGTCTATGAAGCTAAAGTCATTTAAATTCCAATAATTTTGGTTATATCATCCTGACATTCAACATGTGGTGACCCAAGCTTGGAACTTAGTGTCTCATATAAATCCATTCATGTCGATAGCATTGAAATTCAAAGCACTTAGAAGAATTCTCTCTTCTTTGAGTAAACAGGTGTTTAAGGATATTTTTCATGAAGCAAGGTTAGAAAAAGATAAGATTTTAGGTATGGAGATGGCCTTTGATAGGGATCCCACAGAAATCAATAGGAAGAATCTTTCTTTTGCTCAAGCATGGAGTATTAAGAAACTTGAAATTAATATACTAATATTAGAGGCAAAAAGCTCAAGAAAAATATTTCAAGGAAGGGGATAGAAATATATCTTACTTTCACAATATAGTGAAGTCCAAAAGAAGAAACCTTGTGATCTCAAAATTTATACATCTCCAAGGTAATTTAAAAAAAGGGGATAATGAAATTGAAGTGGCTCCTGCTCAATTTTTAGAAGATCAGTTTACTCAAGGCAATGGCCCAATAATTTCAATGGACGATCCATTATTGGATGTAATCCCTAATTTAATATCTAGAGAGTCTAACTATAGATTATTCTCAATTCCTGACTGTGATAAGAGTAAAGATGTGGTGAAGCAGTTGAACTCTAACAGTTGTCCTTGTATATATGGATTTTATGGTTGCTTCTATGTGAAATTTTGGAGTATAATTCAAAGAGAAGTGGTCGCTGTTGTGCAAGGTTTCTTCCTAGGATCCTTCACTTTCAGAATTGTTTCATCCACTTTGATAGCTTTAATCCCTAAAGTTCAATCTCCTAAAAATTTCTCTGATCTTAGGCCTATCAATTTGGAGAAGTTTTTAAATAAAATTATTTTTGATAATAGGATATTTGTGTATAGTTGTTGTCTTCAAAAGAAAAGAATGAAATCCCTTGAATTACCTACAAAACTTGTTAAACAACTCGTATTGCGATAAGTACGAGTATTAATCCAACATTCAAGTGGAAACAACTAAGGTGAAAACTTGCAATTTCAATTTTTATTAAAATTTCTTTTTTTAAATAATTTTTTGTATTTTTAAAAAGAATTTCAAAGGAGAATAAAAATGCTAAAAAAACACATGATTAAATAACTTGTAAATTGATATGTAACTGAGTGTGATAAATGTGAGAAGGTACAAGAGATATGATTACACCGCGTGATCAATTATTTTAGTTTCCTAATTTATTGAATTGAAATATTTTGAGATAATATTAAATTCATAATCTAACTCCCATTACAATTATAAATTGAATAATATCATTTTCAAAAAACTAATTTAAAAATTTCACACTTTAAAAAGTTATGACTTATACTCTTTTCAATAAACTATCATTTAAGATTAATTTATTAAAAATTGTATGAATCTTTGAATTTCAACACCGAATTAATATTCATATTTTCGGAAAAACATATCTCTAGTTGGATTCTAAAATCAAATAATAAAACAAAATTAATTTACTATCTCTTGATATGTAAATTAATTAGTGACAATTCATAACTAACTTATCTAGAAATATAATAATAAATTAAATTAACATCCTACGCGGTTTCATTGCACCCCTTGAACGGGGTGATTGGCCGAGCATATTTAAATAATGAAGAACAATCACAATAAAGACTTAAAGAGAAAATAAAGAATTACGATACAAAAGTTCCCCTTCGAATGGTGTTGTTGAAGTGCGTCTCTTTCTTCCACAATCAACTTCACTTGATTACAAAGAAAACAATAAAAATTAGTCCTAAAAATTATTTTAAACTAAACAAATTTTGTTATATTATTTTTTTAATTTTTTTATTTTCCTAAAGTGTAGAAATGTTACACTGACTTCCCTCCGCAATCTGTGTGAGAGTCCTTTTTAAACTGAACTTCCTCTCCTTTTTAATAACCCATGAAGTATGAGTCTGTGTGTGTGTGTGTGTGTATGTATGTATGTATATGTCTATATTATGATATTGCATGTATAATCCACAATAAAATTATATACATGAACCATACATTAATAATACATGTATAAAACTATATATAAATATCATGTATAAGTTGATAATATTATTTAACATATAGATCTTAGTATATTATATAATGTAATAATATACACATATATGTAATTTTGTGTATATGTGCATATATTTTTTATTTATTAAAATTATACACATATTAATCTATTATGTATATGTATTATATATTAAGGTATAAATGCATAAAAATATTAAGAATGAATAATTATGACTTGAAAAATAAAAAACAAAATTTAAAAAATACCTTTGTGCTGTTTTCTGAAAAACTTGATCTAGCACATAAATATTAAAATTCAGTATTTAAAAACAGGTTTGCCAACTGCAAATTCTTATTATAATTGTATTTAAACACATAAAATAGAATTACAACTATAAATATTTCAATTAATTTATGTAATCCCCATTAAAATCTAAAACTCAATATAACACACGTAACGCGGTACACGACATTTTTATTTTTCTTCTTAATTTTAATTACAAGATTATTCTAATGCAATTAATCCCATAATTTTCATAACACTATTTTTATTAATTTAACAAAGCCTAGACGGTGCACATATATACCAAATACTCCACACCGCCCTTTGGTAACGTAAGGAAAGGTGTTTTGGTAAGCTTCTCCTTGAGCTCTGTGAGTGGTCCAAAAATCTTTGAGAACCCTTTAATGAATATCATGTAGTACCATGCCAGATCCAAGAAACTCCTAACCTTCATAGGCATTATGGGTTGTCCCCACTCTACAGCTATGAAATCTTTGCTAGGATCCACCGAAATCCTAGCTGTGGATACAACATGGCCCAAGAACTTGACCTCTCAAAGCCAAAACCCACACTTTGAGAACTTAGCATACAACTCACGTTATCTTAGTGTCTACAAAACTAACTGAAATTTCTCTGTATGCTCATTTCTTAACCGTGCATATATCAAGATATCGTCAATAAACACAATAATGAACTGATATGTAAATGGTTGAAATACTAATTCATTACGTCCATGAACATTGCTGGTGTGTTGCTCACCCCAAGCGGCATGACCCAAAACTTGTATGAACCATATCGCATTAGAAAAGCCATCTTCGGAATGAACTCCTCTCGAATACATAACTAATGCTACCCTGAGTGCAATTCATTCTTGGAAACGAATGATGCGCCCCTAATCATCGACACATAACAACGAATACTTGATCTGTATCGTGACTTTATTCAACTCTTGATAATTTATACATAATCAAAGCGACCCATATCTCTTTTTCATAAATAATACTGGTGCCCCCATGGAAACGTACTCCTCCGCATGAACCCCTAGCTCAAAATATGTTGGATCCGCTCACATAAATCCTTCATCTCTAATGGATCCATCTAGTATGGTGCCCTCGTAATGGGTCTATTAGCTGGTGATAATCCTGGAACCTCTTCAAACATATATGAAAACTCTTGAACAATCGGTATCACATCTAACGACATAGTGACCTCCTCAGATGAAGTCATATCAATATAATATAAATGGGTACTATACCTCCTTGAGTCTAGGCATCACTACTAAAAACATCTCCTAATCGAAAATAAAAAACACTCTCTCTTTCCTTCTCTAATATATAGGTGCATGATATTGAGCTAACCAATCTATATCTAATATAACATCATAAGTAGTCAAATCTAAAAGCATTAAGTCGACAGAAAAACACAATCAACCGATCTTAACTTCCACGCCTCTACACACATAACGGAAGGCAACACCCCTACCTATAGGGGTATCCACATGTAAAGATACATTCTCAACTATTTACCAAAACCAATGTAAATGAAAATGTATAACTAGTAAATGATTATGATGCGCCCGTGTTAACTAAAACCCGTCCATAACTACCAAAAACATAAAAATACCCTCAATATCCCGAGGTTGTGCTAGTTGATCCACCTGATGAATGCTATGCACATGTCCATAATGAGGATGAGGGTCCCTCTGATCTGGAGGTGCTACCGGAGCTAGGTACAAGTTAGAATAATGAGGTGGGTATAGAGGATACTGCCCCTGATGTCCTTTTTAGTTACCCTTAAGGAAACTGCATAAAGAATGGACAACCTCTCCATAAGTATAACAATATCCCCTAATGTGACGCCCCTGGTCCTGACCCTATTGCCCCTATCCCCGGGGCCTATCCTGATGTCTTTGTCCTTGGTCCTAATGGCCCTGACTAGGGGTGTCAGTTATTTTCGAACTTCTGAATTTTTCGTTTTTCGATCTGAATTTTTCCAATTTTGGCACTGTTTTTAATTTTTCGATTTTCGGATTTTTCGAATCCAAATTTTCCAAAAAAAATTGGATTGGAATTTGAAATCATATATGGACCGAATTTTCCAATATCACACCGATCCGATCCATACAAAATATTTTTCGAAATAATAATATTTTTCTTTATTTTAATACATTTTTACTACCCTTATTTATATATAAAATTTATTATTTATTAGTTTAATCTTGACCCTCCATTTAAAATCATCTTAACCATTAATATATACCCATATATATTAACCTCCTACATCACACTAACCCTAAATCGAAAGACAACATCCGGAATTATATTCAATTGTTATGGGAATTTAGATTCCAAGGATGATTTATATTAAGTTTTCCTCATCTTCCTTTTATTCATTTTTTGTATCTGAAATACTGATGCACATGCGCTACTACAGCTATTAACCATTCTTGCATTTTCTTATTTTTAGTAGGTAAATAGTAGTTTTTTTCCATTCACATAGCTTTGTAGTTTCTTAGTATCATAGTTAAGCTTTGATTGATCTTTCTCCAAAATGGTAAGAGATGCATAGCCCTGTAGTTTATTGCATTTCTAAAATGGTAGATGCATTGCCTTGTCATTCACATAGCTCCGTAGTTTATTGCATAGGTGATGAAAGTGGAGTTTTTTATTTTTATTTTTACTTTAAAAATATCCTTTTCAAAAATGACATTTTCGATATTTTCCGAAAATATTGTAACTGATAATTCCGATTATTCCGATATTTTTATGAATAATAAAATTTTTGAAATTTCCAAATATTCCGAATCAACCGAATAGGAAAAAAAATAATTTTTTGATTTTTATTTTTTTCGAATTGGAAAGGATTTTAAAATTCCAAAAATTTTGGAATATTTTCCGAACACCCCTATTCTGATCCGATCCATTCGAAACACACCCCTAGCCCTAACCCTTGCTGTCCCTACTGGATGTACTTTCCCTGACCCTGGTAGTCATGTCTCTTGCCGCCCTGGAGGATAAAATCATATCCTCCTCTAAAATTCTTCAGGGGATACTTCTCTGAATGGATCATCTCTAAAAGTGTGAGACTCCATGACCTCGAGATGAATCCCCAGTATCTTATGCCTTCGGCCCTTGGCCGTAAGTTCCTTTCTCATTCTTGGGTTCTTTCTCATTCTCAAGCTTATTAGAATCATTATAATGCCTAAGCACAGTGTACACTATCTGAGTGTACGATGTGTATGACGGATTCACCATAAATATGCGCCTAATCCCCCATGACAAGTCTCTTATGAACCGGTCTACCTTCCTCGTCTATAAATCCTTAATCTCTTAAGCAAAGTGCAAATGTCAAGTAAATTACTTCTTATATTCTTCCACTGTGTGCTCATTGATTAGGCATAAATTATTCAGAATTTCCCCATAACTTAGAGACTTATCACCTTGGACGATGTAAATTTTGTTAATTTAGCTCATATATGTGCTACTGACAATTCCTATATAGTGCCTCGAGTTTTGTGTATTTTTTGTTCTTTTTATTGGTATTTTATACAAGTGAAGAGAATAAGAATTCAAGAGCAAGAAATAAGGAATGGAATGAAAGTCAAAGGGCAAAATAGTCACTTTAAATCTGGAGTTCGGACAAGGGACCAACATGAAAATTTAAGACCGTGCGTCTAAAAGGATGTAGGAAGAAATGGAATCCCAATCTGAGCTCTGGGTTAGAATTTGTTGAGCTTCAAATATGAGAGAAAATCATGAGAAAAGAAGAAAAAAATAACTCTAGAGCCGAATCGGACTGGCTAACGTCAATAGCGAACCGATCCGGAACATAGGCAGACTTTGAATAAAATTTACCACCGGACCGATCCAGAAAGAGCTAAAATCTAACCGACTTTATGCCTTGAAGATCTCTACATAAAATTAGAGACCGGACCGATCCATTATAAATAAAAAATGAACCGATCCGGGTGATGCCAAACCGAACCGAAGATACCCGCCGGACCGGTTCAAATGAGATTTTCTCTCAATACTCTTTTCCAACTTAAGATTTTTATCTTGCTCAAACTCTTGAAATTTTCGTAGGGTATTTAATTTAACTTAATGCCAGACATTAGAGGTTTGATTATTCTTAGTTTTGAAGGTCTCTTGCATTCAAGAACCCTAGGTTTTGAAGTTTTGCAACAATTATTCAAGATTCAACTTTAATTCCATATTTCTTCATTGCAAGTATTCTTTAATTTCTGCTTTTAATGTCTTTCATGGTTACTTTAATTATTCATTAAATTTTATCTTGCAATTCATATTTACAAATTTCATCTCAATTGTTTAGATAGCTATGAATTTCTGCAAATTTAATTCCTAGGTAGTGTTTACTTTAATCATGTCCGGCTAAGTTTCCAAGGGTTGGGATGCCTGAACCCAATCTGATGTAATTTATTTATGTAGAAAATGGGTTTTGAATTGAGAATTCATTGAATCGTGTTGTGTAGTACGCACAACCATCGTAGACCTTTTAACCTCATTTGCCGTAGGTAACCAGGGTGTTTAAGGATGCGATGTCATGCCCCTCTCGACAAAGCCGTTTGCATGTCACGCATAGCACCTGGCGAGCTTTGGGGCACCAAAACATTTTTGTTAGGCCGGATGCATGATAGGGCATACATCACATTCCAAATCATATGCACAAATATCCTCCAAACCTCAAATGATTTTGCCATGCGCCGCCATTAGGTGACTTTTGTGTATCATCTTTTTTACCCCACCACCCCGAACTTGGACCATACCATCTCCAAAGACATGTTCTTTGCGTCCTTGGACAAAAAGGGGACCGCCCCTCTCCCGTATGCCTGGATCATCACATCCATTATAGCCGACATGGTCATTGAGCCTCCCACCGGTTTTCCTTACCTTCCTAATCCTCTTAGGCGGGGCACCCGTACCAAAAGTGAGAGGCAAACAGGAGATCATCCGGGCACGGAGGGAGGAAGATGAGGATGATGAAAAGGAAGAGGGATGCTGATGTTGGGATGGGTGAAGGAGAAGAAGAAGAGTATGATGAGGACGCAAATTCTGAATTTGAGCTTTCAGGAGTAGATTTGGATCGCCGCATCATCGCGCTCGAATCATGCTTCGACGAATTCATCAATGAATACCGCAATGATCGTGATGTGGATCGTCAGGCATACCAATGCGACACTAGTATGATGTAGCGCCTTCAGGCGGTGCTATATCGTATGGCCATGGGTGCGCCACCACCGAGCTACTTCTACGACCCATATGACCCGAATGCTCCCAGCTCTTCTCACCCATCCGGCATGTTTGAGTGGTCGTTTGATGTATTTTCTTACATTTTGTTTTTTACACATTCCTTCACTTTGACTATAAAATGGAAGCATTTGTTTACCAATCCTTGTGTTCTTATACCTTCTTGTTTATTCTTGCATTTCGTCCTTTGTTCCTTTTTTATCCATTCTCTATTTAATTTTGATTTTAGTCCTTTTGCAGAGGGAATTTGCAAAAGTCTAAGTTAGGGGGGGTACGCATGCGCTTCAAAATTTTCACAAAGTTCAGAATGCCCCCAAAGCAAAAAAACAAATAGAAAATTTTAAAAAAAAATCCAAAATAAAAATTGAAAATTTTCCAAAAATCCAAAAATATTTCTAAAAATTAAATTAAATTTGGGATTTAAATTTTTCAAAAATATCACCAAAGTTTTGTTTAAAGTCTCAAATTTGTAAATTCTAAATAGCACTAAGACGAAATTGACCAAAGATGGAAACTGAGCAAAAATTAACGACTTAACGAACAAGTGTGGAGATTAATCAACCCAGTGAGATTTTAAGCCTATCGATTTTTCTGAATTTTTAAATTAATACGAGTTAATGATTAACTCAAAGTTCAATTCAGCGTTGAAATAAATCGTTATGATCTCAAAATTTTTGTTTCGATCGGTTAGGTAATAGTTTGTTATGTTGCCTTGAAAAGCGCGCTAAAATATCTCTAAATGAAATTACTCTCGAGACGCATACGAAAATATGATTAGTAATTCGGATAAATGAAGTTAGGCCCTCGTTTGTTATCCAAAAAGATTAGCCATAAAAAATTGTGAAAAATTACCATTTTTGCTAGCCATTTTGAGCCGAAGAAAATTTTCCTTTCATTTGGTAGCCCGGAAAAACTCAAATAGCCCGAAATTGTGAAAATAAAAAATTTAGAAATTAAGTCCAAACAGTGCAATAAAATGAGGAAAGAAGAATAGAATAATGCTCAACAAAAATAATAAGAAAAGAAAAAAAATGGAAAAACAGAAAAAAATAGAAAAAGAAAAGAAAATGAGCAAAAGCTCGAAAAAGCACTAACAAAAATTATAAGGACATTTTCCAATTCCAAACCTCCCGATTATTCTCAATGTACCCAATGCACCTTAAAACCCGAAAAAGTCCTAACTAAGTCCGGATTATTAAATTGATTACCACGTGGAGAGCTAAAACACGAAAATATAATAGAAGAGATTAATCGGTGTGTATAAGGGGCAATGTTCCCATTTCCTAACTACCGTAACCCGGTGAAGAGATCTTTTCACCCACAAATTTCCGTCTTTAAATTTTGTGTGCGTGAATTCGTGTTGCAATGCATTTACTCTTTATATCATGCACATCGAGTGAAATAGCCGCATTCCGAATGATTCGTTTGCGAGAGTATCCCGTGAGCATTTGAATCAAAACAATTTTTTGAAAATGTAACGTAATGATTAATCGGTGGATGTTTGAGGTTAAATTTCTCCCCTCTCATGCACACACGAAAAATAGATACTTATGAATATAAATATATGGTGATTATTTTCAGTAAAGTTTGAATTATACAATTTTTAGGTATTTTGAATTTTGTTTGAGTCAAAACTGAATTTTGTGGGTATATTCACTGCAAACCCTCATGAGACACAACTTGTCCTACGAGGGTAACCTAGGGGTTTAAAGTCTTGTTGCATATGCTAAATGAAATTGCTTGCCCGCGAAAGAGGTATTCTATCTTAATAAAATGATTTTCAAGAGTTAAGCCTTGGTTAAGTTCTTTTACATTGTTCCGGATGCGCAAAGTTCTGAGTTAGGGAGGTTTGATTAGGCATAAATTCCTCCAAATTGATCTCCTTAATTTAGAGACTTTTATCACTTCGAACGATGTAAATTGTGTTGATTTATCTCATATATATGCTATTGACAATTCCTATATAGTGCCTCGACTTTTGTGTATTTTTCATGCTTTTTACAGATATTTTATACAAGTGAAGAGAAGAAGAATTCAAGACCGAGAAATCCGGAATGGAATGAAAGTCAAAGGGAAGAATGGTCACTTTACATCTAGAGTTCGTACGAGGGACCAACATGAAAATTTAAGACCTCGCGTCTACAAGGACGTAGGAAGAAATGACGGCCTAATTCGAGAACTAGGTTAGAAGTTGTTGAGCTTCAAAGATGAGAGAAAATCAAGAGAAAAGAAGAAAAAATGAATTCTAGAGCCCGACCGAACTGGCCAAAGCCAACAATGAATTGATCCGGGATATAGGCAGACTCTGAATAAAATTTACCCCCAGATCAATCTGAAAAAAGGTGAAAGTGAACTGGTCTGATGCCTTGAAGATCTATGTATAAAATTAGAGACTGGACCGATCCATTATAAATGGAAAATGAACCGATCTGGGTGATGCCACATTGAACCAAAGATACCCGTTGGACCGGTTCAGATGATGTTTTCTTTGAATATTCTTTTCGAACTTAAGAGTTTTATCTTGCTCAAACTCCTTTAATTTTGTTAGGGTATTTAATTCAACTTAATGCCAGACATTAGAGGTTCAATTATTCTTAGTTTTGAAGGGATCTTGCATTCAAGAACCCTAGGTTTTGAAGTTTTTCAACATTTATTCAATATTCAAGATTTAATTCCAGATTTCTTCATTGCAAGTATTATTTAATTTCTGCTTTAATTGCTTTCATGGTTAGTTTAATTAGTCATTAAATTTTAGGTTGCAATTCATATTTCTAAATTTCATCTCAATTTTTCACATAGCTATGAATTTTTGCCAATTTAGTTATGAGGTAGTGTTTACTTTAATCATGTCCAACTAAGTTTCCAAGGGTTGGCATGCATGAACCCAATCCGATGTAATTTATTTGTGTAGAAAATGGGCTTTGAACTGAGAATTCATTGAATCGTGTTGTGTAGTATGCACAACCGGCATAGACCTTTTAACCTCGTTTTCCCTAGGTAATCGGGGTGTTTAAGGATGCGATTATCGTGTTAGATATTCGACACCACTTTATTATTATCTTTGATTACGTATGATGCGGGCTAGTACCCTCATATATGTAATGCGTAGTATTAATAAAGACTGGGTTCAATCAACTTTCTAATTCAAAAGTTGGTATTCTATTCGGTAAATGTACTAGGGTTCGGGGGATTGTATCCTAACATATCTTTCCCTTATTCATATTTACTTCACTGTAGTAGTTTATTCATGTGTACTTAGTTTAGTTAGTAGTTTAAATTTCCTTCACATTTAGTCAGTTGTCATTCAGCTCATAATTAATCATCTTTTTTATTTCTTTTCGAGAATCAGTTTAGGGTTAGTCTTCTATTCATACGTCGTTATGATTTTTCTTCCTATTTCCCTTTGGATACGATCCCGACTTATCAGATTATTACTTGAGTGACAGGCTTTCACTTGAGCCTATATAGCATGCACACTAGATACACATTTGTGGTCGCGTCATTCATCCTTTTGTAATTTGTCAAATGTAGATCTTAAAGCTTCCTATTACGAAGGAGGGAAATATCTCGCATCGAAACTCTCCTAAAACCACAAAATAGTCATATGTGACCTATCCTCTATAGTGGTAATACATGCCCACCACTGGAGAGAATCCCCCCAAAGTCTAAAACTATATAACATCTGGCATTGGATATCGGTACATTCCTATAGGAGTAAATGTCGCTCAATGTCACACATCCACTGCACTGCATCAATAGGGTCTATAAATCTTAAGAAATTTAGTAGGCGACTTTTCTCAAAGGCAATATTAGCTCTATCCTAAGTGGATCCTGCAGGCGACGAAGTCTCAAGTGTTGCCACGGGTGGTAGGGACGATGGTGGTGGTGCTAGAAAATGGGCATTTTCTAGCACTCTCACTGGTGCTGTCCATGTGTGGTATACTGTCCTACCGAGAGGACATATATGAATTTTAAGGAGAAAATCGAGAAATTTATCCATAATTTTTATTTCGGCATGAAACCTGTGAAACAACTGACTCACTTATTGAATGTGAGACAAGGTAAGAATGATCTAATAAGATATTTTATATATCGGTTCAATAAGGAGAAGTTGGAGGTTGAAGACTATGATAAAAACATTACGATGACAAAACTCATTAGTGGGCTTCAATCTAAAAAACTCTACCGTCAGATCTCCAAAGATCCTCCAAAATCCATAGTAGAAGTTCTGGCTAACGTTAGGAGAATTATGAATGTGGAGGAGGCCATATAGGCTAAGAGAGGAGACTAGAAGGATTCAGGTAACAATAAGTCTGTGCAAAGTCAAGACAAAGAAAAGGATAAAGATAAAATAAGCTAAATATGATAATTTTGCAAAATATACCCCACTCACTGTTAGTCCTGATCTCATACTGAACAAGATCAAAGAAGACAGAGAACTTAATTATTCTAAAAAATTGAGCGGCCCTACCCACAAGAGGGATAAGAGAGGGTGGTGTGAGTTCCATCGAGATAATAGCCACATAACAGAAAAAGCTATGCTATGAATGAGGAGATAGATAAGTTACTAAAATAAGTAAAGTTGCAAAATTATGTTGATAAAGGAGGAAGACCAGATGATAATAAGAAAATGTATTCCTCATGAAGGGATGACAAGATGAAAGAGAAAGAAGTTTAAGCAAATTAGAATGACAAAGAGTCGAACGATAATGAAGAGGATGACCCATATCTCGTAGCGAAATCCAGGGAATTAAAGTTAATCTCCATATTATTTCATTTATTATTTAAATGATCTTAGGGGGAAAATTAGGTGGACGAATAGATCCAACCGATAGAAAGTCTCATGTGGTTGAAGTTAAGTTGGGCTAAAAAAGAATGGTGTTAACTCGGCAAAGTCTGAGGGAAAACTAAAAAAATTAAATAATGTGGATATTGAAAGTCTCATACTGCAATTTTCCTGGTTTGATTTTAAACAAATCCTAGCCCTTCATGATGACCCACTTGTTATCAGCACATGATTTCATGGTTGTAATGTGTCTACGATATTGATGGAGGAGGAAGCTCAGCTGATGTAGTTTTTTGGGCTTACTTCAAAGAATTAAAGCATACCAAGAATATACTTGTCTTATACCATCATCCTCTTATTAGATTTAACGATGAGAAGGTGCATCCAGTGGGAATGTTTAAGATGGATGTCCTTATCGGAACATGGCTGAGATGTTGGAGGAGAAGAATATTATTTTATGATTGTTGATACCAAATTTAATATGCTGACTTGAACCAACCATATGAAGACACGTGGCTATCTAAATGGCAACAACAAGAACTTCCGAAATGATCATACGCTCCGAGGAACTCTAATGCTCCGAGGAACAAGACCTCTCCGAGGAACTCTTATGCTCCGAGGAACAGGAGCTCTCCGAGAAACTCATTAGCACCGAGAAGTTCAGGCGGTCCGAGCTACTCAGGCGGTCCAAGCTGCATCTCGAACAAAGCATTAATAGCTGGATAACCAACAGTTCAACTGATTCATTAAATGCTTATCATTTAGACGCACACGCAAAGAGGGCATTAAATGTATTACCCTTTCATACGTATATCATTAAATGTATTACCCTTTCACATTACAGCCTCAGGGCTATAAATACACTGTACAATCCTCATTGTAAGGGACCTGATTTTGAATCCAAACCTTGGGATCCAGAACTCAATTTCTTGTAATCGAGAATTCCAAAGCACTCAGCAATAAATCAACAGTGGATGTAGGCCATTCATATAAGGCTGAACCACTTTAAAAATCTTTTGTCTCATTTATTTATCTGTGATTGAATAATTACAGTGATCTAATTTTTTACATCAACAGATTGGCGCCGTCTGTGGGAAACGACTGGTAATATCGTTTTCTCACCAATAACAATCCAATACCAATGGCTGATGTGCCGGAATCCAGCAATCGAAACGCCGGAACCCCTCCAAATCCATCTGCACCACCAATCATTCCAGATCTGACTGGAATAATGGAAAATTTGGCTCAGGGTTAGACCACAATGCATGAAACAATGCGACAACTCATCCAAACCCTCCATGGCGGTGCACCAGCCCATTCCGGATCACGAAACATCCAAAAAAAATACCCGTGCGCCTTCTACGCATACGAGGCGTGTTAATTCATATCGCAATGAGGAATCTGAATATTTTTCTTATCAACCAGGACAAACTTCATCAATGCGAGCCCCAGATACTAAACAACGTGTCACCCTCTCCCCAGAAAGGGCCAGCGCATTGGAAAGATTAAGCAGGGCCTCTCCTTTTGATCGATTAGGCCCTAGGAGGAACAAAAGTCCTCTTAATACAGCATCGAGGAGCTTTTGATGACCATCAGATTTAAGGGAAGGATCTGCCCAGTCACGACTAGTTACTCGTCGAGATGTATCTGCTGACCGATCAGCTGCTCGCCATGATAAATCCCAGGAAGCCACTTCAACGCGATCAGTTGCTCGAACCAATAGGCCCGAGCAAGGAAATGATGCTTGGAAAGGATCTATTTAGAGGCTGGAGGATAGATTAGGGGAAATGGATAAGGCCAAGAACCCTCTACAATGATCCTTTGTTCGTGGAACACCTTTTGTCCAGGATATTGTTGATTTTCCAACACCATCAAAGTTTAAAGCACCTGTTGTGACTCCCAAGTATGATGGGAAGACTGACCCTGTCCTTCATATAGAACAATATCAAGCTGCTACCGACATCTATTCTGTCCCAGACAAGATGAGATGCAGGGCATTCTCGGGAACTCTTACCGGATCTGCCCAGATATGGTACAATAATCTTCCTCGGGGTAAGATTTCAACTTTTCTTCAACTGGCCGAGTTATTCATTGGAAATTTCTGCTTTGGAGCAAAGCCATTTAAACGAGTAGCACATTTGTTAAGTGTTAGATAAAAAGATGGTGAGGGTATTAGAGACTATATAACTCGTTTTAATAACGAGAAGCTCGAAGTCATTGATTATGAGGAGAAGACAGCGATTACCGCTTTGATGAGTGGATTGCTGCCAAACAAGTTGTACTACACTTTGGCCAAAGATCCACCTCGAACCATGTCGAACTTGATGGAAAAAGCATCCAAGATTATGAATGCCGAGGAGGCTATGTCTGCGAAGAAGAATATGGACTCCAAAGAAACCAAGGGGGAAGGTGATAAAGCTAAGAAGAAAGAGCATAAGAGCAATGGTGGTGACCAACATTCCAAAAGTAGGTCGTCATGGGAGGTCTTGAAGAAATTCGATAATTACACGACCTTGAAGGCAAATATCAAACACGTCCTGGAAGAAATTAAGAACAGCGAGAAGTTAAACTGGCCAAAGAAAATGAGGTCAGACCCTGACACGAGGAATAGGGAGAAATATTGTGAGTTCCATAAGGATCATGGCCATATGACCAAAAATTGCATAGATCTTCAGAACGAGATTGAAACACTCATCCGACGAGGAAAGCTAGCAAAGTATGTTGATCGGGAAGGCAAAAGAAGAAACAACGACCGAACTAGAGAGAGGTCTAGATCTCCTCGTCGAGCAGAGGAGAAAAAGAAGAGAAACCATGAAGATGATCCAGATGATGACCCCGATCTTCCCAAGAAACCAAGGCAACCAGAATGAGAGGTATTTTCAATATGCTTTGGGTCATTTGATTGTGATGTCATTACAGGAGGAGATGCAGGAGGAGGAGACCTTACTGTAGAAAGAAAATCTTACCTCGAAGAGGCTCAAGCTTGCTCGTACATTCAGCGAATAAATTTAGCTGAGGAAGATCGCCCGAGAAAGGTGAACAAAGAAAAATTGGTCATTGGGTTTTCAAAGAATGATCTTGCAGGAGTTCTGTATCCTCATGACGACCCACTAGTGATCAAAATGAGAATGAAAGAGGTAATGATCTCAAGATTGCTGGTCGATAACGGTAGCTCGGCAGACATCATGTTCTACTCGTGTTTCGATAGTTTAAATTTGAAGCTATCTCAACTGGAGCCTTACCACAGGCCCCTTATCGGTTTTGCTGGCGAGAAAGTATTTCCACTTGGGACGATCAAGTTGGATATATTCATTGGTACGTGGCCTATTTGTCAAATAGAAAGAATACGCTTTTTCGTGATGGATAAGAATGTCCAGTCATCGTACAATATCATCGTGGGAAGAGTAGGGTTGAAAAAGTTCGAGGCTGTACCATCTACAGTGCATCAATGCCTAAAATTTCCAACAAACTTTGGAGTAGGAGTTGTGAAAGGTGATCAACAAGTAGCTCGGGAGTGCTATTATTCATCCGTCGAGCAAGATGAATTGGAAGAATCAAAGAAAAAGACTACTACTTATGAAGTGGATGAAGGTGCAGACATTGAAACCTTGGATCCTCGTGATGAGTCGCAACTCGTGAAAGGTCAAGTGGTGGAAGCTACTAAAAATATCATTCTGGACGACGAACACCCTGAACGAACTACTCAAATAGGTTCATCATTGGAAGCCTCACTAAAACAAGAATTGATAATTTTCCTTAAAAGCAGAAAACAAACCTTTGCCTGGAGTCATGAAGATATGCTTGGGATTGACCCAAACTTCTTATGTCACGAGCTCAATGTGAATAAGGAGATCAAACCTGTGAATCATAGAAGAAGAGTATTCAGTCCCGAGAAGAATCAAGCTATACAGTAGGAAGTCGAGAAGCTCCAGAAAGCTTGTTTCATTGAAGATGTAAAATATCCAGATTGGTGGGCGAATGTGGTAATGGTAAAGAAGAAAAACAACAAGTGGAGGATGTGTGTAGACTTCACCGACCTCAACAAAGCATGCCCAAAAGATCACTTTCCACTGCCCCGAATTGATCAACTGGTGGATGCTACCTCGGGACACGAGTTGCTGAGCTTCATGGATGCTTATTCTGGTTATAATCAGATAAAAATGAAACCTGAAGACAGGGAGAGTACTTCTTTCATTACCCCTAGGGGAACTTATTATTATAATGTTATGCCTTTTGGTTTAAAAAATGCAGGTGCGACATATCAGAGGCTGATGAATAAGGTCTTTGCTGAACAAATTAGTGACAATATGGAAGTCTATGTTGATGACATGCTGACAAAAAGTAAGAAAGCTACAGATCATCTAGTTGACTTAAGTCAAACTTTTGATCAACTAGATAAATATCAAATGAAGCTGAACCCGACGAAGTGCGTCTTTGGTGTACGAGAAGGCATGTTCCTCGGGTACATTGTAAATCAACGAGGCATTGAAGCAAATCCTGAAAAGATCAAAGCTTTATTAGGGCTGCGATCTCCAACAACGAAGAAGGAAGTACTAAGTCTCACAGGACGAGTATCAGCACTCAACAGATTTGTATCACGAGCAACTGATAGATGTCTCCCATTCTTCAAGACACTCATAAAAACTTTTAAGTGGAATGATGAATGTGAGAAGGATTTTCAAGACTTGAAGAAATACTTGGGAGCACCTCCACTGTTGTCCAGGCTGGTGATGGGAGAAAAATTGTATTTGTACCTTGCAGTATCCGAGAATGCAGTCAGCTCGGCATTGATCGGAATGGAGAAGGGAGTATAAAAGCCAATTTATTACACAAGTAAGGCCTTCCGAGGAGCAGAGATTAGATATCTGAGACTGGAGAAATTGGCACTGGCGCTAATTGAGGCGAGTAGGAGAATGAGGTCGTACTTCCAGGCGCATACTATAGTAGTATACACCGATGTGCCATTGAGACAAGCCCTTCATAAGCCAGAGAAATCAGGGAGATTGATGTAGTGGGCAATAGAGCTCGGAGAATATGATATAATTTATGAACCCAGATCATCACTAAAAGGGCAGGCCGTAGCAGATTTCATAGCGGAGTTCACCTATCTTGATACCCCCGAGGAGCAAAAGTTGCTCGCGGATCAACCTGTGGATGTTACAGGATCAATAAACACAAGCCCAAACCAATTTCGATTGGTAAAAGGACGTGTGGATGTTACAGGATGTGATGCAGAGATAGTTGGGAGGACTCCGGACGAGAAACAAGAGTTGCTCGCCGATCAACCTGTGGATGTTACAGGATCGACAGACACTGACTGAGACCAACTCCGGTTGGTAAGAGGGCAAGTGGATGTTACAAGGTCATTAAATTCGAGCTCAGACCAACTTCGATTGGTAAAAGGGCAAGAAAAGATGATCGATGAGGAGCGAGAAAAATCTGGGGAAGATGAAAGGAAGCAGCAAATATTTCACCGAGGAACTCTGACTGATCAAAAATTTGAAGACGAGTTACCTATATGGAGGCTATATGTAGATGGATCATCTTGCACTGCAGGATGTGGCGCGGGGATAGTTCTGAGCACTCCGGACGAGGTCGACATGGAATACGCCTTGCATTTCCAATTCAAAGCTTCCAACAATGAAGCAGAATATGAGGCCATGATTGCAGGGCTTAATTTGGCAAAAATTATGGAGGCACAGCAGGTTGTGATCTTCAGTGACTCTCAATTGATTGCAAATCAAATGATGGGAGTATATGCGGTTAAAGGATAATTAATGATCAGATATCATGCAAAGGCAAAGGAGCTGTTGTCAGAATTTGCCGCTATTCAGCTGGTCAGAATACCAAGAATGGGGAATGCGAGAGCGGACGCCCTAGCTCGACTAGCATCAGCTACTCACACCGAGCTATGACGAACAATCCCAATTGAAGTGTTAGCTAATCGGAGTATAGATGAAGATTTGAAGATGAATTTTATCACCCTTGATTTAGGACCATCTTGGATGGATCCCATCAGGGTATATATCGAGGAAGGAGAATTGCCAATTGACAAGCTTGTAGCCAAGAAATTTAAGTTTAAAGATGCTCGGTATGTACTAACTAATGGTGTTTTATATAGACGAGGAATTATGGCAGGTTTGCAAATATGTGTACATCCCACCGAGGTGAAAGATTTTAGTGAAGAGATCCATGAAGGGTCTTGTGGAGCACATGTAGCAAGACGGACACTTTTACAAAGGGTGATGACGCAAGGATACTACTGGTCGACGATGAGGGCAGATTATATAGCCTATGCCAAGAAATGCGATAAGTGCTAGTGCTTTTCCTCCATCCGAAGAACTCCACAAGCATTGTTGTCACCCATAACTTCCCCTTGGACATTTGCCATGTGGGGAATTGATTTGGTTGGACCACTGCCAACGACCCGAGGAAGGTTCAAGTACCTCGTCGTCGCAGTGGATTATTTTACTAAGTGGGTAGAAGCTGAGCCACTCATTGATATGACGTACGAGAAGGTGTACCAATTTGTTTAGAAGAACATCATTTGTCGATATGGTCTCCCTCATGCCTTCATCACAGACCATGGGACACAATTTGATAACGAGGAGTTTGCCGCTTATTGTCATCAGTCAAATATTTTGAAGGTCCACTCAGCACCAGGCCATCCTCAAAGCAATGGTCAAACTGAAGTGACAAACAGTCCGCTGCTGAACGGTTTGAAGAAAAGATTGGATGATGCGAAAGCAAACTGGATCAACGAGCTACAATCAGTACTTTGGGCTTACCGAACTACTCCCCGAGTAGCAACTGGAGAATCACCGTACATGCTGGCGTTCGGAAGTGAAGCTGTCATACCTGCCGAGTTGGGCCTCCCAACACACAGGGTACTGAATTTGAATTCCCCTGTCAGCGACTTAATGAGAAGACTGGATCTAAACATGCTCGAGGAAGTTAGAGAAGCAGCCATTAGAAATGCTGCTTACCAGCAGCGAACAGCTTTGTTCTACAACAAGAGGGTGAAGAAGTGCGACCTGAAAGAAGGAGGCTATGTGCTGAAGAAAGTAATTCAAAAGCATAACAAACTGGAAGCAAACTGGCATGGACCATACCGAGTAACAGAAGTTGTTCGACCAGGAACTTATCGAATAACAACTTTAGAAGGCGAAGAGTTTAAGAATGCATGGAACGCAGAGCATCTGCGCAAGTATTATCAGTAATGTATATGTAACACAGTTTCCATCGGTATGAATAAAATAAAATATTCTTCAAGTCTCTCTGTTTATTGAAATTTTTTCGGGGAATACTAGTGCTATGCACTACTTGGCAAAGCTCGGCAGACTACTCAACAAAAAAATTCCAAACTGTACCAACATAGTTGGTCGACGAGGAGAAAATATTCCAAACTGTACCAACATAGTTGGTCGACGAGGAGAAAATATTCCAAACTGTACCAACATAGTTGGTCGACGAGGAGAAAATATTCCAAACTGTACTAACATAGTTGGTCGACGAGGAGAAAATATTCCAAACTGTACCAACATAGTTGGTCGACGAGGAGAAAATATTTCAAACTGTACCAACATAGTTGGTCGACGAGGAGAAAATATTCCAAACTGTACCAACATAGTTGGTCGACGAGGAGAAAATATTCCAAACTGTACCAACATAGTTGGTCGACGAGGAGAAAATATTCCAAAATTTACCAAGTATGGTTAGTCGGGGATCAACTCTCACTAACTATAATTGGTCGATGAGCACAATTTAACAACCTTGGTTGGAAAAATTTTAAACATTTTTATACTCATTACTTTATTATTAAGTGATCGAGCAACATTACTGATACTTGTAACTTTATTACTAAGTTGGTCGATGAACATCACAATATTATTATCTTTTTAACAGAGATACATGAATATAAAGTATTTGATAACTACAATAGCAATTGAAATTTGCAAGCAAGAATGAAACTCTTTCATAAAATTCAAAATAAATTACAAGTTACATTACATGGATATGTATACTAAGTGTTACATCAAAAATTCCTATTCTATTGGTCTTTTCCCCTCAGCTTTCGATACAGGTTCCTTGCCAACAGGCGGATCATTTAAAGACTGAAGAGAATTGATGAAGTTCAAATCCTTCAGCATCCTGACGTTCATCACAGAAGGTCGATCTAGAAGATGCTTGGGACGAGATACCTCAAATTGAGAATGTAAACTATAGTCACCGAGGTTTTTCGCAATTAAGCTCCGAGGAATGGCACGAGCTGGGATCCATTCCATGTCCAGATTGTACGCTGGCACAGGCAAGTCAAGCACCCCGGGATCATAATAGTCCCACGGATAGTGTCCTTGTTCGAGTTTCAACACGCCTAAAGCATTTAGCCAGCCTTATTTGTAGCCCTCGTTATTGGCATTCTGGATACGATCATCCAAATGGAATAGTACTTCGTTGTATCCAGCCATCCAGAACTCCCTGGGCTGTTTGTGGAATTGAAATGTTAGCCTTTCAAGCTTCTCATGGAGACTATTGACAAAAAGCTCATTAGTCTCCAACACTGATTTCTTTACAGAGAGTTGTTTTTCCAAGTCTCTAATTTTCTTTGACATGTCAGACAAAGCTTGGTTCTTAGCCATTAATTGGAAGGCTTGGTTCTCTAAGGCAGATGCTGTCCTCTGTTCCTCTATAAGAACACGAGCTGCTCTTCCTCGTCCCCAAGGAGCTCTTGCTCGTCCCCGAGGAGATGTGGAAGTGCCCGACCTCCTCAATGTGTCCAACTCTTGCCTCAATTTGGCATTCTCAACTTCTAAAAATGAAAATCCCTCATCAGTCACTGGGATTATAGTTGTTGAAGAAGAGGCTGCAGACTTCAACTGTGCTAGATCTTTCTGCAAATTGTTGTTCTCTTGTTCCAGCAGCTCGGCAATTTGTCTACATGCTTCAACTTCACCCTTTAGAGTTCTCTCCCTAACATCGTACCCAGCAAAGAGCTTCTCGTAACCCTTCTCGGCAGAAAGCTGCTGATACCTCTTCTCATACCCTTCATGCAACAGGGCAGTTGATTCCTTATACTGATTCTGAAGGTCTTCTAGGGTACATTGAAGATCCTCGATCATTTCATAGTAAGCCACATTATTGGCCACAGCTCGATCCAGTAAGCACTTCAGGTACTGATAAGCTTTGACTGCCTGTTCTGAAGCATCATGACCAAGGATGATGCACTCAGGTCTGTGTGACCAGCCTTATAAAATTCATTGCATTGCTGCATCAGCTTTGTATCATTGGCAGATAGCATATCCATCCTGGCCAGAAACTAGTAGAGAAAGAAAAAACAATCATCAAAAAGAAGATCAAAATAGAGTACAAATAGAAAAGATACAATCGTATGGAAGAGAAAACTCAAATTTTATTAAATCATGGTGCAGAGTTACAAAGATCTTGGTTACATTTGACAAAGAAGAAAAATAGAAAGAGAAAACCGAACAACACTACACCTTTTCCTTATCTCCCAAAACCTTCTCGGGAGGTTAGGAAGAGGAGGCAGGTTGCTCGGAGGGAATTGTGACTTGCTCGGAGAGCACCAACTATTGCTCGGAAGAAGAAACTCCTTGTACGACAGCATGTTGACTCGTTAGGACATTCTCTCCCATTACCATTGAAGATTCTTCAGAGGTAGCTTTGTCCTCTTCTAATTCTTCTGGAGTAGGAGGGAGACCAGGGATGTGTCTCTGGAAGAGCTCGGATGACTCGTTGACCTTCAATTCCTGAAGGGCAGCAACCCATCCGTCCCTGAAATACTTTACACTGCCATAATCCACTTGAGAAACCATGGTAGAACATCCTTTATCCCAACCTTTCTCCCAGCCAGAGCTGAAGGACTTCTTCACGGCAGCTTTCCTTTTGGCCTTCTCCAAGGCGAGCTTCTCGGACAGCAAAACATCAACAGCTTTCAATTTTTGTTCAGCTTCCTCCTTCTGTCGGATTTACTTCCTGGAGTTGGACCAACCTCTCCTCAGCATCCTTGAGTTTATTTTCAAACTCCTCAGCAGTCTTGAGCTTCACATCAAGCTCTTTATTAGCCTTCTCTAAGGCATTCACTTTCTTCTCCAAATCCCTGGAGGCCTCAGCAACCTGAGTTTTCACCTACTCGGAGGAAGCAAGTTTATTCTCCCAGACTGCCTTATCAGTAGTGTACTTCTGGCGAGATTCCTCCAAGGACTTGGTAGCTTCTTCCAGATCTCCCTCCACACTGGACGAAGAGCAAAAAGCCTTGATTTCTTCATCCTTCTTGAGGATTATGTTGAAGAAGCTTGTCAACTGTAAACCGAAAAAGAAAGCAAAGTCAGAAACAGATATGAGAAATAACAAAGGAAAATATGAAAAGTTTAAAGTAAAGGTACTTACTGAAGTAAGATGACAAGCAGCCAAAGAAGTAACCATATCCCGAGTAAGGTTATCTTCATTACCTTGCACCTCGGGAATGGTCAAGGACTTTACTGAGCTCATGTCAGAGCTCGGGGGAACAGATGTGGGAACCTTAGTCCCAGCAGCAGGGGGATGAATGGTGGCGTCAGCCAAATTAACCGAGGAGCTTTTATTCAGTCTCCTCGGGGGAATAGGTACAACCAAGGAAGAATCCTTGGTCGGTGATATCACAATCACCTTTCCAGGAGCAGCAGAGCTACTCGGAGCCACTGCGAGTTTGTCAGCAACCTTCTCGGAGACTTTAGCAGGAGCAGTTGAAGGAACTACACCAGTCTTCTTTATCCCCTCCTTTGGTACATCAATCCTGACCCTTTTTACCTTCCCATAACCGGAGGCAGTTTTTTCAAACAGAGCAGGAGTCCTTCTCTTCTTCATCTTTTCGCTCAATGGAACGTGAGATTCTGGCGAAGAACTTGCAGAGGGCGGTACTGGCTCTGCTTCGCTGATCACTGGAGGAGCAGTGAAAGAAGTTGTATAACTCTTGTATTGAAGCAGATAGGAGGCTGATCGAATGTGCTCGTCAGCAACCCTTTGATGCAGACCCCAGATAAGTCCCAAATGCCTTATATTGACATCTGTTTCTCTTGGGCACTTTCTCTTGTTATCAACTGCAAATAAACAGGCACTGTTATCAGTAACACATTTTATCAAACACAAAACAAACAAGATTTCAAGATAAATAAAATAAATAAAAATAACATATCCCGTTGCCATAAGGAGGGCATCTGGGACCCTGGTAAACCTCATCTCCGGTTAAAGGAGGGTGTTGCCAATTTTTTTATAACAACCCCATGTTCAAAATAATCCTTGTTGGCATCAGGGAGATTGACTACTAAAGCTCTATTTATAAACCTAGTTTTTAAATAATAAATATTATCATTAACTGCCCATCTATAGCAGTACATGATTTCTGGAATTCCTATACGAGTTCCATGCACTTGATTTAATTTATACACCCCATTAACTATTCTCCATGTGTTGGGGGCTATTCGTGCAGGAACAACATCAAAGTACTGACAAAATTCCAAACAAAGAGGATTTGGTGGAAAAGAAAATCCACACTCAGCAAAAAAGAGACTAGGGAACCAATGTCCCTCAGCCAAATTGAAATAATTAGAAGGCTCAGAAAGCTCTTCCAAAATAACCCAAGAGGGAATGGAAAAACCAGATCGAAATTTGTCAAGAGACTCAACTGGGTAAACCATGATGATCAATTAAAAGAAATGAAGAAGAAGAAAGAGGATCTTACAGAAAAAAGACTGAAGCTGTTGACAATGAACGAAGGAAGAGATGAACGCACAAGAGAGTAGAAGACAATGAAAAACTCAAAGATGAAAATCTGAAAAGATAGAAGACGATGGGAGTCTCTGTGAAGTTTAAATACTTTGTATTGGGAACTGGCGAAGTAATGATTACAAAAAGGACGATTACATTATCGGCGGCTAAAAAGGCATTAAATATTGGCACGGGAATCAAAGCGAACAACAGCGGCTAAAAAGACGAAAAGTGACACGGAAACCGAAACGAACAGAAAAGTCCAAAAAAGCATGATTCTACGAATTGGGATGGAGAAATAAATACAAGGGAGATGATCCTAACAATCAGGAAGAACTATTTAAAGCTATCGTATTCCGAGAAAGAATGTTCCATACTCCTCAAATTTCGAAATATGAAATATTGGGGGCTTCTGTTGATACCAAATTTAATATGTTGACTTGAACCAACCATATGAAGACACGTGGCTATCTACATGGCAACAACAAGCACTTCTGAAATGATTATACGCTCCGAGGAACTCTAATGCTCCGAGGAACAAGACCTCTCTGAGGAACTCTTATGCTCCGAGGAACAGGACCTCTTCGAGAAACTCATTAGCACCGAGAAGTTCAGGCGGTCCGAGATGCATCTCGAACAAAGCATTAATAGCTGGATAACCAAAAGTTCAACTGATTCATTAAATGCTTATCATTCAGACGCACACGCAAAGAGGGCATTAAATGTATTACCCTTTCATACGTATATCATTAAATGTATTACCCTGTCACATTACAGCCTCAGGGCTATAAATACATTGTACAATCCACATTGTAAGAGACCTGATTCTGAATCCAAACCTTGGGATCCAGAACTCAATTTCTTGTAATCAAGAATTCCAAAGCA
The DNA here is from genome assembly GCA_949130495.1 of Sambucus nigra. Classification (NCBI taxonomy): domain Eukaryota; kingdom Viridiplantae; phylum Streptophyta; class Magnoliopsida; order Dipsacales; family Adoxaceae; genus Sambucus; species Sambucus nigra. Next base: position 307,344,457 of record OX422221.1, on the reverse strand, counting down.
CTCAGCAATAAAACAACAGTGGACATAGGCCATTCATATAAGGCTGAACCACTTTAAAAATCTTATATCTCATTTATTTATCTGTGATTGAATAATTAGAGTGATCTAATTTTTTACATCAACAATGATGGATGAGAATGTGTTCTCCGCTTATAAAATCCTCTTAGGTAGGGTAGTTCAAAAGGAGTTTGAAACCGTTCCTTCCACTATACATCACATGATGAGATTATCAACTCCTTATGGGGTAGGGGAAGTCAATAATGTCCATGTGGAAGCACACGAGTGCTATTTCACATTAGCAGAGGAAATAAAAGCTCATAAGAGGAAAATCAACTCTTATAATATTAATACCCTTGATCTTCGAGATGAGAAAAAAATAGAATAGGTGAATGACCAGAGCGTGAGGTGTTTGCTAATCGAAATGATTCATTTACACCAAGGATGTGAAAGGTAGGGCCTTGCTCCCAAGGTGGGAAATCGGGCGTTGACTTCCTAAAGGACTACCGATTCATAAGTTTCTTTGTATTGTAAGAATGAATGGTTGCGATTTGATTCGCCACTGCCAGTGACCCAAGTCAGGGGGCGTGGCTAAGAGTTGTTCTCGGTGATAACTCTAGGAATGAGTGGCATGACTTCAAGTTCACGGTGTAGGTTCACTTATGTGAGTCAGAGTTAGACGTTTACGGGATTCCCCGGGAAGGTTGCTTATCCCTGTGACTCAAGTTTTTTCCTTTCCGTTTCAATAATAAAAAATGGTATTCTCACCTATGTGGTGACTCATATTGGTGCTACGTCATGGTATGACATGATTAGGCCTAAGAGAGCACAGTGGATCGAGTTTGGTCAATGTAGCTCAGTAATTGGGTGGGCCCATATGAGGTATTCCTACGATTGCATAAATCTTTGTGTATGGGTGGTTGCATTTTTGGCCACATAGTTTGCTCGTAGTATCAATCTACTTTTGAGTAGTGGAATTTCGACTAGTCGACTCTGCATTTAATGGCTTGAATTGTAAAGAGAGATAAGATGGCTTGAGGAAATGATATAGTGTTTGGAAATGAGGAAAACTTAATACACGATGTTTTTTGCCATGGTGAGTGGATTAGAGTGAGACTCTAGAGAGTACCCAAAAGTGAGACACCTAGGGTAGTATTTTGTTCATCAAACTAAAGTAGTAAAATCTATAAGTTGGGAGCACGATGATGACTTCAGAAGAATATTCCTACCTAGAGTGAGAGAATAGTATATTATGGTTCTCGGCAACCTCATGCGAGTTATGTAGTTAGGACGACCTAAAAATTTGTTGAACACTAGATATACGGTCCTAAGCTAGAATTGATTTTTGTGATGAACACAACATTTGGTTGTATTACAATTCGCTTTGGGTGAGCATCATCGCTAGAAAGGGTTTACCCGTAAGGTCTCCGGTATACCTTAGATACTAGCATAAGTAGTGCTAGAAATGGTTTGGATTTGATCATAAGGCGAGTGGAGACTTATAGTCGTTAATGTAATGTCATGGTTAACAAGATAGTGAGCATTAGAGCATGTCACATATTGGGTAGTTGGTGACCTTGGTGTTGAGGACTTCGATAGTTTATCTTGGAGGATTTATAGGACTTAGAATAGAAATTGGTGGATCCCATAAGCACGAGGATTGATGGATCGAGAATTTTGGGGACAAAATTCCCCAAGGAGGGAAGTCTTATTTATATATGGATTATAAATAAGGAGGAGTTAATGTTAATTATATAAGAGTTGTGGGTAAAATTGGAGAAAAAAATTAATTAAGAAGAAAAAGTGTCATTTAAATGATAAGTGGTTGTCGTTCGAACGACAAGGTTATGATGCGTGAAAGTTGCAAGATACAAGGCATCAAACAATGTGCTACTGATTTACAGTAGTAGGTGGCATGAAGGGTAGCGCAATAAACAGTTCTAATGATATAGGGGAGTCATTCGAATGATCTAGGGTTGTCGTTCATATGACATAAGTCGGATTTTCTTAATCTCGGTTTCCCTTGTGCGGTGTTATAATCTCAGTCGTTGGATCTTTGAGCTATCGAGACCAGATCAATCCAGAAGTTGAAAAACTGGATTTTTAGCCTTTGGAAGGGTTTTATAAGGCTGTGTTTGGTATATTTGGGTTATTTTGAGTTAGAAGAAATACGAGAAGGAAAGAGAGTGAGAGATAGTGAGAGGTGGGTGGTCTTCCACCATCCACCATCAAACCACCACTCCACCACAACTTTTCATGATATTTCGCCATGTTCAATCTTAGAATATCCATTCCCACCATTGTAGGAGAAGAGATACAAATTTTGGAGGGATATTTTATAGATTTTTGAAGAAGATGAAGGTGGGTTTGCATAGAGTTAAAGTAGGTTTTTGCTTGTAACCTTGATGGAGCATGCTTTTGGAGTGGGACAACCACTTTGAGGCCACCTTAGGAGGTGTGAGGTTTCCACATTCTAAGGCCTTTCATGCCTATTATTTTTGGATCCATTATAGGTGGGAATCATTCTACTCTTAAACTTATAACTCCATTTTAGTATGTGTCTTTCTATAGAAATTGAGAGTAGAATGAATATGTGGTATAAGTTTAATAACTTATGGAATGTAAGAAAGTGGATTTTCTAGCAAAAGTTAAAGTAAACATTTTTATGAAATATATATATATGTTGGCAAAATGCTATTTTGTTGAAAATAAAGAATGAATAAATATTTCAAGTTTTTGGAATAGTAAAGTTTGGTATTACATGAAAATAGTGTATTTTCTAGAAAGATTAATTTTAAACATGTTATGAAATAAAATGTTTGAAAATATTGATTTATTTTGGTAGACATTGGTTAAAATAATGTTTCTTGCAAAAATGGAGATTTTATGAAATATGGACATTTTGTAGTTTGAAGAAATTAAATAGCTATGTATCAAAAATGTATTTGTGTAAGTATGATAAATTTCTATAATGAAATATGTGTTTATACAATTTTATAGGATTTTATGGTTTAAAATACATATTCTCATGCATATAAACTTGTAGTAATTTGTCACTAAGTGTATAAACATCTTTAAATAAGATTTTGTTGGGTTTAAACATGAAATAAGAAGTGCATAAATTCTTGTCCTTAAAAGTGTGTGAAAAATGAGTTTAAAATGTGTTAAGGATAAGTGTAAGACTACATGTAAAATGAAAGAAATAGTATTTTATTATAAAAGTAGTCTTAAGTGTAAATGGATTTCTTGAATAAGGAAAGTAAAGAAATGTGTGGTTTGGAAAAATGTTGATAAAGATATTCAATAAGTATTAATGGGTAAATATGGATAAGTTAGTAGTAAAAGATTAACACTTTTGTAATTGCAAAGAACTAAAGAGTTAAAGGTGTTTCCAAATAAGAACAGTATTACTCTAAGGTTAAAAAGGGTGTTAATGTGTTAAAATACTTAAGAAGTTAGTATGGATAGATTAATAGTGTTTTTGGGAAATTACCACTTGTAGAAATAGAGAAAATGATGATTTTGTCAACAAATGGGTAAAATGATGATTTTACTTAAAGTGGAGCATTTTTATGAAATAAAAATGTTGGAAAGGTGTTACACAAAGTGATCCTAAATGAATATTATTTTTGGAATAAAATCAAGGTTAAAGTTCAAAGGATATAAAATGGTAAAATTTCAAAGTGTAACACAAATTGGGGTGTAATCCCGGGTTTTGGCTTTGACCGGGTAAAAAGGAAAAGTTGAATAATGTGGACATTTTTAAAATGTTAAAACATATTAAAAGGAACTCGTATGACATCAGGATAAGCAAGAAGGGACCAGAGCCCTAGGGTGAAAATCCCAAAATCACTGGCCAAAGCATATGGTGTGCATAGCCAGTGGTGTGGATCCCATTAAAGTATGCGGTATTGGAAGATTTTGAGAAAAGACAAAAGGAATAAGGAACATGTCAAGAAATGGGTTGTGTGGTAAAATGTGTTAATATAACCAAACTTGAATGAATAAATAAATGTTCCGATAAAGGTTAAAATGGATAAGTAAGTGTATAATTTATAAATGTCCACAAAGTAAGAAAAAGCATAAAGTAAGCGGGAACCTAGGTGACTAAGCAACCTAAGTGATTAAACATATAATTAACAAAAGAATGTAATGAAAAAGGTTCTCAAAGATTAAATAAGTATTTTCTAAACGGTGGTTGCGTGTGTTGAAAGGGTGAATTTCAACGAGAATACTAAAGTATATTGCAATAAGTAAAAATGGTGATTTCGATAAAGGAATGTGCTTGGATAAATCAAATTTAGTGGTTTCAAGTGTTGAACCGGGTGTGTTTAATAAAGTGAGAAAATATTAAGCATGAGTAAAGGAATTATCTATAAGATTAAGGTAATTTAATCTGGATAAATAAGGTTTCCGGAATTAAAATTATTTTCATGAATTATGTATGTATGTATGTATATATACGTATACAATGTAGTTGCATGTGCACATAGGCATAACGTGTCGAGTCTCCTTTCTGTCGTTCAACTCTATCTTTCATTTGTGTATTTACCGCTAAGCATAAACTCACACCCTCGCTTTCTTACGACATGTTAGGAGTGTGCTTGTATTTTGAGGGTGTTATACAGGTAAGTACTTTATTTATTTTTACATTAGTAGCTCTGCATACTTGGACTTTAGGGTGCTCCCCATGGATCCCTCACGTAGTTTTTTTAAACTGGAATCGCATGCTAAATAAGTGAAACATTAATTAAAATAACACTGGACTAGCAACATTGTATTGGTTGTTTCATTTCACTTTGCACTTAAGGCTCGGGTCGGACCGGGTTGACTATGGGTAACCCATGAATCCGGGTAGGGGCGTTACATGGACATTAAAAAATCAGTGAAGAAGTCTTTTCAATTACCTATCGCCTAGAAAATTTAGAAGGAGAAGCATTTGCTAACACATGGAATGATGATCATTTGAAAAGGTATTATCATTGAATAAATTATATAATAGCCTTAAAAGTGTATCTGTTATATAACCGAACATCGTTACAAAAAATCTTGATAAATAAAAATGGAGCGTTGTCTCATATTGTGCAATTTTATTTTTGTTTATCATATACTCATGAAATCTCTCCCTTGACAGTAAGAGAACATTTAGAGCTTCGTCTCCTATGCATATCTCATATAAACCCTGAGAGGTGAGAAACTTAACATTATTATTCTTATGGTGAAACTTAATATCATTATTTTGTAGTGAAAATTTATGAAATATCTCCCTCGACGGTACGAGAACACTTGGAACCTCATTTCATAGGCATGGCTCATATAAACCCTGAGAGATAGAAAACTAACATCATTATTTTATGGTGAAACTTAACAACATTATTTTTATGGTGAGACTTAATATCAATATTTTATGAAAAAAATAGAATAAAATCTCTCTCTCTCTCTCTCTCTCTCTCAGCAGCGCGAGAACATTAAGAGTCTCATATCCTAGGCATGTATCATATAACCCTGATATATGGGAAAGTTAACATCATTATTTTATGGTGAAAACAAAATGAAATCTCTTTCTCGACGGTACGAGAATATATAGAGTCTCGTCTTTTAGGCATGTCTTATATAGACCCTAAGAGGTGGGAAACTTAACATCATTATTTTATGGTGAAAATATAATGAAATATCTATATCGGAGGTACGAGAATACTTGGAATATCCTCTACTAAGAATTCCTCATATAAACCCCCATAGGTGGGAAACATAACATCATCATTTTATTGTGAAAATCTAACAAAGTCATTAAGACATATTCCCAACAATTTATAAGTAAAACAACTATGGCGCATCTCATTTCTAGGCCGAAAATGACATAAGTCACCTACAAGTATGTAGACATAATGATGAAGACATAGTAAAGTATATCAAAATACCATTCGCGATCATCATCGGACAAAAGCACCCCCAAAAAGGGATTAATGTAGTAGCATTGTTATAATCCCCAAAGTGGGATATGATAAATGTTAAAAAACAAAGTTGGGCATCAGAAACTGCAGTTAGCCCCCTAATATTAGAAATAAAGGAAGTCAAGTAACAACTGCGAGGTTTCCACCATTGGTAACTTCAAGCACAATTGACTCTTCTTGAGCATTTGTGTCATTTTGTTAATGGACATGAGTTCCCTCTTCAATAATATGTATTGTCTTATCTCCCTCAGCATTCGCTGAGAACACACTATATAATTTAATTACTTGAGTCTACATCATATAGGAGCTCCAACTAGTTTGGATATTGAGACAAAGTAGGATTAGATTTTATGAGTTGTTCCATACACAAAGGTTCAGAAGAAGGAAGAGGAAGAAGAAATAAAGTCCAAGCAATTCTCATTGGAAAGTTTCCAGACCTTATAACCAGTAATAGGACACTCTCACTGTATCATATAGTTATCCTATTTGCATTAATGGTTTTACAACACTTTAATATTTTTTAAAATCAAATTAATTCAGCTCAAAACATTTTATACAATTTTGAAGTTATTTTGAATGAATTAAAAATTGATTTTAAAAGTGTTGTGGTTGAAATTTGAATTTCAGAATGTGATTTTGTTCGTTCGAAGTTAGCATAGGTAGAATATAAAAGCGCTAGAGACTATAAGGTGTCTTTGTAATTATTTCTATAACACACGTTTTGCTTCTATCATGACCATACACGTGTTGATAGCTAGACAGGTAGATTTGTGTTTTATCACAGACTCAACTATGATCACCAATCTCAACCCTTGGATTAGTTTTATCAACGTCCTGCATGTGTTGTATTATAATCCCAGTGTTTAATTTTCATCCAATGACATCCTTTCATTTCACTGTTTGGTTATGAACCCTTGGATCATTAGTCAAACTATGTTGACTAAATCTCAACCATTGATTTCAAACGAAGTTACAGATGCTTCCTTCACCTACTAGAAAACTGGACTTACTCTCAATATTTTGAGAATTTTGTTCAAATCACACCAGAGAGAAAATAAGAGAGAGAAAAGAGAGAAAGAGAAGAAATTCGAGGGAAAAATTAAGAGAAATGGAAGAAGATAAATCCATCTTCGTCCTTCATCACCTCTGAGTGAATCCCTTCAACCCAAACATTTTTAACTTCAAACACCTTTACCAGAAACCAAAAATTATGAGATATAGATCCAATCTAGGCTTTATGTGGGTTTGGTAGTTGAGTTGACGTCTATTAGAATACCTCTTTTGTTTTAAGTCTCTCTTACAACACCTCTTTGAGAAAATAACAAGTTTCACATATTGAAGCTTGAGATTTTCTAAAGAGAACATCACACGCTTATTTTTCAGTTCTCATTTTAAAACTCTGTCTTCAGATCCATTTGATCCAAAAGTTTTTGAAAAACAAACTTCTAGGTTTTCAAGAAAAAAAAACGGATCCTTAAGAGCGTTTGTGTCTCTTGGTTTTTATTTCACATTTTGTGAAATAAACAAGTTCAAAAATAAAAATGAGACACATAGGACCTTGGCTATTTTTGAAAGCAAAGTTGTTCTTCTAGATCTGATCTTGAGTTAGAAGTTTCTTTTACAAAATCATTTGAATAAGTTTCTGCATGTTATTTCTGATTCTATTTTTACGATATAGACTTCTAGTCTTGTAAGGACACAAATTTCCAATTGAATCTAAATGTAGTGTTGGATCAATTCCGGACAAAAACATTTGTGTCATAGGATAGTATTGAGTGAGTATCCTACAAGCCTATGACATTCAAGAGTTGAAAATGTAGCGGCCAAGACTTATAAATCTTCATCATTGCCGAGTTTCAAGTGCCATGTTTCTGCGTCATCAACATCATATTCCGTAGTCTCCAAAATGTATGAATGCATTTATATATATATATATTTATATATATATATATAGGGAGACTTGGAATAATTTTATAAAGGGTGTAATTTTATTTAAAATGAATTTTATTTTCAGAAAGTTATTTTAGAACTTTTAAATAAAACGTTTTCGGGGTTAAAATTGAAAAATAACATTATGTCAGTTCGTTCGATATTGTCGTTCGAACGAGTTTGTCGTTCAAATGAGAATTTTTTTCGAACGAGGTTTTCCAACAACTTGGCACTGGAACTTCGTTAGGAAGTTCGTTCGAACGAAATGTCGTTCGAAAGATATTTCAGCGGGAATAGTTTTTTGCAATTTTTTGGCACTTTCCCACTACTTTGTCCCACTATTCTTTCACAAGATTTAATGAGTTCGGGTCCAAAATTTTTCTAGGAACTTTTTCCATCTTCTAGAGAGTGTTTGAGAGCCTAATCCTTTCATAAAAAGTTACCTTGGGGTTTATTATCCAAATTGATATATTCAAAGAACAAAATCATGTTTACACCCAATTATTTTTTTGAATCCAAGTTTCTCTCTCTCTATATATATATACATCTTGCTTGGAGAGTTTGTTTGGCACCGGATTCATCTCTACCGTAAAAGAGAGTTTGGGTTTACTTCTACATCCCACAAACAAGAAGTTTGTTATTTTTGGCTGCGGCATTTTCATATGGTGAAAGGCATCGTGTGTGGTTGATGGGTTCCTAAGAGTTCAATCGGTGGATTCCGAGACTCCAGTGGACATCCGTGGTTATTCTCTAGGCAGAGGTGTGTACAAGAAGAAGTATTGGGGCTTGGACGGAGTCAAGTCGAGTGTTGTAAATCTTACTCTCTTGTACTTGTAATACCGTACTTAGTGGATTTGAGGCTAGGGCCGTCCGAAGTTTTTTCCCGTTGTGGGTTTTTTCCTCATACATCGCGGCGTAGTGGTTATTTGTTTATTTTATCTTTTGCAAAATCACATTATATGCATTCTTAGGTAAAAAGATAAAATTGGTTTCAATCACTACTCATACTTAAGTTGGTGCTAAAATTAATTTGGGTAATGTTTAATTAATTTTGTTCAAGCCATTAATTTTATTGGATAAAATTTGGTTTGGTCTAATATTGCAAATTGAATATTTATTGTTAGGCAAATATCTAGGACTTGGGTTGAATTAATTTGGTTTAAGTGAAAATTAATTTGTTGATTAATTTAATGTCACTTTCAGTTTGTTTAATTTTAATTTGAAAGAAATTAAAATTTTGGTTTAGGTAAAATTTGTTGAGCCATCTTTATCCCGCATCTAAAAGTAAATTACTTTTTTTAAAATCTAAAAATTGGGGGTCCCATCACTCCCAACAAGTGGTATCATAGCGGGAGCGCTAAGTTATTGCGTTTAGGTCCTTTTGGGCTATTTTTGTTCAAAATGGAAAATATGCCTCTTTCAATATTTCCTACGTTTGATGGTTCTATCATGCTTGTACGTGACTCTTCTATTGCCATATATTACGAGTAATTTCTTGCATGTCTTACATACTCTAGCTTTTGTACTTAATGATATATCTTTTGCAAGTCATATGTTTTGTTTATCATTTTTCTAGTCTATGCTTCATAATCAATAACATTCTAGAATTATGATTTTTGTTTATCTTTTGTATTTTGTTCTTTCATTTTAATTTGCATTAAATGAAAAATACAAATTAATTTTTGTTTATCTTTTGAGTTAATTTTTGTGTTTGGTGAAATACTTTGAAAAACTCAAAATGATTTTATTTTTGTGTGTATTTTGGTTTTACACACCTTTTGTGGCATATGTTTATGTTGAATCCCTCTTTTCTCTCCCATGTCGTTAGAACTTTTGTTTAAAATTTTAATCCTTATAAATGTTCTTTACCATGCTTACATGGAGTAGTTTAAGTTTGACTTGCTTAATGGATTCGCTTTTATATGCCTTTACACACATGCATGAGCTTTTTGAACCTTAACTTTACATGTTATATTTGAGCTTTGTGAGGTGTTCTTCTACCAATCTAGTCATCTACATACTATGACCTAGGAGGACTAGTGCATGTCAAAATCCGTTGCACGTGAGATTTGTGTGATATAAAAATGATATATATATATATATATATATATATATGTGTGTGTGTGTGTGTGTGTGTGTGTGCAAGAGGAAGGGCTCCGAAAGGAAATTTATCCTTTGCGAGTAAGCCACCATTTATAATGGACCTAAAAGAAATACGTGGTCCAAAGGCTTAAAAGAGAAATGGCATTAAAAGAAAAATATTTTCCAATGCCTATTTTGTTTAGTTTGATATATTCATTCAAAAGAATTAATTTACATATTTTCAGGGAGTTTGGATGGTATATCAACGGTTTACACAATGTCCGTTTATCCTAGTTGAGCTTTTAAGGTCATGACTCTATTGGTTTGTAGAATCATCAACATGCTAGGCTTGTATGCATTGTGTTTGTTTGTTCAATGAGTTCAATTTATATTGTCACATGTGGCTATATCTAAATGTGATAAAGTTTTGCAATCAAATGCGAACTCCGTGAACATGTTTAAGTGATTGGGTTTTAAGTTCTTTAGTATCTAGTTCACAACCCTTCACTTCCATTTCCATATAACACATTTATGCTATAAGAGTGTGAAAAACTTATGTTATTTAGTTGTGTGTCATTTTGGTGTTTATATCTATATGTGTGTACTTATGCTTAGTTTGAATCTATTGTGTATACATATATATGAAATTTTGTTTATTTTTTAGTCTTTGCCATGATTAGCTAGTTCATTTATGCTTTTAATTCATTTTTGGTATCTATCTTGTTGCGAATTTTGTTTCGATATCACATGCTTAGTTTACTACAATAAATTGATATCTTTTGTTATCGCATCATAGATGATATTCATATCCTTAAGTGGATTAGTTGAATTTTAGTTCCCCATGTGCTTTAATTTTCTCATCACTTTATGCCCTATTGCATGTTTAGCTTGTTATCCCATTCTATTTATCCCTTGTTTAGTTTAGGGGGTGTATATGGTTTAATTGGGGGAGATAAGTTAATTTTTTATTCTTTAGCCTTGTTCCATTCCTGAACAAATAGGGGGAGAATGATAGGGGGAGAAATGGTAACTAATCCTATTGTAATCGTATCTTAGTTTGGGAGATTTAACTTTATGGGAGATGTCTTTCTAAGTAAATCATTTGATGAAGGGGGAGAATTAATTAAGGGGGAGTCTTTATTTAAATTGCATTTAATATTTTAATATTCCTTATGCGTTTAATGTGTTGCTTAAGTGTGCAGGTATTGTAAAGCGGCATCTAAAGTGGTATTCGAGTCAAGCATTGTACTCTTTATTTTGGGTGGGATGTTTTTTAGCCTAGTGAGCTTGATGGACCTTTAGGATTTTATTTTGGTTTTTTTCCCGGAATAGCCAAAGGGGAAGATTTGTAAGGATACAAATTTCCAATTGAGTCTTAATGTAGTGTTGGCTCAATTCCGGACAAAAACATTTGTGTCATACGATAGTATTGAGTGAGTATCCTCTAAGCCTATGACATGGAAGAGTTGAAGACGTAGCGGCCAAGACTTATAAAGCTTCATCATTGCCGAGTTTCAAGTGCCATGTTTCTACGTCATCAACATCATATTCCAAAGTCTCCAAAAGGTATGAATACATTTCTATATATATATAGGGATACTTGGAATAATTTTATAAAGGGTGTAATTTTATTTTCAAAAAGTTATTTTATAACTTTAAAAAAAAAATGTTTTTGGGCTTAAAATTGAAAAATGACATTCTGTCAGTTTGTCGTTCGAACGAGAATGTCGTTAGAATTAGAATGTCGTTCGAACGAGTTTTTCCAATGACTTTCCACTAGAACTTCATTAGAAAGTTCGTTCGAACAAAATGTCGTTCGAACGAGATTTCAGCGGGAATAGTTTTTGGCAGTTTTTTGGCACTTTCCCACTACTTTGTCCCACTATTCTTTCAGAAGATTTAATGAATTCGGGACCAAAATTTTTCCAGGAACTTTTTTCATCTTCTAGAGAGCGTTTTAGAGCTTAATTCTTTCATAAAAAGTTCAATTGGTGTTTGTTATCCAAATTGATATATTCAAAGAAGAAAACCATGTTTACACCCAATTGTTTGTTTTAATCCAAGTTTCTATCTATATATATATACATCTTGCTTGGAGAGTTTGTTTGGCACCGGATTCATTCTACTGTAAAACAGAGTTTGGATTTACTTCTACATCCCACAAAGAAGAAGTTTGTTATTTTTGGCTGCGGCATTCTCATACGGTGAAAGGCATCGTGTGTGATTGATGGGTTCCTAAAAGTCCGATCGGTGGAGTCCGAGACCGCGGTGGACCTCTGTGGTTATTCGCTAGGAAGAGGTGTTTACAAGAAGAAGCATCGGGGCTTGGACGGAGGCATGTAGAGTGTTGTAAGTCTTACTATCTTGTACTTGTAATGTCGTACTTAGTGGATTTGAGGCTAAGGCCGTCCGAGGTTTTTTCCCGTTGTGGGTTTTTTCCTCGTACATCGCGGCGTAGTGGTTATTTGTTTATTTTATCTTTTGTAAAATCACATTATATGCATTTTTAGGTAAAAAGATAAAATTGGTTTCAATCATTACTCATGCTTAAGTTGGTGCTAAAATTAATTTGGGTAATGTTTAATTAATTTTGTTCAAGCCATTAATTTTATTGGATAAAATTTGGTTTGGTCTAATATTGCAAATTGAATATTTATTGTTAGGCAAATATCTAGGACTTGGGTTGAATTAATTTGGTTTAAGTGAAAATTAATTTGTTGATTAATTTAATGTCACTTTCGGTTTGTTTAATTTTAATTTGAAAGAAATTAAAATTTTGATTTAGGTAAAATTTGTTGAGCCATCTTTATTCCGCATCTAAAGGGAAACTACTTTTGTTAAAATCTAAAAATTGGGCCCATCATTCCTAACAAGTGGTATCAGAGCGGGAGCGCTAAGTTATTGCGTTTAGATCCTTTTTGGGCATTTTTGTTTTAAATGGAAAATATGCCTCTTTCAATATTTCTTAAGTTTGATGGTTCTATCATGCTTGCACATGACTCTTCTCTTGCCATATCTTATGAGTAATTTCTTGCATGTCTTATATACTCTAACTTTTGTACTTAATGATATATCTTTTGCTAGTTGCATGTTTTCTTTATCATTTTTCTAGTCTATGCTTCATAATCAATCACATGCTAGAAGTATGATTTTTGTTTATCTTTCGTATTTTATTCTTTCATTTTTATTTGCATTAAATGAAAAATACAAATTGATTTTTGCTTATCTTTTGAGTTAATTTTTGTGTTTGGGGAAAAACTTTGAAAAACTCGAAATGATTTTATTTTTGTGTGTATTTTGGTTTTACACACCTCTTGTGGCATATGTTTGTGTTGAATCCCTCTTTTCGCTCCCATGTGCCTAAAACTTTTGTTTAAAATTTTAATCCTTAAAAATGTTCTTTATCATGCTTACATGAAGTATTATAAGTTTGACTTGCTTAATGGATTCGATTTTATATGCCTTTACATACATAAAGGAGCTTTTTTAACCATAACTTCACATGTTATATTTGAGCTTTATGAGGTGTTCTCCTACCAATCTAGTCATCTACATGCTATGACCTAGGAGGACTAGTGCATGTCAAAAATCCGTTGCACGTAAGATTTGTTTGATATAAAAATGTATATATATATATATATATATATATATATATATATATATATATATATATATATATATATATATATATATATATATATATATATATATATATATATATATGTGTGTGTGTGTGTGTGTGTGTGTGTGTGTGTGTGTGTTTGTGTGTGTGTGTGTGTGCAAGGGGAAGGGCTCCGAAAGGAAATTTATCCTTTGCGAGTAAGCCACCATTTATAATGGACCTAAAAGAAATACGTGGTCCAAAGGCTTAAAAGAGAAATTGCATTAAAAGAAAAATATTTGCCAAGGCCTATTTTGTTTAGTTTGATATATTCATTCAAAAGAATTAATTTACAAATTTTGAGGGAGTTTGGATGGTATATCAACGGTTTTCACAATGTCCGTTTATCCTAGTTGCTCTTTCAATGTCATGACTCTATTGGTTTGTAGAATCATCAACATGCTAGGCTTGTGTGCATTATGTTTGTTTGTTCAATGAGTTCAATTTATATTGTCACATGTGGCAATATCTAAATGTGATAAAATTTTGCAATCAAATGCGAACTCCGTGAACATGTTTAAGTGATTGGGTTTTAAATTCATTAGTATCTATTTCACAACCCTTCACTTCCGTTTCCATATGAAACATTTATGCTATAAGAGTGTGAAAAACTTATGTTATTTAGTTTTGTGTCATTTTGGTGTTTATATCTATATGTGTGTACTGATACTTAGTTTGAATCTATTGTGTTTACCTATATATGATATTTTGTTAATAATTGAGTCTTTGCCATGATTAACTAGTTCATTTATGCTTTTAATTCATTTTTGGTATCTATCTTGTTACGAATTTTGTTTCGATATCACATGCTTAGTTTACTACAATCAATTGATATCTTTTGTTAACGCATCATGGTTGATATTCATATCTTTATATGGATTACTTGAATTTTAGTTGCCCATGTGCTTTAATGTTCTCATCACTTTGTGGACTATTGCATGTTTAGCTTGTTATCCCATTCTATCCATCCCTTGTTTAGTTTAGGGCGTGTATATGCTTTAATTGGGGGAGATAAGTTAATTTTTGATTCTTTAGCCTTTGTCTATTCCTGAACAAAAAGGGGGATAATGATAGGGGGAGAAATGGTATCTAATCTTATTGTAATCGTATCTTAGTTTGGTAGATTTAACTTAGCGGGAGACGTCTTTCTAAGTGTAATACCCCGTATTTTTATGGCTTTTAATTATGGGGTTAATTAAATGGAATTGCTTTTAAATTATGGGATTTAAAAAAATAATAATTAAAAATAATTAATTGGAAAATTAACTCGGATTTAAATGCTAGTGAGACGAGATTTAGTATTTGGTTATTATTATGTTGTTGAATATTACTCAGTGATTATGGTAATATGTGATCGTTGAATTTATTAAAATTGTCGTGAGTTGAAAATACGACAGTTTCGGTAATTTAGTTGGGACGCGCGTGTCAGTCGTGTCAGGACCCAATTTAATGGATTTAAAAGTATTTTATTATTGTGTAATCAATATGAGCTTTTTGAGTGCACCAACGTGTCCAGAAGGTTCGAGATAGTCAGAAAACACTAGTCAGGGGTTTAGTTTGGGTCCCGGGGCATTTTTAGGCCAAACCGGCAACCTGGACTGTTATTTTAGTCGTTTTAAATATTAAGGAATTAAGACACATGAATTTTAGTGTTTATTTATTTATTATTGGTAAGTCCATTAGGGCCATTATTAGCCAAAAATCGAAGAGCTACGTGAGTTAGAGGGGAAGTTACAAAAGGTCTCCAAACCAAAAGCATCACCCACCACCACCATTTTCGACGGAATTATGCCCGGAGAAAGGAGGAGAACCAGCCCTTAACATCATCAACGGATCAGAAGCAACACATTACAGGCAAGTGATTTATCTTGCAAAGATTCAAAGAATATAGTTTACATGTTTTTATAGATTTGAAGATTTATCATGAAAAACAAAAATTGAATGGATTTGAAAGGTTTAAAATCATAATCTGGATATGACTTGCATGTAGTAAATGTTGGAGATGATAACAACCACGAATTTATGATTTATGGGTAGAGAATTATGAAATTTGATTGAATTATGTGATGTTCTTGAAGAATTAGGAAAATTAGTTTTTATATGTAAATTGGGTATTTTGATTCAAGTAATTGATTTCATAAGTTGATTTGATGAATCTAAAACGTGGGGAATGATGTAAACAAGTTAGCAGGTTGATTATTATATTTAGTTGTGTGTTTTGGACGTTAGAATGAAGAGTTTGAGGTGTAAAAAGTGGAGAACCCGTAACTGTTAAGAATTTATGGGCTGATACCTGCTTGATCGATCGATCGACTCAAGAATGTCGATCGATCGAACCATCGATCGATCGACCCCTTTTCTTTGATCGATCGACCACTTCTTATTTTTGACAAGTGTTTCTCTTTAAGGTTTAATGATTATTCCAAAGCCGATGTTGGTTATTAGGGTGATTAATATTATATTTTGGGACTTACATGAAGTCAGTAGGGTCTTAGTTATTATCGAAAAATGTTATAACTTATGGAATTGATTGCTATTGCTTACGAAGGTCTACCGAGTGTGGTACGATTAGAAAGCGTTCGAATTGTAACTATAACGGGAATTAATGATGATATAAGATTATGGGCAGCAGCGGAGGGGTTTCAAGTACTGAGATGACATTATAAACCAATAAGAGACTGGTAACCTTTTGTGATAGGTTTAAGCATTCAAATTGATACGACGAGAGAGTTACCAAACGGAAAGTATATTATGTGTAAAGTTCGGGGTAAACTTGCTACATATGAGATTAACTAGATGAAATATGTGAACATCTATATTGATATATGATTACTTAGGTTGTGTGAATGCCTAGTGTATGGATTTCTTATGTGTATGACATACCTACCATACTTGCTATCACGGGAGGTTAGTTTTATTTTGGAAAATGACCCTCTTATCCATGTGTTCCTTCGGGGAGATTTAGACTAGTACCTTAAGGACATAGGGCTGTGAATGACTTATTTGTGAGTTGATAAGTCAGCTGACCATGGGAGTGTAGGTATGTGCGTGACTCATTGGTATGTGAACTATGTTCGCCTCCAATATGTGTGATTTGTATTTAGACGGTTCTTGAGTGATTCGGAACTTGTGATCCTCACGTACGTGATGTACCGGGATTCGATAGCAGAGTATGAGAGCATCGTAGGTTCTATCCTTATGGGGCGCCTTAATTTTGTATGCGATATTATTACGGAAGTGTATTCATGACCTTGAGATTGTTCAGTTGTGTTGCTTAGTAGATGTGAATAACTAAGATATTTTGATTGGGTTAAGAATGAGAATTTAATTCATGACCTTGAGACTGTTCAGTTGTGTTGCTTAGTATATGTGAATAACTAAGATATTTTGAATGGGTTAAGAATGAGAATTTAATTAAATCTGGAGATAAGTAATTTAATGAATGTGAACCTGGGTTATAAATATGGCTTATTTAGGGGTTACGTGTAATTACTCTATGTTAGAATGCGAAGGCAGGAATGGTACAAACTAGTTAGATAGTTGCATAACAAGGATGGGTTAAAGACATACGTTAGGTGTGCACAGTAGTTGAGAGGTAAGAAACTCATGTGTGAGTACGAAACTAACGTGTTTATAATATGTTATGTTAATTATAATTTAAACACTTGCTAAACTTTTAAACTGTTTTCACATCGGTCTCTGATCCGTTTTCCTCCAAATCTATTTTTGTTTTGTAAAAACCTTTTAGGTGCCCAGCCACAGGGACGCCAAGCATAGCAGTTCCATTCAGAGGACGTGTTGTAGCTGTTGTGGAAGTTACAGGATCTTGGTAGTAGACGATCTCATTTTATCCTTGATTCCTTCAGAGTCATTTGTATCAGTTAGGGCATGTCGCCCATTCTTATTTAGAGGTTGTAGTTGCAGACTTTCAGTATTTCAGTTTTTGGTTTATTATTCTTTCAGACTCTTGTATTGGGACATTATTTACTCTGGCATTTTTATTATTGGAGTGTTTACTCCAGACTTATTTGATTTCTTCTCGTTGAGCATTTATATGAGATTGGTTATGTGATTGATGGCTTATTAAATAAATTCTTGTTTAAGTGTTGGCTTAATTAATAAAATTTGACATCTCTCTTTTTAAATATTAGGTGACTAGTAATTAATTAAAAGTTTTTTGATAGTGATGCTAAGACTGAACCAACTGGATATTCTGTATTAATTTGATAAAGGAGTAGCTACCCAGTATTTAATTAGACGGGGTGTTACAGGTGGTATCAGAGCATCAGGTTCTAGTGTCCTTTAGGATCTGTGCGACTTATTATGCTTGTAGCGTAGCTTTCTTTGATGTACAACCCCAATGTTTAGGATTGTTGAATTCTTTGGTGATATTTCGTTCTCCTGCTATGACGTATATGATAGTGAATCTTATTTACAATCGGGTTCGTGCGCCGAACAATATAGTACGCCAGGTGAAGACAATTGGGCGAACAGCAGGAGGCAAAAGATCAGTTGATGTTATTTAATTTATTAAAGAATGATGACCGTAGTCAAAGTCACCCATATTATGGTACGGAAGTCCAGGACGGTACAAACAGCCAAGGCGCGACTTGTGACTTCTAGGCACAACTAAAGTAGAAAGTGGGGTCAAATGAGACTCAACCAATAAGGTTGGAATGGGAGAGAAAGAGTTAGGTGAAACATTGAAGAGGACCAGCGGTGGAAATACTCGAAATGCGGAGATGGAGTGTGCTAGCCAAATGAACGTAATATATCCAAAGGCTTGGGCATATGTCGGGGTATGGCCAATCGGGATTGAAAATTGGGGAATTTTTTTCTTGGCTCGTAAGAGAAGAGTTTCAATGGTGAGGCATAATCACCACACTTAGAATTGGAATGTGACGTCGAGAGAAGGCGTACACGTATGGTATGACCATAATTTCCTTCATAAGATGTTTAGGGTGAAAGGCGAATGTGATTCTCAACTCACACAAGAGGGCCGAACAGAGGTCACTTTGTGAGGAGAAATTTAATTATGTAGTGAACCTTACACCAGGTGAAGTAGGTGAAATGGAAAAGAGGATATTGAAGGGAGAATTTACATACAAGAAGAATTGTTGGCTCTTCTGGCGAATTCTTCTTGGATGGCTAATGCATGTGGTAATAATGTCACGTAGTGTTAATTTGGAGGTAAACGTTTCCTTGGGTGGGGAGATGTAAGAATTGAGGAATTTATAAAGAGTAAGACTGGGAAAATGGTGTTGGAGAAACACCATAAGGGGAAGACCCAACGGGGAACCCGTTAAAAAAAATTCGGATAGAGACGTGGGAAACTAGTAGCGTGTTCCTTAGGTCCATCAAGCTAAGGGAACAATGGAGGTAGTCATCTGAGCCGAGACTACCAACGTCCGAGAGAAGGACCACCTTAACATGGTCAGTGTGACCGAAGATAAGTAGAGTATGTGTAGAGGTATTTTGAGGGGAGAGAAACCTGTGGGTTTTAAATGTTTCCCGAAGAAAGTGTAGGGATAAAGGTATTGTGCCTGGCAAGGGCAACAGTTATTGAAATATTCGGTTGGTACGGACATACGTGTTGAGTACAGGAACCATTTGAGCATCCAGGACGATTGTCAGGATAGAAGTATGAGTTATATCCTCAGATGATGTTGCATGTTGTTTGTGGCATGAACGAGTTGGTACAATTGTTATTATTGTTATTTTTGCTTGAGAGTGTTATTTAGTGAGTATCGACAATTTTAGTAGTATTTATGTGAATACTTTCCCTAATAGTATCGGGTTACCTTTATTGTCATCTGTAGAGGATGAATGGGTATATTGATAGTGGTATATACTTGATTGAATTTGCTCGTTTTAGTTTTGTGTTATACGAGTATGATATTATCCTAATTATGGTTTTAAACATGATTATACCGATAGTGTGCTGGTATTGCAAGTTTATTGGGGTTACTACCTTGGAGTAGAAAGTTTCATTCTAGTGAGGCCCCATCAGTGAGAAGGCCGGGTTTGCAATTGTACTTTTGTATATATATAAAAATATTTATATATTGTTGTGATTTCAAATAGGTATAATGGTCTCGGATATTTAATCCCAGTATGCGTAGGGATTTAATTGATATGATTCGTATGTAATTGGTTTACTAGTCAGCGAAAAGGTTTAGCTGGTTATTATAATTAATGCTCAGGATGTCGTAATAAGAAGAGTGCACTGTTTTATCACCCTTTAGAGATTTGGGAGTTTAAACTCATAGTTTTGTGCCTGGGGACGGGATTTTTAGAGCCCCGATTGTCTTTGCATGATTTATATGAAATGTGATTACCATCAATGTCAAGAGAAAGTGTCATTCGGAAGGAGTTCCTTGTTTAAGTGTCATTGCGGAAGGAGATGTAACTTTATTGTTAAGAGACGGGAATATAGGGGTACATGTTATGGACTGAGGGCTTAACGAATCCCGATGACCGACAATGCTAGGAATTAGTGTATTGGGGGGTCCTTGTTTGGATTTCACTTTGCGAGACACCCCACGCATGAAACTTAGCGTAAGGTTGGTAGTAGGGAGATGTTTGATCATTAGTCCATTAATTGGATACCTCGATCGTTATGAAAGTAAGTAGTTATAACTGGAAGTAACAAGGGGTAAATTTACGATGTAAGGCCAGTAGAGCCAGTCGTTAGTGAATTACGAGGTAAGTACTGATAATATTGGTTTTGTTACGGCAGGTTAAAGAATCCATTGAGGATAAGGATGATGTAGGATTTCAAGTCCGGGGTGATTGATAATGCCCAAGTGGTATAGCCACGTTGAAAATGTAGCAGCAATAAATAGGTTGGAATACGTATGAAGCATATACGATGTTTAAAGCCGTATGCATGGGGTATAAGCGTATACGATGTTTAAAGCCGGAAGAAGGGATATAGATGGGTGAAATTATTACTTATGGGATTAAGAATCGTAAGAGAAGGTGATAATGAGTATACTCATGTTGAGGAGTGTAGCACGTCCGAATTTGGTGAAAAGGCAGTGGAAAGCCATTTAATAAGGGGATATCTCTTGAGAAGGCAAATATTTAATTATTATGGACAATTCGGAGTAGAGCTCCGACCAATCAAATGTTGAGGGTGATTCAAGAGTAAATAGAAAGAGGATGTCAATAAGGTATAAAGAGTCCAGATGTGCACAACAAGGTGATAAGTGCAAGGGTCAAAACTTTTGGTATACGCCGAGAGAAGAAGAAAATCAATAAGTATCACTTAACGGGGAGAATTATACGTGAAGGTCGGCATTGAAAGGGGTGTAGTAAGTAGTAGAAATGTTGGGGTTAGATGATCACCAAGATAATTTTGTATCAAGCCGACGATTCTAGGGATGGAAGAGTCAAGTTAGTAAATTTCCTTGAGGGGTTGCCTACTTATAGTTATGTAACAAGTCCCTTTGAATATGCGGGACAGGTTATCCAGAAGGAGAGAAATGGTTATATACTTGGGTGATTTACATTATTAGATAGTGAACACGCCGGTACATGATCCTAGACAGTATTATTCAGAACCAATAAGAGATCCCCGAAATCCACCTTCAATGTGGGGTAGCAAGAAGTAGTGGAAATAACGCTTCGTTCTAAGGGTTGCATCACCTATAGCCTGAGGTGTAGGCGCAAGGTGATTGGCGACTGGTGGATTGTATGAAAGAAATTTTGAATTCGTTGTGATCTTTTCATTTCCAAATCGGGCATAACTAGTAAGTGAGGTATATTGTAGTAATGGAGAGAAGATATTACCTAATGGTAGAGTTGGGGTGAAAGCACCCGTATCTATTTATAGTGGACAAGGTGCATACAAATGTTTTGTGTGACACCAACCGGCTGAAATGGTTTTCCCTTGTGTAAAAGTCACAATGTCGGGAACAGAGATTCAAATAATGGGCAAGAGTAGTCAGATGTGCTATTGATTTCTTCCAGGACGGGAGTTTGGTGTTTTGATAAACGCGGCAGTTAATGCGTAGTGAGGTGCGGACTCACAATAATATTGAGATAATGCGGCCAATGGTGTGTAGGCTATTTTTATTTGAATGTTGTTTAGTAAGAGCACAACGTGAAGTGCATTTATTGAAGTGTAACCCTATAACTGATAAAGTATCAAGACTGTTAAACAAGCTTGTTGCGAAGTGAGGGCTTTAGTGATTGGGCCTTTCTATGTATTTTGTTTTGAGTACTGTAAGATACCTAAATTTTTCCAGGTATGCCTTACTTTTCCAAATTTCGAGATGAAATTCCGTTATTAGGGGGGAGTATGTAATACCCCGTATTTTTATGGCTTTTAATTATGAGGTTAATTAAATGGAATTGCTTTTAAATTATGGGATTTATAAAAAAAAATAATTAGGGATAATTACTTGGAAAATTAACTCGGATTTAAATGCTAGCAAGACGAGAGTTAGTATTTGGTTATTATTATGTTGTTGAATATTACTGAGTGATTATGGTAATACGTGATCATTGAATTTATTAAAATTGTCGTGATTTAAAAATACAGCAGTTTCGGTAATTTAGTTGGGATGCGCGTGTCAGTCGTGTCGGGACCCAATTTAATGGATTTAAAAGTATTTTATTCTTATGTCATCCGTATAAGCTTTTTGAGTGCGCCTACGTGTCCGGAAGGTTCGAGATAGTCAGAAAACACTAGCTAGGGATTTAGTTTGGGTCTCGGGGCATTTTTAGGCCAAACCGGCAACCCGAAAGGGTATTTTAGTCATTTTAAAAATTAAGGAATTAAGACCCACGAATTTTAATGTTTATTTATTTATTATTGGTAAGGCCATTAGGGCCATTATCAGCCAAAAATCAAAGAGTGGGCTACATGAGTTAGATGGGAAGTTGCAAAAGGTCTCCAAACCAAAACCACCACCCACCACCACCATTTTCGACGGAATTATGGCCGGAGAAAGGAGGAGAACTAGCCCTTAACATCATCAACAGATCAGAAGCAACATATTACAGGCAAGTGATTTATCTTGCAAATATTCAAAGCATATATTTTACTTGTTTTTACAGATTTGAAGATTTATCATGAAAAACGAAAATTGAATGGATTTGAAACGTTTAAAATCATAATCTGGATAGGACTTGCATGTAGTAAATGTTGGAGATGATAACAACCACGAATTTATGATTTATGGGTAGAGAATTATGAAATTTGATTGAATCATGTGATGTTCTTGAAGAAATAGGAAAACTAGGTTTTTATATGCAGATTGGGTATTTTGATTCAAGTAATTGAGGTTATAGGTTGATTTGATGAATCTAAAATGTGGGGAATGATGTAAACATATTATTAGGTTGATTAGTATATTTAGTTGTGAGCTTTGGACATTTGAATGAAGAGTTTGAGTTGTAAAAAGTGTAGAACCCGTAACTGTTAAAAATTTCTGGGCTGATACCTTATTGATTGATCGATCGATCGACTCAAGAATGTCGATCGATCGAACCATCGATCGATCGACCCCTTTTCTTCGATCGATCGACCCCTTCTGATTTTTGACAATTGTTTCTCTTTGAGGTTTAATGATTATTCCAAAGCCGATATTGGTTATTAGGGTGATTAATATTATATTTTGGGACTTAGATAAAGTCAGTAGGGTCTTAGTTATAATCGAAGAATGTTATAACTTATGGATTTTATTGCTATTGCTTACGAGGGTCTACTGAGTGAGGTATGATTAAAAAGCATTTGAATTGAAACTATAAAGGGAATTAATGATGATATAAGATTACGGGAAGCAACGGAGGGGTTTCAAGTACTGAGAGGACATTAGAAACCAATAAGAGACCTGGTAACCTTTTGTGATAGGTTTAAGTACTCAAATTGATACGGCGAGAGAGTTATCAAACGTAAAGTATATTATTAGTAATGTTCGGGGTAAAATTGCTACCTATGAGATTAACTAGATGAAATGTGAGAACAACTATATTGATATATGATTACTTAGGTTGTGTGAATGCCAAGTGTATGGATTTCTTATGTGTATGACATACCTACCATACTTGCTATCAAGGGAGGTTAGTTTTATTTTGAAAAAGGACCCTCTTATCCTTGTGTGACTTCGGGGGGATTTAGACTGGTACCTTAAGGACATAGGGCTGTGAATGACTTATTTGTGAGTTGATAAGTCAGCTGACCATAGGAGCGTAGGTATGTGCGTGACCCATGGGTATGTGAACTATGTTCGCCTCCAATATGTGTGATTTGTATTTAGACGGTTCCTGAGTGATTCGGAACTTGTGATCCTCACGTACGTGATGTACCGGGATTCGATAGTAGAGTATGAGGGCATCGTAGGTTCTATCCTTGTGGGGTGCTTTAATTTCGTATGAGATATTATTACGGATGTGTATTCATGACCTTGAGATTGTTCAGTTATGTTTCTTAGTAGATGTGAATAACTAAGATATTTTGAATGGGTTTATAATGAGAATTCAATTCATGACCTTGAGATTGTTCAGTTGTGTTGCTTAGTAGATGTGAATAACTAAGATATTTTGAATGGGTTAAGAATGGGAATTTATTTAAATCTGTAGATAAGTAATTTAATGAATGTGAACCTGGGTTATAAATATGGATTATTTGGGGGTTACGTGTAATTACTCTATGTTAGAATACGAAGGCAGGAGTGGTACAAACTAGTTAGATAGTGGCATAACTAGGATGGGTTGAAGGCATACGTTAGGCGTGCATAGTAGTCGAGAGGTAAGAAACCCATGTGAGGGTATGCAACTAACGTGTTTATAATATGTGATGTTTAATTGTAATTTAAACACTTGCTAAACTTTTAAACTGTTTTCACATCGGGCTCGGACTCGTTTTCCTCCAAATATATTTTTGGATTGTAAAAACATTTTAGGTGCCTAGCCACAGGGACGCCAAGCATAGGAGTTCCATTCAGAGGACGTGCTGTAGCTGTTGTGGAAGTTATAGGATCTTGGTAGTAAACAATTTAATTTTATCCTTGATTCCTTCAGAGTCATTTGTATCAGTTAGGGCATGTCGCCCATTCTTATTTAGAGGTTGTAGTTGCAAACTTTCAGTATTTCAGTTTTTGGTTTATTATTCTTTCAGACTCTTGTATTGGGACATTATTTACTCTGGCATTTTTATTATTGGAGTGTTTACTCCAGACTTATTTGATTTCTTCTCGTTGAGAATTTATATGAGACTGGTAATGCGACTGATGGCTTATTAAATAAATTCTTGTTTAAGTGTTGGCTTAATTAATAAAATTTTACATCTCTCTTTTTAAATATTAGGTGGCTAGTAATTAATTAAAAGTTTTTCGACAGTGATGCTAAGACTGAACCAACTGGATATTCTGTATTAATTTGATAAAGGAGTAGCTACTCGGTATTTAATTAGACGGGGTGTTACACTAAGTAAATCATTTGATAAAGGGGGATAATTAATTAAGGGGGAGTCTTTATTTAAATTGTATTTATTATTTTAATACTACCTATGCGTTTAATGTGTTGCTTAAGTGTGCATGTATTATAAAGCGGCATCTATTTATAGTGGCAAAGCGTTTAATTCTAAAGTGGTATTCGAGTCAAGCATTGTACTCTTTATTCGAGTCAAGCATTGTACTCTTTGTTTTTATGTCTAGTGAGCTTGACGGCCCTTTAGGATTTTGTTTTGGTTTTTGTCCCGGCATAGCCAAAGGAGAGATTTGTAAGGACACAAATTTCCAATTGAGTCTTAATGTAGTGTTGGCTCAATTTCGGACAAAAACATTTGTGTCATAGGATAGTATTGAGTGAGTATTCTCCAAGACTATGACATGCAAGAGTTGAAGACATATCGGCTAAGACATATAAAGCTTCATTATTGTCGAGTTTCAAGTGCCATGTTTCTACGTCATCAACATCATATTCCATAGTCTCCAAAAGGTATGAATGCATTTATATATATATATATATATATATATATATATATATATATATAGGGAGACTTGTAATAATTTTATAAAGGGTGTAATTTTATTTAAAATGAATTTTATTTTCAAAAAGTTATTTTAGAACTTTTAAATAAAAAGTTTTTGGGCTTAAAATTAAAAAATGACATTCTGTCAGTTTGTCTTTCGAACGAGGTTTGCCAACGACTTGCCACTGGAACTCCGTTAGAAAGTTCGTTCGAACAAAATGTCGTTCGAACGAGATTTCGACGGGAACAGATTTTGGCAGTTTTTTGGCACTTTCCCGCTACTTTGTCCCACTATTCTTTCACAAGATTTAATGACTTTGGGACCAGAATTTTTCTAGAAATTTTTTCCATTTTCTAGAGAAATTTGAGATCTTAATCCTTTCATAAAAATTTCCCTTGGTTTTTGTTATCCAAATTGATATATTCAAAGAACAAAACCATGTTTACACCAAATTGTTTGTTTTAATCCAAGTTTCTATCTATATATATATATACATCTTACTTGGAGAGTTTGTTTGGCACCGGATTCATCTCTGCCGTAAAAGAGAGATTAGGTTTACTTCTACATCCCATAAAGAAGAAGTTTATTATTTTTGTCCGCGGCATTCTCATACGGTGAAAGGCATCATGTGTGGTTGATGTGTTCCTAAAAGTCCGATCGGTGGATTTCGAGACCGCGGTGGAGCTCCGTGGTTATTCGCTGGGAATATATGTGTACAAGAAGAAGCATCGGGTCTTGGACAGAGTCAAGTCGAGTGTTGTAAGTCTTACTGTCTTGTACTTGTAATACCGTACTTAGTGGATTTGAGGCTAGGGTTGTCCGAGGTTTTTTCCCGTTGTGGGTTTTTTCCTCGTACATCGCAGCATAGTGGTTATTTGTTTAATTTATCTTTTGCAAAATCACATTAGATGCATGCTTAGGTAAAAATATAAAATTGGTTTAAATCACTATTCATGCTTAAGTTGATGCTAAAATTAATTTGGGTAATGTTTAATTAATTTTGTTCAAATCATTAATTTTATTGTATAAAATTTGGTTTGGCCTAATATTGCAAATTGAATATTTATTGTTAGGCAAATATCTAGGACTTGGGTTGAATTAATTTGGTTTAAGTGAAAATTAATTTGTTGATTAATTTAATGTCACTTTCAGTTTGTTTAATTTTAATTTGAAAGAAATTAAAATTTTGGTTTAGGTAAAATTTGTTGAGCCATATTTATTCCACATCTAAATGGAAATTACTTTTGTTAAAATCTAAAAATTAGGGGGCCATCATTCAAAACAAGTCTAGTTTGGATCTCAATTGGTGTTTTACAATTTCCAAAAACTTTTCAAAATACTAAAATTGTATAGAACCTTGGTCGACTTATGAGCAAGGTAACCGTGAAATCTGTGGATTAATAGAATGATCAAGAAGTATTGATTTGTAAAATACAAACATTGAAATATCCTATTCATTTTAGAACTGTTTGTAATTTGATAGGAATGTGTGTATAAATAATATTGAGAGGGTGAGTTGCATATCTGCATATAGTGCACATCACAAACACTTCTCACACAAACACTTAGACACATTGGTTTATTGGAGTCTTAAAAGTTGAAAGAGTTACTGGAGTCATAATTCAAAGAGAAGGGGTTCAGGGAAAAGGCAAAGGAGCAACAAAGAAGAGATCAGTTCTAGTCAGAAACCGTTGGAGTGGAGCAGCTCAGGTAGGTATAATTCTGAACTGCCGTAAAGGGCACCGTGGATGTTTCCCTTGATTAAGGGTTTTACCACGTTAAAAATTCCTGTGTCTATTCCTTTAAATATTCTTAACTGTTGTTATGATTGGGACTGCATGGTAACTTTAGTATATGTACTATCGAATCTGAACCATACATTCAGAAAGATTATACAACATATCTTGTGTTTTTTTTAAAAGAGTTTTGCTCAAAAAGTTTATTTGGAGTTTACACAATTCATAACATTTTGTTATTAACCTTGGAAACAAGCTTTTAGCGTTAAATATTTTCTTCAACTCGTATCAGAGAAGGAACACCTTTTGTGATCCTAAAACTTGAGAAATTATTTTCAAAACTTCTTTCTGAAAATTTCTGAATATGGAAGAAAGATTTGAGAAGTTAGGTAACCTATCTAGAGCACCACTCTTAGATGGAAATAACTTTTCATATTGGAAAGTACGAATGGTTTCTTTCATTCAAGGAACCCTTGGAGATGATGTTTGGGACATGATTGAAACAGGGTATGAACATCCTACTAAACCTAAATTTGAAACTGATCCCATAAGAATTAAGAAAACTCTCAGTAAATTTACCAAGGAAGAGAAAAAATCATCTCTAGATAATAACAAAGGAAACAATGTCATTTTTATGTCCATTAACGAACATGAATTTAAGAGAATATCCATATGTTCTACTTCAAAAGAGGCATGGGATACGTTAGTCATTGCTCATGAGGGTGATGAATGTGTCAAAGCTGACAAAACTCATCCAGCAATATAACACCCTGATTATGAATGACAATGAATCCTTTGGCGACTTCTACATAAGGTTAACTGATATCTTTACAAAACTTCATGCCAATGGTATAACCTACAGTAGAAAGTAAATTATTCAAAACATTATTAGGTCATTCCTTTCTGAATTTGACAACAAGAGATATGTTATTGAAGAAATAAATGACCCTAATATGACTCCTAAATTACTTAGCAGTAAACTGAGGACTGTAGAATTGGAACTAGACTTCAAAAAGTAATTGACCAGACAGAATAATAAAGCCTCTAGTTCAAATGTTGTGTTTTCTTCTAAATTACCAGTGCATAAATTGAACACTCTAGATTTTGACACTAACTGTCTTGAAAACTGCAATTTGGAAAATCTTGACAATGAAATAGCTCTTATGAGAAAGAATTTCAAAAAGATTTTGAAATTTAGAAATGATGTGGCCTCTAAACAAGGAAAATCAAATTATCAAGGTAATCAATTTCAGAGATCTCATGACAGAGACAATACCAAACACACTTATGACAATAGGAAGAACTATGACCCCAACAGACCTAAACCTGACATAAAAGATGTTAAATGTCACCGTTGTGGTAAACTAGATCACTATGCTAGTAAATGTCCAACTAGTCTTAATATCAATAACAAGGACAATATATGTAAGACATGGGGCGAATCTAGTGATTCTGATGAGGATGAAATTGAGTCAACCCAGATAAATGAGTATTTCATGTCTTTCTTTGCTAAGAAAATATATAGTGATGATGCATGTTTGACTGCTCATGAACCTGCTATGCTTGTTGATGTTGTTAATGATATTGCTGATAATTCTATTCCTATTACTGCTGAAAACCTGTGTGTGAATCAAAGTGATAACGTTGATGACGAATTAAACGTTTGCGTGAGTAAAGAACCTATTAAAAACATAAGGGACACTTCACACAATGCACTTAGCGAGTATGATGATGATCTACCTGATTTACCTGAGTTATACACGAAAATGGTTAAAAAGAGTGCTCGCCTAGAAAAAATGATAAAAACCTCAAGTGATCGTATCGATTTGCTTAACCATACCATTAGGAAGAACACTGAAGATTATACTTCCCAATGTGTTGATCACGGGACTGAGATTGAAGACTATGCTTTGAAAATAAAAGATTTGATTCAAAAGAACTATGAATTTGAACAGAAATACAAGGCAACCCTTGTTTAACTAGAAGAGTCAAAGAAAATGGTTTCAAATGTGTATAAAAAATGCCAGCACTTTGAAACACAAACTAAGTCTTATGAAAAAATTGTTATTGGAAGCCAATTTCACTCTGAAGATAAGTCTAGCCAAGGCTTTGGAGAAATAGTACACATAAGTAAGACCAAAGTTTCTGCTGGAAATGTTACTTTTGTAAAATAAGGCCAAACTTATCAAAATGTTCAAAAATGTGAATCTAGTCTCAATGTCTCTCAACAAACACATAATCAGTACAATCAACAGATGAATCCAAATAGTCAAACCATATATGTTTGTCCTTCTGCCAGAGACCAAAAATAGAAACCTAAATCTAATGACAGCTGGACTACTGTACCCAATCAATCCAAGCTAATTTTCAAAGACTTTAACAATAAAGTCAAGTCCTACTGCGATATTTTAGGCCATACTCTTGATGAATGTTTCCAAAAAAGGTTATACACCCCGACCTACCAAAACTTTAACTATTCTAAGAAATCAAGAAATACTTATGTACTCCCTAGACATCACACAAACAACTCTAACTCTAAAAAGAAAAAGGGAGGGTCCAAGACTAAAAAAAGCTCATTCAGAAAGAACCCTCAAACCTTTTCTAAATCAAAAGGCCAGAAAACTTTTAAAACTAGGCCTATTTGGATTGGAAAAGATAATCTATTACCCCAGCTCAAGTGCAACATTGTCATTTCTTCTTTAAAGTCACAAAGCACTTCAATTGGATGGTACTTAGACTCCAGATATTCTAAACATATGACCAGGGACAAAACCAAATTGAAAAACAAGACAGACTTCCTCGGAGGTAGTGTCATGTTTGGAGATGGTGTTTCATCTCAGATCATATGTAAGGGAACATTGAGTGAGCATGGGCTTCCTTAACTAAATGATGTACTCTTAGTTAAAGGACTTAAAGTTAATATCTTAAGTATTTGTGACTCCAAACACTGAGTTACCTTTTCAAAAAATGATTACAAAATTATGGACGAAAAAGGTAATTGTATTTTAACAGGAAACATAACCCCAAAAAACTGTTACACAGTAATCCCCAATTCTGAATCTTGCCATGTTGCCAGATTAGAAGATTTTGATATATGGCACAATAGATTAGGACACACAAATTATGATAATCTTAGAAGATTGAGTTCCTAAGAGATAGTTAGAGGTTTACCTAAAATTGAAAATTCTTTTAATCCTATATGTGGACCTTGTCAGGAAGGAAAAATAAGTAAATCCCCTCACAAGAAAGTTAAATATGTCCTGAACACTAAGCCTCTACAACTTATCCACCTGGACCTTATGGGTCCCTCAAGAACAGTTAGTTTCTGTGGAAAATATTACATCCTAGTTATAATGGACAACTATACGAGATATACATAGGTAGCTTTTATGAAACAAAAATCAGATACCTTCAATGAATTCTTAATAATCCTCTTGAAAATTGAGAATGAGAAGGATATTCAAGTGTGTTGAATTAGGAGTGATAGAGGTGGAGATTTCAAGGACTCTGGTATTTCTGAGTATTGTGTAGCTAATGGCTATAAACATGAGTTTAGGTCTCATAATAGCCTACAGCAAAATGGTATTGCTAAATGTAAGAATAGAACTTTACAAGAAATGGCTAGGGTTATGTTACATGCTAAGAATCTCCCTAGATATTTTTGGGTAGAAGCTGTCCAAACTGCGTGTCACATTATTAATCGTATTTACCTTAGAAAAAATTCTAAAGAAACCTCTTATGAGTTGTGGTTCCATAAAAAACCAAACTCAAAATATTTTAAAACCTTCGAGAGTATTTTCTACATCTGCAAAGATAGAGAGCAACTTTCAAAATTTGATACCCGAGGAGAAAAGGGATTTTTTCTTGGTCATTCCCAAAATATTAAGGCTTTACGTGTTTTTAACTATCGAACCAATACTATTATGGAAT
Source organism: Sambucus nigra (assembly GCA_949130495.1). Taxonomy (NCBI): domain Eukaryota; kingdom Viridiplantae; phylum Streptophyta; class Magnoliopsida; order Dipsacales; family Adoxaceae; genus Sambucus; species Sambucus nigra. Next base: position 307,313,184 of record OX422221.1, on the reverse strand, counting down.
TAATTAATGTAATTGTAGATGACACTAGTGTAAGGAGAAGTGAAAGTCAACCACTATCATTTGATGAGGACGAACCTAATTTATCCACTAACCCTCAAAATGATACTAATTCACTGCCACCTGAGAGTCCTTTAGTACCCACTTAGGTTTCTAAAGATCATCCCATTGAAACCATTATCGATAATCCTTCGGAACCAGTTCGAACTAGATCCCAACTTCGACAAGTGGAACAATTTTCTTATTTTGTTTCCCTTGAGGAACCTAAAAATGTTAATGATGCCCTTTCTGAATCATTTTGCATCAATGCTATGCAAGAAGAGCTGGTCTAATTTCATAGTCACGATGTGTGGAATCTTGTTCCTAGACCAAAAGGCTCGAAGGTTATTGGCACAAGATAGATTTTTAAAAACAAAACAAATGAAAATGGGGAGGTCATTAGAAATGAAGCTAGGTTGGTCGCACAGGGATAATCCCAGATTGAGGGAATTAATTTTGACGAAACCTTTGCACCTGTTAATCGTCTTGAATCAATTCGTCTCCTTCTTTCCATCTCTTATCATATGCAATTCAAATTATTTCAAATGGATGTTAAATCAGCCTTTTTAACTGGAATCTTATCTGAAGAATTATACGTAGAACAACCCAAAGGATTTGTTGATTTTGTACACCCGGACTACATCTTTAGTCTTAAGAAAGCCATATATGGATTGAAATAAGATCCTAGAGCTTGGTGTGAGCGACTATCAACTTTTCTAGTGTCTCACAAATTTGTCCGTGGCGGAAAGGATCAAACGTTGTTTGTTAGAAAGGAAAATCAATATGTCTTAATCGCACAAGTATATGTGGATGATATTATTTTTGGTTCCACCTGTCATAAAGATGTAGATATTTTTTTCTGATAGCATGCATACTGAATTTTAGATGTCATTTATGGGTGAACTACAATATTTTTTGGGTTTACAAGTAAAACGATGTAGTGATGGACTTTTTATTTCTTAACCCAAGTATGCTGTAGATTTAGTTAAAAATATTCGACTTAGAAAAAGCTAAACCTTCTAAAAACCCCATGAGTACTTCAAATAAACTTTCTAAGGATGATAATGGGAAAAATGTTGATCCCACTCTTTATAGAAGTATAATAGTTAGTTTGTTGTATCTTACAGCGTCTCGACCCGATATATATTTTGTCGTCTGTATCTGTGCTAGAAATCAAAGTAACCCTAAAGAATCCCACTTATTATGTGTGAAAATAATTATTAAATGTATTAAGGGTACTTTAAAATTTGGTATTTGGTACACAAACGATACAAATAGTTCTATTATAGGGTAAATCGATGCCAATTGGGCTGGTTGTTCTGATGATAGTAAAATAACTTCTGGTGCTTGCTACTACGTAGGTAATAATTTTGTAGGTTGGTCGAGTAAGAAACAAAATTATATTTCCTTATCTAACGCCGAATATGAATTTATAGCAGATGGTAGTTGTTATTCACAATTATTATGGATTAGACAGATGCTTAGAGATTATGGTATCACCCAAAATCAGTTAATCATGTTTTGTGATAACCAAAGTGCTATTAATATTTCCAAAAATCCTGTAATGCACTCCCGAACTAAGCACATTAAGATTATACATCATTTTATTCGTGACCTTATCGAATCCAACGAACACATCATTGAATATCTGAACACTCAAAAGAAGCTTGCTAGATAGTGAGATCAGTCTCTTGAACATCATTCTTATAAGTTGAGAGAACACTCTTGTCTACCTCAAAAGACTTTTCCTCATCATTATCAATAATGGGTGCCTTACCACAGTTGTCTGGGCTTGGATGGATTGGCTCAAACCCCACAGTAAAAGGTTTAGGCATAACACTTGGTGGAATGTTATCTTCGGTCTCTTCATCAGAGATATCATAGATTGGGGTCATATGATCCCTATGCTGATGAGATGAGGTACTTAGATGACCTACGTTGCTAGATTCAATAAAATCAACAGTCTCAGCCAGACCAAGATAAGAAATAATTACTCTCATTACTTCATCAAAGGATCCAAGGTTCACAGTGTCAACTGGAGGGTTCAAAGTCTCAGATGGGCTATAACCTTCAGACATGGAATTAGTCTCATACCTGGTATAACTCATGGACTCGGACACACTATCACTTCTAATGATAATAACTCCTAAATAATGAACTTCAAGTGAAATGTTTTAGTAGGTAAGGTTGGTCATACATAAGGGCCAGGGTATTATCCCTAAGCGTGTCGAAGTCTAAGGTGTCGAGGGGACTCTCTCAATTTAAGATTCGCCTTAGCTAAATTGGTACTCGACCTCTTCCCTCTCGACGTATAAATCACAAAGGACAAAAAAATCAAGCCAAGTCTCGTACGAACTCAGGTACATTGAAAAATAGTTACTTAAGAGAGTTTTAGGGTTGAAAAGATAAAAAAGGGCAGTGGATCATTTTGGCACTAAAAACGACGAAGAACACTCAAGAACACCAAACCCATAAATCAAAAATCAAATTAAGAAAAGAGGCTAAAGGGTCAAATTTCAACAAATCGCACCATAAAACCCCTACCTTCATACCAAAACGTAACCAGAAACCTAACACGACCTAAGAACTATCACAAATCCAACCAAATACCACCATAACAGGAGGTGCATAAACCAAATAAATCACAAAAAAATGAAACAACATAAATGGAAACAATCAATGATGGAAAATAGAGGAGACATTATTTGAAGTTTACCTGGAGAAAAGAGACGATTGAAAAGTGATTAAAAATTCCTGAAAAGGTGATGACAAGGAGAAGAAGAGTGGAATTCTAGAGGGAGAAAGGAAATGCTGAGCTTTGGTTCAAAATTGTTGTGAAAATAACAAAAATGGGGGAAATTCTTGTCTTGGATGATTTTCAACTAAAAAATATAGGTAATATTGAATTATGAATACCGAGGTATATAATGACATGATGGGCTACACACATGGTCCAGAAGCACCTTGAATGTTGCATAAAATCTCCTAGAATCATATTACCTATGAAACATCCAAGGGATGACCGATAGCTGGCAAGCATCTCATCATGAGGATATGTCTGACGAGATGACTGTTTCACCCCTGAGATTCAATTGACATCTAATAGACGTCTACTACTCTAAAGGAATGACTTACAGTCTATTCAGTTGATAAAATAAGACACTAAGAAGAGTCATCTTGAAGCTAAGGGGGACTAAGTTTAAACCTTATCCTCCTACTGATGTAGAAGTCTAAGGTTTAGGTGTAATTGATATACATAAGTATGGTCTTGTACATATGACACTCCAATAACCAACAACATTATAGTATTATCCCATAGACAAGATCAACCTTCTCACCTGCACTAGCAAAAGGGTGTTGGCCCCAATCGACACTCATGATATAAGGCATTAAACTCAAGATATAGGGATAATTATTTCGATCACAGATGACAATCCTACCCCATCTTGGCCGCTAACATAGAACCAAACACTAAACAGATTGTCGACATAATATGTATATCCAGTATCGGCCTAAATGACACTAATATCTACAAATATTCTCCACCAAGCATTAAAAGCATGATAGGGGTATCTCAGTAATTCCATCACAAAACCATTAATAAGAATCACTAACCCATGTGGGTATCTCCATTATGATTACTTCACCACCATAATGGACACTTGGCACTCTCTCATATGCCCTCAACATTAGCTGGGCGTGGAATGCATGATGTGGATGACATTGTGAACCCCCAGCCTATAAAGGCACACTTTGTCTTCATTATTGGGATTAATTTCTATAGACCACACTATCACTCTCCTAAATTTTTTATAGAGATAAAAATTTTATGTTTGTATCTTCCAGGGCTATTTATGCCCCATTATAGTGAAACATTGTCATACCTTAGATAGTGGATATAGGCCAACGATCGAACCACTGAGATATATATATATATATATATATATATATATGTTCATATATATTTCTCTCATATATTCTACTAAATTACATGTTAGATACTCATATTAAATTAGTGCATTACTCATATCCAGGGTGAATCTAGTGATGATCCTTCTGTCATCAGTTGCTGCTGCATGACTGCCATAGTTGCAGTTAAAGTTTGATTGATGATAGTGGCCAAGTCGTCCTGTGAAATAATAGGTGCATGTCCCTAATGTGGTGGTGGAGGTGGATGCAGTTGTTAATCAGGTGCTTCTGCTTATGAATCATCACTAACTGTTGGTTGCGATTGATAACTTGTGGCATCGTGTGTTCACATGCAAAAGGAAGTAAACAAAAACATATAAGTAAATGTATGAAAATAGAGTACAATTTCTAAATGAATATATCCAAAGTATTAAGGAATGTTATGCATAAAGAGATGGATGCAATCAAGATCCCTAGGACACTATAACTTGGAATGTTCTAATACCAACTATGACACCCCATAAAATTTGAACTAGAGTGATCATCTCTAAAGTAAATAAAATAGGAGTCTAACAAATTATTATCATTCTAAACATGACTAAAAATCAATAACCGCATATATAAATGAGTAACTCAGCATCAAAAGGTGAACTATACCAAACTATGATACCAAAACCAATTTAAAGTAATAAAATCCCCACATACATTCACAGTCTATTAATTGATGATACCAGAGATATCACCACCTCAAATCAGTCAATAGCTCTAGTTCTATCTCTCTTAATAATGGTGAGGAGTAAATAAGGGATGAGAGATAAAGGAAGACATCAGCATGTAAGTGGTTCGGCCTTGGCCTACTCCACTATGCAAGGAAAATTGTGTTTTTCACAATAATAGGGATCGTCATGAAAAAAAACAATCAAGTTTTCTCTCTCTAAATACATGAAGTAGAACAATTTTAGTAGGGTTTTTAATTTTTTTATCCTTATTGAAGAAGACAAGGTTGACTTTTATAGAGTCAGGTTGTGTAGTGCCACCCCAAGCATGCACCTGGTGTACACGAGTGTCTTGGAAATGTAAAGGTCACATATACCATGCAAGATGTTGATGTCAGTTCTGGGAAGTCTTAGTTGGCCAAGACTAATGAAGTGACTTCTTAGTGGATGATTCCAAGAGTGACTCCTATTCTACAAATGTTGTGATGGGTTTCGACCTGGGGAAAAGACTTAAAAATAATGTGCCATGAGTATTATGATAGCCTAAGTGGGTGGTCATAAATATTATCTTAAGAGGGTGTCGGAGGCCGAGACTGTATGATGTAGGCCACTATAATGCTGGCCCATATGAAGATGAGTCTGAGTTTTACTGTGGGTGGGTCACGATGTTTGGACGAGTCTTATCTAGACGAGGTCATACTTATGTATATCAATCACTCCTAGATCTTAGTCTCCAATATATATGGTAGGCTGAGGTGTAATGTCTTATTTCATCCTGTTATGAGATGTCCCCTCAGTGACAAAGTGAAGCTTAGTGACGTAATTGAATTGAAGAGGTGTTAGGACGTCACTTTATTGCTCTGACAGAAATAATGCCTAATGGTGCTCGAGTGGACACCTGTCAGCTTTTGTATGGCATTGTGCATAACCCAAGAAGTGGCGACAACGTGTGCCTTGGAGTATAATTCCCTAATGATGTTTCATTGGGATATGCCAGGTTTAAAAATGCAAAATCATTTTATTTTCCAATCTTCCCGCCCTAGCATCCATAGAAACCAGAGATTGAGTTCTCTTTTCCCCCTATTCCTTTAGTTTCAGGCGCGAACCATCCTCTTTTATTCGTTCCAAGCCCTCCTTTTTCCATTTAACATTCTTCTCTTCTACTTTATTCATCATTTCCCCTTTTTATTGGTGGTTTTCTATTTTTATTTTTTTGCGGTGAACTTTGCATTTTTCACCCACCATTTCTAGTGGCAATAGGGTGTATTTGGCGAGTTTAGTGTGGTATTTAGGTTAGCATTCAATAGGAAAGGTCACTTTTTAGGCATCGGTTGATTTTCCTAATGAGTTATCTGGCAATACCCAAACCCATTCTTAATTGGTTCTTAGTTAAAAAGGTTTAAGTTCCCTTTCTAGATCTTAAAGTCAACATAAGTCAACGTCATTGTTGTTTTTTATGTACCGAAGATTATACTAACTAGGAGAGTAGTATACCCACCTTAGAGAAAGTATACTTAGGGAAATTCATAAGGCTGAGGACGAGGCTAAGAGGATAGTCGAAGCCGCGTCTAAAATTCCCCTAAATATAATCCTTTTATATGTTGTTCGTCCTCCTTTACTTCTTACTTACCCTATTCCAACTGAGCTTGGGGTTGTCATTAGTATTAGTAGTGACTCAATGTAAATTTCTTCTTCTGGAGGTTCTTAGTCCAATTATTCCTTAGTTTCCCAAACCACCAAATTATCGGTGTAGGGCTAGAAATGAATCCTTTAAGGTATCCATGTAGGTCCCTGACTCTTGTCAGGACAAGAGTGGGGCCTCTGAGTCCAGTAATAGGGGTCACCCACAAAATACATTAAACTAGTTAAAGGGTACTGAGATTGATGTTGTTAAACTTTTGGATGACAATGGGCCCAGAGTAGAGGTGGCATTTAGCTAACCACCAACGGCCATACCCGTCTCTTCCATGACTAAGGCCGAGTTTACAAATAGAGATCCTCGTGGTGAAGATCTAAAAGATGACGAGGATGAGGGTAGTGATGAGGATGATATGTATAACTCGTATGCCTCAACAATCCCTAGTGCTGTTCAAGAATCGGATGTAATTTTATGGAGACATCTCTATAACATCAAGTCTTAAATCAGAATGAGATTTCCTTCTGAGGATGCGAGAGTGTTCAACAGTCGGGTTAGGGGTGAAGTTGTTGTTTATGAGCAAATGTTCAAAGTTGGATTTTGGCTAATAATTCACCAGAATGTTAAGGCCATCCTTACCAGTATTGAGATCTCTCTAGCGCAATTATCTCCCAATGAATGGATAATATTTCTCAATTACATTCATGTTTGGAAGTTGGCATACACAACCGACCTTTGAGTTAGAATTTTTAAGGATTATTATAATATCTCCACTACTAAATCCTAACCAAGCTACTTTCACTTTGTAGATCGACAATCTGATAAGAAACTCTTACATATCGACCAGACATCAAATCATGATTGCAAATCTTGGTACTTCTTTATTTAGGGTTATTAGGAGTTTGATACCAATGCCCCTTTTAGCCCTCATGAGCCGAGAGCCCCCCAAAAGTCGGGTAAGGTATCTATGTCTGCCAAGATTGATCCCGTTTTTAACATAGACGACCGAAAGGGCATTGATCACCTTCTCACGTCTGGTAAGAAGAATGGGCTATCTATGTTTGAGGCCTTTATGGAGTCGAGCCTTTTGGTCAATACTGGGCTGGGGGTTGTCCCCCTAACTGAATTGCGTAAGTTCATTTTTGCAAAAAAATTTAATGTCATCTTTTTTTAATTCTTTACTAACTGACACTTATCATTTTCTCTGTTTGAAGATCATTTGACTGAGGTTTCAAACAAGCTTTGAAAGATGGCTGCTACTTTGATTGGCAATCTGATCTCTAAGTTGACACATAAAAAGACCGCTCCCTCACAACCATCCGAAAAGATGACCATCGTGCGTCCCCCTAAAGCCTGGGGATACCAAAAGAGTAAGTAAATTCCTAAAGGCATTGGTGCCAAACCTCATCAGGAAATAAACAAAAGAAAGGATGTCCCGTTCAAAGTCACTATGGATACATCCATCCCTATTTTTGACGATGCTGCGATTGTTGCTTATTTGTCTCAACTTAGTGTGACAACTAACTCATTACTCAGAAGCCAATTAAGAGCTCGTGACATTGTTGGTTCGATCATGCTTGAGTCCGATAGATGATTCGTTAACTCACAGGACCCTTCTCGGGTTGCTAAATTTTCTCTCCATAGGGCTACCTCAGTAACTAATCTTATCACTTACTATTTTCCTACTTCAATTTTCCAAGTGTAACATCGTCCTATGTTAACTCTCCTTCTTTCTATTTTTCATTTCATGCTTTCCCTTTAAAACATGAATCATGGGTCGAGGAGAATGACCCCAAGATGAAATAAGTTGAGCCCGTAATAAAAGAGAATGGAGATCTGAAGAAGAAGCTCCTAAATGCTGGAAAAAAATAAATGAAGGAGATCGAAGACTTGGGCAAGCAACACACGGAGGAACTTTTAACTCATAGGATCGGCCTTAGGGTCGAGATAGATGATTTGATTGAGAAGCACAAGTTTGAGGTTAAGAAAGTAGTGGATAAGATAATCTCAGCCTTTAAGTCATCTGATGAGTTCTCCTACTAGGCAATCCAGTATCTGGACAAGGGGATTAAGACTGTTTATCGTTGGGTATTAAATTTTTGCCTAGAATTTTCTTCTACCTACCCTCAACCCCCTGAGATTTTTGAGTCATTTGATCTTGGGGACCCAGAGAGCATGGATGCCCTGAGACAGGTTCAAGCCAACACTACGACCCACGAAGCTACAGTCGAGACGACATTGATGACACAAGATGCTATATCGTGGAGCCGATGTTGCCAATACCATGGAGTTGATGTTTCCAATGACCAGAAGGGAAATACTGAGACTAGTTCATCTCCCATTACCTCTGAGGTCCCGACCGAGGTTGAGAATGTCACTATCAAAAGTTAAAATCATTATTTTTTCAAGGCGATCACTTGTGGTCTTTGAGTGTCACAATGTAATGGCCATCTTAACAATGTCATTTTTTGTTTCATAACGCTCATGTAATTATTCCAATATTTAACTTCATTTTTTGATGCCTTATATGCGAATGTGAAAGGACTTCCCTTATATGCGAATGTGAATGGACTTCTTATGTGAATGGAATTTGCGGTTTTTGCACAATTGTGGTCTCTGATCTTTATTTTTATTACCATTGATTGATATTTTAAGTATGATAATCAATTGTTAATATTTCATCACACCACTATTAAACCACTTTTAGTGATTTTATAAAGTTGAACCCCCCCCCCCCCTCTACGTTAGTGGGAGAGTATGAAGGAGACGAGACTCCTCATACACTCTCATATCGCCGAGAGTGCACTATAAACTATCTCATCATAAAATTATGTTCTACAACCATAATTTAATGATTTTCAATTTTACTTTCACCACTATGAGTGATGTTACAAGGTTGATCCCGCATCTCTGCGTTATTGGGAGAGTATGAAGGAGATGAGACTCCTCATATAATCTCGTATCTCCGAGAGTGAGCTATATATAGACTATTTCACCATAAAATGATGTTCTTGAACCATCATTCAATGATTTTAAAAATTACTTTCACCACTATGAGTGATGTTACAAGGTTGATCCCTCCTCTCCACAATATTAGGAGAGTATGAAGGAGACAAGACTCCTCATACACTCTCCTATCGCCGAGAGTGAGTAATATACTATTTCACCGTAAATTAATGTTCTTTAGTTTTGTGTCAGGCAAACCACATAGTAATTGATGACGATAAGCAAAACAAGTATGAAATAACACTTTCATTAAACTGAGTTTTCCCTGCATTGTAATACAACTTTGTTCCATATAAGTAAGACCACGATGGACATTGAATTAAGTAAGACATTCATTTTCTACACAAATGACACAAACGTTACTATTGATAATATCTCTTGAAGTGGTCTGCGTTCCATGGGTTAGATAAGGGTTCACCCTCAAGATTTTCAAGTTTAAAAGTCCCTAACACAGCCTCTTATGTTACTCTACACGGACCGTGCCAGTTAGGATGCAAATTATTAGATTTACGCCAAATTTTCTTCAAGACTAAATCTTCAACTGCTATCGACCTAGATTTTAGTCGTTTGTTGTAAATCCTTACAGTTCTTTATTGATAAGACAATTATCTGACTTCAGCATCCTTTTTTTTCTTATTCATATCTAAATCCAACCTCCTCTCTTTGACATTGAACTCAAGGTCGTAAGTTTGGACTTTATGGCTGGGGAGTCTGAGCTTTGTTAGAATAACTACCTCAGACCCATAGGCTAACAAAAATGGTGTCTCACCTTTCGACGTTCTTTTAATCGTCATATATGACCGTAGAACCCCATACAACTCATTTATCCATTTTCCCTTTTCATCTATTGGTGACTTCGGTATGACCATTGGCTTGTAGTCGACTAGGCGCAGTGAAGAATTATTTAATGCCGACCTTGGTGCAATAGGCTTCCAGTAACTTTTTTTTTGAACAAATTGCCAATGTCTGATAACATAGTGTGGCGCAGGCCATATCAACATATGATATTTTAGGGACAAAAAACTCCTAGAGTCTAAATTCAAAAGAAAAAATATTAGATGTTATGCTGCAAAGTTCACCATCATAAGAGATGTGCTTTACAAACGAGGATTCCTTCTCCTCTTTCTTCGATGCATCAACCCCTTTGATATCGACTACGTATTCCGAGACTTTCATTATGGTTCTTGTGCAAGTCATATCGGTGGTCAATATCTCACTAAGAAGATCATTACCCAGGGATATTTCTGGTCGATACTTGCCAAGGATGAAGCCAAATATGTGAAGAGGTGTGATAAATGTCAGAGGTTCATGAGTATTCCTCATCATCCCCAGCTGTCTCTCTCACCCATAACGACACCTTGGTCATTTGCAATACGAGGAATAGACCGAGTCGGCCCTCTCCCTTGAGCACCGGTAAATTATATGTATCTAATTGTGGCGATTAACTAATTTTTAAAATGGTTTGAGGCTAAGGCAAGGATAACTATTACCGAAGGGAAGACATTCAAGTTTATATGGAGAAATATTATTTGCCGATATGGCCTACCCCACACTATGATATCAGACAATGGCAAGAAGTTAAAAAACAAGTCATTAGAAACCTATTGAACCAAGGTTGACATTAAACAGTTCTTCCCTATGCCTGGATTACCACAAGCTAATGGTCAGACCAAAGTCGCCAACAAGACCATTCTTGACGGGATCAAGAAGAACCTGGAAAATGCAAAGGGAAAATAGACAGATGAGTTGCATGGGGTCCTATGGACATATAAGACTCATGAAAGAACATCGACACGTGATACACTCCATATGTTAGACTATGGGTCTGAGGCGGTTTTTCTAATGGATCTCGGACTCCCCATCCACAGCGTCCAAACTTACAACCCGAAGACCAACCTGGAAAGAGGAAAAACACTGGAAAAAGGATAAATACCACCATAAAACCACTATAAGTCCGCAAAGGAATGTTTCTTGAATTCACCTAAAGCTTGAGCTCTCAAAGTAATTAAAAAAGGTAATGAGGCCACGACAGAATGCCATTTATATAAGAGGGCACTGAAAGTTGAAGCGTCACAAACTATTGGCTGCGGCATCGCTCTGCATCCCAAACAGTAGAATAATGAGAACCGACAATGAAACCACATCACCAGGACATAAAACACAGTCGTAGTACTAACTCACAACCTTTTGGAACTGAGGCTTGGGGGCTCATTGATATATCCAATACTGGTACCTAGGTTGCAAAAGACACGAGTATAACGCTGCTATCTAGGGCTCATACATGTTGGGATAGTTTGCGCTTTTACAACACCATATGAGGCAACAACCTCATCCATAATTAGTCGCGAAAACCTTCCCCTTTAGAAGTTCCTACCCTGCCTCAAACTTAGCCACATAGATATGAACTTGCTAGCTGTCCAACTTCTAGAAGGGTTATACAACTGCATCACTTATCCATATGTCACGTGCTCTATGCATGTGAACCTTCCCTTAACTTTTATAAATATAAGTGCTCACCTCTCATTTATGAGGACATGTATTGGAAGTGAAGCCCTACTAAAATCTCTACCCACTTTGTCTTTAGGATCTCACTCAAGTTACCTATGGCCACCTGGGGCACTACAGGTTACGTTCCTCTATAGCCTTGCTCTACAAGTTGCATCCAGCATAACACAGGACCATTATTCTCATGTATTTATCTCTCTCTCTTTCTTTCCTCTCTCTCTCTCTCTCTCTCTCTCTCTCTCTTACACTTCTAATGACAAATAAATCTTGTACTAATGAATATATATAATCAGAATAAGTCACGAAAGTGTACGTAGGCTCATTTTATAGTCGAACCACTCTATATCTTGAGTTTTATTTCTCTTTATTTACTTGATTATGCCTTTACACATTATATGATGGTTGGGAATGGCTTTGATGGAACGATTCATTCTTATCGATCTAATTTCTTGCATCATCAATGTAGTTCAGCACTGCCCACAATAAGCAGATCTTGTTTTGGTATCCACCGATCAGCCTCGGGAATCGTCAATTTCTATCTTATTTAGTAGTAGAGCCATAACTCCATAAATCAGCAGTAGAGAAAATCTCTATAAGGGTTTTAGAACTTTAATTATGTTCTTCTTGATTTTGAAAAGTGAACTTCAAAGATCCAAGGGGTTTGGATGAAAAAATAATAGTTTTTAATCACAAAAACTCTTAAAAGGCTTCTTAAAAAGTCTAATCCCACATCTCTATTTATAGGGAAAGTTGTTACAAAGAGACAGGGATTAAAGATTTGGAAAAAAATTAATGAAAAATCAAAAACACGCTTACTTTTTCGAATGAACTGCCACCTCATTCAAACGATGTACCCAATATCGCTCGAATGGTTTCCATCAAAACTTCGAACGACATTCCAGAACCAACCCAAAAGGTGACATTCCATATCTCATTCGAACGTAGGAGCCTCGTTCTAATGACCCTATGTAACTCGTTTGAATGACATGTCAATTTTGTTCTAACAAGTTAGCGAGATTTAAAAAAAAATTAAAAAGATTTTGAAAACTTTAAAATGCAAATTCTTTTAGAATGTCCCCTGGATATTTGAAGCTTTACAAAACCACCTCATAACTCCTCTTGGGTAATGTTATGATGAATGATCTTCAATCTTATAAATGTCACCAGAATTTCTTCTCTTTGAAGACTTAAGAATGGTTATGAAGGTGTAGTGGTGCGAAACGAGATAAGACAAATAAAAATAAAATGAGAAATTATAAAATTTTCTCTTAAAGAAGGCCTAACAGTGTCAGTGCCCTGATGTGTGGATTTTAAAATTTTCCAATAATCTTTTTCACACTCACATGTCATGATACATATAAACTCTTCTACAATGACAACGTAAGATGTAACATTCACACTTTGGAATTAAGCGTTGAGGCATTCTTTTCTGCTATTATCCAAAGGTAGTACAATTTCGGTAAACCTCCATCGGTAGGAGGAGATCACCCTTGCTCTACAAAGTTCCAAACGTTCTCATCGATAGGTTTCAGGAAAAATCTCATTCGAGCCTTTCAATATAAATAGTTTGAACCGTCAAATATGGTAGACTGGGTTATAGAACTACCCTCCTGGTTAAAATCAATCTAAATAACTTTAAAATGCACTAAATAGGTATCAATCATGAGAAAGTAGCGTAACCTTCTCTGATTCCAATTTGTGAAACATCATGTCAATGCTACTAATAGGGGAAAGCGATTATCGAACACAAAATTTTAATTTTCAAATAAATTTACGGAATGATCCATTAAACCAGTTTTAATTACACACCGTTTAAACATGCATTGTAAACTGTGAACCCAATTTTATCTTACCCTACACATACATCTAGGTGATATAGAAAGAATAAAATAAATAGTCACATAATGTCATGATGCATGAGGAAAACCCACAACGGGAAAAATTCGGATGACCCAGCCACACAAATCCACTATGATATAGGTCTCATACAAGGATAAATTAGAATTAATCACACACTCGAGGCCTTCAAGCCTTGATGCGCTATTCGCTCCTTGTTACCTTCTTCATAACCTATGCCAGAAACCTTCTAATGGACATCACAATGCATGCGCTTCCCACGTCTTAGAATCCACATATCTTACTTGCTTATAGACTAGTCCAATCATTACCCAATGCAATATGGAATACATCATAAGAAACTCAACAAGATTGAAGATTAAAACTTATCTTTGTGCTCAAATGTCAGATCTTAAATAGGCATATTATCAAAAAACTTGGATCTCAAACAAATAGTGCAAGCTATTGATCAAGCACGTGAAAGGTGTGTTCCTGTAAGGACACAATCATTGTTTTAGTTTCACCGTGATAATACAAAAACCTAAGTTACGACTACACTCAACGGGTGAGTATAGCGGTAAGTCGGGTATCGAATCCACAGAGAATGTTCGATAGATCATAACATATTATTAATCCAGGAATAAAAATGTAAAAGGGTGATGTATACTAGGAAATAAGAGAAAAGAGAGAAGTTAAGTCTAAATAAAGTAAAAGCAAGGATCGGGATATCATCCAACCATACGGCTCAAAATAACTATTGGTCAGAATTCCGGCTCGAGAGCAATTTAATCGAGCATTATCAATTAATCATAAACTTTGCACAATAAAAAATTTAAGCCAAAATTGCGTGAATAAATAATTAACGGAAAATGGTCGCACGCGGATTAAACTCGGATTATCTCTATAAACACTAACGTTGCATGACAAAGAAAGTTAAACGCATAATAATTCGACTTTAATACGCGCTGGTTCAATCAAACGCAATTATTCGCGAAACCTAATTTTTCAGAGCTCGGGGCCCATTAATGGGGGAACGACATCCCGACCCTAATTATCTAAGGGCACATAATGATTAAACTAAATTACAACTAATTAAACTAGGAAAACAAGTAATAAAGAAAGTAAACTAATTAATAAAGCATATAAATTACTTTACAAATCACTAATTAAACAAGAATAACTTATATAAATGGAGATGGAAGTGGAAAGTTCAACATACACAACCCATATGGTTGTCAACCCAAAGAGATATGAAGCCAAGCTCTCCAAACCCACAAACCCTAGGTTAAACTAATTAAAACTAAGTATATGAATCTTAAAACAAAATTGGGTTATATAGTAGGTTGGAATAAAAGAAAAGAAGAAAGAAAAGAAAAGGAAAATATCTGCAGAAAATAGGGAATCGATCGATCGAACCCTTTGGTCTATCGATCGATGGTTGAAATTATGGCAAAAATCTGAAGGATCGATCGATCGATCCTTTTGATCGTTCGATCGATCCAGTAGGGCAGCTTCCTATTTTCCTCCTGTTTTGGTGTAAATGGTTTTCTCCTATGCTAGAAACACTGTAACTTCTTCGTTCGGACTCGGAAGCGCACACTGTTCATGGCCACCCAAATCTTACGAGGAGGGCTACAACTTCCATGAGACGTCGGGCCAGGTTCCGAAACTGTGAATTGACCGGATTTCCATTGAACGTGCGAATGCGTACGGGACTTGAGCGGAATGCATCCGAACTCCATTCTTAGTACCTAAATACCTATAAAAACCCAATTATACCTCATATAGAATGTTAACAATATAAACCGAGGTTGTCTGGTTAATGGTCTTAAATATAGAGATTAAGGCACCCAAGAAGGCTAAAATGCGTAGGTTCGATGGATGAAATATGCAATATTTACATATTATCACACTCCCTAACGTACACATTGCTAGTCCCTAGCAATGAAATAGGATGCAACAAGAACAACAAGTAAACCAAAAGATGGAGATAGATAACAAAATGGGATAAGAAAGTAATAAAAAGATAAGGCCACTTTCGCGGGCGAACGATTGCATTTAGCGTATGCAATAAGCCGTTAAACCCCTAGGTTAACCTAATGTACGAGTGTCATCTCGTGAGGGTTTTCAGGGATGATACCCACAAACATCATAATGTTTCCTCAAAATATGCCCAATCACATGCGACAAACTAAACAATACGAACAAGATTTCAACATTTTATTAGCAAAGAAAACGAATTCACGTGAAAAGTCTGTAGTTATTAACATTATCGAATGCACCTCAATGAATTGAAACTTTAAAATGCGGGAGGGGAGTGAGCACACGCAAAATATGATTTGGCAAAAACTTAAATAACTCGGATACTAAATATCAAAGCATGCATAAAAGTCAATCCTCACGGGCATTACACTCATCAAATGAATTCACTTGAAACAGGGAGGTAACACACGGGACATGCGGGCATAAGGAGTAAATGTAAATGGAAACTAGGATTCGCACATGTCACAAATGAAGAATGTTATATGTAAACTAAAAAATTGTAATCGCAGTGAAAGGATACTGCACATATAAAAGAAGCGAAATGCATTTTCACAGATTATCAAAACTATTTAAACTTTTGAATTACATCTACTTAACATCAAATAGTACTTTAATAGGGTTTTAATTTAGGCTAGGCTAGGGTACGAAATGAAAGGAATGTATATACGAATTCAAAGTGTTTGGGGATGAAACTCGAGATAATGAGAAAAAGTGGGCAATTTCAAAATTGGAAAAATGATTTCCAAACGGGCATTAGATATAACAATCGATAGTAATCAAAGCTTATTGAACACTATACACAACATATACAAATTTCTCTTTCTTTTTCTTGTCTTCTTTTTCTCACTTTTTCTTTTATTTTATTTTCTTTTGTTTTCAACTTTCTCTTTTTCTTCTCTTTTTCACTTCACTTTCTTCTTTTCTCACTCTTTTCATGCTCAAATTGGAACCACAAAACAACAATATTATTCAATCCCAAATAACAATTCAAACAAGGGTATGTAAGGTAATATGTATGGTATAAAACTCCAATTTGGAGTTGGTTAGGGGATTTTGGGTGATGAAGCGAAAGGCTAGTGTTTAGGCTCAAATGGGTTGACTAGGGAACATATAAAAGGTGAGATCAAGGTCATATGGGTGATATACAAAGATGGCCTATGATCATTTCAAAAATTTACGCAATTCTCGAGTCAAAACAATATATGAAAATCATGCTCAAGTAATACATTTCATATATGAACTCAATTAATGAACGGTCAAGGAAAGAATAAAGAGATTACCAACGACTGTAACGTTTTCAAAGAGAAAAGAATAGTGTATACACTCACAAATGAAGATAAGTCTCTAATCTCACTCGGTGTAAGTATATACAATGCAACAAAAGATTACCGGGTTATAAAAATCTTGAACCAAATCAATATAACAAGAAAAATGCATGTGCTCATGGGATAAAGTTTAATTCATGAAGTTATTCATAATATTAATGATTTGAGGACTAAAGTGTAATAACTTCTAAAATCGAGAACATGCATCGTTCAATTTTCTAATGGATCGGGAAATTATTAAAATTTATCATCAGAAACAAGGGCAAAATGCCCAAGAAATGAGGAAAAAGAAAGAAAATATTTTTGAAAATTTTTAATTTTTTAACAAAAACAAGCTTTGTAACTAAATTGTAGTCAAATTCAAGGACTAAACAGTGAAATGGATAGAATATCCCACACCCCCGAACATAAATGTTGCATTGTCCCCAATGCGTCCGTTAAAGAACACAATACAAAGATAGGAAAAGAATGATATTACCCAAGTTTGGAGCGATCTCCATAGGTACAAGTCCAAATGAATCTGCAAAACAAGTTAGTACAAAGCATAGGAAAAATATATACCGATGTATTAAGTTAAAAGAATCTATGTCACAAGTCACAACAATATAGAGGGGCTAAAGTGCAAATACTAGATAAATTGATGGTGAACTTTTTGATTTTATAAAATGGAAAGTCACACACATCAAAATCCAATAAACAACCTCAAACTACATTCTCATTGCTCATTTCATAAGTTCCATACAAAACAACTTAATACATTACAACTATTAAAAAGAAATAAATAAAAATAAAAATAAAAATACAACATAATATTCATCCCAGAAATGCCAAAATGACCCAGTACAGCAGTAGCCTATTGGCCGGAACCACTAGGATCAGAAGGATCCTGAAAATGAGGAGGTAGCGTTGTGTCCGAATCATGCCTATGCAAGTAGAGGTCTCTCATCATTGCCTGCATCATCCGATACTCATGCCTATGTTGTGCTCTCGCCTGCCTCTGCTCGGCACTAAATTTTTGATGCTCATCTCGATCCTGGCGTAGATCGGCCTGCTGCTGTCTCAGCTCTAACTGCTTCTGGTCCATGTGGGACTCCCATGTAGCCCACCTGAGCTAAGTCTCCTCCCAGCGCTGGTCCTACACTGCCTAAAATGCCTCAAAGCGGGCATCCAAATCTGTGTGTGACACGTGAGAACCCTCACCCTGCTCCATACCTCTGATCTCTGCCTCCTCCTCGGCCATGTCAACTGCCTCTGCCCTCGGCCTTTTGTTCCCCGGCTCCCCCTAAGCGTGAGTTAACATCTTCGAGATATTTCCATTTGTGAGAAGCCCTAGTGTCTCACGCTTGCAATCAGCGTCATACTCTGGGCAACTGTGAGAAGTGAAGATCCTTGTGATGAGGGAAGGAAAAGAAAGGGAATACCTCCAGGCGATCTCCTTGGATGTCGCCAGCATCGTCTCCAAAAATATGTTTGGCAAACTGATATCGCCCAAATCATGAAGCATAGTGTAGATGAATGTTGTGTGCTTGTGAAGAACCTCTGATCGTTTCCTCGTCACCATGAATGAGTGGACGTTGATGTAGTGGAGAAGTCTCGGTAAATCCGCCATTGCGGCCGAACGGAATGCACATTTGTTCCATTCCTCGCTCGGCGCAAGGGCCTCAATCAAAGTCTCACGGCCAAACATATCCCTATCCAAAAAGCTGATAGGATCCGCAGGGTATGGCACACCCATAGAAGCCACCAAATTTGCACGGCGGAGCGGTATCCGAACTCCACTGACCATGGCCTCATATGTAGTAGGCCCCTGCCCTCTTAGCTCTACCAATGTCGCATAAAACATACGGACAAGCTCTTCACTGATTCGCCCATTGGTAGCGAGAAATGTCTCCCATCCCTGTCGGCGCAACAAAATCCGCGCCTCCTGTGGTATATTATCAAGGGTCCAGGCAAAATGATAACCTAGTGGTCGCTCGGATGTCTTAAAAAATAGGTCTGAAACCAGTCTCATTGATGCTCGCAACGAAACCCTCGAAGCCCCCGTTGGGCATGCACCTAGTGAACTTGTATTTCTTGATGTTTACCATTTCAACCTCCAAAACAGTAATTAAGCAATGCAAAAAAAAATTGTAAGCACAATTAATGGTTAGTTAGTGTACGAGTTGAAATGGTTGGTGCACGTGCGCAAAACCGGGTGAAAAACAATAAACATTGCAAGAAAAATTGTCACCATACGACAACGAGTGAAAATCACCCCAAGTGTGCGTAAAAAATGGATTGAAAACTGTTTGGGCATTTTAGCGAACACTTGGCGTGGGAAATATGCGTTGAGGGTGGAAAATACCATATTGAACCAACAAATTCGCCCCATTCATGAACACAACAACAATGCAACAATACACATGTGTTCATGAATGGATATCAATCAAGAATCAAAAGTTAAATCAGTTGGAACAACCAAAACAGGGAGAAATCCATACACATTCAATATATGTACAACAATGGATAAAACATGGAAATCATGACAAAAACCAACCAAAATCGACAAATACACAATAAAATTGGAAGGATGATACCTTGAAAGTGTAGAAAATGGTTGAGATATGAAGGAAATGTGGTGGGAGAAATTAGGGCACAAAATTGGGAACAGAGGAGAGGGAAATAAATTAGGAGAAAGGAAAAAAGCAGACCGTGCCTCGGCCTTTTACTGGTCGATCGATCGATCGACCCTTGGGCATCGATCGATTGATCAAGCTATAAAAATCCTACTACCTCATGTTTTTTAAATGGCCGGGGGGGGGGGGGGGGGGAATTGCAATTTGGGGAGAATGGGGGGGGATTTGATATATAAGTATATATATAGTATATATAAGTATATGAAAATAAAAATACAAAGAAAGAAATTAAAAAAAACAAAAAAAAAACAAAGAATTGGACTAAATATGCACATACATACACATATGGTAACCGAAAAAAATGAAAAATATATACGACGAGCGACACACACGCATGTTCACAAAGAAATGAAAAACAAAAGAAATAAAAAATAAAAACAAATGAAAATGTGTGAGAATGAGTGTGTGTAAAATAAAGAAAAGTTTTTTTGTGATTTTTTTCTTTTTTTTTTTAACAAAAGTATGACGGGGCGACGAATCTCCGCAAATTCAAGCTGCGTTGAACCTACAAAAGAGTTAGAACCAAGCATACAAAAAAAATATAAGAAGAGATTAACTAATTACACTAGAATAGATTAATGAAAAAATAAAAAATGAAAAAGTTAGTATATACAACCTACACATAGGAATGGTAATTATCTATATACTAAAAGGAGGAATTTTTTAGGGTCCACCCAAACAACATTTTGACTTTGGAAGACCAATGGTGGACCTTCTCTGTGACAACCCGGATATAATTATGATAAATTATATTTAAATCATGATTATCTTATGTGATATGAATAAGGTGTTATTTATATATCTAATGTTAAGTTATCATGATTATTATAATCCTACTTTCATAAATCATGAAAGGTCGAATTATTTACAAACACAAAATTTTGTTGTTTTCGGTAGAAATGTTCCTGTTAGAGACTAGTTTTTACCTTTATAACATTATAAATGACTTGAGGTGAAAACTAGATACTTGTAGACATGTTAGTTAGGGTTGTATCACAACAAACAGATCATAAAATGGATGCCCGAGTAAAGAGTTATACTGAATTTACGAACAAGGGGCAAATCTGTCCATTCCCTTTAAGTGGTAATTTGTCTTTTATTAAACCAAATGGTTTAATTTGATTGGTTGTCTTGGGAGGCATCCTTGGACGACTTAAAACTCTCCCTTTAGCTTATTTGTTCAGTAAATATAACCCTAGGTTAAGTTTTGAGAGATTTAAGCTTAAGGAAAGAGAAAGTAGAAGTTAAGGAAGAAAGATTACAAGGAAAAGCTAGGAAAAATTTCCAACAAAGTCCTTAAGGTATTTCCAAGGTAAAATTATGTGTTAATATTGTTGTAATCTTCTATTATACTTATTTCAAAGTATATTAATCGTTAATTATTGATTAAAACCTCATCATCATTTGTGATAACATGTATTGGTTCATATGTGAGATAAGTGGTGTTTATATGTCATATTACTTTGTATTGAAACCCCCTATATTCAAATCTGCATATCTCTTTCTGTGATTACTGGAATTGAGAAATTCTAATTGGACATGAAATTATACTCATATATTCATTTCATGTCCGAGAATTAGAATTTATCTCCTTGTGGTTAGGCCGTAATGATGATTTCAAGTTAGTACATAGTTTCTGTTTGTATACTTCATTTCGGTATGCCATGAATTTAGTCAATCTTTTGATATAGTAAATGAAGTCAAACAATTATGATTTTGCACTATTCAGTATGTTTACTAAAAATGGGTTGAAAATCATGGAAATTTATGCTGGATAAAAATTATGAAAATTCTTGGAACTTGAAGGAACAATAGAGGAGCTTGTAGGGTAGATTTCTTGTGTTGAAAAGAAATGGTCATAACTTTTCCTAGGAAGCTTGAAAAATTACACCGTCACTTGTACTGGAAAGTATATTCATATATGTTTTCATATTGATAAGGTTGGACCCCTGAATATATACAATTTAGGAATATAGGATGGTTAAGTATGTAGTACAATAATTTTAGGCCATACTGGATACCCCTTGGATGAATGTTTGTATTTCATCGTTACAAAGGGTACTTTGAGTAGATGTTTCATGTGTATATACCTTGAGAAGTATAATTTCATGTTTACTTGACTTTGGTTATAAATTCCATATAAGGTATTTCCTACGGTTGAATGTCCATAACCTTATCAACATGTATATCATTGTTTTGCCTTTACTTATGTTTTATGGAATGTGACTTAATTGGAATTATATTATTGATCTATAGACATGGAAAGTTACATAATTATGTTAGGATAATATTTATGATTGAGGTTCAGTACTGATTTAGTTAGATTGACAGGTGTAAGGTCTAATCAACCCAGTTCAGCTCCACGAGAAGGAAACGTGAATACATAGTTGTCAACCAAGGTGAGTGTACTCACTGGAAAGATATATTTGTATCGTGTTGTTGATATGATCAGAATATAATGAATATGAGATTGTTCATTTCGGTTTACCGAAATGGGAGGTTACTCCCCGACCCGGAATGGGGGAGATTTGTCTATTAATGACAAGGGGTTACTCCTCGACCAGGAATGGGGGAGAATTGTCTATTTAGACAGGATATGTGAATCATGATTCGGAAAAGTTGGTCATTCATTATGAATGAGCCAGATAAGTTAATACAAAATTATATGGACATGATTTATTGCATTTAAATTTATGCGTAGTATATTAGTGATGCATTCACTGGGCTATTTTGCTCATGGTTCCTATGTTCACATATTTCAGATAACGCGATGTCACTGCCAAATCTAGGAGGTCGAGTTGGGTTAGCCAATATTGGGAGAAATAATGATTTTGAGTAAATGTAAATGATGTAATTAAGTTATCTTATCCTTCAAGAAAGTTTTTATGGACATGACTACTCTGATGTTGTAAAAAGGCTTTCAGTTATATGGTTTTACAATGATGACTCTAAAATTTAAAAAATGTGTTTATAGTTTGGTTAAATTAATTATGGTTTGACTCACTTTGACTTTCAGACTTAATTATAAGTAACTGGTTTGGGGTGTGTCAGCTTTTGGTATCAGAGCCTAGGTTTTTATAGGTTCTGGAGTGAGAAGAGTCTAGATTTGGCACTGAATGTTAGAAATATATTTTATTTGATACTAACGATTATGTTAGGAAAGGTATGTATATCTGCATGTTGTTATATCTTTGATTCATTTCAACTATAAGAGAATGGAACGAGGGAATGTAAATGTGAGAATAGAAGACGAGGCTTCAAAGATTCCAGCAGAAGTGGAGGTTGAGCAACCTGTTCAGATAAATGTGGAACCCGAGCCAGAGCAACTGACAGATATGCAAAAAATGGCATGTGCTATGACTCTAATGGTAGAGCAGCAAGCTAGATTTATGGCTCAGATGGAAGAACAACAGACTAGGCAACAGGAGGCACAAGCATTGGCTAGGGCTGAGGAGGTGATACACCGGGAAGAAATAAGTAATTCACATGAGAAATTTATTAAGATGAACCCACCATCGTTCGAAGGAGCAGTTGATCCCGCAGAGGCAGAAGTCTGGGTTAAATAGATTGAACTTATCTTTGGGGTGATGAGGATGCCTGAAAATCAACGAGTGACCTTGGCGACTTATATGCTGAAAGGAGAAGCTAAATATTAGTGGCATGCCACAAAACATTTGTTGATTACTCCAGAAGGTGGGAATGTGATCTCATGGGATACTTTTGTCAAAGCTTTGTATGATAATTATTTTCCCCCAATGTATCGAAAATAAAAGGAGAAGGAATATTTCATGTTGAATCAGGGGAGTATGACAGTTAGAGAATATGAAGCTAAACTTACAGCCTTATCTCGATTTGCTTCGAGGTTTATACGGAATGAGGAAGATATGTGCAGCCGATTTCTCGATGGGCTTGAGTTAGTCATTAAATCTAGATTGTTGTCTTTAGAGACTTCAAACTATTCAGCCTTGTTGAACAATTTAGAAAGGGACGTGAATGAAGCTAGAGGGAATCGAGAACGAGGTGTAAAGAGAAGTATATTCGATCCAAACTATCAAAAGGGTAGCGATACTGAATATTCAAGGTTTGGAGGACAGAAATTCCAACAGGGTAGAGGTGGAAGTAGTTTACAAAGGGGTGAAGCTAGTGGTGGAAGAGGTTCAGGAGTTTCAGCACAAGGAGATCCGAATGTTTATTTCTTTTGTGGGACATCGGGTCATATAAAGAGAAATTGCCCAAAGTTACAGAATATAGAATGTTTCAACTGTCATCAGAAGGGCCATCTGAGAAAGAATTGTCCTATGTTATCAAGAGCGGTTTCAGTCAGTAGTGTGGGGCCTCATAAAGGATCCTCTCCAGGCAGTGTCGCCAGGGGGAGAGGTACAGAACAAGCAATTGGATCGAGGGTAGGAGGAAGAGTGTTTGCGATGACACTACAAGATGCCCATGCTACACCTGAAGTGGTTACAGGTAAACTTTCTATTGCAAATAAAGATTTATATGCACTCATTGATCCTGAATCTATGCATTCATTTGTAGTATTAGATATTGTTTCATATTTGGGTAGACAATGTTCATTTCTCAATTGTGCCTTATATATTTCTACCCCAATGAAAAGTGTGATTCTAGTTCAGCATGTTTATAAAGATTGTATCTTACGAATGGGGGAATGAGATTTCTATGTTGATTTGATACCGTTGTCCATCCGAGATTTTGATATTATATTGGGGATGGATTGGTTATCATCATATCATGCTTCCATTGATTGTTTTCGCAAAGAAGTTACGTTTCATCTGCTTGGTGAACATAAGTTCCAGTTTATAGGAGAAAGTAATGTTGTCCCTAATTGTCTTATCTCAAGAATTAAGAGCAAAATGTTATTGAGTAAAGGTTGTACAGGGTATTTAGCTTATGTTGTTGATACTAGTAAAGAAACAGTTAAAATTCAAGATATACCAGTGGTTAGAGAGTTTTCTGATGTCTTCCCAGAGGAATTGCCAGGATTTCCACCCAATAGGGAAGTAGAGTTTTCCATTGAATTAATTCCAGGTACTGGTCCAATTTCTCTTGCTCCATATAGAATGGCACCATCGGAGTTGAAAGAATTAAAAGTGAAATTACAAGATCTTATAAGCAGAGGTTTCATTCGGCCTAGTGTTTCGCCATGGGGAGCACCAGTGTTATTTGTGAAAAAGAAGATGGGACAATGCGATTATGTATTGATTATCGGTAGTTGAATAAGGTGACCATTAGAAATAAGTACCCTCTAGCTCGTATCGATGACTTGTTTGACCAATTACAGGGGGCCATAGTATTTTCGAAGATTGATTTGAGATCGAGTTACCACCAACTGAAAGTGAAGGATAGTGATATTTCCAAAACAGCTTTTCGGACTCGATATGGGCACTATGAGTTTTTGGTGATGCCATTTGGATTAACTAATGCTCCAGTAGTTTTTATGGATTTGATGAATTGGGTATTCCACCCTTTCATTGATTCATTTGTGATTGTATTCATAGACGATGTGTTGATTTACTCGCGTAGCATGGAGGAACATGAGAAACATTTGAGACTTGTATTGCAGATTTTGAGAGAGAATAAATTATTTGCTAAATTTAGCAAGTGTGAGTTTTGGTTGAATGAAATTATATTTTTAGGGCATGTTGTCTCAGAAAATGGGATATATGTTGATCCAACGAAGGTAGAAGCAATTGTTGAATGGGAGGGTCGTAAGAGTGTGACAGAGATTAGGAGTTTCCTAGGATTGGCAGGTTACTATCTCAGATTCATTAAGGGATTTTCAGATATAGAATTACCATTGACAAAGTTGACCCGTAAAGAAGTGAAGTTTGTATGGGATGAAGAATGTGAGAGGAGTTTTAAAGAATTGAAGAATCGATTGGTTTCAGCCCCTATACTTACTATTCCATGTGGGAATGAGTCTTTTGTGATCTATACAGATGCTTCATTTCAAGGGTTAGGATGTGTTCTTATGCAGAATGGGAAGGTAATAGCATATGCTTCCAGAAAATTAAAGACACATAAATGAAACTACCTACGCATGATTTGGAGTTAGCAGCTATTGTTTTTGCTTTGAAGTTATGGTGACATTACTTGTATGGAGAAACTTGTGATATATTTACTTATCATCAAAGTTTGAAATACTTGTTTACACAGAAAGAACTGAATTTGAGACAGAGGGTTTGGATAGAGCTGATTAAAGACTATGACTGTACTATTCATCATCATCCTAGGAAGGCCAATGTAGTAGCAAATGCTTTGAGTCGAAAATCATCAGGGATTCTTGGTTGCATACACTGTTCCCGTGTTGGAAATATTATTAACTTGGCATCGAGGGGGATTGAATTGAAGTTTTCAAAAAGCGGAGGATTATTAGCACATGTCACAGTGAGACCTTTATTGGCCGAACGCATACGAAATTTGTAGACCAGTGATCCATTCCTTGAGAAGAAGAAACAAGATGTCCTGGATGGTAAAGAGAGTAACTTTGAAATTAACAATGATGAATCGTTGTGTTATAAAAATAGGATTTGTGTACCGAATGATCCACCCTTAAAGAAAGATATATTAGAAGAGGCACATAGTTCTATTTACTCTATGCATCCGGGAGGTACCAAAATGTATAGAGATTTGAAAGAATATTACTGGTGGATTAATATGAAACGTGAGATTGCAGAGTTCGTAGCTAAATGTTTAGTATGCCAGCAAGTAAAGGCGGAGCATCAGAAGCCGGCGAGATTATTACAGTGATTGCCTATTCTGGAATAGAAGTGGGAGCATATAACTATGGACTTTGTTATAGGATTACCCCGGTCACCAAAGGGGCATGATTCTATTTGGGTGATTGTAGACCGATTGACGAAGTCAGCTCATTTTCTTCCAGTTAAGACCACCTACACTATTGACAAGTATGCACCTATGTACGTTGATGAGATTATCCATTTATATAGGGCACCAGTGTCAATTATATCAGATAGAGATCCAACGTTCACTTCTAAATTTTGGCCTTGTTAATAAAATTCCATGGGCACAAGTTTGAAGTTCAGTACTGCATTTCATCCACAAACTGATGGGCAATCAGAAAGGACGATTCAAATATTAGAAGACATGTTACGAGCTTGTGTATTCGACTTCAAAGGTAGTTGGGATGATCATTTGCCATTGATGGAATTTTCGTATAATAATAGTTATCAGTCCACCATTGGCACGGCTCCTTATGAATCTTTATATGGGAGGAGATGTAGAACTCCTTTGTTTTAGGATGAAGTAGGTGAAAGGAAAATTTTGGGTTCAGAATTAATAGATGTGACGACGGAAAAGATCAAAAGTATTCGGGAATAGATAAAGATAGCCCAAAGTTTTCATAAAATTTATGCAGATAAGAGGAAGCATCCATTGGAATTTTAAAAGGGGAATTTTGTTTTCCTACGTATTTCACCATGGAAAGGCGTCATGAGATTTGGGAAAAAGGGGAAACTAAGTCCAAGATACATTGGACCATTTGAGGTGTTGGAAAGAATTGGGAACCTGGCATATAGATTAGCATTACCTCCAGATTAATCCCATTTGCATGATGTGTTTCACGTATCGATGCTTCGTAAGTATTTGTCGGATCCATCTCATTAGTTGAAAACTCAACCAATTGAATTGAAGGAAGACTTGTCGTACATCGAGGAACCATTGGAAATTATTGATCGTAAGGAGCAAGTATTGAGAAATAAAGTTATTCCCTTAGTTAAAGTTATGTGGATGAGCCATGTACTTAAAGAAGAAACTTGGGAAATGGAGGATAGCATGAGGAAACAGTATCCCCATTTGTTTGGTAAGCGACCTTTATATTAAATTTCGGGGACGAAATTTTCTAGGAAGGAAGTTGTGACAACCCGGATATAATTATGATAAATTATATTTAAATCATGATTATATTATGTGATATGAATAAGGTGTTATTTATATATCTAATGTTAAGTTATCATGATTATTATAATCCTACTTTCATAAATCATGAAAGGTCGAATTATTTACAAACACAAAATTTTGTTATTTTCGGTAGAAATGTTCCTGTTAGAGACTAGTTTTTACGTTTATAACATTATAAATGACTTGAGGTGAAAACTAGATAGTTGTAGACATGTTAGTTAGGGTTGTAACACAACAAACAGATCATCAAATGGATGCCCGAGTAATGAGTTATACTGAATTTACGAACAAGGGGAAAATCTCTCCATTCCCTTTAAGTGGTAATTTGTCTTTTATTAAACCAAATGGTTCAATTTGATTGGTTGGCTTGGGAGGAAGCTTTGGCCGACTTAAAACTCTCCCTTTTGCTTATTTGTTCAGCAAATATAACCCTAGGTTCAGTTTTGAGAGATTTAAGCTTAAGTAAAGAGAAAGTAGAAGTTAAGGAAGAAAGATTACAAGGAAAAGCAAGGAAACATTTCCAAAAAAGTCCTTAAGGTATTTCCAAGGTAAAATTATGTGTTAATATTGTTGTAATCTTCTATTATACTTATTTCAAAGTATATTAAATGTGAATTATTGATTGAAACCTCCTCATCCTTTGTGACAACATGTATTGGTTCATATGTGAGATAAGTGGTGTTTATATGTCATATTACTTTGTATTGAAACCCCTTGTATTCAAATCTGCATATCTCTTTGTGTGATTACTGGAATTGAGAAATTCCAATTGAACATGAAAGTAGACTCATATATTCATATCGTATCCAAAAATAAGAATTTATCTCCTTGTGGTTAGGCTGTAATGATGATTTCAAGTTAGTACATAGTTTCTGTTTGTATACTTCATTTCGGTATGCCATGAATTTAGTCAAGCTTTTGAGATAGAAAATGAAGTCAAACAATTATGAAACTTTGATTCTGCACTATTCAGTATGTTTACTAAAAATGGGTTGAAAATAATGGAAAGTTATGCTGGAGAAAAATTATGAAAATTCTTGGAAGTTGAAGGAACAATAGAGGAGCTTGTAGGGAAGATTTCTTGTGTTGTAAGGAAACTGCCATAACTTGCCCTAGGAAGCTTGAAAAATTACACCGTCATCATATATGTTTTCATATTGATAAGGTTGGACCCATATATTTATACAATTTAGGAATATAGGATTGTTAAGTATGTAGTACAGTAATTTGAGTCCATACTGGATACCCCTTGGATGAATGTTTGTATTTCATCCTTACAAAGGGTAATTTGAGTACATGTTTCATGTCTATATACCTTGAGAAGTATAATTTCATGTTTACTTGACTTTGGTTATAAATTCCTTATAAGGTATTTCCTACGGTTGAATGTCTGTAACCTTATCAACATGTATATCATTGTTTTGCCTTTACTTATGTTTTATGGAATGTGACTTAATTGGAATTATATTATTGATGTATAGACATGGAAATTTACATAATTATGTTAGGATAATATTTATGAATGAGGTTCAGCACTAATTTAGTTGGATTGACAGGTGTAAGGTCTAATCAACCCAGTTCAGCTCCACCAGAAGGAAACGTGAATACATAGTTGTCAACCAAGGTGAGTGTACTCACTGGAAAGATATATTTGTATCGTGTTGTTGATATGATCAGAATATAATGAATATGAGATTGTTCATTTCGATTTACCTAAATGGGAGGTTACTCCCCGACCCGAAATGGGGGAGATTTGTCTATTAATGACAAGGGGTTACTCCTCGACCAGGAATGGGGGAGAATTGTCTATTTAGACAGTATGTGTGAATCATGATTCGGAAAAGTTGGTCATTCATTATGAATGAGCCGGATAAGTTAATACATAATTATATGGATATGATTTATTTCATTTAAATTTATGCAGTAGTACATTAGTGATGCATTCACTGGGCTATTTTGCTCATGGTTCCTATGTTCACATTTTTCAGGTAACGCGAAGTCACTGCCAAATCTAGGAGGTCGGGTTAGGTTAGCCAGGAATGGGAGAAATAATGATTTTGTGTAAATGTAAATGATGTAATTAAGTTATCTTATCCTTCAAGAAAGTTTTTATGGACATGACTACTCTGATGTTGTGAAAAGGCTTTCAGTTATATTGTTTTACAATAATGACTCTTAAATTTAAAACTCGTGTTTATGGTTTGGTTAAATTAATTATGGTTTGACTCACTTTGACTTTCAGACTTAATTATAAGTAACTGAGTTGGGGTGTGTCAGCTTTTGGTATCAGAGCCTAGGTTTTTATAGGTTCTGGAGTGAGAAGAGTCTAGATTTGGCAGTGAATGTTAAAAATATATTTTATTTGATACTAACGATTATGTTAGGAAAGGTATGTATATCTTCATGTTGTTATATCTTTGATTCATTTCAGATATAAGAGAATGGACCGAGGGAATGTAAATGTGAGAATAGAAGACGAGGCTTCAAATATTCCAGCAGAAGTGGAGGTTGAGCAACGTGTTCAGATAAATGTGGAACCCGAGCCAGAGCAACTGACAGATATGCAAAAAAATGGCATGTGCTATGACTCTATTGGTAGAGCAGCAAGCTAGATTTATGGATCAGATGGAAGAACAATAGACTAGGCAACAGGAGGCACAAGCATTGGCTAGGGCTGAGGAGGTGATACACCGGGAAGAAAGAAGTACTTCACATGAGAAATTTATTAAGATGAACCCACCATCGTTCGAAGGAGCAGTTGATCCCGCAGAGGCAGAAGTCTGGGTTAAATAGATTGAACTTATCTTTGGGGTGATGAGGATGCCTGAAAATCAACGAGTGACCTTGGCGACTTATATGCTGAAAGGAGAAGCTAAATATTTGTGGGATGCCACAAAACATTTGTTGATTACTCCAGAAGGTGGGAATGTGATATCATGGGATGCTTTTATCAAAGCTTTGTATGATAATTATTTTCCCCAATGTATCGAAAACAAAAGGAGAAGGAATATTTCGTGTTGAATCAGGGGAGTATGACAGTTAGAGAATATAAAGCTAAACTTACAGCCTTATCTCGATTTGCTTCGAGGTTTATATGGAATGAGGAAGATATGTGCAGCCGATTTCTCGATGGGCTTGAGTTAGTCAGTAAATCTAGATTGTAGTCTTTAGAGACTTCTAACAATTCAGCCTTGGTGAACAAAGCCATGCTAGTATAAAGGGACGTGAATGAAGCTAGAGGGAATCGAGAATGGGGTGTAAAGAGAAGTAGATTCGATCCAAACTATCAAAAGGGTAGCGATACTGAATATTCAAGGTTTGGAGGACAGAAATTCCAATAGGGTAGAGGTGGAAGTAGTTTACAAAGGGGTGAAGCTAGTGGTGGAGGAGGTTCAGGAGTTTCAGCACAAGGAGATCCGAATGTTTGTTTCTTTTGTGGGACATCGGGTCATATAAAGAGAATTTGCCAAAAGTTATAGAATATAGAATGTTTCAACTGTCATCAGAAGGGCCATCTGAGAAAGCATTGTCCTATGTTATCAAGAGCAATTTCAATCAGTAGTGTGAGGCCTCATGAAGGATCCTCTCCAGGAAGTGCTGCCAGGGGGAGAGGTACAGTACAAGCAACTGGATCGAGGGTAGGAGGAAGAGTGTCTGCGATGACGCTGCAAGATGCCCATGCTACACCTGAAGTGGTTACAGGTAAACTTTCTATTGCAAATAAAGATTTATATGCACTCATTGATCCTGGATCTACGTATTCATTGTAGCATTAGATATTGTTTCATATTTGGGTAGACCATGTTCATTTATCAATTGTGCCTTATATATTTCTACCCCAATGGAAAGAGTGATTCTGGTTGAGCATGTTTAAAAAGATTGTATCTTACGAATGGGGGAACGAGATTTCTATGTTGATTTGATACCGTTGGCCATTCGAGATTTTGATATTATATTGGGGATGGATTGGTTATCATCATATCATGCTTCCATTGAGTGTTTTTGCAAAGAAGTTACGTTTCATCTGCCTAGTGAACCTAAGTTCCAGTTTATAGGAGAAAGGAATGTTATCCCTAATTGTCTTATCTCAGGAATTAAGAGCAAAAAGTTATTGAGTAACAGTTGTATAGGGTATTTAGCTTATGTTGTTGATACTAGTAAAGAAACAGTTAAAATTCAAGATATACCAGTTAGAGAGTTTTCTGATGTCTTCCCAGAGGAATTGTCAGGATTGCCACCCAATAGGGAAGTAGAGTTTTCCATTGAATTAATTCCAGGTACTGGTCCAATTTCTCTTTCTCCATATAGAATGGCACCAGCGGAGTTGAAAGAATTAAAAGTTCAATTACAAGATCTAATAAGCATAGGTTTCATTCGGCCTAGTGTTTCGCCATGGGGAGCACCAGTGTTATTTGTGAAAAAGAAAGATGGGACAATGCGATTATGTATTGGTTATCGGTAGTTGAATAAGGTGACCATTAGAAATAAGAACCCTCTACCTCGTATCGATGACTTATTTCACCAATTACAGGGGGCCATAGTATTTTCGAAGATTGATTTGAGATCGGGTTAGCACCAACTGAAAGTGAAGGATAGTGATATTTCTAAAACAGCTTTTCGGACTCGATATGGGCACTATGAGTTTTTGGTAATGCCATTTGGATTAACTAATGCTCCAGCAGTTTTTATGGATTTGATGAATTGGGTATTCCACCCTTTCATTGATTCATTTGTGACTGTATTCATAGACGATGTGTTGATTTACTCGCGTAGCATGGAGGAACATGAGAAACATTTGAGACTTGCATTGCAGATTTTGAGAGAGAATAAATTATTTGCTAAATTTAGCAAGTGTGAGTTTTGGTTAAATGAAATTGTGTTTTTAGGGCATGTTGTCTCAGGAAATGAGATATATGTTGATCCAAAGAAGGTAGAATCAATTGTTGAATAGGAGAGTCCTAACAGCGTGACAAAGATTAGGAGTTTCCTAGGATTGGTAGGTTACTATCACAGATTCATTAAGGGATTTTTAGCCATAGTATTACCATTGACAAAGTTGACCCGTAAAGAAGTGAAGTTTGTATGGGATGAAGAATGTGAGAGGAGTTTTAAAGAATTGAAGAATCGATTGGTTTCAGCCCCTATACTTACTATTCCATGTGGGAATGAGTCTTTTGTGATCTATACAGATGCTTCATTTCAAGGGTTAGGATGTGTTCTTATGCAGAATGGGAAGGTAATAGCATATGCTTCCAGATAATTAAAGACACATGAACGAAACTACCCTACGCATGATTTGGAGTTAGCAGCTATTGTTTTTGCTTTGAAGTTATGGAGACATTACTTGTATGGAGAAACTTGTGAGATATTTAAAGATCATCAAAGTTTGAAATACTTGTTTACACAGAAAGAACTAAATTTGAGACAGAGGCATTGGATAGAGCTGATTAAAGACTATGACTGTACCATTCATCATCATCATGGGAAGGCCAATGTAGTAGCAGATGCTTTGAGTCGAAAATCATCAGGGATTCTTGATTGCATACAGTGTTCCCGTGTTGGTAATATTATTAACTTGGCATCGATGGGGATTTAATTGAAGTTTTCAAAAAGCAGAGGATTAATAGCACATGTCACAGTGAGACCTTTATTGGCCGAACGCATATGAAATTTGCAGACCAGTGATCCATTCCTTCAGAAGAAGAAACAAGATGTCCTGGATGGTAAAGAGAGTGACTTCGAAATTAACAATGATGAATCGTTGTGTTATAAAAACAGGATTTGTGTACCGAATGATCCACCCTTAAAGAAAGACATATTAGAATAGTCACATAGTTATATTTAATCTATGCATCCGGGAGGTACCAAAATGTACAGAGATTTGAAAGAATATTACTGGTGGATTAATATGAAACGTGAGATTGAAGAGTTCGTAGCTAAATGTTTAGTATGCCAGCAAGTAAAGGCGGAGCATCAGAAGCCGACAGGATTATTATAGTGATTGCCTATTCTGGAATAGAAGTGGGAGCATATAACTTTGGACTTTGTTACAGGATTACCCCGGTCACCAAAGGGGCTTGATTCTATTTGGGTGATTGTAGACCGATTGACGAAGTCAGCTCATTTTCTTCCAGTTAAGACCACCTACACTGTTGACAAGTATGCACCTATGTACGTTGATGAGATTATCCGTTTACATGGGGCACCAGTGTCAATTGTATCAGATAGAGATCCAGCGTTCACTTCTAAATTTTGGCCTCGTTTACAAAATGCCATGGGCACAAGTTTGAAGTTCAGTACTGCATTTCATCCACAAACTGATGGGCAATCAGAAAGGATGATTCAAATATTAGAATACATGTTACGAGCTTGTGTATTTCACTTCAAAGGTAGCTGGGATGATCATTTGCCATTGATGGAATTTTCGTATAATAATAGTTATCAGTCCACCATTGGCATGGCTCCTTATGAAGCTTTATATGGGAGGAGATGTAGAACTCCTTTGTGTTGGGATGAAGTAGGTGAAAGGAAAATTTTGGGTCCAGAATTAATAGATGTGACGACGGAAAAGATCAAAATTATTCGGGAACAGATAAAGATAGCGCAAAGCAGGCATAAAATTTATGCAGATAAGAGGAAGCATCCATTGGAATTTTAAAAGGGGAATTTTGTTTTCCTACGTATTTCACCATGGAAAGGCGTCATGAGATTTGGGAAAAAGGGGAAACTAAGTCCAAGATACATTGGATCATATGAGGTGTTGGAAAGAATTGGGAACTTGACATATATATTAGCATTACCTCCAGATTTATCCCGTTTGCATGATGTGTTTCACGTATCGATGCTTCGTAAGTATTTGGCGGATCCATCTCATCAGTTGAAAACTCAACCAATTGAACTGAAGGAAGACTTGTCGTACATCAAGGAACCATTGGAAATTATTGATCGTAAGGAGCAAGTTTTGAGAAATAAAGTTTTTCCCTTAGTTAAAGTTATGTGGATGAGCCATGGACTTAAAGAAGTAACTTTGGAAATGGAGGATATCATGAGGAAACAGTATCCCCATTTTTTTGGTAAGCGACCTTTATATTAAATTTCGGGGACGAAATTTTCTAGGGGGAGAAGTTGTGACAACCCGGATATAATTATGATAAATTATATTTAAATCATGATTATATTATGTGATATTAATAAGGTGTTATTTATATATCTAATGTTAAGTTATCATGATTATTATAATCCTACTTTCATAAATCATGAAAGGTCGAATTATTTACAAACACAAAATTTTGTTGTTTTCGGTAGAAATGTTCCTGTTAGAGACTTTTTTTTACCTTTATAACCTTATAAATGACTTGATGTGAAAACTACATAGTTGTATACATGTTAGTTAGGGTTGTAACACAACAAACGTATCATCAAATGGATGCCCGAGTAAAGAGTTATACTGAATTTCCGAACAAGGGGAAAATTTGTCCATTCCCTTTAAGTGGTAATTTGTCTTTTATTAAACCAAATGGTTTAATTTGATTGGTTGTCTTGGGAGGCATCCTTGGATGACTTAAAACTCTCCCTCTAGCTTATTTGTTCAGCAAATATAACCCTAGGTTCAGTTTTGAGAGATTTAAGCTTAAGGAAAGAGAAAGTAGAAGTTAAGGAAGAAAGATTACAAAGAAAACTAGGAAAATTTTCCAACAAAGTCCTTAAGGTATTTCCAAGGTAAAATTATGTGTTAATATTGTTGTAATCTTCTATTATACTTATTTCAAAGTATATTAATCATGAATTATTGATTAAAACCTCCTCATCCTTTGTGATAACATGTATTGGTTCATATGTGAGATAAGTGGTGTTTATATGTCATATTACTTTGTATTGAAACCCCTTGTATTCAAATCGGCATATCTCTTTGTGTGATTACTGGAATTGAGAAATTCCAATTTAACATGAAACTAGACTCATATATTCATATCATATCCGAAAATTAGAATTTATCTCCTTGTGGTTAGGCCTTAATGATGATTTCAAGTTAGTACATAGTTTTGGTTTGTATACTTCATTTCGGTATGCCATGAATTTAGTCAAGCTTTTGAGATAGTAAATGAAGTCAAACAATTATGAAACTTTGATTATGAACTATTAAGTATGTTTACTAAAAATGGGTTGAAAATCATGGAAAGTTATGCTGGAGAAAAATTATGAAAATTCTAGGAAGTTGAAGGAACAATAGAGGAGCTTGTAGGGCAGATTTCTTGTGTTGTAAAGAAATGGTCATAACTTGCCCTAGGAAGCTTGAAAAATTACGCCGCACTTGTAATGGAAAGTATATTCATATATGTTTTCATATTGATAAGGTTGGACCCCTATATTTATACAATTTAGTAATATAGGATGGTTAAGTATGTAGTACAATAATTTCAGGCCATACTGGATACCCCTTGGATGAATGTTTGTATTTCATCCTTACAAAGGGTACTTTGAGTACATGTTTCATGTGTATATATCTTGAGAAATATAATTTCCTATTTACTTGACTTTGGTTATAAATTCCTTATAAGGTATTTCCGACGGTTGAATGTTCGTAACCTTATCAACATGTATATCATTGTTTTGCCTTTACTTATGTTTTATGGAATGTGACATACTTGGAATTATATTATTGATGTATAGACATGGAAAGTTACATAATTATGTTAGAATAATATTTATGATTGAGGTTCAGTACTGATTTAGTTGGATTGATAGGTGTAAGGTCTAATTAACCCAGTTCAGCTCCACCACAAGGAAACGTGAATACATAGTTGTCAACCAAGGTGAGTGTACTCACTGGAAAGATATATTTGTATCGTGTTGTTGATATGATCAGAATATAATGAATATGAGATTGTTCATTTCAGTTTACCGAAATGGGAGGTTACTCCCCGACCCGGAATGGGGGAGATTTGTCTATTAATGACAAGGGGTTACTCCTCGACCAGGAATGGCGTAGAATTGTCTATTTAGACAGGATATGTGAATCATGATTCAGAAAAGTTGGTCATTCATTATGAATGAGCCGGATAATTTAATACATAATTATATGGACATGATTTATTGCATTTACATTTTTATGCAGTGGTATAGTAGTGATGCATTCACTGGGCTATTTTGCTCATGGCTCCTATGTTCACATTTTTCAGGTATTGCGATGTCACTGCCAAATCTAGGAGGTCGGGTTGGGTAAGCTAGGAATGGGAGAAAAAATGATTTTGTGTAAATGTAAATGATGTAATTAAGTTATCTTATCCTTCAAGAAAGTTTTTATGGACATGACTACTCTGATGTTGTAAAAAGGCTTTCAGTTATATGGTTTTATAATGATGACTCTAAAATTTAAAACTCGTGTTTATGGTTTGGTTAAATTAATTATGGTTTTCCTCAATTTGACTTTCAGACTTAATTATAAGTAACTAGGTTGGGGTGTGTCATTCTCTCTCATGCATGCCTCCCGAAAAATAGGAATTCCGTTCAAACGATGGAAGGCATGTGTATGGCAGTAAAAGTGAACCATCCCCAATTACAAATTTGGGAGGGATGATGGGGGATTTGGATATGACGGGCTACAAATACACATGAGGGCCAAGAAAAATTGAGTCATCTCCCAAGTATGTTAAAGATGGAATGGGAGGTGGCGCACATGAGGGCAAAGAAGCCGTCATGGAAGGAGGCTCGAGCGAGTACTCCTCGTCGGTGAAAAGGTTTGGAACTAAAAAGTTTTGAACCGATTCATCAGGTACAAGAATTGGTACAACAATATAGAATAAAGATGGGGATGAAATAAATTCAATCTCAGACGATGAGTGATCATCACCAGAAGATTGAAGTTCGAAAGAAATAAGATCGTTTACAATGAAACTTTCTTCTTTAAGAATCAAAGAAGAAACGAGTTCATTGCAAATGGATACTATGCCCGTTTCATCCTCATTTTCATTCTCTATTATACCGTGGGTCAAGTTAAGGATGATTTGTTCCAAAGTAGGCAAAAGAACCTCATTTGGTTCAAAACGGTCCTCGACTTCAAAAGTCTCGGAAGAAAAATCATCGTCGGATTCAAATAGTAAATCCAACTCATGTTCCCAACAACGATTTTCTTCCCGATAACGGTTTTTAATCCTCTCATTTTCAAGCATGCGCAATCCTTCACCGAAAGTCATAGGGAGAGGAGCGAATTCTTGGAAATGTGAAGTTTGAAAAAAAAAATCGGGACTACAATCAAAATCATTAACAAAAGAATTTTGAAAATGATTACAATTTGTTTCAAAATTCTTATCATAAGGATCTTGCGACCCATAATCAAAATGATCACGCCCAAAATTGATGTAATCCAAACTTTGACTTTCGTAATACTCACCCAATGTCATTTTACATGTTGCAATTTTTTGGGATTGCAAGTACTGACCAAAAGTCAATGGTTTACCGAAATTTTTAGAATTATCATTAGAATTATCAGAAAAATTAGAATAAGACATGCTTACCCCAACAAAGGCTCAAGAAGGAGAATTCCACAAAGAAGATGTGCGCACAGGATAATTCAAGCATTTCTAGGCGCTCAAATGTAGAAGTCATGCAAAAAAGGTTAAAACAAAGAATACAAATACAAAAGAAAGAATACTACAAACTAATAAGACAATTACAATCTATAACAAAACGTCCCCGACAACGACGCCATTTTGATCAAGCGCGTAAAAGGTGTGTTCGTGTAAGGACACAATCGTTGTTTGCATTTCACCGCGATAATACAAAAACCTAAGTTATGACTACACTCAACGGGTGAGTATAGCGGTAAGTCGGGTATCGAATCCACAGAGAATGTTCGATAGATCGTAACAGATTATTAATCCAGGAATTAAAGTGTAAGAGGGTAATGTGTGATAGGAAATAAGAGAGAAGAGAGAAGTTAAGTCTAAATAAAGTAAAATCGAGGATCGGGATATCATCCAACCATACGGCTCGAAACAACTATTAGTCAGAATTCCGGCTCGACAGTAAGTTAATCGAGCATTATCAATTAATCATAAACTTCGCACAATAAAGAATTTAAGCCAAAGTTGCGTGAATAAATAATTAACGGAAAATGGTCGCACACGGATTAAACTCCGATTATCGTTATAAACACTAAGGTTGCATGACAAAGAGCGCGTAATAATCCGACTTTAATACGCACGGGTTCAATTAAACACAATTTTGTGCGAAACCTAATTTTCGGAGCTCGGGGCCCGTTAATGGAGGAACGACATCCCGACCCTAATTATCTAAGGGAACATAATGCTTAAACTAAATTACAACTAATTAAACTAGGAAATTAAGTAATAAAGCAAGTAAAATAATTAATAAAGCATGTAAATTACTCTACAAAGCACTAATTAAATAAGAACAACTTATATAAATGGAGATGGAAGTGGAAAGTTCAACATACACAACCCATATGGTTGTCAACCTAAAGAGAAATGAATCCAAGCTCTACAAACCCACAAACCCTAGGCTGAACTAATTAAAACTGATTATATGAATCTTACAGCAAAATTGGGTTATATAGTAAGTTGGAATAAAAGAAAAGAAGAAAGAAAAGGAAAATATTTGTAGAAAATAGGGGATCGATCGATCAAACCCTTTGTTCGATCGATCGATAGTTGAAATCGTGGAAAAAACCTGAAGGATCGATCAATCGATCCTTATGATCGATCGATCGATCAAGCTGGGCAGCTTCCTGTTTTGGTGTAAATGGTTTTCTCCTCCGCTAGAAAAGCCATAATTTCTTCGTTCGGACTCGGAATCGCGCACCGTTCATGGCCACGCAAAGCTTGTGAGAGGGCTACAACTTTCGTGAGATGTCGGGCCAAGTGCCCAAACTATGAATTGACCAGATTGCCCTTGAACGTGAGAATGCGTACGGAACTTGAGCGGAATGCGTCCGAACTCCATTCTTAGTACCTAAATACCTATAAAAGCCCAATTATACCTCACATAGCATGTTAACAATGTAAATCAAGGTTTTTTGGTTAACGAGCTTAAATATAGAGATTAAGGCACCCAAGGGGGATAAAATGCATAGATTCGATAGATGAAATACGCAATATTTGCGTATTATCAACTATTATTTAAGAAGCTATACTTTTGTCTATGAAAAATGTTTTTGCAAACCCTCTATTTAAAATTCTTATGAAACCACTTTAATTTATAGAAAACTATGAAAAGGAAGTGACACAGAGTTCGAGCCATCCTATTCGAATGAAAGCCATGTCGTTTGAACGAGAATGGCAACCTCATTTCAATGAACAATAAATTCATTCGAATAAAGCTACTAATATCATTTGAATAGACATAAAATGACATTTGCATAAGATCTTTCTGTAAAGAAGAAACATTTCACTCAAAACTTGTTTAAATGTTGTTAGAATGAAACCTCTAAACTTGTTTGAATGAAAATCGAACTTGTTCGAACGAAATGGTAGAGCTCATTTAAACGACTCATGAAAATTGTTCAAATGAATTTAAAAACCAAAATATTTTTTTCTCCAAAAGTCTTTTTTGAAAATAGCCTCAATAAAAGTTTATAAAACTAAAACACCAAAACTAAATGCATGGATCGAATATAACGCACTATTCATACATTTTTTGGCATCCCATGGGAAAATATGAAACTTGGCACGAAACTTGATGTCACTTTAACTCATTCTCTACGGTCTTCATTGTGCATCATAGGCTTGAAGAAAAAACTGTACACAACTCTTAACCTATGACTTAAGTGATTTTTCCAAATATAATAAAATCCAGTATTATAAAGTTTATAATAACATTTGAATTGACTCAATGTGAAATTTTCCTTTACATCTATATTTCATTTGATTGGGAACCGTACTAGATATTGTCTGACCCTGTTCCTTTTGTTTTTGCTTTCCAAAAACTAAAAAAAATGGGATGGGGAGACAAAAAAAACTCCCATCCTCCCATCTAAACTAGTGTATACCTTAGAAACCAACAATTAGTTCCTCATCCGTAACCCCAAAAAATTAAACAAGTAATGGAGCGAGGAGTATGACTCCTCCTTGAATCATGCATGTAAAGAGATCAAGAGATTGCATTAAAGAATTTATGTCTCAATATCTTCACCCTTAAACCACCTCTTATTGTACAATATATGCATAAAGGAGCACTTCTCCACACAACTAAAACCTCCCACCCCCACCGTTAACACCAGGCTTCCATATCCTCTCTCAATGACTTGGCACACACCCATTTCACCCTAAATATGGAATAAATAATACACGACAATCTCCTGATAACCAAAATATCCAATAACAAATGATTAAACATCTCCTCTGCCTGCTTTCACTTCCAAAACATAATTTTAAGCACCTTACTCTCTTTATTGGCCCATCCATCGTCATGATTTCCCTTCTCACTGTTGTCCAGGAAAAAAGTCATTTTTGATGGAGCACGCATATACAAAATTCTTTTATAAGGAAATTCAACCCCACCCTTGCCTACTAACTCCGCATAATAAGACCGCACACAGAATACCCCTTTCTTGTGGCCCTTCCACCACACACAACCCTCTCTCCCTTGAGAAAAGTCCCTCCCACCCAAACAATCAAATAACTCCTCATCCTCCTCCAACTCCGAATCCCTGAGTCTCCATCTAAACCTAGAATTCCACTCCATCCTGGATCCATCCCTCCAAATATGTCTTGCCACCGATCCTTTCCTCTCACCCGTATGAAAAATAACCTTGGGAACATATCCTCAAATGATCACCATCCTAGATGTCTCTCCAAAACTTAATTCTCTCCCTATTTCCATTACTCAAGGAAGTAAGACTAAGTAACTCCCTTCATCCCCACAAATTGTTCTTCCACAACCCCACCCCATGTCAAAACCTCCTTTCACTTGATCCCCAAACATTGTGACCCAACTCAAACCTCGCTACTACTACCTTTTTCCATAACCTATTTGCGTCAGCAGAGAACCTCTACAACCACTACCCTAAAAGGGATTTATTTAAACAAGCCAAGTTTCTTACACCCACCCCTCCCCTCCCTCCCTCTTGGGTTTTCACACCTCCTCCCAACTCACCAAACTATGCTTGAATCTACCTTCATTCCCACTCCATAAGAAGTTAGTCATTAACCAATTTAGCTTCCCATGAGTGGAAACCGATAACTAAATAATTAATAGGTAATAACTAGGTATACTAGAAAGGGAATTATTCCTTAATTTCAATCTACCCCTGTAGATAAATAGCACTTCTTCTAACCCGCCAACCTCATGTCCACCCTATTAATAAATAGGTCCCAGTTGTCCTTATATTTGAATAAAGTACCCCCAAAAAATGCCAAATAAGTAGACATGAGATAACCTACATTACACCCCATCACCTATTCTAGAACATTGACCCCTTTAGCCCCTACCTAAATCAACTCACATATTGATATGCAACCCTAAAACTGCCTCAAAACACATTAAAATGATACTTGAGACTTCTCACTTGAGCCTCCTCCACACCATAAAAAATGATAGTGTCATCGATAAATAAGATATGAGATACTCAGCACAGGGAACCTCCCTGACCCTACACCTCCACTAGCCTCCACCTCCCTAATAAAAAGCCTACTCAATCCCTCCATCACCCAAAAAAGAGAAAGAGAGAGTGTGTCCCCCCTTCGTAACCTGCGTGAACTTTGGATGAAACCTTTGGTGATCCATTCACTAACACCGAAGACTTAACATTAGTAATCCATATCTCCATCCATAAACACTATCATTGTCCAAAAGCCATTCTTCCAAGGAAACAAATAAACGTGCCCATTAACATGGTCATATGCCTTTTTTAATATCTCATTGACACATTCATTGTCCACCAAATGTGCGTCCAAAATTTTCCTCCCCCCATAAAAGGATTTTGATCCTTGTAGATAGTGGGGCCTAGTACCTTCCTCAGTATTACTAATAACACCTTATCCAATAATATATAAATTCTTCTTACCAAACTAGTCAGCTGAAAATCCATCATATCCACTAACCCTCCTATTTTGGGGATCAAATCAATAAATGAAGCATTTAAGGTTCACTGAAATATCCCACTCGCATGAAAGTCCCCCCAAAAGTCTAATACATCATTTTTAACCATCGACCAACATCGATGGAAAAAGACATTGAGAATTCATTTGGCCCCGGTGCCTTATCCCCTCTCATAGACTTTAACGCTAAAACAACTTCCTTCTTCGAAAAATTTATCTCCAAATTTTCAATTCTCTCCCCTGATATAGCCCCAAACTTCAACCTGTCTAACATAGGTCTCCAGTCCCCATCTTCTATAAATAGAGCTTCATAGAAATCCGTGACCATTGTACTGATCTCAGCCACTTTCATGTACTCCCCCATCCACCACAACCTTCCCTCTATCATTGAATCTACGATGGGATTTGTCTATCGCATGAAAAAATATGGTGTTACTTCAACCATCTCACTCGATATTTTTGTCTCCAAGATATCTCCTCCTAAATCATTTTTCTCCCCACATCCCTTCTCTCATCAGCCATTCTTCTCTAGACAATAACATCCCCTTAACATAGAGCTCATTAATGTCTTCTAGACTTCTAATAATGCAATCACTTACATTTACAATGATATTTTAATTAAACTTTTTCAGGTCCTTCTTTAGAAAAAAGCTTCTTTGCCAATATAAAGCCCGCGATACCCTCCACAGAATAACCACCCACCACCTTTTCACTCTCTGCGATGTTCTCCTCTTTCAACCACATATTCTCAAAATGAAAAGGAATCCTCCCTCTTATCACCCTCCAGTATCCAAAATAATCAGGACATGATCAAAAATTACTATAGGTAATTCTGACGACATCGCTCCTGAAAAGTGTTCATCCCAGTCAGATAATATTGAAAATTGATCCAACTGAGACCATGAAGGTGGATCCATATTGCTACACCATGTAAAATTCCCCCCACAAATGGCATATCCAGCAACTTCAAGTCATCTATGAACTTTGAAAAATCCCTTATCAGTCTCTCAATCGTTGCCCCTAATATGCTCCCATAAAAAATAAACCACATTAAAATCCCCTCCCTTGCACTAAGGGATGCCCCACACCCCTCCTAAATCTTAATACATCTCCCATATAATTACATCATACACCGACCTATACACCCTCTAAAAGATTCATAAAGACCCTTCTTCGGCACCTCTAAGCAAACAAGACAACGAGTGATTCCCAACTAGACGATCCACCAATCCAAAACTCTTTTATCTCACAAAACCATCCCCACCCCCACTATACTCAATAATTAAGAGAACACCACTCCATCCAACGACCCCTTAAAATTCTATGGACCACCGTTTTACGTACTCATCTTACTTATTTTGGTCTCCTGTAAGCACAAGACATCTGATCTCCAAACAAAGTTGTCCGCCTTACAATAATTCTCTTATCAAGGTCATTTAACCCCCTTAAAATTCTATCCTTCGGTGCACGTCTCGGAGGCATCTGAAACGTGAAGAAGTTTATTAGTCTACAGTCATTAACAAATCTCAAATATCTGAAGATCTAAACTTGAAAGCAAGAATACAACCATCCTATAATAGGGCTCTATAGCAAAAACGTTAAGCTGAAAGTGAAATAAGCCGTACAGATCCTATGGACACTATAACCTGATGCTCTGATACCACCTGTGACACCCCGCCTAATTAAATAC
Source organism: Sambucus nigra (assembly GCA_949130495.1). Lineage (NCBI taxonomy): Eukaryota > Viridiplantae > Streptophyta > Magnoliopsida > Dipsacales > Adoxaceae > Sambucus > Sambucus nigra. Next base: position 307,268,813 of record OX422221.1, on the reverse strand, counting down.
CGGGCGATCACTCCTTTATTAAATTAAAATCAAGGTGAACAGTTGGTTCATTCTTAGCATCACTGTCGTAAAGATAACTTTTTCCAAATTAACACCCTAATTAATTAAGCTAAGTGTCAAAACCATTTTTCAACATTTCTGACCAATTTTATTTTTAAAGGAAAATTATTTATTTAATTAGTAACAACATTTTCAATAAGTAAGAATCATACAACAATTATCCTGGAACATAATCCAATTACTTTAAACATTCAACATCCAAAATCCTAACATTTAAAACTTAAAGTAGAAACATACATACTGAATAAATCCCAAAGCAACAGTACTAGAAATAACTGAAATACAAATGTCCCAACAACACAGATAAATAGTGGAAAGGGCGACACATGTCCCAATAACTGAGAATCATAGAAGTGGAATCAAGTAAATGAAATCGTCTAAGAAAGTGGCCTGCAACTCCCACTTAAGCTGCAGCGCGTTCCTTCCAAGGGATCCTAAGCAAGACGCCCCTGTGGCTGGGCACCTGTAGTACATACATATATATACAAGAGAGAGAGAGAGAGAGAGAGAGAGAGAGAAATGGGTCAGAGCCCGATAGTGTATATGATTTAAAAATTATTTAGCAAGTATTTAAATTGATACAGGCCAATGCAACAACATATTAGTTCGACACTCTCTTGAGAAATTCTCACCTCTATTCTAATGTGCACACCTATCGCACTAACCTTCCCAGTGGTCTAACTCATCATATATTACGCTATCCTTTCCCAATGGTTTAACTTATCTTAGATTATTCGCAGGATTCAAAATTTAACGATTCAATTGTTTGAAAAGAATATTTCAATTAGTAACCAAAGTTCTCATTTTTAACTTTATTAATCAATAAAGTTTTCCAGTGTCATATTATACTTTCTCAAAACAAGTATTTACAGTTTGAGTCATCAACCATGTCCTACATATCAAATCACAGTAGGCAGTTCCAGATTTCAGAATTTCATATATATATTAACTACTCGTAAATTATATATATATCATAACAGCACCCCAAATAAAAACTATGGTGCGGGCATGCTCTACTATCCAATCCCCGTATCACTCGTACTAAGGGAAATACAAATTCGGAATCACTCTCGAACTGCATTAACACATACTCAAACAATATTGAGGCGAAACATAGATTCCAAGACTCTAAGAGGATGGTATATGTCTGCGTCTCTTAGGATCATCCGAACTATCACTGCGATAGCCTGTACCAAGGATATCTATACACAAACAATATGAGGCGAAGCATAGATTCCAAGTCTCTAAGAGGAAAGCACATACCCGCGTCTCTTAGGACCGTCTGAACTATCATTCCGATAGCCTGTACCAAGGATATCTATCTTCTAGGGTACGAGTCAATATCCCCCATAAGGCAACACAGGATAAGATCGTCCCAGCGCGGCAACCTCAGGGATAGCAAGTAGCGTGGGCATGTTTTTCACGCATAGATAGCATATGCATACACAATCATATAACTATACTAATATTACCATATCAATAATGGGTATATTCTCAAATCCCATAGTTACGACTTTTATCCATATCATCATATTTTAGTAAACACTTATAACGGTTCGTTTCCAACCTTGATTCGGTATTATTCCAACGTACCACACAACTCTCATGGCTTTATTCTCAAAATTATAAAATTCAGTAGGTATACACATTTGTCCCAAAGTAACTCTCTTACGTGTCTCTTTCTTTAAATCATAAATTCACCGACCCTTATGTAATTATCCAAAAATACAATCTTTGCCCGACATCAAGGGTCCCAAAATTTATTCACATGTCCTACTGGTCTTCCTTATCTCCCAAAACATTTTATTAAGGATGCCCAAGAATTATTTCACAATAACTTGAACTTAACTAATTTAGAAAGGGAAATAGGAGTCTGCCAGGAGGGGTCGATCGATCAAGGTCTGGGGCTCGATTGATCGAAGCTCTGGGCTCGATCGATCGATCAAGCAGGTCTGCGAAATCTGCAGATTTGCAGTTACGGGTTTCATCTTCTAACCTTCACCAAATCCATATTTTTCAATCCCAATCGTCCCAAAATTTATACTACTAACATTATATCATCATACTAGATATTTCCAACGTAAAGCATGTAGATTTCTATCACTAAACATGGATTAACAGCCCAAAAATTTATATAATTACCAAGAACCCTAGAAATCTCTTGAACATGGTTCTAACAAGAATTTTCTAGAATTTCTTCTTGTAAACATCATAATTGCGTGGGTAATTTCTCTACATGGCAAGGGTTTCCAGAATTATCAATTTATCCATCACTACATGCAATTTCCTAACTCATATCTTAGGTTTCTTCCATAAAAACTCATTCTAATTACTCCTAAACTAATATGAAAGATGCATCAACGAAATAAGCAAGATAAACATTTGCCTGGGATTTTTCGTGTTCTAATTTGCAGATGATTTTGGTGTGGTTGCGTAGTCCGTCGCGCGATCTACGCGTTGGTGGTGGTGGCGGTGCAAACGGATGGATTTTGGGCCTTGGATTGCCTTGGAAGCTCTCTCCTTCCCTCTCCTATGGCCGTGACTTGTCTTTGGTTGTTCCAACCCTAGAAGACAACCTTAGACATCTGATATAACCCTTAGAATTTCATGGGTTTAATTTCCCATAATTGCGAAATGTCCAAAACGCCCTCCCGGGGTAATAATAAGGCCTAAAAACGCCCCGAGACCCAAACTAAATCCCCGGGTAAACTTTTCTGACTATCTAGACCCTTCCGGACGCGTTGGCGCACTCAAAAGGACCATACGAACGACTTATAAAATATTCACTTTTATTAATCAACATTTATTCCCGACGCGACACAGGCGCGTCCCGACTTAAATTTCCATAATTGTCATTCTATTCACTCGTGACATTTAATAGAACCAATATTATATATTACTTTGCTCATTAGTAATATTCAACAGGTTTCCCATAATTACTAACTCTCGTCACGTTAATAATTATAACATAATTAATTTCCGGATTTTTATTAAATAATTACTCACATTAAATTTAATAAATCCCCAAATTAATATAGCATAAAAATACGGGGTATTACACATTTCACCCCCTCTCCAACTCACATCGATCTTTCTAAAAAATCTCGAATCTTTCTTCTTATTTCCTTCATATGAAACTCCTAACCACTTTACAAATCCACCTATGATCTCCTCCGCCCATTTCTCCTCCCTGTCACCCTCCCATGTACCCATTCAATGTGTATTGGTCAAAAACTTCTACTCATTATTCATGCTGAGTTGTCCCAACCTCAAGTAACAAAATCCATCTCATCCGATAGCCTAAAAAAATCAATATATTATCATCCTCCCAAAAATGCCTTTTTCGCAAGTTAATTATATCCTCCAATAAAGATTTCATATCACTAGAATGTGCATATCCTCTATCTTACAAGCCCTCCTTATCACAATCTAACCATCGCTCCATCGGGTCCCTATTAGGGAGTATGCTTTTCCTCCCACCCGCCAATATTGACTCACCCACTTCAAAGGAATGTCTCATCCCCACCTCCCTCGCTCCCACTACAGTATTTTCTAAGGGAACTAATGCCAACTCCTCCCCCAATTCATCCCTAACACTAACATGATCTACACACCACGTTTCCTTAAGACAAACATTTGAATCGTTACTTTTTTTTAAGAAAAATGTGCACCATCCTACCTTCTAAAAGATGCTAAAAACCTCTTAAAAATTACTTTGAGTGTTTTTACCTTCCATTTCGATATCAACTAGGCTCTAAAAAAATAGGGTTTTTTAGGACCGTGGCTGGAAGAGAAAAGACTTGCCCTCTGATAGAGAAAAAAATTTGCTTCCCTGGTGTATTTTTGTCATTGTTGCAATTCCTTTTCCATCAAAATTCCCTTGAACCTAAAAATAAAATCAAAATATGTATAGAGTAAGTAAGAGAGTATGAATACAACTCTAAGGATGAAACACAAAATATGTGAAGACACATGTAATTCATTTTCATATTATTATGATTTTTTTATTTTTTGCTTTTTCTACGTTTTTAATGATTTTTCAAGGGATTATTAATTAATTAACTATACTAATTTTTAAAGCACTGACTGAGATGTAAAAGATAATTTAAGAAAAGTGAGATAACAAAATTGTGCTAACAAGAAAACTAACCAAATTGGACTCATGAGGGCTTCAAAATTTTATCCTATGAATGGGAGATTAGCCCTCAATAATCATCATCGAAAAATAAAAATAAAAGTAAACAAATGAAAGCATGTGAGGATTTGAGTAATTAAAGAGGAATAGATTAACCCCATTTAAGCCTTGAATTGGAATGGAATCTTCAATTACATCAGCACTCTCTCAATTACAATAACTCACTAATATATTTATTGAATCTAAAATAAAAACTACAAAATAAAAAAAATAAAGAAAACAAATGACAAGATAATGGATGAATTCATAATGGACACTTAAATAATAAAAGAGATTTGCTAAAAATGTAAATCCTAATATTATAAAATTGTACAATAGAACTCATCCAAGGAAATAAATTCTACATCATCGCTTTATGTTGAGATATTTGCTAAAAATGGAAATACTCAACATAAAGGAATGTATTAGAATTTACCTCCCATCAGGGATGAATTCAACCACATCCTTTTGAAATAGTTGCTAAAAATGCAAAAACCCACTATAGAGGGGTTGAGTGGAATTCATCCTAGAGATAAATTTCACTAGACACCTCTATATTGAGATATTTGCTAAAAATGCAAATACTCTCTATAGAGGAGTGGAGAGAATTTTATCACACAATGTTTAAAAACTAATTTGGAGATTCCCCTCAAATGGCACCAAGTCTTCAATTTATACATGGAAAACATGGAGATATGGGAAAATTGGGTAAGGTAATTGTGCATAAGGGGTGAGAGGTGTGAAAGGGTTATTTTTGAAAAAATACACACATGTGCATGTGTGTTGAGTGAGGTAACAATCATATTTGTTAAGAAGGCACTTTTTGGAAATGAGATTTAAAGGGTGGTTTAAAACATGTGGGTTTTAGTTATTTGATTTTTGGCTTTTGGTTTGGTTTTGTTTTGGAAATTGGTAGCTGAGTAAAATTGGGTAAGAAGATCTTATGGGAAATGGCTAATGAAATGAAATGGGTTCTTGGATGAAATGGGTTATGCAGCGGGTTCGGGGATAAAAGGTCGGAGTTGGGATTCACGGGTTAAGGCTGGAGTTAGCCAGAGGTATAGGGGATGCTGGGCGCCGCCGATTTTCGAGCCCGATCAGGTTCGGGTCGCGGGTTATGGTTGCGGGTTATTGGGGGTGATCGGCAGGTGGGTATCCAGGTTATGGTAGAAGTGAGTATTAAAAATGGAGTTTCGAGTTATGGGGTATTGGGTTAGATGGAGGAGTTGATAGTGGAATAAGGTGAGTTGATTAAGTTCTTGGTTATAGAGGAGAGATGAGAGAGAAGTTGTTGGGTGGAAGATGATGGTGAGGGTAATTTGGTGTGTGAGGTTATATGGGTTATGGTGAGGGTGAGTGAGGGTGTTAGGTGTAGGGGAGTATAGTGTAATAAGGTATGAGTGGGTTTAATGTGTGTGTGTGTGTGTGTGTTTAATTTGTACCAAAAATAAAATTATCTAAAAATAAAAATAACAAAACTAAACAAACAAAAAAATCCTAACTCATAAATAAAAATAAAACTAAAAGAAAATAAAAATAAAAATAATAAACCTATTAAACTAAAAAGACTCTAAATAAAATAAAAAGAAATAAAAATTAAAAATCTAAAAACTAAAGTCCTAAACATATCAAATCTAGTAAACTACTAAAGACAAATCATAAAAATAATAAAATAAAAATAAAGACTAAAATTAAAAACTAATAAAAATGCAAAAAAAAAGAAATAGAAATAGAAAATAAATTCTAGAAAATTCTAAATAAATCCTAAAAGAATTAAAAGAATGACTCAAGCTGAAAATGTAAAAAAATCTAAAAAGCACCAACTAAACACATATGGGGTTCGGGGTAGGTTTAGGCTCGGGTAAGGTACGGGACTTGAGAATTAGCTACATTTTTGTTGCAATTTTCTTGATTTGAGCATTTGAACACCACAACATGCATTTGACCTGCAAAGTAAACAAATACACATATAAGACCCCATTTACCGAGAATTAACAATTAAAATGCGTCTATTCGGGATAAAAAAATGTACACTTTTGGGTGTTTATCACCCTCCTATTGGAAAATGTTTTTACACTATGACTCATTTATTTTTAAAACATCTCTCCTCAATGGGTCTAAAATATCAACTTGATTCTTACTGGCAGAAACAAAAGAGGGATAAAGATTTTTTTTCTAGATCACCGACTCTAACATGGAGCGCACCACCCATTCCATCAGCCAAACCCAATTTTGTTTTATTAAACCCCTCTCTTATTATCTTAAAACGGGGCTTACAATTAACAACTATAGGCCTATGACCAATTGCTCTAACAAAGACAAAACTCCTCAATTCAAACTGCCTTTCTAGTTATCATACATTAAGTTGTACAACATGATCCTTTTCTTCCCATCTTTACCTTCTTCGGCTTCCCACATTTGTTCGATTATCTTCAATCTGGTCCCCATTTTTTCTTCCACAAATCATCATCTTACTTTCTCTTCCATCCAAGACTTGACCTCATACATCCAACCTCCTGACTCTCCATATCAAATACCATTTTCTTCTCTCTCACTTTTAATCTCGCCCACCGTAGCTCCGACCCATCACCGATTTTGTCATCCATCATCAGAAACCCACAAAAAAACCTCCAATTGGCTAAAAAAACCACCCCCCCCTACATATGGAGAGGAAAACCCATTAATAATATCCAACATGGCTCGGAGAGACCGTCCTGCATAACATAACAACCCAAAGGGAGCCACCGATCCAGCCACACCGGAACCCCATTGTAAACCAAACTTTTTAAAAAATAATCATCTCCTCCTTATGGCAAGTTATTTGATAATCCATTTTTTTAGAGATTTTATAAATATGTCTTCCCTTACTCTTACATTAGTTGATCTTATTACATGAAAATAAGTACATTGCTTAAAGGTTTCCACGATTGTTATTATTATGTCTAAATACATTTAAAATGGAATTACATGTTTACTTAGTAATAATAATTAACCAAAATTGAGTAAAAAAATTATTTAGATTGTTTCACATCACATCACACTTAATCAGTCGGATCGGACTAGGTTAACCCACGTGTGACCCAAAAATCATAGTTATGGTGTTATAAATTGGAATCAGAGCTTTAGGTTCAACTTTCTTTCGAGAGTGTTGTTTATACGTTATATTGGTATTTATTCTTTAGACCCTAAGAATTCGGCTTGAGGACTCGGCCTTGTGAGAAGATTTTGGAACCCTGGATTATACTAGCATCCGACTGTGATGTTAGGATAAAGAATTATGACATCCTTTGAGAATTTCTTTCGTACACATATAATGGACTGGAACTTCAGGGCTCTGTAATCTCATATCAGTATACTTGTATGGGATAATAAGTAACATAATAAAGTGTTAACTTCAAAAGCTTTGATAAATTCATTGGTTTCTTTGAAATCGTGCGACATCTTATGGTAATTAGTAGCAACACATCAGTAATAAATTGGAATTTCATCTTCGGAATCGAAATGCGTTCATTGAGAAAGTGTAACAAATGGCAACCCCACCTTCAGAAACTTATAGAAATGCTAGTTAGACACCTACTTATTGCATAAAGGAACCATAAAAAATATGGAAAGCTAATCATCGAGATTGTGCTTTATCACAAATTCTTGTTGCATCAATGGATCGAGGAAAAAACATATCAACATATGACCCTAGCCTAATAAGTGATACAACGGGTAAAGTTCATTTTAATTACATAGCAAAGGCAAGAGGAAATATGGATTAAAAATTTGTTATAGAAACCCAAGATTATTATTAAGCATCCAAATACCTAGTATGGGAATGATGATGGCAACCATCTCAAACTCTCGGCACCCTATAGGCATGAAAAAGGTATCGGATCATGGCTATGCACCCCTACATCATAACAAATGTTGGAAGAACATTAGATTACTAATGCATCATGATAACTTGGTGTTATGTATTGTCAGTGTATCGTGATAAGAAAATCAAAATACTTCAGCCTAAAAACATAAAATGAACTTTTATAATGGTAAGTAAGGATGTTAATCCCACTCTATGGAGTGAAAGACAAGAAAAGAGATGTAATCCAAGTTTCTAGTTATTTTCTTTCTTGATTTTTCTGTATTTCTTTTTTCTTGTTTTCTATTTTTTATGATTTTTTTATATTAAATTTTTTTTCAAGGGTGAATGGGACTACGCAACTAAATAAACAAACTATGAACTAAGTCAAATACTAAAATACTAAAACAATTAATGTAAATAAATGTGAGAACAATCAATGAATGAGACTACACCACATATTAGTTCTTCTAGTTAATTAATTAACTCATTTGAAATCTATCAAGTTACTATTGAAAATTACAGGTCAACTCTCGTCAAAAGTGCAATTTTAACACCAACCTTTTAAAAAATTAAATTCAAGTACCCACAACTCTTAAAAATTAGACTTACACTCCTTTTAATAAATCACTTGTTAGGATCATTCACCAAAATTCATATAAACCATAGAAAATAAAATTTAGAGCTGAAATTTAAGAAATAATACCACATTTGAGAAACTCCTATCTCTAGTTCGATTCTAAAATGGATGTTATATATCGACTTTTTATTTTCTCTCAAAAATCATTTACCCTCTCTCGAGGCGTAAATAGAAAATTGAAAGTTCAAAGTTAATGTTCAAAGGGATATCACGAATAATTAAACTAATTAGCTATAACAACATTAAACATGGGTTTATACCACCCCTTGAAAAGGGTTTTTAGCCTAACATGATATAAAACATGATAATCAAATGAAGAAAGGAAGCAAAATATAAAAAGTGGAGAAGATAACAATCAAACCAAATCTCTTTGAATGCAACTGAACTTCAATCCCTGCAATAAAGATTAGAACCCTCAATTTGAATGTCTAAAAAACTATCAAATAGGATCTCTCACACCCAAATTGATTCTTATTCATATTTATTTCTTTAAAATTAAATCTCAAAAAAGAAAATAAAAAGAAATTAAATAACACTATAATTTATTTTCTAACCCTAAAATGCTTCTCTCCACTTTCTTCTCTAGAACCCTACATTACATGGTCTTCAAATGGGACTTGGATCTTCTTTTATAATTATCACATGGAGCAAGGTGTGTAATTGGAAAGTTAAAATGGTTGAGAATAGGATAGACATTGCACATAAGTGCATGGGTTTGGTGTGGTCATGAAGATATAATGGAAGAAATGGAGTAGATGTCCTTTTAAACATGTGGGGCTTAACGAGGTAATGAGCGTGAGGGAGTTTGGAGGGTATTTTTGGAAATGAGATAAAAGACACACGTGGCTTTATTTTGTATTTGGATTTTAGTTGGGTGTTTATTTACTGAATGGGAAATGGGTCTTGGGTTTAAAGATGGTTGATGGGTAAAGTGGGTTTTGGATCAATGGGTTATGGGTCAAAATTGGAATCAATGGGTCTTGGAGATGAAATGGGTAGTTTGTTTCGTTATAAATTCTTTATGGCAGAATCGGGTTGCAAGGCTTTAAGTGATGGAGGTTCGAGTCTTGGAAAATCCGATTTTGGTTTGGAGCTTGTTGGGGTTGGTTCTTGGTTAGGTTTCAAACTGGGGCAGTAGGTATGGAGTTTGGGTAGGTAATATGGGTTGGGATTTGGGTCGCATGCCAGGTCGAGTTAGTTGATGGGTTAATGGTGTGAGAGGGGTTCAACACGGGTTTGGAGGGCTATCGCGGGTTGAAGTCGGGTATGGCAGTAGGGGCTTTGGCCAGAGCATGCAGGTTTGGATATAGAAGGTAGGTCATGGATAGCTGATTTGAGAGGGTGAGAGGAGAGAGAACAAAGGGGTGTGTGTGTTTTAAATATAATAGCATTAAATTAAAATTAATATAATATTACAACCTAAAAAATATGTATAAAACTAAAACTTAAAAAAATAAAACTTGCTAATACTAAAAAAATTAAAATCCCAAGCTCTACATTAAAAGGCTCAAATAAGAAAATAAAAATAAACTAATAATAGTGAACCTAATTAATAAAATTAAAAACAAATACAAAGAAAAAATAAATAAAATAAAGACACGTATTATAATTACATTAAAATATAAAAATAAACACACGACGCACAATAAATAACCATAATATTTACCACGCTATGCACAAGAATAAAATATTAAATCCTAAAAAAATATATACGGCTCAATTAAAAATATAAAAACAATAATAAAACTACAAACTTAAACACACGTGGCTTGGTATTGGTTTGAACTTAGTTTAAGGTTAGTTTCGGGTTTGAGGACAGGTAATTGGTATAAAAATTGGGTTTAGCTCCTTTTAACGCGCATTTTCCTTGAATTGAAGCGTTTGAACCCACAAATGGCATTTGACTTACAATAAAGACATATACGCATATAAGACCAATTTTACAGAAAATTAGCAATTAAAAACCATCTATTTGGGATTTTATTTAAACACTTTTGGTACTTATCACACCACCCCCAAACAGAACATTGTTAGTACCTGAGCAAAAATAGAGAGAAAAAAAAAGATAAGAAACTAAAAGCGTACCACCTTCATGGGCACTTGCGATTGCACTTAGCATGTGCAACATGCCTTTAAACCTATAGGTTTCCCTATATGACGAGTTTTGTCTCGTGCGGGTTTGCAGGGAATATCCCCACAAAATTTTTTATTTACAAATATCAGTCCATATCTTATTAGACGTAGAACAATTGCACAATCCATTATAAGAGAAATATTTTGAAGAATGTAAGCTAGAAGTGTATAAAGAGTTTAGCTAAGTGAATACTCAAGGTACATCCTTCCTAGAACTCAACGTGTATTGTGTGAATCAGTCAAAGTGGGTTTAATATCATAAGAGTAATTCTTAGATCGCCTTTTTGGAATCAATGCTTCAACTTTGAAATCTCATGGATGTATCTCTCTCAAACAAACTCGCGAGATTTGGGTAAGTGTATCACTCTTGTGTGTGAGGAGGTGAGTAAATGTAAGCAAGGTCAAACATCTCACACACATATAAGAAAGAACGAACATTTTAGAAAGAAAAATGATCTCATGAAATAATGTTAATCAATATAGTGAGAACGTCGAGTTATTCACCACGTATACTTCTCATTTGCTCAAACACCTTACCAAAGAGAAAAAATGGGGTCTACGTAAGGGATGATATGAAAATGAAATGAAAAAATATGGATTACTTGATGGTAGGGTTTTTGAGAAGAGTGGAACACAATCTGAATAACCAATGTCTTCATTTTATAAAACTTTGATCGCATGATTTCTTTTCTTGTTTTTCTATTTTTTTTAATTTTCTACTTTTTTTTTCTTTTCTCTCTCTTTTTTTTCTATTTTTGATTCCCTAGTTTTCTTTTTTTTCTTTTTCTTTTTTTTTTGTGATGCATTTTTCTTTTCATAACACAAATGAAGACAATCTACATTCGGAATTTTAAACACTTCTTTTCTAAAAAACATTGATGGATGGTAATGACTGGAAATGATATGGATGGTGTGGGGAATGTATATGGACAAGGAAAAAATGGAAAGATAACGGGTGAAATGAATGATAAGTGATATGGAAAAATTGGCGAGTGTATTGTCATGAATGATTTGGTGCTCGAGACAAACTACCAGACGCATGTTTTTTATGACTCGAAAGTGATGTCGTTCTCAGTGAGCATGCCTTAAAATTTAGTGAAGAATAATGAGATCATACAATGATTAAGTGCAGGCCTAAAGTAAGTTGAATCAACTTGTGACTCGGATATTGCGTAAAACACTCTAAAATGGTAAAAGGCACGAATATCAGAAGCTAAAGTCTCCACTGTGATCCTTAAGGTTTTCTTGAGAATTATAGTACTCTTCAACTCTAAATAGTAGTGATATGATAAGCCCGTAAATTTTGTTGAGTCAAGAAATTCATGGTGCAAAATTCCTTAGTACATATCACATAAGCTATTTAGGGAAAAAAATCCTTTATTATGATTCCTAGACTTAAAAAATGGATGACAACATATTTACAACAATGAGTGAGATGAAAGAAACTGCAGAATTTTTTTTTTAAATAAAATCTTGTTTGTGATTTTTTTTCAAAAGAGGTACGATTTTGATAAAATTTGCCACCGCCAAACAAAAAGGAACATCGTCCCGAATGTTAAATAAAATTATTTTTAAAATTGAGAGCATATTGTAGGAAAGAGATTACCATAATTGATCGTTAATGATGCGGACCACACATATCCAAGATGATACCTAAATAAGTGATGAGATAAAAATGTCTACAAGTCTAAAAACATGGAAAAGCATTGGGTGGTGTGAAACACCAACCCGAAACAGGATAAGACTCATACTCAGAAACAACAACAGAATGCCTCGCAGTAGTGCGAAGTTTAATGTCTCCATCTAGAACGAATGAAACTCACCCTAAAAATAAGAACTGTGAAAGTAGGTGGTGGAAGAAAAATTGGGTGATGATAACTACCCCCAAGCAAGACTGAAGCGTTAGTTTTGTTGGATAAAGTCTACAAGGTCAATGCACTTGTATGGAAAAGTGTTTTACGCTATGTAAAGCATTGGTGGACTAAGGGTGGGTGGGGAGGAATGTATAAGGAAGAAAGGCAAGGTTGAGGGTGAAGAGGCACCGATCACAGGACTTATTGAGTGTAAACGTGAGGGCAATAAGGGACCAATAAGCATGGTGCTCTAATTAGATGGTAAGACAATATTGTTTTGCAATTGGGTTGTGTTGGGGCTAATAGAAATTTCCTGACCATTCTATAAATGGACTATGATGATGGTCGCGCCCTGACATGTCAATGAGATGATGGGAAGAAAAATCAACACGACAGGAGGGTGTTGGTCATGGAGAAACAAGCTTTGTGCCACTTAAGTTGAGAGTAGCACCATAAATACTCTCATGGATAGCAGGGTAGATGAAAAACTCACAAGTGGACTAGTGAAGATAGAGGGTGAAGGGAGGGTTCAGGTGATGACCTAAATAGACAAATGGGAGCATATGAGGTATAATAGCAAGGTCCAAAACCGGTGGTGGGTTGGAAGGGACAATGGGTGGGTAAGGTAGGACAATGAATGGGTTGGGTGGGATAAAAGGCGAATCGGATTTTGATTTGGGGTATAGAGGTTGGGGGTCGGGTTTCATGGGAAAGTTAAATCTCCAAGGAGACATAAATAAAACCAATCAATAATAAATGGTTTCAACATGCACAATCTCGAGGATGAGGTTCATCATTATCTTGGGTGTCAACCAATTACCAAAAGGTCCCCATCATCAATTTAAGTCAACATCGATGTTAATGGATAATTGGAAAATTATAGGTTGAGTAACCTGCTCATCATCCTCACTAATAACTCTTTTATAAGAGTTTTTAGAATGGCCAAAAACTAGTATAGTCCTCGTATCATCATTAGTAACTCTTAAATTCGATTTCACCCTGTTACCTAAAGTATCTTAGACATTATGCATTAGTTTTCACATCTCATCACTAGCATCTCAGTATAGTGGAATTATTTACAAAAGTAAATTGCTTGCAGGTGCTTTAGACTATCGACTTATTAAAAAAATAACCAAAGTGGTATTATCACCTTTACTTATTACAAGTTAGGAAAAAGTGTGGGATTAAATCATAACATATAGTAGAATAAATTCATTTTTAATTTCACGCACCTGAATCCAAATTTAATGACGAAGATGGATTTGACTCTTAGCTCGCTTCATTTAAGGATAGATGCTGAAAGAATTTGATGTCAAATTCTAATAATATCCAAGCATCGCATATTTTCCAAAATGAATTGACACAAGTTTGTGCGATTATCAAATAGCTCAAGTAAGGGAGCGTTGTTTCAGAATCATGGGAATATCATAATCAACATAATGGAAATGGTACCCATAATCATTTGTGAATATATCAAGGTAAAGATTGCAGTAGTGAAATTCATAGCTAATTGCCGTCATTGTCACGAGGCATGACCATGGTTAAAACTTAACTCGTTATGCTTTGACTTCAAAACTTCAATTCAATACTTATCATGTTCACAAAAATTGAGGAAGGATATTTCATTACGACGTGTAAGGAAGACTAGTAATTTCTTAACATTCGTTCATGGCACAATTTGTGTTTGTTAGGCATGAACAAGTGGGTGGACACCGCCTCTACAGAGGGAAGCTTCGCATTGTGTTGTTCTTGGTGATAGCGCCCTCGCCTTTATTGCATGAGGTCTAAAACATTTCCATTCAGCTTTTGGCTAGTGGATCGATACCATAGGTCAAGGTTTATGGATTGTCTAATGTCTACTGATAATCACCCAAAAGTGTCTATGTTATACCCTAAATATGTGCATTTTAGTCGCTCGATTTCAATAAAATTTTCCTTATGTTCGTATTTATTTATTTCGCAGGTCAATTATCAGTCGTCGTATCAAATAGTGTTAAATCGACATAATTGTGACAAAATAGCGGTCAAACGCGTTGAATGAAGAAAATCAAAGCGACCGTGAAGACTGAAGACCCCTTTTTGAGCTTGCCCAAATGATTACCAATGCCTAAACCCAGTCTCGTACCAATAATGAGCCTAAACCGAGTCCCACTCCATTACCCAACCCTCATGTGTGTTTAGTTTATTATTTTTAGATTTTATTTGAGTCACACACACACGCGCATATATATATATATATATATATATATATATATATATATATATATATATATATATATATATATATATATATATATATATATATATATATAGGATTTTTTATATCTTATTTGTGTGCGTATAGTTATCGGAGATAGGGTCCGTTATTATGTGCCGAGTCTTTTTATGTAAACACTGTAGACGTGCTTATTTTAGTAGGTTTTTCTTTATTTTATTTGATTAAATTTTAATTTTATTAGGATAGTTTTATTATTTTATTTTGAGTCTTTTATTAATAGGTTAAAATTTGTATTTTATTTTTTTAGATTTTATTTTTTTAGCATTAGTTTTATTTATTAGTTAAGTCTTAATTTGATTTTTAAGTCTATATATTTTGGGGGTTTTACCAATTAGTCCCGTTTACTAAGTATGTAGTTCAATAGATCCTAACATTTTTTTGGCTCCATCAGGTCCCATGATTTTTTTTTGTTCCAATAGGTCCTATTTGTAAACATACAGTGAATATTCACTGTATGTACAAATAGTACCTATTAAGGAAAAATGTTGTGATAGGACCTATTAGGAAATGTCCCATGTAAATAGGACTTAATAGGAAGATCCCCTATATTTTATTAGGTTTTCATTTATTTTATTTTACTTTGTGTTTTTGTTAATAAATTAAGCACACACTCACACACATCCTTACTATACACCCCCCAAGCAACCCTTCTCTCTCCTCTCAAGATCAAAATCGGACCAGAAGCCGGCCAGCCATGGCAACTCCACTAACACCATAACCACCCATTCCAATCCGATCAGCTTAACCCACGACCCAAAACCTGACAGGTAATACCCGATTATACCGAATCCGACCTTTATCAAAAATTGTCGAACCCATCTCGACCCATTTCCGGCATTAACCCACACATTCCTCTACCTATTTCAACCTTACTAGAAATCCAAAACAAACCAAGCTCCGGACCAACATCTACCTACCAACCCAGTTCCGAACTTCAACCAGCTGGACAAAATTGATCCATTCTCGACCTACTCTCCTTATCCATTTGAACCAGCCTATAAAACAAAAATTGTAATAGGAACTTTGATGTACTTATATTTAGCTCTATCTGTAAATATAAAGTTTACTTTGTAAAAGCTTTGAGGTTGCTCGGTATCCTCGAGGGACCATGTCTTGTAGTACATGGGAGAGCTTAAATGCTCTATCAAACAACCTCATTCTGGGTATCTCACAGGGATATGGTTTGGAGGATTGGATGCAAGGCAACGTTGGAAAAGACTAACCCCTTTAGGGCATTTAGGTAAAACCTTGATTTATACAAAAATTTGATTAGTATCACCTTAAGATACCATCTCTGGGAACCCACTCGAGGATCCCCTGTCCTAAACATTTTCCCAGGTGTTAGCTTGTGGTACTCATATACAGATTATAAGTTTCTCGAACAACTTATAGTTAGAGAAACCTTCCATTCGATGAACTACCTTTTGAGTGATGTGACAACACGTCCTTCACAGGTTACTATTTACCAACCCTTTTACGTTAACATGCCTAACATTCATAACCTCAATAAAACATCACTCAAGTGAAGATATTTCTAGGATGGTAGGTCTATAGCTAATACATCACGTCTTATTTAATGCGTTCACAACTGTAAAAGAATTTAAATAGTGTTCCCGCCAAAATATCATGTCTGGCTTATTTAATGCAATATCTTTGACATTAAAGGTAAAAGATTATTAACATCAAGGGGGGTCAAATGAATTAATTGCAGGAAGGTCATTAAGATAATCTTCCCCTCTTATAAATACCTCCAATATTACACTATTTGGGGATCATACTCTTCTAGCCTAGAATGGTTGCTAAAATACTACCACGGAAGAGAGTTTATCATGTGAACATTTATTAAGAGACCAACCCCTTTTATTCCATTACTGTTTAAGGTTACTACCTTGCCTTTATTTCCTTAATGGTGCTTATGCCCACTCCCTCCGACCAAGTCAACTGTGGGATCTCCCTCATTGATTGGTTTGTCATAGCACTTATGTTGAAAGAACACGTTTAATATAGGAGTTTTGTATATTGAATGTGTCGACTTGAGACTTGCTTTTATTGTTGTCATTGATTGTTCTAAGTCCATAATTACCATCTTAATAAGGGGTTACACCTCCCTTCACATTAATATCATCTCAAGAACTCACTCTTACATTTGGCGACTCCGCTAGGGAGGTATTATATTTTGAGAGATGGCTAACGACGATGTGGCGAGAAACATTGACTTTGACGCTATACAATGTGAGAAGAGAGAGAACCTTACCAAATTGCCGAACATAGGGAGAGTAGGGTGAACAAAGACTACTGTGCCCACTAATAGTGGGACGATCGATGCAGGACCTGCGCAGATGGCAGAACTAATGAGCCTTCGCTGAGTTCATCAAGACTCTGGTAGATCAGGCAGTGTTAGGGGCTATAACGGGCCCCAATTCATTAGTAACCCCACTGATGACTTTATATGCTCCCTTTATTGATGAGACGCGAACTGAGTGTTCATGTAAGGACACTATTGTTGTTTTAGGTTCGTCGCCAACATACAAAAACCTAAGCTATAACTACACTTGCGATACAAGTACAACTGTAAGTTGAGTATCGTAAGAAATTCATAGGGAGTGATTGAATTTTAGATTTTAATTAATTTACTACTTCAGAAATAAAAGTGCAAAAGGTGATGGGGTGTTATGGATAAAAAGGGAAAATAAAGAAGTTAACTATAAACAATATAAAAGCGAGAGTCGGGATTGCATTCACCACATGGGTCAAACTATCAATAATTAGAATTAAGGCTCAAAAGCTATTTAATCGAGCATTTTTATTAAGCATAAACATCATGCATGAAGGGATATAAACCCAAATATACTTGATAAAACATTTAATCGAAAATGGTCACACATGGATTAAATTCGGATTGTCGCTTTAAACTCTAACGTTGCGTGACAAAGAAAGATAAACGTATAACAATCCGCTTTTAATATGCGAGGTTTCAATTAAATGTAATTTTACCCAAAAACCAACTTTTGGAGCTCGAAGCCCGTTAATGGCGGAACACAACCCCGACCCTATTTAACTACTCACTATACATGATTAAAATAATTTAACAACTAATTAACTAATGAAAACATTAAATAAATAAATTAAACTAACTACTAAGCATGGAAACTAACTATCAAAGCAAGCAATAAGGTAAAAAAACTATACAAATGAAAGGGATAATGAATAGTTCAACTTACAAAACCCAAATGGGCATAACCCCAAAGGGAAATGAAGAGGAGCTCCCAAAATCCAAACCCTAATCTAATACATAATGAAAAAAATATTTCTCAAATGAGAGAAACGTTGGTATTTATACCAAAAACAATAATGGCAAACTTGTAATAAAAAGAAGAAGAAAATCTGCAGGGATGAATCGATTCGCAAGGGTGCAAATCGATTCAGTGTTAAAATTTCTTCGAATGGCTATCAAAGAAAATCGATTCGCAATGGTGCGAATTGATTAAAAAATAGGGGACCTGAGCATTGTAATGGAACGAATCAATTTGGCATAGTACGAATCGATTCATTGAATGGAATTTTGTCTACTATTTTGTAGCAAATCGATTCGCACCTGCAGGGTTTTTTAATTCTTTCCCCTGTTTTGCCTTGGTTGTAATTCACTTCCGTTTGAACTCCCGTAACTTCTTCATTATGACTCCGAATCGTGCACCGTTTACGGCCACGTGAAGCTCACTCAGAGGGCTACAGCTTTAGTAAATATTTTGGGCCTGATACCCAAGCTATAAAATGACTAAAGTGCCCTCCCACGTGTAGATTTGTACGAAAATTATCCAGAATGCATTCGACTTTATACTAAGCATCCAAATACCTACAAAAGCTCAATTAACCCCTGCAAAGCATGTATATATAGAAATTCTAGGTTGTCTAGTTAATGGGCATAAATATAGGGATTAAGATACTGAAGGGGGATAATAATGCGTAGGATAATGGGTGAAATACGCAATATTTGTGTCGTATCATTTATCTTTGGGGGAGTGGCTCATCCAACTACTAATAGTATGACCCCGCCAACATCACATATGAACGCTCCTTCCATTGTAGGAGGAGGAACACATAACACTGATGTGCTGATAATAGCTCATCTAGGTAGTGGCACATAGATTGCACCACCGTTAGTGAACCTAGTGGAGATGACCCCTGCACAACACAACTCTGCTCCACTCATGATGGAGGAGATGAAAAAGTAGCTTTTGAAGATGATGGTGGCCTCAAAATCAGGAGGAGATGATTCTTCGGTATACGAGGTTTTTCGTACTCCATATTCGAAGGAGTACAATAACGGACCCTACCCGGTGGGGTATATTCCCCATATTTTTTAAAAGTATATAGGAAAAGGGGTTAATACCAAGGAGAATGTTAAAAGGTTTGTAGATAACCTTGGGGCCCACTGCAATAGCAAGAAGCTGAGGTTGAGAGAATTTTCTAAGTCTCTAACTAAGAAAGTTTACAAGTTGGTACACCCACTTGGACCCAAGTAGTGTGGCCGCGTGGGAGGATCTTCATGTTCAGTTTGTATAAAAATTCTTCTTGGTTGAGGATGAATTTACTCTTACACAACTGGCTCGAGAGAAATAGAAGCGCAGCGAAGATGTATTAGGATACATTAGGAGATTTCGCAAGTGCTCCTTGGACGTGAGAGAGGAGACACGAGAAGCTAAGCACTTACAGGTCTGTGGAGAAGGCCCATTTCTCGAATATATATGCCATTTGATAAATGAAACTTATGAGGGTACGTTTGATTCGTTCCTTAAATCTATGAGGAACATTGCCTTGGATGTGAAGCCACTGCCAACACCCTCTCCATCCTTGTCAATCTTGTTACTAAAATCGTCGGGTAGCTTGGGGAGAAAGCTACCACCTCGTGTGAACTATGCCAATGATGAAAGTAGAAATCATGAGGAATGAAATGGTGGCCCAAAAGGAAGGGGAAACAAGAGGAAGATAAAAAAAAGATAACCCCCCGGAGCTGCCTTACTCAGTGGAGCAGGATATTGAAACTTATGATCTCATGATACGAGATAACATGTGTTGGCCTATTATGGCCGATACCGTACCCATCACTCGAGAAGACAGAGAGGGACAAAAGTTTTGTGTGGTGCATAACAGGGTGGGACATCCAACGAGCAAGTGTTTTTCTCTAAGGAAGATAATAGACATACATGTCAAGAGAGGAGATATTGAGCTTCCACAAGACAACGTCAACAACAATCCTCTGCCAACACACAGAGCAAACATGACTAGTGCTTTTGATAAGGAGGAATTTGGGCTGATGATGGTGAATAAATTACAGGATGAATATTTTGCCGATTATGTGGAAGAGTGTTTATCCCAAATGTTATGTGTGATGATGGAAGAAGAAATAGAAGATCAGTGGAGTCTGATTGATGATTTGAGCAGACAACTGGAGTTTTTCTCCTTAGGAGGAGTGAATGTGGTGATAGCATATGGCGAATCAGCATACCGAGGTTTAGAGGAGGTTTATGAGTTAGAAGAATAACAGGTTAACCCTTGGGTAGAATGTACTGCAGTAGCAAGATCACAAAAGTTCAGTTGAATTTTCTAGTAAGTTGGACTGTCGAAAGATTCTCGACTGAAGGTCACCTAAGAAATCTTGGAAATAACGAAGAAAAAAATGTCCCCAAACCTGCGATGGAAAGGAACAATGTCCAAGCTAGTAAACAAGTTCCTTTCAGAGGTTACTTTTTTGGAGGTAGATCGGTTGGTCTGATATCCCCATAACATGCCACTTTATGTGATGGCAAATGTGAATGGGTGTAGCTTTAACCATGTCTTGATGGATGGGGGATCATCTATCAACATTATGCATATGGTATCATTCTATGCCTGTAATATTTCTGAGATAAGGATTGTGCAAAGTCCATTGTCCATAGGAGGACATGATAACTAGTTGAGAAAGTCGATAAGTTATGTGAATGTGGGGATAAAAATGGGGAACATCATTTCCTATATTAAATTCCACCTCATGGATTGTGAGCCATCCTACCAGTTGCTTGTGGGGAGGGTATGGATGCATCACTATGGTTTGGTGTCTTCCACATATCACCAGTGTGAAAAGGCCAATATCAAAGGAAAGGAAATAGTCATTCTAGCGTCCAAGAAGCCTTTTGCGAGGGAGGAATCCCACTTGGTGGATGCATCTTTCTACACAGAGTTAGAACCAGAATCTATTGTGATCACTCGGTACACAGGGGGGTTTAATATCCCAAGTATTAGGGAAAGGTCGTGTGCACCTCCTTGCCCGGTAGTGACTTATGAGGAGAAAGAAAGGGCGTGCGAGACAGTCAGGCATCCCAACATTTTGAGATAGCTTCTTGATTGGATGATGCCAGTAATTGATCCAATCAAAGATCAAGTCGAGCAGTAAAGTGTGCTTAGTAGTGTTCTAGCGAGGAAGTTAGAAAGAATGCATGCAAAAGACCTTGCCAGGATGAGAAACCACACCAATGCAATAAGTGGTTTTGGCCCAATGGCAAGATTATTTACAAACTGTAAAGGTGAGATCGGGTAGCCGAACGCCTGGATAATGAGGCTGACCTGGTCTATGAATGCTTTCTAATGGACAGTCTAGGTCAATTCTTGGTGATTGACAATGCCAACATCCAGGAATTTATGGAGGAGGTTGAGGAAGAACTAGAGTGCGTGAAGGATAGGCCAAGATCCCAAATCCAAGATCTAGAGCAGATAGACTTAGCTGATGAAGGGGATTACATGAGACCAATGTTTATCTCGGAAGACCTGAATGCTATTGCAAAAGGAGCACTGATGGGGTTTCTAAGGTAATTCAAGGATGTGTTTATGTGGAAATATATGAAAATGCCTGGTGTAGACCAGGAGGTGAGCTGCCACGGGTTGAATGTTATATTATCGGTAATACGGATAAAGCAGGACACTCGAATGTATAGACAGGAGCTAGAATTAAAGATAAAGGAAGAAGTCCAGGGGTTACTCATGCAGGTTTTATTAGCCCCATACAACACCCCATTTGGTTGTATAGCATTGTGCCTGTAAGGAAGATGGACAAGAACCAAATACGAATTTATGTGGACTTTAGAGACTTGAATCGACCATGTACGAAAGATGACTTCCCCTTACCTTCCATTGATAGCCTCATAGACGCAATAATAGGGCACGAGATGTATAGCTTTATTGACGGCTACATAGGATACAACCCGATTAAAATGGACCCAAAAGATGCTAAGAAGATGACCTTTCGCACACAATTAGGTAACTTCATGTACACTGTTATGCCCTTTGGTCTAAAGAATGCAAAAGATACCTACCAAAGGACCATGATATCCATATTCCATGATCTCTTTCATGAAAATGTAGAATTTTATGTGGATGATTTGGTGATAAAGTCCAAGGTAGAGGCCACACACTTAGCATGTCCGAGGAGAGTGTTCCAAAGGTGTAAAAAATACAAGTTAAATATGAATCCCTTGAAATGTGCGTTCGGGGTAACTAGTGGCAAGTTCCTGCGATTTGTAGTGAACAGAAAAGGGTTGCAAATGGACCTAAATAAGCGATAAGGTATCCTTAACATGCCAAGACCAAAGACTGTTGAAGAGTTGAAAAGTTTTCTGGGGAAGGTTTCTTACTTGAGGAGATTCATGATTGGGTTGGCCAAAGTAACTCACCCACTAATGGAGCTTCTGTGAGCAAAGGCAAATTTCACATGGGAGCATCCACACGAGGAAGCTTTGGACCCATCAAAGAAGTTATTGACATCTCCCCAAATAATGGTTCCCCCTTGAGCAGGTATTCCTTTACATCTCTACCTCACATCCACTAAAAGATCAATAGGGGCATTATTAACTCAAGAAGTGGAGGACATGGAAAAACATGTGTATTATCTAAGGCAAATCATACATGGTCCGGAGGCTATATATACAAGCATTGAGAGGCATTATTTAGCTCTGGTATTTGTTACTCAAAAGCTTAGGCATTGCATGTTAGCTTTAACGGTTCACATCATTACTAGATGTGACCCCATAATTTTTTTTCAAACTAGAACATTATTAATAGGATGAGTTGCGTGATGGTTCTTGATTCTTTCAAAATATAATCTCAAGTGTGTGGTTCTTAGAGAGATCAAAAGTCAAGCTTATGCAGATCTACTGGCCATATTCCCTTTGGGAAAGTTCGAGCCAACTATTGAGGAGAAGACTGGAGATGATCTTGAAGCCAACTATCTAAAAGAAAATCTAAAATAATGGAGCATGCAGTTTGATGGCTCTTTAGCTAAAAACACAAGAGGAGCAGGATGTGACACCCCGCCTAATAAAATACCGGGTGATCAGTCCTATACCAAATTAAAACAGGAATCCCAGTTGGTTCATCCTTAGCATCACTGTCGAAAACTTTTTAAATCTTACTAACCACCTAGTATGCCAAAAGCTGGTGCCAATTTTAACTTTTTAATTAACAAGAACATTACATGCGGAATTAATGTAAACCATTCATACAACTGAATGAAAGTAAATAGAATAATAATTACACAACTTGCCGAATGAATCACCGGCCACCAAATAAATAATCCAATACAAATATTCAACACCTGGATAAATTACACCTGAAAAACTGTACTGAGAAGTCTGGGCGACAAGCCCTAAATAAAACTGAAACTGATATAAGATTCCTACTCTAGGAATGAATGAATGATACGTCTAATTCAAACTCCTGCTAGCATCCACATATGCTGCAGCTCCGTGTCCCTGGAATAGAATATCAATCTTGGCGTCCCTGTGGCTGGACACCTAAAAGGTTTTGAAAATAGTTTTATAGCAAGGGGTTAGAACCCAAAACATTTTGAAAACATTTAGCAAGTGAATTAACTGCAGTAATTTAAAATGCATGAATGCGCTTCATATTTAAGTTAGTGTGGCACTCCCTTGTGGACATTCTCACCCCTCCACTATTGTGCACACCTACCGGTTAACTTAACCCCACCTAGTTGTACTACCCCGTCCAACTAGTCCTGGTATAACCTTCCCTTGCTATACTACTCTAACCCGAGTATAATGATTCTTGAATTATAAGTTATTTCACAATTAACTTAATTAATTCCTTCTTAATTAATAGCATATAACCATAGCACAAGTGATATTAATTAAATACATCACACACTGTATTATTCCCACATATGATTAACTTAATTTATTTCTCATAAATTAACAGAATATAACTATAGCCCGAGTTATATAAAATAAATACATCACACACTGTATTATTACCTACATATAATATTCGCTATCATATTATATGTATCTTACTAAAACATCCACACATATATAATACGTGTACCCATCCTTCCGAGTATACCCTCACTGGATGATTCCCTCTCAAGTGCCATCTCACTAGGTGTGCTCACTTTACCTAGTTACCCAAGTTGGATTCTCTCATCAACCTGGTTCAAAACAAAACGAAGTGGAGGCGGTCATATTCCTTCCCTGAAAGTGAGATAAGCCCCTCACCCATATAACGGACGCTATGACCTGGGGATATACTCACCCTACTCCTCAAGCTAGGGGATTCACCCACATCGCGCAACCTCCCTTGATAGCACTAGAGCATATAATTTAATAAATATCTAATCACTGATATTTAG
Source organism: Sambucus nigra (assembly GCA_949130495.1). Classification (NCBI taxonomy): domain Eukaryota; kingdom Viridiplantae; phylum Streptophyta; class Magnoliopsida; order Dipsacales; family Adoxaceae; genus Sambucus; species Sambucus nigra. Next base: position 307,244,161 of record OX422221.1, on the reverse strand, counting down.
TAGAACACATAATATATACACATATATATATATACTATCACTACACCGTATATATATATAAAATAAACCCCGGTTTTACCGTGTACTCATAACCCGAAACACTAGCCTGAAATCCCGAGTCTCTTGCCTGACTCGACCAAATAAGTTTTCTCACTTATTATATTATTATTATCCCGAATCTATGGTCTGACTCTAATTTAATTAATTCCCACATTAATTAATGTAATACTTTCCCCGAGTCTATGGTCCGACTCTGTGTTAATTAATTTACACACTTAATTAATTAATACCAATCCAAGTCTATGGTCCGACTTTCATTTAATTAATTTCACCCAATTAATTTCTATAATGATAGCCCGAGTCTATACCTCGACCCTTATTTAATTTAATATCACCTAAATTAACTTATTTCCTCCCTGAGTCTACCATCCGACTCTAATTAAATTAATTACCCACCTATTAATTTAATACCTTCCCGAGTCTACAATCCGACTCTAATTATATAATTAGCACAATTATCAATTTAATACCAATCCGAGTCTGTGGCCCGACTCTATTTAAATTAATTTACACACTAATTAATTTATTTCCTTCCCGAGCCTACATCCCAACTCTAGCTAATTAATTGCACATTAATTAATTTAATACTTGGTGTCGTACAACCATTTTACCCGGACTCGCTCACTTGGCCCGTAACTTAATATGTTCCCGAGTCTATATTCCGACTCTAAATTAATTAGTTTATCTCCAACCTTAATTCACTACCTTGGCGTCGCTTAGCCAATATACCCGGACTCACACACTTGATCCGTATCTCCCTATTTTGGAATAACATCCCTCAATTTCCTCCATAGAGTTTCCCCACATAAATTGCTCCTAGTCCCAATTACTATTCCCCATAATTACTAGGAATATGTATTTCATAATTATATAACACTAATTAATGTATGAAAATTAATATATAATTAATTTCCCCCTTATCTCACACACAGGCCGAACTGCCCATAATTAACCATCATCGATCGATCGATGCCCCCCGATCGATCGATTGATCCCTTCGTTCCAGCTCTCCTTCCTTGCTGAATTTCACCATTAACGAAAATTAAGGTTTCTAATCCAAAGTCTAAACCTCAAATCACATTATCCCACCACATAAACATAGTTATTCCACACCCTACACATCAAGGGACCTTAGGATAATCAATTTATCTACTTATCTCATGATTTTCGAAATGGGTCTATCTCCACAAAAATTCAATTATCTGTTTTACAATCCAATTTCCAGATTTAATTTCTACTCTTTTATGTTCTGGATTTCTCATTCAAATCATATATACATATTCAGATATCAATTACCTATCTAAATCTTACTTTGAATCTCATTCAAGTGTCCCATAAACAAAAACCCCATTTTGTACCCATTTACACCCAAAACGAATTTTAGTATACACATCTCTAAAATATGAATTGGATATCACAATTTAGAAGTAAAAACAGTTAACCACTTGCCTGGAATTGTTCGTAGGGTCTGATCCGTCATCGACATCCCTTAATTTGGCTCCAATAACCTCCAATTTGCCTTTTGATTGTTTTCCTCCAATCTCCCTCTCAAACCCTAGGTTAGAATAATGTTGGCTGCTCATTTTCCTTTTCTTAGGTTTAGTTTTAAAAACACAAATCCCATTTTTTTGCCTAATGGGCTAAATTAAAGTGGTCCAACTCACCCCGTGTGGGCCCGACTATGCCCAAAAATACCCCGAGACCCAATTACTACCCCCGGGTACTCTCTTCTGACTATCTCGACCCATCCGAACTCAACCGCGCACTCAGAATTGACATCCGAATTAATTTATAAAAATCCTTATCTCACACCCCATTTAGTCTATACCGACTCCCGGTTGGGATAAGTGCATACCTTGTCATTAATACCCGAAATGACGAAATTAAATTATTACTATTCACTTAGTAAATAAATTTCCCTAAACATTAACCATTCACTTCCCGATTAATATTTAAATAAATATATTGTCATAATTAATTCAATTAAAATTACAATACACTAGTAGTTTAAAATCCCGAATTAATTAAATATTAAAAGCATAAAAATACGGGGTGTTACATACTTCCCCCCTTACAAAAGAATTTTGTCCTCGAAATTAAGATAAACCTAGTGTTCCAGTATGCACATATTACTCACTAGTCAAGTGCCTCCAATCCCGCTATATCTATCCCATCCGATTCTAACCATACGTTACACAAGAATGCATTTAACTTTACCAGGGCGCCCATACACCCTATACCCGTGCTTAACCGCACAAAATATTTGCCTTAATTAACCCAGGTGCCCATACACCCTATCCCCGTGCTCTATCACACGAAAGTTACCCGACTGTGCTAGTCGTAACCCGTAATATAACTTCGAACCCGTAGTCATATCACATATACATATATTTACTTATATAATTACTGTCCGGGTACTCAACCCATGCTACGTCCAACTATCTCCCCATAAATACTTATCTCTCAACACAAAAGAATATACGCTTACCCTTATGCTACCAAAGACAACAAAATACCGCGCCCTTACTACCACTAGTCCTTGCGCAAAATAAACCCCGAGCTATCTCTCTTTGCTCGAAAATCAATTCAACCACCCTGATTCACTTCATTAAACATCCCCACTTACCGGGATAAAATGTAAGGACACAAAACCTCACTATGTGCCATCGCACCGTGCAATACAACATATTTACATCCACATATATATAGGCTATACGCCCTCTCCGGTGATACCTAGTACCAACCATACCCTGGTGTCGCGGACACCCAAAATTTAACTCCACTATCCACAATAGTTAAATTCCATCGCTATCCAGCCGATGTTTAAAAAGTATCATCAACCCTACTCCCATAATTCACGAAAGTAGTCATTCCTCGCATAATTCGACCAATCACTCAGTGTACGCCTCCACTCTCCCATGAAGAATACTAAGGAACTCCGCTACCCTACGGAAGGTTTACCCACGTGCTATGGCTGCTACCGCCAACGCACCCATTAAGTTCGACTCACCTGCGAACTCTAGTGAAAAATAAGTCTTATACTGTGACATCCTCTTTGTCACTCAACAATGTACCCCACACCCCTAGGGTAAAATAATTACTTCCATACTCCAGCTGCAACGGCTGATTCTCGAGTTCTGGAGCATCTTCTCCCTGCCCGAATGCACAAATGACTTGCTTTAGTGGCTGTACATCCAGGACCTCGTCCTGTGGTTGACCCCTGCCTCGCTTAAGGCAATATCTCTTCATGTGTCTCGCTTTTCCCACAAACGAAACACTTTCTAATATGTTCCCCCTGCCGACTGCTCCCTTCCATGCCAACCTTGTTGGAATTTCTGGCCATCCTGCTGATAGTCTCCAGTTCTAGATCATTTGGCATGATTTCCTTGCCGGAAATCCTGCCCCTGATCTCCCCCCAGTCTTCTGCTGGGATACCCCACTGGTATTTTTCCCTTCTGCCTCATCCGACTGGTTAATCCCCACTCCCTTACCGCTTCCTTTCTCGTTGAAGCGATATTCCCAACAGTGTCAGAGTGTTGCGTTAATGACATCAGTATAATCTACTAATGCTGAATTATCAATTAAATGTTGTCTGATTCTCCAGACTAACCCATCCATAAACTTTGCTTTCTTTCTCTTTTCCTCGCTTACCATCATCCGGTAAAAAATTTTGCCAACGAGTGAAACCTTCCTCGTAATCGGCCACTGAACGGTCTCCCTTTGAGTCACCTCACAAGATTTTCTCCTCATTTCGGTCTCAACCGCTGAGGGAAAAATACTTGCAGTCGAACCGCACCCAAAACTCTGCAGTAGCTAGTGTGTTCCTTTCCTCAACTGCGGTGATCAAATCCCACCACTGTAGCATCGCTCCCACCAACTAAAAGTGGTTAGCATTTACTTCCGCACCCCATCGCAATCTCCTATGCGTAGGTGGCGCTGGATACCTCTCTTCCTTGACACGCTAGTACTACACCTGAACCCCCTCGCAACTCTGGTGGGTTCCCGCTAAAATAACCTCTCTTTCTTGTTTCCATCCCAACGACCCCGCGTGAGTCTGAACATCCGGCGCCACTAACACTTGTGGCGGATCCCGTGGAAAGTACCTTGCCGTTGTGACCACCGTTGCTCCAACTGCCTGTGCCACTCTTTCAGTGACCTATGCTGCCAAAATCATCTAGGGTCGTTGCTGTGGTAGCTCTTGCCCCTAACGAGCCTCCCCCGTCTCATCTCCCCCTGCTGCCCTAACTATTCTCTCCCTCCTGGGTGTCATGTGGAATGAGAATCGAATTGTATGAGTTCACTCTCAAATAAGAATTTCGCAGAAGAACGTATATGCGCATACGTATGAGAATACAACAATCCTATAATAGGGCTCTATATCAAAGATTGTCAAGCAGAAACGTGAAAAGTCATACAGATCCTAAGGACACTAGAACCTGATGCTCTGATACCATCTGTGACACCTCGCCTAATAAAATACCGAGTGATCAGTCCTATACCAAATTAAAACAGGAATCCCAGTTGGTTCATCCTTAGCATCACTGTCGAAAACTTTTTTAAATCTTACTAACCACCTAGTATTCCAAAATCTGGTGCCAATTTTAATTTTTTAATTAACAAGAATAGTACATGCGGAATTAATGTAAACCATTCACACAACTGAATGAAAGTAAATAGAATAATAATTACACAACTTGCCGAATGAATCACCGGCCACCAAATAAATAATCCAATACAAATATTCAACACCTGGATAAATTACACCTGAAAAACTGTACTGAGAAGTCTGGGCGACAAGCCCTAAATAAAACTGAAACTGATATAAGATTCCTACTCTAGGAATGAATGAATGATATGTCTAATTCAAACTCCTGCTAGCATCCACATATGCCGCAGCTCCGTGTCCCTGGAATAGAATATCAATCTTGGCGTCCCTGTGGCTGGACACCTAAAAGGTTTTGAAAATAGTTTTATAGCAAGGGGTTAGAACCTAAAATATTTTGAAAACATTTAGCAAGTGAATTAACTGCAGTAATTTAAAATGCATGAATGCGCTTCATATTTAAGTTAGTGTGGCACTCCCTTGTGGACATTCTCATCCCTCCACTATTGTGCACACCTACCGGTTAACTTAACCCCACCTAGTTGTACTACCCCGTCCAACTAGTCCTGGTATAACCTTCCCTTGCTATACTACTCTAACCCGAGTATAATGATTCTTGAATTATAAGTTATTTCACAATTAACTTAATTAATTCCTTCTTAATTAATAGCATATAACCATAGCACAAGTGATATTAATTAAATACATCACACACTGTATTATTCCCACATATGATTAACTTAATTTATTTCTCATAAATTAACAGAATATAACTGTAGCCCGAGTTATATAAAATAAATACATCACACACTGTATTATTACCTACATATAATATTCGCTATCATATTATATGTATCTTACTAAAACATCCACACATATATAATACGTGTACCCATCCTTCCGAGTATACCCTCACTGGATGATTCCCTCTCAAGTGCCATCTCACTAGGTGTGCTCACTTTACCTAGTTACCCAAGTTGGATTCGCTCATCAACCTGGTTCAAAACAAAACGAAGTGGAGGCGGTCATATTCCTTCCCTGAAAGTGAGATAAGCCCCTCACCCATATAACGGACGCTATGACCTGGGGATATACTCACCCTACTCCTCAAGCTAGGGGATTCACCCACATCGCGCAACCTCCCTTGATAGCACTAGAGCATATAATTTAATAAATATCTAATCACTGATATTTAGTAGCACACACAATATATACACATATATATATTCTATCACTACACCGTATATATATATATATATATATATATATATAAAATAAACCCCGGTTTTACCGTGTACTCACAACCCGAAACACTAGCCTGAAATCCCGAGTCTCTTGCCTGACTCGACCAAATAAGTTTTCTCACTTATTATATTATTATTATCCCGAATCTATGGTCTGACTCTAATTTAATTAATTCCCACATTAATTAATGTAATACTTTCCCCGAGTCTATGGTCCGACTCTGTGTTAATTAATTTACACACTTAATTAATTAATACCAATCCAAGTCTATGGTCCGACTTTCATTTAATTAATTTCACCCAATTAATTTCTATAATGATAGCCCGAGTCTATACCTCGACCCTTATTTAATTTAATATCACCTAAATTAACTTATTTCCTCCCTGAGTCTACCATCCGACTCTAATTAAATTAATTACCCACCTATTAATTTAATACCTTCCCGAGTCTACAATCCGACTCTAATTATATAATTAGCACAATTATCAATTTAATACCAATCCGAGTCTGTGGTCCGACTCTATTTAAATTAATTTACACACTAATTAATTTATTTCCTTCCCGAGCCTACAGCCCAACTCTAGCTAATTAATTGCACATTAATTAATTTAATACTTGGTGTCGCACAACCATTTTACCCGGACTCGCTCACTTGGCCCGTAACTTAATATGTTCCCGAGTCTATATTCTGACTCTAAATTAATTAGTTTATCTCCAACCTTAATTCACTACCTTGGCGTTGCTTAGCCAATATACCCGGACTCACACACTTGATCCGTATCTCCCTATTTTGGAATAACATCCCTCAATTTCCTCCATAGAGTTTCCCCACATAAATTGCTCCTAGTCCCAATTACTGTTCCCCATAATTACTAGGAATATGTATTTCATAATTATATAACACTAATTAATGTATGAAAATTAATATATAATTAATTTCCCCCTTATCTCACACACAGGCCGAACTGCCCAGAATTAACCATCGTCGATCGATCGATCGATCCCTTCGTTCCAGCTCTCCTTCCTTGCTGAATTTCACCATTAACGAAAATTAAGGTTTTTAATCCAAAGTCTAAACCTCAAATCACATTATCCCACCACATAAACATAGTCATTCCACATCCTACACATCAAGGGACCTTAGGATAATCAATTTATCTACTTATCTCATGATTTTCGAAATGGGTCTATCTCCACAAAAATTCAATTATCTGTTTTACAATCCAATTTTCAGATTTAATTTCTACTCTTTTATGTTCTGGATTTCTCATTCAAATCATATATACATATTCAGATATCAATTACCTATCTAAATCTTACTTTGAATCTTATTCAAGTGTCCCATAAACAAAAACCCCATTTTGTACCCATTTACACCCAAAACGAATTTTAGTATACACATCTCTAAAATATGAATTGGATATCACAATTTAGAAGTAAAAACAGTTAACCACTTGCCTGGAATTGTTCGTAGGGTTTGATCCGTCGTCGACATCCCTTAATTTGGCTCCAATAACCTCCAATTTTCCTTTTGATTGTTTTCCCCTAATCTCCCTCTCAAACCCTAGGTTAGAATAATGTTGGCTGCTCATTTTCCTTTTCTTAGGTTTAGTTTTAAAAACAAAAATCCCGTTTTTTTGCCTAATGGGCTAAATTAAAGTGGCCCAACTCACCCCGTGTGGGCCCGACTATGCCCAAAAATACCCCGAGACCCAATTACTACCCCCTGGTACTCTTTTCTGACTATCTCGACCCATCCGAACTCAACCGCGTACTCAGAATTGACATCCGAATTAATTTATAAAAATCCTTATCTCACACCCCATTTAGTCTATACCGACTCCCGGTTGGGATAAGTGCATACCTTGTCATTAATACCCGAAATGACGAAATTAAATTATTACTATTCACTTAGTAAATAAATTTCCCTAAACATTAACCATTCACTTCCCGATTAATATTTAAATAAATATATTGTCATAATTAATTCAATTAAAATTACAATACACTAGTAGTTTAAAATCCCGAATTAATTAAATATTAAAAGCACAAAAATACGGGGTGTTACACAGGAGTGATTTTACGTCAAGGGGAAGAAGAAGTCCAATTGTCCTTCAAGCTAGATTTAAAATGTTCAAACGATGAAGATGAGTACGAGGCTTTAGTGTTGGGCCTGTTAGAGGCTCTAAGAAGGGATATATATATGTAGTGCCAATAAAAAGAGATTCAAATCTGGTGGTACAACAGGTGAATGATGAGTATGCTCTCAAACACATGACCTTAACAACTTATCAAAAAATTGTACAAAGGTTGTTCGGATAATTCCATAAAGTAAAAATTAAGAAACATCCAAGAATGGTGAACAGACATGCAGATGCTTACACCACGATAGCCCAAAAAATCTCCTTCGATGGAGAATCAATGGTTATTCGAATCACAAAGAGAACAACACCCTTAACCAACTATATTATAAATGTTTCCTTCTAATGATATCAATGACTAGAGGGGAAAAAATGTGAAAAACAACTGGAGATGGGGAAAGCGCCACTGACATTAGTTGTGCTAGCACAATACTTTACCACCTCAGGCAATCTGTACTATAAAAATAAAGGGGGATGGCTATCTAGGAGCTTGGGACCCGAAGAAGCAAAGCAGAGTATGATAGAGATACACGACAAAGGCTATGAGACAACAAAAATCTCTTTGTATAGAAGAATTCAGAGGGCAGGATATTTTTGGCCCACGACGAAACAAAATGCTGCGTAACTACAAAGAGAATGTGGGAAATGCATGCTGTATTACCATGCGACGGAGTGCAACTTCATAAATTAGCCATTAGATTAGAGACAACGATATCTATACATGATGGTTGAAGGGATTATTCCCATGGATAAAGATGATGCCACAAGACTATGACGATGAGTGTCCATGTCTTACGTCAAGGAGGGGCAACTTTATTGAAGAGTTTACCACGATAGGCCCCTAAAATTCATTAGACTGGAGGAAGTATACGATGTAATAAAGAAAGCACATCAGCCAGGGCACATTGGGGGAAGCAAAAATCTACGACCAACTAATGATGTTCGGGTATTTTTGGCCAATAATGGAAAAAGATTAAGAAAATTTTGTTCAAAAGTGCAAGGCATGCCAGCTCTATGGGAATATGATTTATGCTCCCTCGGTGTACCTACATTCCCTTTCTACCCATTGTCCATTCCATACATGGGCATTCGATGTAGTAGGGGCAATCAATCCCTCATCAAGAGGAAAGATCTGGATATTGGTGGCTACGGAATGCTTCACCAATTGGGCAGAGGCTATACCATTAAAGAAAGTTACGGTGGGGGTAGTAGCATGCTTTATGAAGGAGTAAATTATTTGTAGATTTGGAATCCCAAAAGTATTCTTGTTGGATAATGGGACGCCATTTGCTAATAGTGATGTGCGGATGCTAACTGAAAAATACTCCATTATTCACCCCAAGTCAACAGTGGCCTACCCTAAATGCAATGGACAAGCTAAAGCCAAGAACAACACTCTAATAAATATCATCTCGAAGATGTTAAAAGATTTCTCAGGAATATGGGATGATAAAATACTAGAGGTATTCTGGTCATATAGAACCACAAGGAGGAAACCTACAGGGTCCACCCCCTTTCTCATTAGTGTTTGGCACCGAAGTAATTCTCCAAGTAGAACTCGAGGTACCTTATGCATTCTACAACCTTCGAAATGCAATGCTCCATCACAATCTTCATGTGAAACTGGAAGCATTGGAAGAGCATAGAGATAACACAAAAGGCATTTTGAGATGTACAGGAAGTAGCTGTCCAGATCTTATAACCAAATGTTAAAGACAATAAAATTCCAGGAAGGTAACCTAGTTTTGAAGGCTTGTACAAGGCACATACAGCGTCTCTATCTGCCTAAGTTTGAGGCAAATTGTGAAGGACCTTATGTTGTTCAAAAATCTCATGATTCAAGATATTGTGAAATCTCAAAGGTCGAGGATGAAGAGACTTTTTAACTCAACAACAAGTGTCTCAAATTTTATTTTATTAAATTTGTGAACTTGTCCTAGCATTTTTTTGGGATTGCAAAGTGTATGTACAAGTAAACTGGAAAGTGATCATGTTCTCACAACGTGTTAAAACATTTTTTTGCAAGTTATATAGAAAGTATGGGGGTAATGTTTATAAAATCACAAGTTGTTTATTCTTTTTAGACAATTTGCATGAAAGTAAAGGGCAATCCAATCTTATGTATTCCAAAATCCAAAATTTCAAGTAAGACATACAAGAGGGTTTGCTGCCTCGAGATACATAAAAAAATAAAATAGGGAAGTACATTGTGTTATAACTAGCGTAAACTCACAAATCCCCTTAATAATCACTTGGGTTGTCTACAACAAATGACAAACTAGAAGAGTCCAAAATTCGGTGGTGATTATAGGGTAATAGAGACGCTAAAGAGACCTCCTCGTTGGACAAGTTTTCCATTTACTGCTAATAATAACCCATTTCCTGCTAAAGCTCATCAACCTTCGCCTCAGCCTTATCCAAAGACTCCTTGGCAACAACAACATGTTCCTTGGCTTTGGAAAGTTAAAAATTTAAAGTGTCCATTCTCTCGGCTAAGGCACTCTGTGAACGGGTAGTTTCCTGGATTTTTGCAAATTAAGAGGGCAAGTCAGATTTCTTAAAGGACATGAGCAGATCAATCAGTCATTTTAGAGTAAAAACCTCGCCCATAAGAATATTGATTTTCCCCATTATTTCTTTAATCTTCTTAGGACTGAAGGAAGGCAGAAGGGCATGCAACACATCAAAAAATACGATGGAAAATTCCAAAAATATACAAGCCATCATAATAGGGATGGCTTAAATACAACGAGTTGTAAAAGTGGATGGATGATATTCCACTAGTCGCTCGATCAAGTCGCTATAAGGTTGAGTTGTAATATAGGCAAAATCCTTCAAAGAATGCCTTACAACATCAACAGGAGTTAATTCTGCAAGATGAACACTGAAGGCACTATCACTATCAGAGGGAAATAGAGAGTTTAAAGCCCTGTTATCTTCTTACATAACGAAATATGTGTCTTGTTTCCCTCCCTCCACATTTTGGGAAGTCTAAGGAATAGTGGTGGGCCTAGAAAAATTCCCAACAAACTCTGGAGGAACATTCTCAAGAGGGACTTGCTCAGTAGGGGAAACAACATCTCCCAAAGTCATGGGTTAGTTAGCTTCCACCTGAGAGAATTAAGAATAAATTAAAGGAAGAGAAAATAGGGTATGGGCACAACCGGTATTCGTAAGCCACAGTTTGCCTCAATAACCTATAAGGTTGCTCAAATAGGTAAATTGTTATCACTTTAAAAGACCCAGTTTACTTAAAGAACCTTTATGGTTGCTCGACTAAGTAAGACTGTGAATCTCAAGCCTCAGTTTTCCTAAAGCACCTATATGGTCGCTCGACTAGGTAAACTGTTATCACTTTAAAAGTCCCAATTTTACTTGAAGAATCTTTATGGTTGCTCGACTAAGTAAGACTGGGCATCTTAAGCCTCAATTTTCCTAAAGCACCTATATGGTTGCTTGACTAGGTAAATTGTTATTGCTTTAAAAGTCCCAATTTTACTTAAAGCCCCTTTATGGTTGGTCGACTAAGTAAGACTGGGCATCTTAAGCCTTAGTTCGCCTAAAGCACCTATATGGTTGCTCGACTAAGTAAACTGTTATCGCTTTAAAAGTCCTAGTTTTACTTAAAGCACCTTTATAGTTGCTTGACTAAGTAAGACTGAGCATCTTCAAGCCTTAGTTTACCTAAAGCACCCATGGGGTAGCTTGACTAGGTGAACTATTTGATGCTTACAAAAACCCATATATTACTTAAAGAAATATATGATGGTTTGACCAAAGAAAGGGGGAGTATGAATACCTCTTGAATAGATAAAGGCTCACAAGAAACCTTAGTAGGGACGATAACTGTCTTCTCTAAAGACTTGACTTCTGCTCTAGCTTGCCTCTCCTCGGGAGTGGCTTCTTTGCCCTCCAGTATAGAGGGCCCAAACATCCCCACATATATTTATTCACTAATGTTGACTTCAGGGGGAATAATCATAATATCCCTACAAGGGTTGGGATCAACTTCTTCACTAGGGGCAGCCTGCGAAAGACATTGAAAAAATATATGTGTAATGTACACATGAATAAGATACATAAAGTGCAAGAAATCAGTACACACTTACCAGAGTTATAGGACCAACAAATGTTGTGGATGCAAATTCAAACACCTCTTGGGCCTGAGAAATAACCACCAAAGTGGTATTGCGCTCTAAGATAAGGGGCATATTACCTTCATGCTGAGGGGACGAGGAATGAGTATCAACACTAGGAGCATGTTAAGAAGAAAGGTCTTCAATACTAGGTACTTTGGCTTTCTCTTACTCAGGGTCATCGCTATAATCATCAAGAATTGTATAGTACATGGGAATGGAACTAGGCTTCTCAATTAAGTACATTCGACACTGTCTACAAGATGGTCGAACTAAAGGGGAGTCCTCCTCCTCCTCCTCCTCCTCTTGTTTCTCTTCTTCCACCTCTTTACCTTTTTGTAGAAGAAACTCATCCTTAATGTCGTCAAGAGGAAGTTGGACTTTGGGGCTAAATCTCATCCTCTTATGACCAATAATAGGGGTAGGAGAAGTAAATGAGATACCTCTTCATCCATCTGCTTGGCTAAGATAGGTTGCGCATCTGCGTACCCATTATCAAATTGCCTTAACAAATTATCAAGCAACTTTTTGCACTGATCGACCAAGTGTGGACCTGGAGAAGAGGGATATTAAGATGCTTCAGAAGAACTAGGGGTTGCAACCTTTCTTTTCTTACCGGGGGTTATTTTGCTAGCCTTAGCCACTATGACACTTGAGACATCAATAGGAGTATCTTCCTCAATAGCAGGTCTAAAAGTAGCAGGGGGATATACAGCCTCCTTAACCTGTTGAGAATTAGAGGCTCCTTTCTTTTTCTTCATAACATCATCACTGAGAGGTGCCAAAGGAGGAAGTTCTTTGGGGGTGGTATTGTTAGTATCGCTCCGGGGAAATTGGTCTTGATTGACTGTACAAGTTTGCAATCCCAACTCGGAAGGGGAAAGCATTCAACAGCGGGGTAAATAGGCTCTCTCTCAACAACCTTAAGGAAACGGCCAAGGGTGTTAGGCCAAAATACATTAAGATGCTCAGCAAATCTACTTCCTCGTGTATGCTAGGCAGGGATAACGAGTTGGCCTTTTAACTTGACAGAGAGAGTGGCTACTATCTCGGTGAAGAAATAATTGCACGCTTTCAAAAAATTTGAAGGTCTTTCGATGGTATTATGGTTGGGAAGGGGAACCCTTTGATCAAAACCAAACTGCAAAGCTACTCGATGGGGTGAGTAAGATGTGCAGTGGTTAGACCATTCGATGCACGAGGGAAGGTATGAAGGAGTAATAACTAACAAAACATTAGAAGAAGGAAAATTCAGAGAAAAACATTGCTCGACTACCTGGACTGGGCGAGCAACATCTTCAAAAAAGGAATTGGTAAAGAATTGATCAGTGATAGAGTATGGGTAAAAGTTGAAATGTTTGACTTTGTCAATATAAAAATGAAAAGACTTCATAGATTTCTTATAGTTCCAGGAAAGGATTCGAGGGACTTTAACCTTGTGAGAGGTAGGAAGTTAGTGGTCTGGGGCATACTCAGTAAATCGAGCATCAATAAAGGTTGTTAGAAGTATGTGGTTGGCATAGTTGGACATATTAAAATGACCAAGAGACTAAGTAGAATTGGTTTTGAACCCTATCCAACCAGGTGTAGAGGGAACTAAGGGTCATGGCAAATAAGGGGATCTTTACCCTAGAGGAGGCAAGGCGAACAGCTAGGTTTATGAGGTCTTTTCGAGGGCAGTCATGGGGCTTCCTAGACAAATAGAACCTTGAGAGGACAATCCAAATATATGTAGAAATTTTAATACTTCTCTCATACCCTTCTCCAGTAGGGGGTCTTTTCCATGACATTTTTGCCCTTAGGTTCTTTCTTGCTCTGCTCACGAGAAAGGTCACTCTCCCTATCCTCCATGTAAAAGAAGTATCTTATAATTTCTAAATAAGTACATTTATTATAAGTCTTCATACACCTCTTCACCACACCATTAAGTTCCTTGCGTTTAACTCGTTCTTCTTTTGTGATGGCTTCCTTAAAATATGGTGGACCAGACAACTAGAACCTGGTTAATCAAACCATCAAAGATGACATATACAATCAACTTTGCAAGTATTTCTCATTTCTCGATCATTCCAAGAATAAGGTTCTATCTCGGGTTGCTGAATCATTGAGGACATATAAGAGAAACCTTCGAATGAAATATTCTTTGAAGGAGGCAACGAGCTCTGATATTTTGTCTTTGAAAGAGAGAATGCCTCTCAATGTTGAAATTTTGGTGGAGCAGTGGAATAAGTGTTTGGAGAATGAGGCGAAGGAGAAAAGGTTGGTCCAAATGGAGCAAAACAAAAAAAAATATGGCATAAAAAAATGATATCCACAGGCTGGGATCCATATCATATGAGGATTTAAAGAATTAATGGGAAAGTAGGACAAAGCATGGTCCCGATGCGGGTAAAAAACCAAATCGATCCAAATTATTCATCCATGCTCAACGGGACAAATATAATAAATTCTAGCCGCACTTGGCTGAGATGATAGAATCAATATAGGCCATTGAAAGTTAGTCAGGTTAGAACCTTAATGATGACTTTGACCTTGAAAATGATGCCCTGATTCAGATCTTTGGAAAGGAAAAAAGGGGGATGACTAGAGGTGTTGGCTCACATATGCCAAAAATTAAATTTCAACCGACCTCACCTCTCGTGGACGAGTTTTCTTTCATTAAGGTTCTTTTCTCGTCCAATGAGGGACGACTGTTCAAGATCGATGGGGATGCCCTGGATATCAAAAATAACCTGCGAATGTTGACGAATCAAATTAGGAAACTTGTGTCCCTTTTCCAAAATTATGGGGTCCCAATGCCGCCTCCTCAAGGTTACCCTTACCCTCCTCAAGATTTTCCCTATCCTCTCCCTTCAAGTTTCCCCTCCCAAATGTTGCCTCGTCCAACATTCCCCTTCCAAATTCCCCCTCATCCAACAATCCCCTCCCAAATAACGCCTCATCCAATATTTACATCCTAAATGCCGACTCCTTCAATATTCCCATTCCCCGTGCCTCCACCTGTCATGGGACTTGGATCATCATCAACAACTCACGGTGACTATGGCAAAAAGTACTATTTTAAAGACCTAAACAATAAGAGGGTTGTTGGGGTGTTCACACTCATCTCCAGGGTTGTCAAAACTCCAGTACGCAACTGACCTTTAGAGAATGGTGAGGCTTAAATACTAGTCAATGAAATATACACGGGCTGTGGAGATGTACCTGTGCATGTTGACAGCGAGGAAGGGCTGAAATTAAGGAATTATGCAGACTCTTTTATTGCTTGGCCGGTTTATCTATTGGATAAGATCTAATAATATTTTATTTCATTTCAATTGTAATAACATATTTTTGGTTTCAGTTGTAAGAATATTGATTTTATTGCAGTTTAATAATATTTGTTTTGTTTCAGTTTTAATAATATTTTTTAGTGCTTGGGTTGTAAGAATATTGTTTTTATTTCACTTGTAATAATATTTTTAACCTTTTACCACAAGACTGAAATTTGAAGATTATTACATGGATTTCCCACTATACAAAGAGTGGATGGGAGAGACTAATCGAATTTCAAATAATCATGTAAATAGCATTCAAGAATTTGTTAAATATGCTTTCAAAAATCTTAAAAGTGATAAGTTTTCGTGTCCGTGCACCCGTTATATGAAAGAAAAATATAAGTCATTGGAATATTTTGAGTTGCATTTAATAAAGTGGGGAATCTGTCAAGACTATAAAATATGGACATATCTTGGTGAAAAAAATATACCTTATGTTCCGGAAGAATCATGGGTACCCGATCCCGTAAAGGAACCCCTACGAGTGAAAGTGGTACATGATTCACCAACACATCGTCCATTGACCGACTTAATTGATGATGCTTATGGAGTCCACAACCATCAAAACCACCAACCTATGGATATGGATAATGCGCATTATGGCCAACTAAATGAAAATTTTGATGTTGAACTTTCAGGAGATCAGGAATACATACGGTTGAAAGCTGACGCGGCCAGACCGTTGTATAAAGATTCCGATGAAGATCACTCAATATTATATGCAATGATTGCTTTGCATAATTTGAAGAGTCAATTAGGTATGTCTGGGAACAGCGTAATCGAAATTCTTATGTGGGTTAAAGATAGTCTCCCAAAAGAGAACATGTTACCAGACAATTATCCTACCATGAAGAAGAGATTGAAGGATTTGGGTTTGAAATACAAATCTATTAATGTATGCAAGTATGATTTCATATTGTACCGCAATGAGCATGAAGAGAAGGATGAATGTTCGGTATGCAGTGAGCCTAGATATTCTGTTTATGAGAATGGAAAGGACAATGTTGCAAAAAATCGCAAGTCCTATAAAAGGTTTTTAAGTATTTTCCACTTGGGCCACGGTTAAAAAGGTTTTTTTTACTGTGTCATGGATAGTGGAGTCCATGACATGGCATGCTCGATGCGAGGTGGGTGGGAATCTGATGCATCATCCAGTTGGTTCACCCATCTGACAAATTTTAAACGCACAACACCATGAATTTGCAAAGTCATCACGCAACGTTCGTCTTGAAATCTCAACCGATGGGTCTAACCTTTTTGCTAATTTAAGTACTGGTCAGAGTTATTGTCCAGTTCGTTTGGCACTTTTTAGTCTCCCTCCGACACTATGCATGAGAAAGTATTTCATATTTTTATCGTTGTTGATACCCGGGCTAGAGGCT
Organism: Sambucus nigra; assembly: GCA_949130495.1. NCBI lineage: Eukaryota > Viridiplantae > Streptophyta > Magnoliopsida > Dipsacales > Adoxaceae > Sambucus > Sambucus nigra. The sequence continues at coordinate 307,227,277 of OX422221.1, read as the reverse complement.
TTCAGTGATGATATTCATATATTCTTAGCACTATTAATCGAAGAACTTAAAGAGTTGTGGGATAAAGGCGTGATGGTGTTCGACTCTCATAAGGGTGAAGAATTAGTGATGTGGGCGATCCACGACCTACCAGCTTATGGGACCTTGTCTGGTTGTAATGTTCATGGTTATTATGGATGTCCCATATATGGGGAGAAAACTGAAGCATGTTGGTTAAAACATAGTAGTAAGATGAGTTACACATGTAATTCTAGATTTCTACCGACCAGCCACCCTTTTAGGAACGATAAGCTTAACTTTATGCATGTTGGTCACGAGTGCAGAACGACATATGTTCGGCCTTCTAGTTCGTAGATTGAGGAGAAGGCTATGACTTCAACTGCGGGGAATATGGACGTAGGCAAAACACCCCCAGTTTGTAAACCTGGAGCGTAAATATAGGGGCTTCCGAAAGACCCTAGTAAAGCGAATTTGTGGTCCAGGCGATCAATATTTTTTATTTTCCATTTTGGAAAGATCATTGTGTAAGGCATGTAGTTGGTGTGATGCACATAAAGAAGAATGTTGCAGAACATCTGATAGGAACATGTCTAGATGGATCTCATTCCAAATATGGAGATCGGGCTTGCCTAGATCTACAGGATATGAAAATAAAGAAAAAACTGTGGTTAAAAAATGATCCTACAACAGGAAGAATTTCTACCCCTTGAGTTCCTTTCACTTTGACTACTATTCAGAAGAAGATCATCTTAGACACGTTTTTTAACTTGAAGACTCGAACTGGTTATTCTGGTAATCTATGAAGGGTAGTAAACTACCAAGAAAATGACTTAAAATAGTGCAAGTCTCATGAGTGGCACGTAATCATCCAATTAATCCCTTTGTTATTTCGACATTGCTTTTCTAAACATAAAACCAAGCCATTAGATGCATACTTACTAGTGGATTTCACTCACACACTCATAACAGACGTAGGCTCCGGTCGGACCACTTAAATCCAGGTGTTCATCTTCTTCACCTCATCTCATTCTTTATTGATTTGTTGTGTGATTATTGCCATTGTTGTATACCTGTTTGAGCTTTATACATCTGTGACCTAGTGATACCTTTTTTGGTATCATCAGTCTTGCATTGTCTATGGGAACGATTTATACCTTTAGTGTGTCAAATTGGTGTGTTTGAATCCAATTCATTATGTGCTTTTCTTGTGGCTATGAATTTTGGTTCTGATTATTAATGCTTAGATTGTTCTTATTCGTGATTGCATGGAGTTGTTGTGAACTTGATTTGCTTAATGGATTTGACTTTGAATATGTCTTTGCACACACATGCACGAGCTTTTTGAACGTTCACTTCACATGTATATTTGAGATACATGAGATGTTCTCTCATCAATCTTGTCATCTACATGTTTCATGACTATGGGGTATATGTGCATGTAAGAACCATTGCCCATGATATTATTTGATTAGTATTGAAAAAAAATATGAGGGTTCACTAGAAAAGGCTACAAAAGGAGAAAAATATCTTTTGCGAGAAACCCACCGTTGGCAAGAGCCTAATGAAAATATTAAAGGAAATAAAAATAAAAAAATGCCAAAGGCCAACATGTTTAGTTTGATTGATCTTCTAAAAGAAATATCTTCAAAAGAATTGATAAAAGAAAAGAAAATATGATATATGTTTATATATTGAGGGTGTCTAGTTGACGATCAATGGGTTTGCACAATGGATCTTAGTTATGCTTATTTTATCATTAAACTATTGATTTGTAGAATCATTAATACTCTAGGCTTGAATGCATTATTCTTGTTTGTTCATAGAGTTCACTTGAGACAAAATCTTAGTTTGATAAATTTTTCCAGTTAATTAGAACTTCTTGAATATATTTGAGTGTTTGGGTCATAATTCATTTATATCTAGTTCACACCCATTCATTCCATCCCACATTTTTTGACACATCGATACTATGCTAGTGTGTAAAGTTATGTGTTTACGTCGAGTTTTTTTTGTTGTCGTTTATACCGATATATATGTACCGATATTTTCATTGGTATATTTTTCATATTTTTTATATGGTATCATTTGTTTTGAGACTTTGCGGTTTGCATTTAGTCCATGTTTGCCATATGATTTATCTTAGAATTCTTTTTGGCATGATATATGATCATATTGATATCTCTCATTATGTTCATTGAAATTCTGTTTCTAAAATTTATAATTTCAAATATGGTATCATACTTCATTTCTTATTCATAATGGTATCATTTCCATTGATATTGAAATTATTTGATCATAGTTTGGCTTATTTGTGCTTGAGTTGCTATGTCATGTGTTTGCTGCAATTTACACCATTAAATAATTTTATTCTCTCCTCCCTATGTTTAAAATTAATATCTTATGATCACATATTTAGGAAGAGATTTGGTTTACGGGGGATTAATATATTTATGTTATCTTACTTTGTCTATTCCTGAACTAAAAGGGGGAGAAATGGTATCTTTTCTTTCATGATTAGGATTTTTTTTATCTTAGGAGGAGACGTCTTACCATAGTTGAGATTGTCTTACACATTTTTAGATGTTTATTCTTATGAGGATAATGTACTTGTTATATTCTCTTTGTATTCGAAGGCGTGTTTAAGCGTGCAAGTTTAAACATGCGACAAAGTTTACAAGCGGGTAAAGCTACTCAAGTTTATGTGTCTGTCAAACGCATGTACTCATTTTCCTTTTGGGGTTGGGGATTGAGTATTTTTTGACAGATTGATGGTCCATAGGAATTTTATTTAGGTATTGTCCTTGAATATCCAAAGAGAGAGACTTGTATGGATAAATTTCCAATCGAGTCCATTTGTTTATAATTGGCTTAATTACGAACAAAACATTTGAGTAATAGGTTAGGCTTTGTCTTGTTGATCTCATAAGCCTATGACATGTTTGATGAAGATGTAGAAACCAAGATTTAGAGTTGGATACATTGTGCCATATTTAATGCAAAGTTTGTCATCATGTATATCAAGGATCTCACAAGTTCGAGTGCATTTTGAATATGGTCCTTAGATATTTTTAAGGGTGTTTGTTTTTGAACAAAAATCATTTGGAACTACTTTTAAATTATTTTTTGAAGTTTTTTATTTATTTATATTCAGATCTCATTAGAATGAATTGAATCTCATTAGAATGAAAAGGTAGTTTTGTTAGAACAAAATATGAACTCATTAGAACGACATTGTAAAGTCGTTGGAACGTGCATCTAATGAACATCAAATGAGGGGATCGCCATCAAGAAGTGTAAATCCCGTTGGAAGGTCATTGGAAGTTCAATAGAACGAAAAATGTTCTCATTAGAATGAAAATTCGTTCTCATTCAAGCGAGTTCATTTCCTCGAAATTCATTTTTTACTATTTATAGGCGTGTGAGACTCAATTTTTCAATAAATTTAGGCAAAAGACATTTTCCTATATGTTTACCAAAGTTCTAAAGCCCTAGTTTCACATATTACGTTTAAAGATTCAAGTTTTGTATTTCTTATGCTTTAAGATCTTTCTGTTTGGGCAACAAAGTTTGTTTCTCAACATCTTATGTTGAGAAGTTTTTTTGTGCGGTGGACTTCGTACTTGGTTTGTTGTGCTGCAGTCAAGAAGCGGTAGATTTCGTGCTCTAATTCCATAGACGGTTGCTGAGCCACATCGGTGGATACCGAGGCGTGCATAAACTCGTATGTTGTGTCAGCTAGCGTAGGTGGAGTCATGCATTGCACTGTGGAGGAGAGGTTGAAGATAAAAGAGCGTCAAGACTTGCAAGGGAGATGAGTCGTTGAGTAAGTCTAATGTTTGTCTTGGTAAAACCTTATCACGGTGAACTATTTGGCTGGGTCATCTGAGGTTGTTCCCTGTGTGGTTTTCATCCTACATCGACGTGTTGTGGCTGATTTATTTATTTTATCTACTTATTACCTAGATGCATGTTTTAAAATAAAGGGATCAAATTGGGTAAATCTGTTTTTCACAACAAAATGGTTTAATTTGGTGAATAAGTTTCAACTGGGTGAAAATGTATTAAGTTTTGTTCTTTAAAATTGAAAATTATAAAAATTGGACTTTTTATTTATTCAGACCAGTCTTTCCTAGTGGAACCTACATTCTTAATGTCACTATGCGGAGATAGAGGAACGGAGAGCGTCAAGGCTTGTGTAGTCATCGAGTCTATGCTATAAGTCAATTGTCATTTCCTTGTAATTTCATACATAGTGAAATTTGTGTGGCTTGGTTGTCCGAGGTTTATCTCGTTATGAGTTTTCCTCATAATCGACATGTTATAGTTTGTTTATTTTATTTTATTCATGTACTCACCTAGATGGGTGTTTAGGACAAGATAAAGTTTAGTAAATCGTTTATCATAACAATCAGGTTAAAATTGGTGCTAAGTTTAATTTGGGTTAACTTTGTTTAAGTTTTATATTTAATTTGAAAAAAAATAAAAATTGACTTTTGTTTAGAACTCCCTCCGTACTTCCTAGCAACTTAAAAAGGGTGAGAATCGCTATATCGGGTTCGTAAATTGCTAAAGTGGGTTCGTTAACCGTAATAGTTGGAAGATTTGCTCTCAATGGGTGCTTGGCATGCTGCAACTCATAAATAGAATTATAATCTGGATTGAACCATTAATTGAACAAAATGTGTCCATGCCCAAAAAAATTCCATTGTTTTATGTAAATGCAAGACTATGTATGCCTTGTGTATATTGGTTTTATCTTTCCACGTTATAAGGCAAAGAAAAACATATTTTTCTCCTAAGTTTTTCACTCTGTTGGTGCGAAATTTTGGTCTAAGACAAGTCAAATGAGTGAGTTTGAGGGTGTTTATGGAGGTGTCTTTAATGGAGCTTGAAGAGCAAATGCACTGAAAATATTTATTGGAGTTCATTTTCAAGTTAGGAAGCTTGGTATCCCCTTGAGGACAGCTTTAGATATGGGGGCTACCTTCCTCACCAACCATTTTCTTCTTCTTTCAATCTTCAATAGGTAAGGATGTTGTGTTTTTTTCCTAGTTAAGCATGATTAAGAGTATGTGTGTGTGAAATTATGGGTGTTATCGATATGTTTATGGGTGTTGGATATTTTGATAAAATTTCATATTTGGGATCATTTAAATATTAATTACTGTGAACAATGACAATATAAGTTTAAGTGTTGGGATTAATTATAATATTATCAAAATGTCATATGAATTCCTAGATTTTAGAAAATAATTGTTTTGAAATTTAAGTCATTATAAAAATTTTCTCACCCATGAACATTTGTAAAAACGAATTTTCACCTCAGACTTTCATAAAATAATGATTCAAAATATATTATTTTGACCCAATAAATGTATTATGTATTTTATATAAGGGTATGTCAAGAGAAGATATTTTTAAATAATGAAGGGATAAGAAAGGTTTTCTAAAAAAATCTTGGTGTTTTTACATGTTTTCCCATATAACTATATAAATTATTGTTTGGATATGAGAGTTAACAATTTTATAAGGGTCAATGTAGCACATAAACTATGATTGTAATAGTGTGTAACCAACTTTTAGTTAATACAAAACGGTCATTGGACTTTTAAATATTACAAAACTTTCCCCAAACTTATGACTATTGGAAATAAGTCATGATATTTAAATGGATATATTTATTTAAATGGATATATAAAATATATCAAAAAGGAAACGTAACATACCTCACACCCCTTCTCTCACCACAATTCTTGGAAACCCTCTACAGGGTTTGCATGGCTGTAGCCATCACCTATCATACCCAACCTCCCTCTTCTGAACCTCCCGACCCTCCAAACTAATGGAATAAATCCTTCGCTGATGTTCTGAAAGGTCACAACAACCCTCATTATATAGATCTTCAACCTTTACATAAGCATATTGGAGAACCTTCCACATCCTTTAGTAAGGATCATATTGAAATTCTTTCAAGCCCATTCAAATACGTTATTGTAGGAAAATTCTCTCATGGGAAACCTTCTATGGAATTCATTCGTAAAACCTTTGAAACAATTGGCTTAAAGTCTATCGTTGATGTAGGATTGCTTGATCAAAAGCACATCCTTATAAAAGTTCATTGCGAGGAGGATTTCATTAGACTTTGGATGCGTGACCAATGGTACATTGGTAAAAGCCCCATGCGAACTTTCAAATGGTCTCCAAACATAAGACTTGATCAAGAAAGTCCTCTAGCTCCTGTCTGGATAAACTTGCCAGGTCTGCCAGTCCATTTATTTGCAAAAGAAGCTCTTTTCTCAATTGTTAAGGTATATGGTAATGCTTTGAAGCTTGATAATGCTACAATAAATATTTCTAGGCCTAGTATGGATAGAGTATGTGTGGAAATGAATGTGATTCATAATCATCACAAGAGAATATGGATAAATAGTGGTGATATAGGTTTTTGGCAACCAATTATTTATGAATTCATGCCAAAATACTGTGTTGAATGTTATAGAATGGGTCACGAAGAGGAATCGTGTATATTTGCTATGAATGCATAAGGAAATAAAAATATGGCAAAGGTTAATGAAGTGGAGGAAGTAAATAAGAAAGTCCAAGTGAGAAGGGGAAATAATTCTAATCAGGTGTATAAGGTGAATGACCCCTCAAGCAGCAAAGAAAATAAACAACCAGATGTCCCTCTAGTAGTTGCTGTTGAAGAAGATGTAATCCAGGATTTGAATATCATAGAAGAAATGAATCAATCTGAACATGTGATTCAAGAGAAGTCCAACTTTCTAAACTGTCAACTCATACTGGAAGGAGGTGAAATTGTGGATCATTGGGATGAAGCTAAATATAACTCAGACTCAAATAAAGTTTTGCACAGGAAAAACTCCAATAAATTCAGAAACTCCAGCTCAAACTCTGAAAAGGAGAAATGCAACAACATTCCTATTATTAAACAGCTAAAACATTTCTCTAACCTTCTCAATGTTAAAATGAAAGGTAAGATGAAAGTAACTGAAGATCCAGACCAAAATCAATAGTCTGCAACAGAAGAAGACCAGTGATTCACTTTAGTGCAGAAGAAGAAGAGGTTAAGAAAAAACACCCCTCTTACTGGCCCAAGCAGAAGAACCACAAGATCCATAGTTCAAGCCTCCTCAATAGTCCCCTTCCAAACTTTAAATGATTAAAAATCTTATATGGAATGCCAGGGGGTTAGGTAACAAGGCCACTCGAAGGAGAATCAAAAAAACTTTGTAAGCTACACAAATTATCTTTTTTAGCTATCTTAGAACCTATGATAGATGAAAACAAAATAAATAATTTTAAAAATGCTATTCAATTTGAAGAATGTTTTCACAATTCCTCAAATAAAATCTGGTGTTTCTAGAGACATGGCATTGATGCAAATGTAGTAAGTGACTCATCCCAAATGTTCTTCTTTCTATAACTCACCCTAGGGCCTCTAAGCAGATATGGATTAACATAGTCTATGAAAAATGCACTAGAATGGAAAGATTGCCTCTATGGGATCACATTTTTTATAGTTTTATGGCTTGCTCAAATAATCCTCTAATGGTTGTGGGTGACTTTAACATTGTGACTTCATCAGAAAAAAGGGTTGGAGGCTTGCCTATTGACTTAGAGGCTTCTTCAGACTTCAATAATTGCATTCAAATCAGTAGTTTGATTGATATGGGTTACTCTGGTTCAAAATTCACCTGGAAAAGAAATTCAAATGGCTCCTTGATTCTTTAGAGATTAGACAGAGGCCTTATCAACGAATATTGGTCTTCTTCCTTTCCCCTATCATCTCTTAAATATCTCCACAAATGATGTTCTGACCACATCCCTCTCCTCATTTTTATTCCCAACCCTCTTGACTCTATCTAAAAACCTTTTAAATTTGTAAACTTCTGGACTTCTTCTGATTCTTTCTACCAGTTGGTAAATAATAGTTGGACTTTTCCCACTACAGGCAGACTTGTGGATACTTTTGCATTCAAACTTAGAAGATTGAAAAATTCTTTAAGGAACTGGAGCAGGGAAACTTTCAAAGACATTTTTTAGAATTGCATAGATTTAGAGGAAAAAGTGATGGAAGCTGAAATCTTATATGAAGAAATTAAGACTCAAGACCTGAAGGTGGAGCTAAAAAAGAAGAAAGCTGATCTAAATGCAGCTTTGGCTTTAGAGGAGCAATTCTGGTTTCAAAAATCCAATAGTAAATAGATCAAAGATGGAGATAAGAATACTAAATACTCCCATTCTCTAGTGGCTCAAAAAAGAAGAAAAGCTTGGATTCATAGCATTAAAAAGGAAGATGGCAGCTTAGAAGAGTCCCCTGAAGGAATAACTAACACTTTAATCTCTTATTTTCAAAATTTATTTAATTCAGGTTCCTCTGAGTCTCCTGAAGTGTTATCTCGTACTCCTCCATTGGTGACCAATTCTATGAATGAAGAGATGATCATAATTCCTGATGAAACAGAGATTTTGGAAGCTATTAAGAATATAAATCCTAACAGTGCTGTAGGCCCAGATGGATTCAATAGCAGATTCTTTATCCATTGTTGGGAAATTATCAAGATATCCCTTATTGCTGCCATTCAATCTTTATTTCTTGGTTTTGATATCCATAAATCTTGGGGAGCTACTCAATTGTGTCTTATCCCAAAAAACCCAAACCCCTCTTCTTGCAAAGACTTCAGGCTAATCAGCCTATGCAATGTCTCTTATAAAATTTTCTCAAAAATTCTTAACTATAGGCTCTCTTCTTTTCTTCCAAAACTTATTTGCCCTTTTCAATCTGGATTTGTCAAAAATAGGAGCATTTTAGATAATATCTTACTCATCCAGGAAATGATGCAATTGATTGAAAGAAAAAACTTTTGTGGAAATGTTTTTTTGAAGGTTGATATGCACAAAGCCTATGACACTCTTTCTTGGATGTTCTTGATTCAATCTCTAAGAAATTTGGTTTCTCAAAAACTGTGATTGATCTTTTGTGGAGATGTATATCCTCTTCATGGCTTTCAATAATAGTCAATGGAGAAGCTAGAGGATTTTTTAAAACCTCTAGAGGTGTGTGACAGGGGGACCCAATATCTCCAAACCTCTTTATCTTAGCCACAAAAACCTTAAACAGAGGTATGCATAATCTTATACTAAATGAAAAAATTAAATCATTTTCTCATCCAAGGGCTTGTTATTTAATTAGTCATCTTAGCTTTGCAGATGATCTCATCATTTTTTCTTCTGGATCTAAAAGGAATCTCTCCAAAATTATGACTTTTATGAAGCATTTTGAAAATCAATCAGGTTTTGCTAGCAATACAAAAAAAAAAGTAGTTTTATCGTGGGAAATAAAGCTACTAGGAGCCAAAACAAATCTATTGCTGAGGTTACAAGTTTCAAAGAATAAAAAGAGAGAATCCAATACTTGGGTTGTCCTCTTTTCAAGGGGAGAAAGAAAGCAGTTCTTTTTTATGGTCTTGTGCAAGGAACAAACTCAAAAATTCAGAGCTGGAAATCCAAATTCCTATCCATGGGGGGTAGAATAACTCTTCTAACTTCTGTTCTTCAATCTATGTAGATTTATATTATTCTTGCTCTCAGACCTCCAAAGAAAACCATATCTGTGCTCAATAAAATTGTAGGTGACTTTTTGTGGGGATCTAACAAAAATTATGGTACCAAGTTCCATTGGATCAGTTGGGAATCTATTTGCTATCCAAAGAAGGAAGGTGGATTGGACATCAGGAATCCGAACAACGTAGTCGAGGATTCAAATCTAAAGCTGGCCCGGTCTTTCAAATCAGGAATTTCTTTGTGGTCTAAATTCATGAACCAAAAATACCAAGTCATGCCTATTTCTATTGGTTCGAAGACTGCTAGAAGAATTTCTCAAGCTTGGTCTACATGTGAAGAGCACTCAACAATCATTAATGGGACCTATATATGGAAACCAACTGCTTCAGATCAATTCTCTTTCAAATCAGCTTATGAATCTGTCAGACCTCAAAGGCTCGTCTCTATTTCTCAATCTTTTGTTTGGGATTCTAATATCCCTCCTAACTTATCTACCTTCTTTTGGAGACTTCTGAATAATGCAATCCCTCTTGACAATAATGTTAAAAAAGTTAGGAATTCCTATTACCTCCAAATGTTTATGCTGCCATAAATCAGAGGAGCATATGGAACACTTGTTTCTAACTGTTCCTATTGTTAACTACATTTGGAATTTATTTGGAAATATTCTAGGGATTCCCCACTCTTTTTCTATTAACTCAGTCATATTAAATTGGTGGATCCACATGGGAACAACTCACATCTCAAAATGGCTGCATAAGATCATCCCCATTTGTATCCTTTATGAGATTTGGTTGAGTAGGAACAGAGCTCTTCTTGATGGTATTCAAATGGATTCAAGGTTAATAATCTCCAAAATCAGAAGAAGGATAAAAAATATTGCCTTAACCTCTTTATTCAAACATGGATGTTCTTCATCATCTATGGAAATTCTGCAGTACCTGGATATCAAGCCTCCTCAACCTCAGCAGATGGTGATAACTCCTATATGTTGGTTCAGACCAGAAGCTTCAGTTCTTAAATCAAACAAAGACGGTGCTTGTGATAAGGATGGTAACATGGGCATAGGAGTGGCTCTAAGAGACTCAAAAGGAAAATTCATATGGGGTGTATCTTCTTTTGTTGATACTGGATCAAGTCTTTTGGCAGAAGTGTTAGCTTTGAAGGAAGGCATTTATCAGGTGGTTTCTTTCTATGGAGATCCTGTTGAAGTGGAATCAGATTCTGAGATCCTTATAAAGTATCAATAAGTCCCTTTCTCCCTCTTGGGAAACAGGAGCTGATATAGAGGAAATCCAACTCCTATCTTCAACTCGAAATTTTTCTTTCAACCATATTTTTAGAGAAGCAAACTTTGTAGCAGATCTATTGGCTAAGCATGCTCTTCTCTTTAAAAACAAATCATAATTCTTTTCCTATGAAAATCTCCATATCAATGCAAAAGGAGATATAAAGCTAGATGCTAATAGCATTCCTTACATTAGAGTTTCAAAATCAAAGCTGAGGTCTTGTTTTGCTTCTTGTAATGCCACCTAGAGAGGGATATTCTCTCTAAATTTAAATAAATTCTCTTATTCCTTAAAAAAATGATATTTAAATGTGACTAGACTTTGAATTTTGTGGAAAAATTACAAATCAACCCCAACACTATATACATTATAACATAGACTCTAAGTATTCTATTAAACGATTTTGACCCAGAGAGGTTCAAAAGATAAAATTCATGTTTAAGAACATAACGATAGTGTAAATTATAAATCATGTATGAAATATTTTGTGTCGATTGGCTCCTTAGACTGAGTAAGAAAAGATCAAACACAAAATTGATGTTAATGGGTATTTATATAAGGAATAAATATGGATATAAGCCAAACATTTTTATATAAATTGAGATTGGACCGAATTTGAACGAACTTAATGAAAGTGAAAGAGTTTTCACACACGAGTTAGCAAGAATATATTTAATAAGGGGCCGGATCCCCGGGGTGCAATTTTGGCTTAGACCCAAAACAATCGACCGTGACATTAATGCCCGACGGTGTAATCTCGTGAACATAGCTCGGATTGGTGAAGTCCATGAAAAAGTATAATTTATTAACAAATGATTGCGAAATCGGTATTTTTGAGTTTAAATTTCGTGGCTTTAGGTCATGGATAATTATAAAATATATGGGATTGGTAAAATTCCGAATATAAATTAAAATGAGGAACTTGGTTCTCGTAAATTACAAGAATAAAAGGATAACAGCTGGGTCTATTTGCATGATCCTATGGTAGGAATAACCTTTTGGTACAAAAATATTATAATTAGGAATGTGAGTGATACCATGGTGGGGCATAATCCAAACTTGACACATGTGCGTGGATAACTCTTTTCTAACACCGAGTAAATGTGTTGAAAATATATTTTTATGAAACACCAAGCCTGTGTTAATTTAATGTATACATAAAATATCTTGAAAAGGAAACTGGATAATTTAAGAACAAACCAAGTATATTATTTTTCCTAAAGTAACAACGTTAATTAATTGACTAAAGGACTACTTTTAGGAAAAAAACAAAGACTCTAAAATGACAAGGGTTAATGGCATTTAACTTAATTAAAGAGGATGTTCGAAATAAAACATAATTAATTCATATAATGTATAATAGTTGCATGCACGTTTAGTTAAAATCATATTGTATATAGTATTGAATCCTTCTTTTTGTCATTCATTTTTATATTGCATTTTATTGGGAACCCCAACTAGGCATTGGCGCACTTTGTTTCTTTGTTAAAATCGATTTGTTGGTATTTCATATTTTTAGAGGATTTTATAGGTATGTCTTCCCTTACTCTAATGCTAGTGGCTCTGATTACTTGAACCCGAGGACATTGCCTAACGAGTTCCACATTTGTTAGTATTATGTCTAAATATCTTGAAAATAGATTTGCATGTTTATTGGGTAATTATAATTAACTAAAATGGACTAAAAACCTTATATAGGTTGTTTCACATAATTTAACACTTAGTTAGACTAGAAAGGGTTGACCCCCGAGTAACCCAAAAATTTGGGTCGGGGCATTACACAACCCAAAACCTTGAAATCCATTAAAATCTACCAAGAAGTTAGAAGTTCGTAACTGACCATCCAAAAGACCAAATTATTAGAGAACCATTCTATAAGGGTAGGTACTCGATTAAAATTAAGAAATTCATGTAAAATGTTTGCATTTGTATCTTAAATACAACCCACAAACATTATTGAATAAGAATATTAGGTATCAATTGGATGATATAAATGCAAAAGGAACTTATTTAATTCGAAAGAAAGTAAGCGTGGACACTTGTCCCCACACCTAAAGACCACACAAATATGGGCACTAACTAGATTTTCAAAAACAAAAAGGATGAATTTGTCTCTATCATCATCAATAAAGATTGTCTTATTTCTTAAGCATAGATATAAGAAGACATCAACTATGAGGAAAACATTTCACTCGTATCAAGGTTAAAAGTTATACGTATGTTACTTTCTTTAACTTTTTTAAAGACTTTAAATGTTTTAAAATGTAGGTTAAAAGTAAGTCTTTCAATGGCAACATTAATGAATAAGTTTATTTACCCCCCCCCCCCCCCCCCCCATGGTGACTTTGAAAATCATAAATATCCTACCATGTTTTCAAACACTCAAAATTCCTTTATGAATTCAAATAATCCCCTCAGGAATGGAATGAAAGATTAAATGGCTTTCTAATATTAAATGGTTTTATGAGAGGCCTAGTTGATACAACTCTTTCTATTAAAACAATATAACAATATATATTGATTATTCAAGATATATATTGAATCGTGTATTAAAATGAAATTTAAAATGAGTTTAATGGGTAATTAATATTTTTTCTTAGTTCTTTATGTTAAACAAACCAAAAATTGTATTTTCATAACTCAATCCAAAATACATACATGACTTGTTTTGGGTTAAGGAACTCCAAACCCCTTAGCACTACCATGAATACTTCAATGAAAATTAAAATTGATTAAAATGGAAAAGAATTTGGTAAAAAAAATTATATCGTGGAATGACTGGAAGTCTACTTTATTTAACTGCACATCATCGTGACATCATGTTAGAGTTTGTTTATGTGATCGATTCCAATACCAACAAAACAGTATCATTTAATTACAATTAAAAAGAATGTTTGTTACCTTTTTATAACAATATATCTAGGGATTTGATGGCCTAAACTCACATGTTTTGATGCTACAAGCTACTTAGATGTCGATTGGATATGATGTCAGTAAGCTAAAAAAGTACTCATGGGTTGTTCCATTTCATGTCACTCACTTGTGTCATGGGCCAACAAGAAACAAAAGTCAGTTGCACTATCCACAAAAAACTCGAATATATAGCCATCATATATTATTGTGCTCAAAGTCTATATAACAAACAAAAATTGAGGAACTTTTAAATATTCTTCATAAATATACTAATATTATGCAATAACAAAAGTGCAATTTCTATAACAAAAAATCTAGTGAAACTTTCAAGAACTAAACATATTGACATCAATAGCCACTTTTTATGAGATCATGTACAAAAGGGGATATGGAAATTTAATTTATATCCACCAAAATATAGCTTGCAAATATGTTTGTACCAAACCACTCATGAAAGATATATTTTGTGCCATCCGTCATGACCTTGGCATAACAAGCCCATAAGACATAGTCTAAACGATTTTTTAACCTCTCTTGCACAACGTTTTCTGAATATTATTCTATCCCTTGCCCCTATATATTCATGATTTCTATCCCATCTACTTGATAATTGTTTATATTATATTTAATCCCCTTTGGAGTTCCAATTTTCTATTGGCAAAGGGGGAGATAAATGATATATGAGAAAATAAAATAAGAAGGAAAATTTATAACTAATGGAGGAAAATATATTTTTCAAAACCATGTCTCTAAGAAAGGGGGAGACTTTAAATATTTTCTCAAACTATATGAATTATTTTGTCATCATCAAAAGGGGGAGATTGCGAAGATAAAAGTAATTCCAAGTATAAAAGTTTTGTATGACAGATAATACAATCGATATATGAACACACTTCACATTATTCTATTTAATGTTATTGAGAAACAAATAAGCACTCGAGGCATGATAAGAATTATTACTAGGAATATTTTAACCATGCATTAAGAACCACAAGAGAATCATAACCTCAATGAAGATACAAGAGAACAAGCAAATAAGATCACGATTCATAAAGAAAGTCATTTACATATATGTATCATATCATGCAAGTCATGATTTCATTGAATAAGTTCACAACCCTAAAAATAAGTTCACTAAAAGCATGACAAGCTCAACTAGTCAAATTAGTGCTTCCTAATTCCAACAATACCCTTTTAAAATTATAATGAATTTAATCTCATCAATAGATCATGATTATCATAATCCATCAGAAGAATAATCAGAAGTTTTGTTCATTCAGATTAAGTGATCAAACTCCAAAGATTTTCTTAGAGTATTAAGTGCCTAGGGAATGATTTTAGTGATGTAAATGACTTTGTATGATAGAGTAATTTCCTAATAAACAAACCAAACCCTCCTTAAATAATTCACCAACTCAAAAATTTAAAACAACAACTTAATCAATTTAAATCAACTTTTTCCCAAATTAACTTGCTCTCTTTTTGGAAGATGGTTTTGGTAAAAATTTAAAAAATAGTTTTAGGACTTTAAGCTGACTCAAAGGGCCTAGGTGGCCAAAAAAATGCAATGGATAGTTTTCAAAATTTAGATTCCAATATCCCTAGAATTTACCAAGTCACCCTCAAACGGATTATTGTTTTAAACGTCTATAAAATGACCATTTGGGTTCCTTCTTTGAAACACACAAGATTTTTACAAAAATATTCTTATATAAATTTTTAATATCGTAGCTTATGTTAGTATAATTGAGCTTTTAATAAAGGAAAACTAAGTCCTAAACTCATTTCCAAGTTGAGAGTTTTAATCTCAAAATTTCATTAACGAAAAGCTCCAAAGAAAAACCTATTTGAGTTAAGTAATGCCCTTAAAACCTTATTTATCCAAGGTTAAAAACTAGTATCCAAACTGTGCTAAATATTCAAGACAATACTCCATTTGAAAAATTACTTGCGATCATTTGAAAGTTTATATTTCTAGAGACAGAAACAAAACTCATTTCATTATTGTTTCTTAGTAAAAATACTATGTTACATTTTAGTGACAAAACTTGTAATTGATCTTATGATTAAAGTTCATTTTATCTTCACAATTAATATCATTGTTGTTACAGCAGACATTGTAGGACGTTGGACTCTTTCATGTTACTTTCGGTCAAGGACGGGTATAATTCCCTTAATTTTTACAGTTTCCAAGGTGTTATAATTTCTTATGAGATTTTGATTCCACCTTTGTGAATCAGAGATAATGAAGTTTCTCGAGTATCTCCTCAATAGTGGATGTATCCAAAGCTAAGCCACATTAAAATCTCATTTTGTAAAGTTTCTTAAAACTATATTTTTCTCTTAAATATTTATGTTTTTTTATTAAATTGAGTTCTTATACTTAAATAAATTTATCACATTGCAATTAATCTTAAAATAATGTTAAGAAAGTGTTAAAATTGCCATTAGTTTCATTAATACCCAATGTATACATCCCATCCTAGGACCCGCTAAGCACCTCCTAAGGTCTCTAGCAGTCACTTGTTCATCATAAATCCTAAGTCAAATTGAGAGTACCGATCTAGAAGCCACCAGGCGCTCCCGAGCCCCGTTTGAATCCCATCAACTTTTTTTTCCTTAGTGAATCTCAATGAATCTTTGAAGGGATCCAAATCCCTTTTCCAACGGTCTGCCCCATGCATGAATCGGCCTTACAATTTAGACAAATGACTCATTTCACTATCGAAAACCAATCTAGAGGCCACTGGGCGTTCTCGGGTCCCATTTCACTCTGGTTAACTCTCACCCTTGAGTGAAAAATCAAATAATATTCAAAGGGATCTAAATCACATTTCGAACGGTTCGCCCCATTCAGGAATTGGACTTACAGTTTGGATCCTAAAAATAGATCAGGAGGAAACTAGGTGCTCCCATGCCCCATTTGACATCGGTTAACTCTCTAGCTTGATCAAATCTCAATGAGTCTTCTAATGACTCTAAATATCCTTTCCGACGGTCTGCCCCATGTGCGAATCAGCCTTACAGTAAGAACAAATGAAGGGTCATCGGGTGCTTCGGGCCCCGTTTGACCTCGATTAACTCTTTTAAACGAATGAAGTTGAATGAAATATTTAAGGTCTATGAATTTCATTTCCAACAGTTCTTCCTATGCGTGAATTGACTTCATAGTTTAGATGAACTATCCGGATTCCTTTAAAAACTTCCTATCTAGTGACCAAAGGGCGCTTCCCTGCCTTGTTTGACCTCGATCAACTCTCAGACACGGGAGTGGATAAATGGATTATTAAAGGGATCTAGATACCCTTCCCAATGATCCACACCATGAACTATTATGTCTTACGGATTGCATGTTATGACCATTTGACTGAAAAACCTGTCCCGGACTACCGAATGGCACTATCAGGACCCTGCTTATCGACAGTGTGCATGAGGTTCGATGCTAATAGGCAGGTCTAGGACCATGATGATCGGCATCCCCATGGACCTATAAATAGATTCCATGACCTCACATTAAAAGGCACCCTTTAACATCCTCTCAGTAAGTCAGAGAACATTCTCTTGAATTCAAAGTTTTTCCTTTCTTAAAAAGCCCATTTCCCATATTCAATTCCATCCGTTTCTTACTTCATTTAGTAAATTCCACCCCCACTTCTTCATACCACCTCCATCTCATTGAAAGATCAACATATCTACAGTCAAGATCAACATCAAGCATTCATAAAGAGATCCAATTCTCCATCTTTTACTCTAAATTCTCTTATTTTACTATTAGTTGCTTTATTTCTACTTTAGCACTTTATTTCATTAAATCACATATATTAATCTCAAACCTTTATTAGTAGTTTTTTCACAAACTCTATTTTCATAGAAAACCTAAAAACAAGAAAAATAGGGTACATCTATAAATTTCAACATAGGGATTATTATATCACATTCTCACTCTTAAAACATACCTTCTCTTCACACACATAAGCGGAATCCTCCGTTTTGATTTATGGATTGAACACCACCCCGTGTTATATTCGAACTACGTGGACTTTCATGCCTCTTTGGTCTACATAGGCATCTTAGGTAAATTTCGATACTCGAGTCCTCCCATATATGCACGTTTATAATATTGTTTTCACACACATAGACACACACACACACACACACACACATATATATACACATATATATTGAATGTCATATTCTTGCATGCTTGTGTGTTTCCCTATATATACTATCGTTCTTACATAATGACTTGTGATTTGAAAAACACTCTAATTATATTTTCAATTATTATTTTCAGTAACACTCCTAAGCATGAATTCCCTCAGTCATTTTCCTTAATGCGGGTTGAATGATTCCATTCTTCACCAATAATATGCATATAAAGGCACACTTCATGGAGTCTAATAGGATGAGATTATCACATGCCCATGAGAGACCTAAAAAGAGGAATGGGTTCCTAACACCTTCCCATTCCAAAACTTAGTCACCAGACCTTGGAACTACTTGGTTTCTCAAGTGTCATTATTGTCCTTGATGTCGTTCTCTCGAGGCAACAACATTTCTTTTGCCTGTTTTGCGCAAAATAGACTGGGACTCTATCTCTACTTATTATCCCATATTGACCACGATCGAGCACCCCGAGAAAGAGTGCAATCCCCCATGTGAGCTGAAGGGAATCCTCGAAAAGGAAGGATAAGTGGTAATCCCCCCGGGATGGCATAGTGGAGACTCCGCTGGGGACAATTTAAGATGACTAGACTCTATTTTGTCAGGGGTGTTATTATTTTCTATATGTGTGCGTATGCACCTACCTGTATGTTCCCTTTTCTCCTCTATCCACTTTTTATGTATATCTACCTCATGCTTATATCTATCATGATCCCTCCTCATGTCTATATCCTCACTTATACACTTCACACACTTGTATATACTCTCCCTGCTCACTTCATACACTTACACCTAGCTTCATTTCTACTCGCATGTTCGACACACCACTTAGAATATCCATGCTTAGGCTTCACTATAACGTACCCACACTTCTCACATTTGTATATATCTCCATAATCACTTACATGTATCACACACCACTTATAGTTGATCCATATATAGGCTCACTGCTACACACACTCACTTGCAAATATTCACATGTCACTCACTCACATATGTCTATCATCATGCTTAGTTTAGTCTTCACGCTCTATGCTAGATATACTTTTCATGATACTTGTATATGCTCCCTCATTAGTAGAGTACTCTCCTTACTCATCATGCAAATAAAAAAATACTCTCTCTCCAAAATATGCTAATTAAAACCCATGCATTTTTTCACACTACATCGCCAAGAGTATGGAAATATTAACCTAAGATTTTTTCCAATACATTTTTTCACACTACATCGCCAAGAGTATGGAAATATTAACCAAGATTTTTTTCCATACTAGGGGGTCACTTGGTGATGGGAGCTAGTACTATCGGGCACAATTTTCCTAAGCGATATGACTCTCACCTTCCATTGGCTTCGCACCTTCTACATATGTCGAATGATTCCCCTCGCATTGTACTACTTGATCGAACTCATGACAGGAGGTATATAGTAGGGAACTCATTCATGTACATCGAGTATATCGAATTCTCTCTCACACATACCATCCTCACGAGGTATATCATGAGGAAATTCATGTACACTCAGGTATATTAAATGGCTTGCCACACATACTGATGAATGATTTCCCTTATAGGTAAGAGGTATACCGTAGAAGTCATACCAAGGGGGGTACCCTTACACTAGCCCATAATTGTATAAAATTCATATAAGTGTCAAACTGAGGGTACTCATATTTAGTTTATCAGTAACCATGCACAACTCTATAAATATTCTAGGTCGGAATACTGCCCAAATTTTTGCGCTATTTTACCTTTTTCAAAACGTGACCCTACTTGTGAGCTTGGAAACAAGTCAAATCGTTTCTTAAATATTTTCAAACCTTATTTTCCCAGTCTTGAGCCCTGTTTATCATTTTTCTTCCATTTAGGCAAACTTAATACATGTAAAGACCTAATAATAATAATAATAATAATAATAATAATAATAATAATAATAATAATAATAATAATAATAATAATAATAATAATAATAATAATAATAATAATAATAATAATGCTCAGATTCCTCTCCTTTTTCCCTCATTTTTCAAAAACCAAAATACCAAAACATTTATTCCTCTTTTTATTTTTTAAAAATACCAATAACTCTCTCCCTCTTTCCTTTAAAAATAAATTCAAACAGTTTTCCCTCCGAGGTCGATCGCATACCCAATTTTAGCCTGGTTCCCTATTGGCTTTGGTCTTTCGTCAAACCTCCTTGAAGTTTCGTCGCTTCTTTTGCTACATCGTTTGAGTTTGGGATCTACATTCACGAGATCTATATGGAGAACCCTGACCAAGAATCGAATGTTTAGATAAATTTGATGGTCATCTTATCCCAGCTTAGTGCCAAGATTGATAACCTTCATGGAGGAAATTATTACCCACACTTTCGAGTCCTTCAAGAGGCCAATGTAGAAATTAGGGAAGGCATCACCAAAGTGTAGTCTTAAGCAAAGAAAGTGACCCTAAAGTTCACTCCCTGAATGTATGAGAAGCCTTCCAGTGCTACAGTCTCAACCACAACTAATATTTCATAACCCGCTACCTCATGGACACTGGAAAGTCACCCTAATCCTTCCAAGAAAGAATACACCGACACTACACCAAAATGGTAATTTTCTGACTGCCTTTTTGTGACTCCTAATTGGGGTGACAAACTTATTACTCCCGGGAGGAGTCACAAAATTGTTTGTAACTCCCATTAGGAGTGATAAAATAAAGGGTAATAAAAAATATGGGTCAATTAGTTTGTAAGTGTTGATGAGAGTCACAAATATTACCATTTAATTAATTTGTGACTCTTATCAGCAGTTATAAATTTATAACTGACACAAGCAGTCAAAAATTTATCAATAAGCAAAATTTATGACTCTTATGAACAGTCGCAAATTTATAGCTACTATGAGGAGTTAAAAATTTTGACCTTGTAACTACTAACAACAGTCATAAATTTGTGACTACTTGTAGCAGTCATAAATTTTGGTGTAAGACTTAATTGGTAACTGCTATTGACAGTTATAAATTTGTAACTGCTTTCTAGAGTCACAAATTTTGGCCTACTTTAATTTGTGACTTAAAATTTTTGACCCACTTTAATATCCCTCCTTTCTCTCCTCTATCTTCTCACTCTTTCTCACAACTCTCCCGCTTTTTCTCTTACGTTGTGAAACCCTAAAATTTTCTCTTATGCTGTGATTTGCATTCGGTGAGTTTTCGATTCGTTTATGTTATTTTTTCGATTTCGATTTAAGGTTTTGAATTTTTTATAGATTCGTAACATAAATATGTATGTTATTTGTTCGATTTTAGTCTGTGTGTTTTTATTGTTGTATGTTAAGATTTGATGCAGGTTAAGATTTAATGTGTGTTCAATTTTAGGTTGTTAAGATTTTTAGTTCAGAGCTTACATAATTAGGGTTTAATGGTGGTTGGGTAGAGCTTACATATATGTATGCTGGTTTAATGGGTATGCTAGTTGGGTTGGGTTTAAATGGTACGCTGGTTGGGTCCACCGTTGAATATTCGGGTCAGGGTTCCGGTGAGGATCAACTATGGCGTTAACGAAAATAAATTTGTACAATGAACAGGCTTTGATATGTTTAGGCTATTCAAAAAATACATATATGATTGAAATCGTGTTTTAGTGTCTAGCAAATATTTCTACATAAGAACTATTAAATCGGAATATTCAGTTGCATTTCCTTCCATACATTTTGCCTTCCGTTTACTTATTATTTCTTTAATTTATAATTTTTCTTCTCCCTTATTTTGTATATATTTAATAAGTGGAGCCACATTGGTGAATGTTTTTCCTCCATCCTAATATGGATATGGTATACATCATAATATTTTATTATGTTATCTTTAAATAGTTACATGTGGGATTCATTATTCACACTAATGGCTCTCATAAAGATTTACCAATATGAAGTACACACCCTATTGTCTAAAGATACTCTTTAAATATGTTAAAAAGATTCATTAATCATGCCAAAATTTGTTTGTGTTTGAAGGGAAAAAACAAGTTCTATTTTTAGAATTAACCCTAGAATGACTTTTAGATTCAAGGCTATAATTCATGTTTTATTTATTTCGGTAATAATTCAAGTTTTGTTCATTTGGGTATTGATTCAAGTTTTATTTTGCAATTTGTTTTAAGGTTTCAAAGTTTCAAGGTTTTCTTCCAATCAATTTCAGCGCCAATCAGGTATGATTAAAGGAAATGCAACTGATTATTGTTACCGATTTTCCGCAATTTTCTTACGTTTTGCAACTGATTATTGCTACTGATTTGCATAGTAAGTGGGTTGGATATGAATTATAATAATTCAATCTTTTTAGAATATCGTTTCATTTTGTCTAGTAAAGTAATAAGAGATTTTCGTGTTAGCTTATCAAAAAAATAAATAATAATAATAGATTTTAGTGCTATTCATTTGATATGTTTAATTTTTACTCTTAGAATATCACTTCATTTTGTCTACATAAATAAATGTTTTTGCATATGGAAAAATATATCACTACTTAAATGTATAGAAAAATATATAATAACTAAAATACTTGTGCTACGCATATATGTATTTATGTCATTTTTCATTATAAGGGACATACTCATTTAGTTTTATAATTTACTGAGTTTCTATTTGTTTTTATTGTAGAATTAATCGGGCTTCCATAATATAAAGAGTGGATGGGTGAAAGTTTAAAGAGTGGATGGGTGAAGCTTTAGAGTGGACCAAGTATACGTTAATGGGGTGAAAGATTTTGTCTATTATTCAATGAAGAATCTCAAAACTGATAGTATCCCATGCCAGTGCATTCATTGTAGAAATGGTAAACGTTTAAAAGGAGCGAATGTAAAATTACATTTTATTTAGTGGGGTATGCAAGCTAACTACACATTTTGGAAATTCCATGAGGAGAGGGATTTTAAGTATATTCTAGAAGAAATACTTGTCAAGGAAACAGTTCAGACAGATAGTGATCCGTTAGCACATGATAGGTTAAAAGATATCATAAATGATACAAACGAAATGCAAGTATCACAAGAAAAACAAGATAGTAGAGAGAATGGTTTAAGTTGTGAGGATAATGTTGACAATGATATTGGCCAAGATAAGGATTATATACGGTTAAAAGCAGCAGTCGCAACCCCATTATGCCATAAATCCAACCCCGACCACACAATTTTATATACCATGGTTGGGTTTCACTGCTTAGAGCGCAAATTTGGCTTGTTGGAAAAAGTGTAACGATAATACTCCTTTGGGCAAAAGATTTGCTCCCCAAAGAAAATACACTGCCAGTCAATTATCCAATCCTGAAGAGTAATTTGAAAGCTTTAGGTATGAAATACAAATCAATTCATTGATACAAGTATGATTTCATTCTATACTACAAGGATCACAAAGACAAACGGGCTTATCCTATATGTAAGGAACCTAGGTATGAATAAAAGATGATAGTACATAATAAACGTTTATTGAAAGTAGATACGCAAATACCTAAGAAGGTGTTAAAGTATTTCCCTTCCGATCCTCGATTGAGAGACTTTACACTATACCTTGGATAGTAGAGGAAATTACTTGGCATGGTCGAGTAGAGGTGGGTGAGAATCTCATGCGACATACGATTGATTCGTCTTGTGCGGAAATCTACAAATCAGCGATACCTGGACTTTGCTAAAGAAATACGCAATATTTGCCTCGGAATATCAACCAACGGGTTTAACCCGTTTGGCAAATTGAGAACAAATAACAGTATATGGTTGGTGTTCACGTCGCCTTTAAATTGACTGAGTTATGAGTTGTGCATGAGAAAGGAGTTCTTAATTTTTTTTTTGTTGATACGAGGTCCAAAAGCACCTGGTAGTGATATTAATGTTTTCTTAGCGCCACTAAGAAATGAATTGAATGAGTTATGGGTTAAAGGTGTGAGAGGGTTCGACTCATACAAAAAGGAGGAATTCACTTTGAGAGCTTTGTTGATATGGGCAATTCATGATTTTCCTACTTATGGGACCTTACCTGGGTGCAATGTACATGGTTATCTAGGTTGTCCTATTTGTGGAGACAATACTAAAGCCAACTGGCTTAAGAAAAGTGGTAAACTTTTTTTTATCATAGTCATCGGAGATTTCTGCCCCAAAGTAACAAATTCAGGTGAATATGAAGCAATTTTCTCCTAGAAGGCATCGAGACGAGGCCACCTCCACCAAGACTTTCTAGTTTGGAAATTTAAGAAAGTTCATTAAAGGCTAATCAAAAGTTGAGGGGGAAACACCCCAAAATTTTGGCCCAAAAGCGTAAAAGAAAGGATGTTGATGTGAAGACGGCGTGGTTGAGAAGATCAATAATGTTTGATTTTCCATACTGGAACGAACATCCTATGCAACACGTGATAGACATAATGCATGATGAGAAAAATATTATCGAGCATCTTATAGGCATATGAATTGGTGGTTCTCATTCCAAGGATGGAGAAAAAAGCCCGTGAATATCTTCGTGATTTGAAGATTAGAAGATAATTATGGTTGAAAGAAGATCCAAACAATGGAAAAAATCATTTTCCACTTGCATATTATACTTTGAGCATTGAAGAAAGAAATATGTTCTTAGAAACATTAAAGGGCTTGAAGGTCCCTTCTAACTTCTCAACCAATTTACGCAAGATTATATGCGACGCAATAAAAGATTTGAAAAAGTCCAAGTCTCACGATTGGCATGTGATAATTCAACTTGTCCCTCTTTTGTTTGGACACTGTTCTTCGGAGCACAAGGATCTTCGATGTGCTATTCTAAAAATTAGCTTATGTTTCTCCCTATTGTGTGAGAAAGTTGTCAACAATAAGCACATAATGGCAGCGACATAAACTTTGGCTCAGGCTACATGAGTTTTGGAGAAGTACTTTCCTCCCTCATTTTTTTACATAAGAATCCACCTTTTAGTGCATTTATGCAATGAATTGCTTTTATGTGTACTGATGGATGTATCCACTCTAATGATTAATGAAAACTTTTAAAGAGTATGTTAAGAATACACGGTATGTTGAGGGGTCCATTACTGAGGAGTACATAATGGAAGAGTCTTCCTTGTATGAAAAGGAATATATGCCTAACCCAAACGTTGGAGGTCATGAACACTTTGTTGATGAACTAAAAGAGTTTGCAGATGAGGAGGATCTGGGGAAGGGTAAGGTAGTGAAGCTAACAAGTACAAAATATAACCAGGTGGCTCGATATGTATTTGAGATGCATGAAGACATAGATAAATTGAAAATGTGAGTATATTTAAAATGTTTTGTAAAATATTGTAATATGTTCGATGTCATATTCATAAGAAGTTAATATTGATATTTTTAACCTATGCAATATAATGAGTGAGGGCATGCCAAGAGGAGGAAGGGAGGCGCCAGCGTAGATAATGACTTTAGGCATTGGGTAGCTTCCAAGGTGACTACAGTAATACCTCACTTTTATTTACTATCTTTGCAACATATTCACAATGCAAATAATTTCTTGGTTTTAGTTATTGAAAGATGGTGAAATATAGACGAGGCTTGCACATATAACAAATCGACCTAGTTTTGTAGCCAAGGAGTTTGGACAATATCGTGCCAATGGTTTTGTGTTCTCTTCAAGCACACACGAGCTAAAACTCATTGGGAAACAAAATATTGGCATTTCATATAAAGCATTAACTCATTTCAAGGCAAGCACAAAAGATAAAAACTTGATAGAAGCTGAGATGACATATTATGGGATTATAAAACAAATTGTGCTATTGGATTATATATCTTTCAGCGTACCTGTACTTTACTGTGATTGGGTGAGAGTGGAGGATAAGAATGCATGTGTGGTCGACCCTGACACCCACATGGTGAAGGTTGATTTGGCCAAGTTGAAGAGTAACGATAATGTGAATAATGATCCATTCGTTTATGCATTCCAAAACATAAAGAAAGTGTTTTATGCAAAAATACCTAACAATGATCCATGGTCGGTTATTTTACACTCCCCTAAGTGCTTGACTACATCGATAAACGACATAAAGGCACTTATTAAGATTCAGTCTATTCTGGATGACAATCCAGAATTAAAGAAATTATTAGACACATTGGAGGAGTATATGTTTAATTGTAGCATGTTATATTGTTTAAAATGTTGAATTCAATGTTATGTATAATAGCATGTTTCAATTATATCGTTGGACGTATTCATAGTGCCTTTCATTCACATGTTTATTATTACTTTCCAGGATGTCATATATTGTGAATACATGTAATGACTTTCAAAACAGGTGATTTATAGAGAACACATCAATTTATTGGCACGACTATCAAAAAATAAAATAATGCAATTACTTGCGAGATCATGAGTGGAACATACCTAAAGCATATTTATTTTAATCAATACTACACACACTACCTCAAAGTTGGGATGAAGTAGTTGAAGGGGTTTTCATAAAACACAATACAAGTAATGCGATGCAGTTAGTAGAGTTTTTTTAATTTGAAGAAAAACAATTCCATCCTTTACGGATAAAACAGAAGAGGATAAGGATGTGTTCAAACTCTACCGTGAGAAAACATATGGATAACAAAGTTAACATATATTATCAGCTTAGGAGAGAAGGCATACTTCCTAACATGTTTAGTGTAAAAAATGCAACTGTCAACACACTTCCGCAGACATGGACAATATAAACTTTGCGTGAAATGATGAAGTATGAAACTTATGATATGTATGAAGTATGAAACTTATGATATGTATGAAGTATGAAACTAATGACATGGTCGAATTATCAAAACTTTTAAATATGTTGAAAAGGTATAACTTATATTATATTTTTTTATATTATTTCCTTGCTCTTGTATTAACATATGGATTAATGCATAAATATAGAAATATAGAAAATGGCGTTCAAAAATACAATTCCATCATCCAGGACAGAAAGTTCAAGTCATGATGAACATTCTGCCATTGATTCTTGTGTAGAGGTTTCCCTTAACCTATTTGGTTTGCCAATGGGTGGCAAGAATCCTTTGAAAGCTTGAGCCTTGTCTTTGTTAAAATCATGTATTGGCTTGAAATATGAGAGTTGGGATATGGTTGAGCAAGTAAAAAAGATTACTTGTGGGATACGCTCATGAAAGAGTTCAATCTTTCAGCCGACCAGATGGAGGGGTCCATGAATGCCATTATTATTCAATTGAAGACTTTTAGAAGTAACCTCCGCTCGGCTTATTTTAAGGGATGTGACAGTGATGTGATAAAGGCCCTGAATGATCGAGTACAAGATAAAGAGCATATCCTTGTCCATGAGTGGAATGAGCTCATCTTGTGTGAAGCATCTGATGCGAAATTGAAACATAGATACCAAGGCCGGGTGAACAGGCTAAAAAGACAGATGCCCATTGTCTTGGTCGGATGTCATATGTTGAGAAAATCGAGGAGATGGATACACACTTTCTTATTTTAATGTGTATATATAATATGTCTTCCTCAAATATTTAATGCAAAATTAATTTCTAGGTGCTTAAAAATAAATTACTTGTTAATCGTTTGGAAGTGTATACTGAAAGTCGTAGGCAAAAAACTGGGGAGTGTCACCCAAAGGTAGCTGATGATATGGTGATTTTCATAATCTCAGTTGTAATAATTAAATTCCTTCAAGCTTAGTCGTTCAATCGTTTTAATCGATTAATCAATAAGGCAGCAAAAATTGAGTGAGCTGAGAAATAGTCAGGTTTCTTCAAGCCAAACCAGTATTGATACGGATGCATTGACTGCCTTTAGAGGAAAAGACACTAGGGGGGAGACTCGTGGTGTTGGAACCCTATCCAAAAGTAAACTTAAGGCCATTTCTCCTATAGTATCAGAATTGACTGTAGGAAAGAAACGAGAAGAAAAACACAATGAGGATATGGCATTTCTCAAATAACCCATTACCATGATTTTTAGTGCTTTTGAATCAAATGGACTCAAAATACCAAATCCAAGTCCTTGTTATTATACTCATGTTCCACATCCAACTCCTCAAAATTACACTCCAGTTCTGCATCCAAGTCCCCATGATTACACTCCTACCCCCCCGCGTCAGTTGAGCCAAACTTTAGAGATTCAACTAAGCCAGACTCTGGAGATTTAACTGATCCGCCACATGATCCATATGTCGATTTATTAGATTTTCATCTCAAGGGAATATTGCAAGTGGACAAGTTGTTACTTCAGCTGATACTTGAACGGTGGTGCATGGCCATCAACTGTTGATATTTGAACATAAGGTTTACGTTAATAGTGTTGAGATAGGATAAGAGAATCATCCATTGTATAGTCGAAGTCATGGGGAGGACACTATTAAGGATGTCGAGAAATCTTGGGTGGTTTGGCCGTTGCTTTGTCTTTGCCTTAAGTGATGCGGAGTAATTTGTCTTGAAAATTTTGAACAAATTGTCAAGTTAAACAATTAGTAGTGAACTCTATTTGGAATATTAATAATCTTTTTTGAATCAATTAGTAATCTGTTTTGAATCAATTAGTAATCTATTTTGAATGCTTTGAATCAATTTGTGAGCGGTTGCTATTCTGTTAAAGGTGGATTCTGGTTGGGATTGATTTGTCAATTTGAGTCCACGGGATTATCCTTTACCCAAGATGGTTTGGTATCCCTTTTCTCCAATTTTAATTCCAAGTTTCAGTTTACTCTTTCATTTTTGAAGTCACAATATTAATTGTTAATTCATATTAGATGTGTCATATGTTGATATCAGTGTTAGCAAGTTTGGGAATATAATTAAGCAAAGTATTACTTGGATGATAGAAACCAATAGAGGGGAATGGTCTAAATAGTTCTTGTTAAGAATCTTTAGAGTAGTGTTAGGGTAGGAAGCAGTGATGTATATGGATTATAGTGTACGTGCAAAGTAGAGTAAGATACCAATTTCAGTTGAATTTGATCAATACTAATCTTTACATTACAAATGAGAAACAGACACATGATTGTTTCTAAATTAACCATCACAATCAATACTAATCAGTTGAAATCAGTATAACCATCACAATCAATACTAATATCACTTTGCTTTGCACATACACTGCAATCCATGTACGTCACTGTTTCTATATTAACATAGGGTCTTCTATTTGGACACTCTTTCTAAAATCATCTTTAGTGTTTAGATTTATAGGTTGAGAAATTTGGATCTGTTTCTGAGTTTGTAACAAATTTTCTTTTTTGATTTTTCTGGTCTTTCAATAGTGTAAGTGCCTACTCTTTTGTTGACTTCGATAAAAGAACTTTAATGTTCTGGGAGGCAATCCATTATAGTTTTTAACAAATATATATATTATGGATGCTTTAAACTCTAAAGGGATATATAAGGACTTGTTTATGTTATTGAGTTCACTGAGGTACAAACACTGTTAATTGCTACATTTTAGAGGCTTAGAGATGCAAGGGTATGGTGGATTAATGTGACTAGTTTCGCTGAGAGGATGATTTTGAGTTATGATCAGTGTCTATTTAAGATTGATGATCAGTACTTTCATGTTCGATTCGAGTGGCTAAGAGATGAGAGAGTTTCTGACTTTGGAAGCATGGTCACTGCATAGTTATGGAATATGAGCTGAAATTGCATAATTATCTGAAACTCAATATGAGGTGGTGAATACCAAAGTAAAGGGAATATAGTTTTTCTATCTAGATTGAGTTTAGTTGGTAATATGGTTCGTTCATTAGTTATGTTTATACACATTAGATATATATAAAATAATTTGGCACTTATGAAATATAAACGAATGTGAGACTTTAGAAGCTTTAAGGAAGGAAATGATTCGACTGATTGTCATATTCGTGAGAGGATAGTAGGAATATCTACATCAGAGGCGGTGGAAGAAGTGATAGATTAGCTCTACAAGATGATGAGATGAACCAATATGGAGTGGTACCCAAGTCAATTTTAAAGGATATTAATATAGGTGATGGTTGCATGGACACATGGTTAGGAAATATTCGAGGACAAGTTTAAGACAACAGGAGCAAGAGTCGTTGATGATTTAATTGATGCATATGGATATATGTTGTTAATATTATCGTGAGAACTAATGAGGCAACCATATTTGTCACATGATTGTGATGGTAACGATGTATCTCAAGATGAACACGTACAAATGTAGGTAAGTTTTCTCTTAGTGCCATGAAGGGATGTGGTTGAAGAATTTTCAACATATGCAGAGTTTGAATGATTTGAACATAAATTTGGTGAAATTAGTGACTTGGGGGTGTTAGTTTTTCCCATATCTATTTCCATCAATAGATTGTAACAGTGACTTTCTTATTAACTGATAATCACAACAAGCTGCCGAGTTTGAATGTGTTAGTTCCTTTTCTAAAGCCCATGATGAAGAGATGACACTTATCTTTAACTCTAGTGACTTTCTTGTTAACTGATAATCACAAACTTCTAACACTGCTACTGTAGAAATATCTAACGGTCTATGATCCATTAAGTTAATCTCTTTAGTTATAGATAAAATGAGTTGAATAGCCTTGGAGACCAACTCTTTAGATATAGAGTCACTACAAAACTTAGTTACGAAATAGTGGAGATACACAAAAGGAGTAATTGAAAATTGGGGTGCTAACATTTTGCATATATATATATATATATATATATATATATAGTCATGATCTTATGCGGACCAGTCCGCATTTTAAGAGTGTGGACCAGACATGTGCCACTTGGCGGTGAGTCCAGAAAAGAGAGAGTATTTCTATAATTTAGGCGATAATTTCTAGGGGCACCGTTAGGTGACACACGTCCGGTCCAAATTCTTAAAATGCGGACTAGTCCACACAAGAGCATCATTATATATATATATATATATATATATATATATATATATATATATATATATATATATATATATATATATATATATATATATATATATATAGAGAGAGAGAGAGAGAGAGATAGAGAGAGAGAGAGAGACTCAGTTACATCATGCACTATATATCACACCGTATATCTAGGCCCTAGAAAACTTTTTTTAAATTATATATTTTTTCCTTGAAACTAACCTTCCAATCAACCCATATGCAAAAAATTAGGTGAAAATACATTTTGTAGCTATCTTTAAAAAATCCACAAAAAACTGTTTTTTTGTGATTTTTAAAAATAGCTACAAAATGTATTTTGACCTAATTTTTTGCACATGGGTTGATTGGAAAGTTAATTTCAAGGAAAAAATATAAAATTTGAAAAAAAAAAATTTAGGGCCTAGAATTAGGTGTGATGCACAAATAATGTATAGATTATGATGTACAATAGCTAGGGGTGTAAAACGGACGGATACGGAGCGGATACCATAGTATCCACATCCGTATCCGCCAAGTCTCCACACTATCCGTATTCGTATCCGTATCCGCCCGGATAATAATTTCAGCTATCCTTATCCGTATCCTCTCGGATTTCCCGGATTCGGATAATATCCTTATCCGTTTTTATTTTTTAAGATACATTAAGATACACATAGCTTATTAAACACTAATTTAATCAATGAATTAAATTTATAATTTTTCATTCCATGTATAATATAGAAAATGTGTAAAGCATTATATTAAATTATAAAAAAAGGTTCGAGCAAAAGTACTAACCTTTAATGTGCATTTTCTTATTCAATTATGAGCCATTGAAATTTGTATCCTTTTCAGTTTTTCTAATGTTTGAACAAAAATGAAAGTGAAGCATCATCTTACCTGAAAAATATAACTCAATTAAAATATTAACGGAGAAAACACATAATATATTATAATAAAGAAGGGATGTTTTTTTTTACCCCTTAAATTCCTGAAGTGTGTCATTGTCATCTCCTTTCCTTTGTATCCTTGTCGAATTAAGCATTAAGGTAATCACAACTCACAAGTTAGTAGTAATGCATAAAGATAAATTAAGACATTAATTGTTTGGACATACTAATTCACCCAAATACAACTTCACCAATATATAAGTAGGACAACAACAAATAAAACTGTATTGAGATAAAAAAAAAATTAAAACAGCCCTGGAAAAAAAAATAGCAAACTCGCAATAATTTCATACAACATAACAAAAGAATTACATTCAGATCTCCAAACAACACAGAAACACCAAAATCAGAAAGAATTAATAATTTCATACAACATAACAAAAAAGTACCAACACAGAAATAATAATTTCATACAACAATATAAAAATCTGTAGGTATGTATGCTTTGTAAAATATAAAAATCTGTAGGTATAATTTCTACAACAATATAAAACTCTGTTGGTATGCTCTGTACAATATAAAAATCTGTAGGTATAATTTCATACAAAAATATAAAACAATAATGTCATACAACAATAATTTTACACAGAAGCTGTACAACTCTCTCTACAAAAGTTCTGGTGTAAACAGTAAATCTGTATGTAAATCCGTAAGGTGAGCGAGAGCAGAGAAAGAGAGAACAAAAATCTGTAGGTATGCTTGTGTAAATCCGTAAGTATATAGCAGATAATGGGTTTGTGTTTACACATACCTACGGATTTCATACCAACCCGAGTAGAGAAAGAGAGAAGACGAGAGCAGATATGGGTCAATTTCATACCGTCGCTATGTTGAGATAGAGAAGATGAGAGCTGAGAGCTGTTACACCACCTACACGAGAGAGAGAAGACGAGAGCTGCTACTAAGGTGAGAGAGAGAAGTCGACGGCTGGAAATGAAAAAAAGGAACCCTAGACTAGGATATCGGACGAGAGCTGCTACTAGTTTCTCTATTTGCTAAATGAAAAAACTTTTATATTATAATATTACATACTTATATTTACAATTTGTATATAATTAATATTAATAATAAATTATTATTTAATATAATACGGATACGGATATCCATGTCGGATATCCACAAATATGGATACTCCGCTTCGGATACGGATTATCCGTGTCGGATACACATACTATCCGTATCCGTATCCATTTTCCCGGATATTTTAATACACTATCCATATTCGTATCTATATCCATTTTTTCGGATAAATATCCGCAAAATTCGGACTCGGGTATCGGACGGATTCGGATTTTTGAATATCCGTTTATACCCCTAACTATAGCCTGACTCTCTCTCTTTATATATATATATATATATATATATATATATATATATATATATATATATATATATATATATATATATATATAATAAAGGAGGAGGGACTTTTTGTCCTCCGCAACTGATGGATCAGATCTAAAGTTGACAAATTTAGTGTTTATTAACTAACGACTCAGATCCAACAAGAGAGTTTATATGTTGGGGTTCAATACCCTGCCACGTGACCACTTTCTTGAGCCACTCAGACGTTTCATCACTCTCTCTTACACACCTATTCACTAAACCAATCAATCAACCATTAGGACACTCTCACACTACCCTTAACTTCTCTTTCTAGCATGAATATCTCTGATCATCACGAATTCTCCCTCTCTCCACCTTAGCTTTAGTAAGGTATTATCCTGTTTCAGATATGATATTGAGCGAATATAGTATTTTTGGGGTGTCAAAATTTTTGGAGTTTTGGGTTCGACTCTGCCTCCTAATCCTCTGTTGTGTTGAAGAAACCCAAAATCGAGTTTCTTCCACACTCACCAAAACATTGCCCCCTCCCTCCGTCTCCCACAGATACGGATGTGAAAGGTAAAAATCCCATTCGGACGTTGGCTGTGTTTTTTTTTTGAACTTTTCGATTTTTCCGATTTCCGTTCCGATTTTTTCCGAATTTGGAATGAAATTTTAGTTTGCCGATTTCCGATTTTCCGATTTCCGATTTTTCCGAAAAAATCGGATCGGAAATAATTCTGAATTTCCTATTTTCCCGATCCGATTTTTCCGAAACTATGCCGATCCGATTTTTCCGATTTTTTTCGGAATTATTTCCGATTTTTTTGGAATTATTTTCCGATTTCCGATTTTTCAATTTCTTTTCTGATTTTTTGAAAGTTTCCCATATCCCACATCGGTTGGGAGAGGGAGAGGGCTCCAAAATATGCTCTATAAAAGAAGAGTATCCTCCTAACTTCTACACAAATGAAAAATGAGCTAAATCCTCATGTGTTTACATGTTGGGTTAAGCCATTTTCATTGTTTTTTTAAAATGAGAATTTCGAGTAATCAAAAATCCATAATTTATTTTTTTGAAAATTTGGAATTTCCGAAATTTCTGGATTTTTAATATATTTTGTGAATTTCCGATTTTTGCCGATTTTCCGATTTTTCCGAATTCGGAATTTTTTTTAATTTTTCGAAAAAATCGGATCGGAAATCGGAATAGTTATTTTATTTCCGAAAAAATTGAAATTTTTTTCCGAATAGACATTTTCCGATCCGATTCGGTCGAAACACAGCCCTATTCAATATATTAACTTAAGGATATCATATTGCATGTATTAGCACCCATATGGATTCTTATGAAATAGGTATGATGCACTAATTTGGAGAGAGATGTGTTTTGATTGTTTGAATTAGGGGTGAATTATTGTTTCTTTTATCTCTATTTTTTTACTCTACTTTTTCAAATGGGTTTTTGGAGAGAGATGGGTTTTGATTTTTAGAGAGAGATGGGTTTCTTTTATCTCATTGTTTATCTCTAATTTTTTACTCTACTTTTTCAAGGGAGAGTAAATGTTCACTGCAGACCAAGCCTTGCTGAAACAAGCCTTGCCGACGAACTGACCAAGCACCAGTTATCAAATAAACCTTGATAGATCTGACATGCTGACGCACCCTTTCTATTTTTTATTTTTGTTGGAGCTGATAACGAATTTCGATTTTTGACGTACATTTGGGTATATTTCAGTCATGTATTCCTACATACATTTTGGAATATAGTACTTTCTAGGACCTTAGCATAAAGAAATACATGTCTTCGTTCATTGTTCTGACATTTTACATTTAAGTTCTCCTAAATTTTTTGATGAACACATCTTCAAAAAATTATGATATGTTCTTATTCAGTCAAACTCTACCCTTAGTCCTAATTTTTTTAGTTGATTTGGCGCATTTTTATGTGAATGTTCCAGGATTTTTGTTTTTGGCAAATTGTCATGCATAAAGATATCTTAAGAAGTCATGTTCCTGGATTTTTTATTTTCATAGATGTATTTATGGGT
This sequence comes from Sambucus nigra, assembly GCA_949130495.1. Lineage (NCBI taxonomy): Eukaryota > Viridiplantae > Streptophyta > Magnoliopsida > Dipsacales > Adoxaceae > Sambucus > Sambucus nigra. Next base: position 307,192,159 of record OX422221.1, on the reverse strand, counting down.
TCAGGTATTTTACTGCAAGCAAAAAGAGAAAAAGAAGAAGAATGAAAAGAATAAATAATATGGAAATAGGTGGAAATAAATAAGGTAGATTTTATTAGGTGGAAATGAACTATAAAAAATAAGGTACATTTTTTCACGAATTGTTTTGTAAATTATTATGAAGATTTTTTATGCATTTTTCATGTGATTTGTCCTAAGCTCAAATTGAAACTCAACTTAAAATTAAAAAGTGATAGTTAACTTGGGTTAAATGTGATTTATGCAAGAGTGATAATTAATGAATAATTTTTTAGTCCGTTTAAACAATATAAATTTCTTTGACTAACATTAGTAAAGATGATATGAAGAGTTTTTTTCTTCAAATGACAATTAAAAAAACATTACTTAACAAAGATATTTTTTAACATTCCCTGCTTTATTTTTTATTTGATGGTAAGTATCCATTATTTTTTTAAAGAGCACACAACTCGATATTCAACCTGATATGGTGTCATTATTGTTTAGTAGTAGGTCCACATCTACCAACTATCATCAATGTGTCATTGAAACGATTATTTTTGTATGAGATCTTCAAATAAAGTAGTCAAACAGATATCAAAGGAACCTAATTGGTTTGAATTTTTTCTTGAAAATTTGCTCTTAGCCATTATTTATTAGATAGTGAGTGTGCCCCCAACCTGTTTACCTTTTGGAATCTGAGCCTCAAATCAACATTCGATCTCCAAAATATGTATTAGATACACAAAAAATAAGTTGTGAAAGTATTTGGTAAGATCAGAAAAATAGCACCATAATCAATTCATTTATAGTGGTGAGGGGAAATACACCCGGACAAAATTATGGTTGTTAGCCAATTGATTTATAGAACCATGTTTATATATAAAATGAGACTTTTTTTTTCTATTTTTAGAAAAATGGTTAACAATCTTTAGGAAAATATATCTTTATTACAGCGTAAGATTAAGATAAAAAATATTTGATCTTCTAGCCACATGCTCTCTTCCATAGAGTCGCACAAAAAAATCTTTAATAAAAATATGGGATTATGTGATTATGGAGGTTAAGGTAAAGTATAGTCATTTGAGCATATCAATTAATTGGATGAAAATAATTAGGGGTGTTCGCGATCCGGTTCTGTTTTGGTGTATTTTTGGGACCGAACCGCATTAATCGGTCCTAAAAAATTACGGACCGAGACTGGATCGGAATTATCGGTCTCGGTCCTATTCGGTTTTCAAATGGTCCGTGTTCGGTCTCGGTCCTATTCGGTCCATGCCAATAAAAAACAACACATTTTAATTATTAAAATCAACACTTTTTTTTTGTAAAACTAATTTTTTTATTAAAAAACAGCACATGTAAAACTGCATTAAAAAACAACATATGTTTTTTTTTTTATTAAAAACTGCATTAAAACAGCTATTTTATTTGTAAAAAATAGCTATTTTTCTTTTAAAAAAACAACACACTATTTAAAAAAAACAGAACACTATTTTAAAAAAACAGCACTATTTAAAAAAAAAACAGCACACTATTTTTTAAAAACATCACTATTTAAAACAACACGCTATTGTTATATCCACGAAAAATAACAAACAACTAATACCCACATACAAAAATATGTCCACCATATAATTAATACAACCCATAACAAAGTATCATGTTTAAGTTTAACTAAAGTATTACAAATTCAACAAATTCTTCAAATATCCATTTATCCATGCCGCCACGCCACGCATTAAACTTCTCCACTTGTAGTTCCCAACAACTCTACAAATTATTAAAAACAAGTTTATCAATAATAGAATTTTAAACAATCAAATAAGATGGAATATCACAAAATAACAAATTGTTACCCGAATCAAGTTTCTCTAGTTGTTGAATGTCACCCAACGAATCTCGAATATTTATTGGCTTTGTTGAGGAGCGTAGCCAATTTTGACCACAAACAAGTGCTTCCACCGTATTTGTTGATAATAAGCTACGAAAAGGGTCAAGAATACGACATCCCGTGCTAAATGTGAATTCGAAAGCTACGGTAGACACGGGAATAGCTAATATATCACGAGCAATAAGAGAGAGGATTGGATATCTATTTTGATTATTTTTCCACCAACTAAGAATATCAAAATCTATACTATCCATCTCACTTGTTTCCAACAAATATTTTTCAACTTCCGACTTAGCGCCAAAGTTATCTTCCGCTTCCAGATGTTTTTTATATTGAGATAACAAAAACGCACGCCCATCCATATCATCATCATCATCATCATAGTTGGTGTTGGAGTTATATTGCATGACAAAAGTTGGTGTTGGAGTTATATTGCTCGAATTTTTACTAGAAGAACTATTTCCATGGTACCAATCAAAAAGTCGAACTAAAGTATCTCTTACCTTCCTAGTCAAGTCTATTGCCAAAACAAACCTATGCAACTCTCTAAAAAAGTATTCAACATACTTCAACTTATATCTAGGATCAAGAACCACCACAACAAACAAGAGAAAGTTTATTTTTTCGACATTCCAATACTTGTCAAATTTTAATTGCATGCTCGCCGCCATAGTAGACAAAAAATAATCTCCATTATTTCTCAAAGGTATCAACTTGCTTTGAATAATTATAAGCTCATGGAAAAAGGCATTTGAGGTGACATGTAATGTTCCGGAAAATTTCAAAGTTGCATGATAAAATATTGAAAGAAATTTCACAAAAATTCTCACCTTATCCCAATCCTCAGTATTTGGCGAACCCAATTTTCGTGCCCCCACCCCTCTCCCTCCAATATCATCATCATTTTCATCTTCCTCACCAATATATTTTTTGTATTGTTCGTCATCCTCATCCATTCTCTCAAAGACTTTCTCAAATTTTAAAGCGGACTCCAACATCATGTAAGTCGAGTTCCATCTAGTTGGTACATCTAGGCATAATAGACTTTTTGATTCTATTTTTACCTTTTCAACACATTTCTTGAAATTATCCAACCTAGATGGAGAAGACTTAACATATTTCACGACCCTCCTCACCTTCGCAATTGACTCATCAAATTCCCTCAAACCATCATCTACAATTAGATTTAAGATATGTGCACAACACCTCATATGCAAATGCTAATGCTCTAATACGGTGCCTTTGTAATTTTTTATTTTTCTTTTTAAATGATGAACAGTACCATTATTAGAGCTAGCATTATCAACCGTGATTGTGAAAATACCTTCAATTCCCCAATTAATTAAACAATCCTCAACAACCATCCCAAGTTCCTCACCCTTGTGACTTTTAACTTGACAAAGGTTAAGTATTTTTTTGTGAAGCTTCCAATTCTTGTCAACAAAGTGGGCCGTAAGACACATATAATTTATTTTTTGAATTGATGTCCATGTATCGGTTGTAAGGCAAACCCTTTGCCCTTTCAATGCAACTTTTAACTCCTTTTTCATTTTTTTCATAAAGATTGATGCAATCTCGCGCAATCGTAGTACGACTCGGTATAATTAACCTCGGTTGCGCGAGTGCCATGAATCTCCTAAAACCTTCATTCTCAACAAACTTAAATGGAAGTTCATCAATCATCAACATTTTCTCAAGTCCTTACCTACATGCTTCGGTGTTAAACGATATGGGTAAAATATTTAAACTTGGACCATTTCCCCCATCATATTTCTTTGGAATAAAAGATAGTTTTTGTTGTCCATTTTTGTCGTCATCCAAAGCATCCAAACACACTTTTTTATACTCTCGACACGAGGGAGTATGGCTTAATAACTTTTTAGTCCCATTTTTTCTAGCATGAAAAGCATACGTAATACCACAATAGTTACATGATGCCCTAGGATTTTTTTTATCATTGTTTCTAGTGAAATGATCCCATACCGAAGAACCATTTTTCCTCTTTTTCTGTGGTGATGTAGGCGGCTTGGCATCGAGGTCAATTGGTCCATGCACGGTAGCATTGATGGACTTTGGATCATCAACCTACAAGTTCACAATAATAGAAAAAGATTCAAAAATCAATAATATATTTCAAACAATATATCTCCATAAAAAAAATAATTTATCCATACCTTTGATTTTGTTTGTGGTTCCTCTATAAAAAAGGTATTATTCAACCTACAATCAAAATAAAATTTTCAATCAACATTTCAACATTTCAGTTGACTCAATTTAACCATTCCATACAATACAATATGACTCAATTTCATTACATAAAAATTAACACTCTGTTATGGAGAGAAAGACAAGAAAAGCACACAAATCATCACAAAACATCCAAATCATACAAATATATTTCTTTGTGCATCCAAACGAAAACGTCACTCAATCAAAAGTCTCCAAATCATCCAACCATCCAAAGAATCCAAATCAAAAGTCTATAATCAGAACTCTAAAAGAAAATTACACAAATCAAAACTCTATAATGAATATTAAAGAAAAAGAATGAGGGATTATTGTACTTTGATTATTGCATTTTCTGTGATTTAGGGATTATTGCATTTTCTGTGATTTTTTTTGTACCCATTTTTGCACCCAATCAAATGTTTTTGTCTCTAAAAATGTAAGGAGAAATATAAAGATTTTTGCACCTGTATGGGGGTTTGCCGCCGGCCACTGGATGGGGGTTTGTCGCCGGCGTAGGCGAGCGAACGAGTGGGGCTGCAAACGGGATGGGATGGGGTTTTGGGTTGCCGCCACTGGATGGGGGTTTGCCGTCGGCATAGGCGAGCGACCGAGTGGGGCTGCAAACGGGACGGGATGGGGTTTTGGGTTTGGGTTGCCGCCGCTTAGGTTAGGGTTTCTTTTCTTAGATATGAGAGAGAGAGAGAAGTATGTAATGTTATATGTTTGGTTAGCAGTGTGCGTGTGTAGATAGATTAGTGTTAGCAGTGTGCGTGTGTGAGTGAAGTGGTAAGTGCGGGTGTGGTAATTTAAAAAAAATACATATATATATATAAAATGAAAGCGGTCCGGTCCGGTCCAAAACCGTTTTTTATAATCCAGGACCGAACCGACCCGAATTATGCGGTCCTGTATATTTTTCGACCGAATTAAAACCGAATTAAAAATAACCCGTAAAAGTATGTTCGGTTCGGTTCGATTTTTCCGATACATTCGGTCTATTCGGGTTCGTGCACACCCCTAAATACGACACAACATGATATGAGATAATTTATTTTACCAATCACGAACCAAAAATAACTCGACCAAAATAAACATGAGAAGATAAAATATTTTTTTTCCCATCTCGAATACGACCCAAATAATAGTAGCACAATACGACACAAAACAATATGAAATGAGTAGATGTAAGATGTTTATTGGAAAGGCGAAATTTGACATTTTGTATGGAATGTAAAATATGCTTGACAAAAAAAACGACTGTAAATTAATTTTCATTGCCCCATTAATTTTCAAATCATATAGATTTAAATTAATTTTGAGTAGATTTTTATTTTCACATTTCCATCGGCACGGGCACACCTTAGTGTGTGTGTGTGTGTATATATATATATATATATATATATTTATTTATTTATTTATATGCCCTGAATTAGCACTAACGGGGTAGTGATGTGGAGCCAACTTGGCGTAGAGATTTATTGGTTTCTAGTTCTAAAATTGTTTGTTACTCCATGTGGTCTTAAAAATTTAGAAAATAGGTTTGAATTGGAATGCACTATTAGATGCTCAGATTAATTAGAATTGTTTTATAACCTTTACTGCATAATAGTTTTTCAATTTGAATTACACCTTTGTCTTAAAAGATGTTGATGCCGACAATTTTGAATCCAATTATATTCTATTGTTTGCAGACATACGCATGGAATACCCGGCATACGTAGTATTCAAAGTCCTAAATCCAGGTGTTTGCACTTCGTGGAAAGCAACACATGCACAAGTCAATGGATATCGAGGCTCCGTATTAAAAAAAATTGAGTCCATTGAACATGCTCAGCAGGTGTACCTGAGTACACGAGGGAGGATGTCACTGCATCAATACCCCACACAATTGATATACCTAGACTTCACGAAGCGTATCTACCGCGTGGTGAACCCTGGTCTAGGTTTAGAATAATTTGTTACATGTTCATGACATTTCATGACATCGAAGTGTTGTGTCATTATTTTTTATATTTTATTTTTTATTCTATTCATTTTTGTACTTGGTGCCCAAGGAGGGGCTGTTTGATGTTAAATGAAGTGTAAACAAGTTTTATGTTTAGCTGATATTTGAAATATCAAAAATATAATTGAGATGTTATAAATTTTATTAGACTCATTATATGTTCAAGATATTTATTCTACTCCCACTATTTCATAAATTTATGAAAATATAAAAATATTTATAATAGTTCTTACCACATTTAACTAATTTAATTTTTGTAACTGTTAATATCAATCACAAATTTTTCATTAATGTCAATTTTATTACCGCTAATAGAAGATACCAATATAAGATTCGTAATTGCTGATAGCAGTTATAAATATTAGATTCGTAACTGTTGCCATCAGTTTCAAATATTAGATTCGTAACTGTTGACAATAGTTACAACCAACAGTTACAAATTGGGGTCATCAATCGTAACCCCCGTAGGGGTTATAAAATTTTGTGACTTCTGTTAGTAATTACAATATTTCTTTTGCCACCCCCTAAATTATGACGGTAAATAGCAGTTATAAAGGTCATTTATGAGTCCTAGCAGCACTCACAAATCACCCATTTTGGTTTAGTGTGAGCTCCATGCTACCCTGTCTAAAGTCTACCAGGTCTTGTTAAGTCAGAATCTCATCAAAATCTTGGACCCCATCCATTACCAAATTCACTCCCTAAACACTTCAAACCCAATGCCTATTTAATTTCCACCAATTAGCAGTTCATACCATCGACCAATGCATCTACCTTAGAAATGTGGTCCAATGCTTAATTGACCAGGGTATCATCGCCCCACCAGCTAATCCTAAACCCAATACCACTCAAAACACACTTCTAGCAAATCCAAAGGTCATCTTTCTAAAAAATGACATATAATTTGACCTATCTACTCAAATCGTGCCCAAAAAAGAACCGATCATCCCTATAGTCTCGCTCAAATTAGTTAAGGTTCGCCCATCCTTCTTTATCCTACACCCTACTTGCCTCATCGCCCATCACTCATTATAAGGGCCTACATCATCGTCCGCACCCAATCTGAGGGGCATGCATGGAGTTGCCGACTGTGTTGAACCAACTCTTAGAGTTTGGGATGATATTTCCCACTGAGATTACCGTCAATTATCAGATATTCAATGGCTTGTTCATAGAAGCATGAAAATGGGATTGGGAATCAGACGAATGGGTAGCACATGTTAAAGAATCCAGTCTAGATGATGTCATACAGGAAAATTCCGATATGTTTCTACAAACAAGTTAAATATGTAGCATCTCTGATTTTCTCACCGCTTTGAAGCTTCAGGGATAGTTGGTCTCTTCACTCCTGCACTTTCCCACCAAGTGGGAAGATTAATATGATGAAGCCGTTGAGGTTATCGAATGTACTGATTACTCTTGGCAAGAGGACATAGGCGACTCTTAATAGGGGGATGATTTCGATAGCTCAGATGATGAACTAAGTTAGGAAGAAGTCAGTCCAATAACCATCCTATATGGAATGATATCCTTTGAAGATCTATTGGGTGAAATTAATAAGGTGGCTATTCAGCCCGAGGTAGATGAAACCATAGGATTCTTATTCTTTCTCACACATACGAACCACATAACCAAGTCATGGAGACACTATAAAGGTTTGAATAGTTAGTCATCAGGTTTACCGAAGAACTTCTAATGCCAAAAATGACCATCGAAGAAAAAAAGGTCCTTGATGATCTAAAAAATACCCAAGTCAATATCACCCTATGGGGACTTTTCATGTCCTCTCAGTTACACCAAAATGCCTTGATAAAACTCCTCATTGGACCCACAGTCCCTCCTTCCACTACTCTAAAAAAAGCCATAAATATGGTTTGATCCCGGACCTCTTCTTTACTCTTCTCATTTTATGAACATGAGATATTAAATTTTGGCCCTGATCGCAATAATGTTGTTTAGATCTTCGTCGAAGTCTTGGCAATAATAGTCCCACTATCACTTGCCGACACAAATAGAATGTTTATCCGTTTAGAACCTTCAACTATTTGGGACTGAAATTTCGAGATCTCACTCCCACATATGTCGCCATGCGTGCTTATGACAACACTTACCGATAAGTAATGGGGATCATAAAACTCAGACTAGGGGCTGGCCCTATAAAACCCGTCGTTGACTTTCAAGTCATTGACATACCTGATTTCTTCAATCTGCTCCTTGGTCGTCTATGGATTCATAACATCCGAAGAGTATCCTCTTCTCCTCATCAGAAACTTAAGTTCTTTGCTGAAAGTCATGTTATCACCATTTTGGGGGACGACGACAGTATAGACAATGCCATCACTAGCAGTCCAATATTGGAGAACTAGCACAGGTCCAAGGACATGAGTTTCTCTAGCTTCAGAATTGATATGCTCCACCCCCCAGTAAGGGATAACTTCAAAGACCGAGTGTGTATAGAACATAGCCCCCATGGCAATATCATTGTGATTCAAATGTTCAAGAACATGGACATCATGCCTGAAATGGGTCTAGGGCAACGCCAGTAAGGAATTCTTGAGATTATAATACAGAAAGAGGCCTTTCCTCTACATGGCTTGGGTTACCAACCTTCACCAAATGAAATTAAATTGCTTTGTTTACCAAGACTGAAAATAATCTTGGAGGATAATAAGATTATTTCAGGAGACTCTTTGAATGAAAGATTTATCAAGGAGGGTGAAGACTTCCCCTAATGTGGATTCCTTCAACTGTGGTACAACCATGTTGATAAGAAAATAAAATTGGTCTTGGAAATCTTCTTTCAATACAGAAACTCTTGGGCAAAATACTATAAACATGAAGTGAAACCTCTCACCAAGAAATCCATGACAATTACTTAGGGCTATAAATAAAGTGATTTTGAAGACTCATTCGACCTACAAACACTAGAGCTGATTCGCTCAAATGTCGTGCCATCGGACCCGTCTGCTCAAATTAAAGTTGCTGACCTGTCTCTCCTTAACTGGAATGCCAAACCTATCTAACCTAACCAGATTCAATATAACCCTGCTATTTACTCTATCGAAGTCTCTTCACCTATTGTTATTATTCCTTTTCATGATATCAATGTAATTGAGAACAATTTTGACGAGGTTCTCAATGCTGTTTTTCCTGAAAATGAAATAAATAAGGATTTTGAGTATCTTGTTATGAAATACATAAATTATATTGATTCTAATGAAACCTTTGATGATGACGACTTTGCAAATGAAAAATTCTTAACTGATCTTAATAAAGAGAATAACAAACAACATAACCATATTTAAACTAATGATGATGAAACCGTTATTATTAATCTCGATTCTAGTAGCTATCAGCGCGAGATTTGGATAAGGTCCAACCTTAACGAGAATAACAAACGACATAACCACGTGTGCAATATGAAGAACTAATGAAAGAATTCGTGGACATCTTCGCATGGTCCTATGATGACATGCGGCATTGACTCGAAAATAGATTAACATGAGATCCTGACATTACCAAAATGCAACTTGATCAAAGAGAAGGTAAGGAAACTCTATACCAAATGGTAGCTCAAGGTCAAAGAAGAAGTGGTAAAGCAATTGAACGTGGGTTTCATTTGCATAGTCGAATATCCTGCATAGCTCACCAACATTGTCCCCATGCCAAAATTAGGAGGAAAAATATGCATGTGCATCGACTATCAGGAGTTGAATAAAACATCCCTAAAGGATGATTACACATTACCCAACATCGATATGATCATGGAAAACACATTTAGCTATGTCGTTAAGTCATTTATCGATGGATTTGCTGAATATAACCAGATCAAGATGCACCTTGATCATCAGGAGAAAACTTCCTTCATCACACCCTAGGTAACCTTTTGCTAAACTGTCATGCCATTCGAACTCAAGAACGCTGGGAATACCTACGAAAGGGTTGCCACAACCATCCTACATAACCTTATTCACATTGAGCTCGAAGTTTATGTAGACGACATGATTGTTAAGTCTAAGACTTGGTAAGGTCAAATTCCTGCCTTCTGAAGGTTCTTAGAACGACTGTGGTAATATCAGATACGTCTAAACCCATAAAAATATTTTTTCAGCATCATCAAAGGAAAAATCTTAGGATTCATGGTCATTGATAAGGTAATCGAAGAAGATCCTGCCAAGTTGAAATCCGTACTTGAAATGCCACCCACCACCACGGATGGAGAAATAAGTTCGAGGATTATTGAGTAAACTATAGTATATTAATCAATTCATCAATCAATAGAGTTCTATCAGCGAACCCATTTTCAAACTTCTCTAGAAGGATTCAACTAATGTTTAGAATTAATGCTACCAAGAATCCTTTGACTAAATCAAGCGATACCTCACCCGACCTCCGGTTCTCATGCCTCCGTAGCCAGGTCTACATCTCCTTTTATACTTAAGCATAACGGATACTGCAATAGGGGATTTTCTAAACCAATACATGAAAGAATCTTGCAAGGAAAGAGCCATCTATTATGTTAGTAAAAAATTGGCCAAACATAAAGTCAACTACAATGCTTTGGAGAAAGAATGTGTTTCTTTAGTCTCGATAACGTAAAAATTATGGCAGTATATGTTTGCCTTCCCCATAAGACTAGTATCCCAAATGGATTACATTAAATACTTGTTAGAGAAGCCCGCTTTTTCCAGCCGAATTGCCCGCTTGTTAATATTGCTAGCCAAATTGGATATTATCTATGTCACGTAGAAGGCTATAAAAGGGATAGCTATATCTGACTACTTTGCTGATCACCCCGTGGAAGGAACTGATGTTTGGGTCTCTGAATTCCCAGATGAAGATATTATATGCACATCTCAAAAGGACCTTAGATGGTAGACGTTCTTTGATGGAGATGCCAACAAGAAAGGATACGACATTGGGATACTCCTAATTAACCCTAACGACTATCACACTACTATTGTCATCAAATTAGTCTTCCCTTGCACTAATAATATGACTGAGTACGAGGCCTGCACTGTAGGCCTCAAAATCTCCCTCAAGAAATTGTCAAGCACCTAGACGTTTATGGGGAATCAACCCTTATTGTCGGCCAAATACTTAAAAAATGAAAATTCAGAGATGAGAAGCTCCTACCCTTCCATGCCTACCTAGAAGATCTAGCCTCCAATTTTAAAGATGTTTCCTTCCACTATCGGACTTGTACAAGGAACAGTCTAAATAATGCCCTTGCTACCCTAGCCTCCATGGTTTATATGATCGACGAAATAATAATGGCCCCTCTCCTGATTCTGAAACATGATATGCCTACTCACTGCTACCACATTGAGCTCCTCACTGAGGAAGATTCCAACATAGTCAGGTTATGGTACTATGACATTTGATCTCTCCTTAAATATGGTTGATATCCCTAAGATGAATATTAGAAATACCGTATGACCCTTCACAAATTAGCTGCCCAGTATATCATTTGCGACAAAGCACTTTTCAAGAGAAGCTTCTATGAAACCCATTTTCACTCCGTAGCAGGGGAGGACATTGAGTAAATGATGCAGAAAATCCATAGTGGGGAATGTGAACCCCACATGAACGATCATATTCTTATCAAGAAGTTCATCCATCAAGGGTACTACTAGAACACCATGGTTCAAGATTGCACTCTTTATGTTCTAAGATGCCTCAAGTGTCAATAATTTGCCAATCTCCAACACTTACCTCCTCGGTAATTATTCAACATGAATTATCCCTAACCTTTCTCCATATGGGACATAAACATCATAGGAAAGGTCACTCCCAAAGCCTCCAATGGTCACGAATTCATCCTAGTCTCCATTCATTACATCACCAAATGGGTTAAAGCTAAGTCATATGTAGTGTTGAATGCTAAGAAAGTGGTCAAGTTCATCAGAAAGAAAATCATTAGTTGATACAGGGTTCCCCACGAGTTAGTATCAGATAACAAACTCCACTTTGAAGCCGAGGTCACATAACTGCCCGACAAATATGGGATTCAAAAAAAAAATCTTCTCCCTATCGACCCCAAACCAATGGTGTTATTGAAGACAACAATAAAAGTCTTAAAACCATCATCATCAATATGACCGAGAGTTTTAGATATTGGGTTGATCGGATTCCATACGCCTTTTTGGACTACCACACTTTAATTAGAAAACCTACAGGGGATACCCATTATTCTCTAGTATAAGGCATTAGAGCAGTCCTACCCGTTGAGCTGAAAACACATTCCTTATGTGTCATGATTGAAAGAAGGGTCCACGAAGAAGATTGACATCAAATCCGCTTTGAAAAACTATCAATATTGGATGAAAAGATACTTAAGGCTCTATACCACATATAGGGGTATCATCGCCTAATAATGCGGCCATTCAACCGAAGAGTTAAGGACTGCAGTGTCCACGAAGGAGACCTTGCTCTTAAGAAGATCATAGAACCTGTCTGGTAACCTAGAGTTAAATTAAAACAAAATTTGAGTGACCCCTACATTGTGAATAAATATCTGTCAAGCGGTGCCATTACGCTCACAAACCTCGACGGAGAATAAATGTCACGTCTCAAGAAATTTTACCCTTAGTCTGAAATCTTGGCGCGCTATGAATTTTCTCACCCCCTTTCTATTATAAACAAATATTTTCATTTACCCTACCCAAAACTATGTGGGACCTGATCCTCTAAGAAAAATTTCTTTTTAAAATGAAGATCATTAAATTTTCAAGACTCCCAGAGGTACGTAGGCAATGCGTATGCCATACATGGGCATGGTCCCCTTATTTTTCATAAAATGTTATTCTTTTCTAAACCTCGAGAACGACAATCCATTCCATAATTCACATGAACAAAATGATTATGTATGCATTAGCAATTGGTATAGATAATTCAACGGAAAAACTCATCAAGAGACACAACAATATGATCAAAATAAATTTTATTTCTAATAAGGGAATACATCATGAAGTATCCGTGAAGGGAGATAAATAGACCACCCCATTTCACTGACAAAAACCATCTTAAATAAACCTACCTAATCCTTAACATCTTCACAAAATTATCCTTGCCCACAGAAAAACACCCAAATCACCCAAGACACAAATTACCCTGGCTTTATAAAATGTTACCCCAGTTTCCCATACATTGTCCTCAACTGCAAGACGGCCATGCTCCGTTATCATTCCCTACCCCTGGAGGTCCCCAATTCTCCCACTCCTAGTTAATACTTTGTATGTGATTCATGGTGTGATATTCCCTAACAAGCTTAGACAAAACCAAAACACCCTCCTAAATGGTGTCGAAGGAGACACGCCACCTCTGACCAGTCCCTTCCTCCATAAAATTCTCTAATACCCGCTTCCATAACCACTTTAGGCATTCCCCTGATACATGACAGGCCCCTCCTAAATATTATGATGAACAGGTAGAGGGACGGTAGAGCTACCACAAGGAATTCATGAAGAAGTTCGTTATGCAAGGAGGAAAAATTTGTTCACATCCGACTTAGTGCAGAAGCCACCAAGGGAAAGAAAAGGAAGTCTGAAAAAGGCCAACCAACCGCATATACCATTACTCTCATAGTTTAAAAATAAGCTTCAAGTCTCCCCACCATGGAACTGACCTACTAAGGCATTAGGATCCGTGCTCCACAAACAAGTTGACCCAGTTATCCACTGATGAGATAAAAATGAAGAAAGGTCGAACAAAGAAATTAGGCACATGCTCCAAGGGATACTTAGGAGGGGCAGCAAGACAGAACCTCTCTGAAATCCACTTGAACAAAAATATTAGGCTCTCCCTTAAAAAATTGAAATGACCCTCTTTCAAAGCATCAAGATCATCCAGGGTCCCGCGAATACCGCCGTCGCAGGATTATGGCGGTAAGACATTCATGTCGCTATTGCATCCACTTGGGGATCAGTTTTCAAGTCCCTTAAAATCTTTGTCGTAAGGCCCAAATAAATAGCTCATTATCAAAGCCCATCTGGTGCACTAAATAAATAGCGACCTGAAGAGAAATATTCCCTCCATTAACCAACGATCGAGCTGTCGAAGAGAAAATAGGGAGCAACTCAGCCAGAAAGTCCCACAGATAATGAGTATAAAGTTGTCAATGATCGTGAAAAATTTACAAAGTTTTCACCGTCAAAGAGCGTGACAGGTCCGTGATAATGTTCCGAGTAAAAAAAACCTACCCTTTCTTTTTTTCCCATTGTTTCCATTCCCTCCTTTTTTTCCCTTTCTCGCGCGGCTGCTCTCTCTCTCTCTCTCTAAGGTACTGTACATGGGGTTTAAAGGTAATCCTGAGATTAGAAATAATCCCCTATCTACAACATTATTTGGGATTAAGGCAGCTCAGCGTGGTAGCCCAGAGGGACCTTCTAGCGAAGAAGCTGGCCGAGAGAGCTTATCCTTTAGTACTGTTGATTAATTTAGTCTTTTTGTACCTTGTGTTTATATCGACTATGAGCTATAATGATTGTAATGATGTAATGAGTATAATGATTTTGTGTGAGGTCGAACGGTACTCGCGAGAGACCAGGCTTGGCTTGGCATGGCCTGGCAGAGCTTTCATGCTCTATCGAATGACCTCGCCGTGGGAACTTCATAGGGACATGGTTTGGGGGATTGAGAAGTGAGGCACCATTGGGGCATTTCCTGACCATCTTACATACATCTGGTAAAACACGAAAGGACCCTGACCGTGGAACCTCGAGGGGAGTAGCCTTGAGTTCCATCGGGCTTTGAGTTGTGAGCCAAAAAAACCTCTACTTAATGCCACATCTACTTTATCTGATGTCACTAACTAGCTAGGCAATGTCAGACCTGCACTTAAGTAAACCACCATGGTATTTGGGGAGATCAGAAAATTGGTAAGCCACCTCTATAATGACAGCCCCCTCACACACAGTGGTTAGGAAAAAGGCATGTCTTGGCATTTTATTCTTATGACGTGGAGATAACTAGTGCATTAGGTATTTAATATTTGTGACATAAAGTATGAGGGATGTCTTTCACAGGCATTAATGACTGATTTGCCTCGAGGGTAGTGTGGGGGGATATTTAAGGACCCCAACCACCTCTGAGGAGGGATCATGTTGTTATTGAGTGTTCAAAAGTTATTACTAGAGAGATTTATTACGAACCAGATAGTCTACTCAACCACCATTGTCATTTATTATGAAGCTTTAATATTTGATAAAGATCATTGAGGGTGTTTTTCTACCTACCAAGGTGTATCTATGGTGCTCATTTTCTCTCTCCTTCTAAGCAAAGTTCCTTCTAAGTTCATTATTACCTTCTGAATTATACACGAGAGATTTGTGAGTTCAAACTGAGTCTATCTTCATTGAGTCGTGTTTGTATGTCCTGTGGTTAATCAATAGTGTTGCTGTTTAACTTATCATTACTGTACTCAAAAGGGGTCACGCCTCCATATAGTCTAAACTACCCTCTTACATTTGGCGACTCTGCTGGGGAGGCATTCTTCTAAGCAAGGAGTATGGCGCAGGATAACGTTAATCGAAGGATTAACTTTGATGACATGCAAGACAATGAAAAACAAGCGGTGATAGGGATAAAATCTTTAAGGGATGGGGCCACTCGACTGGAGGTACCTCCGGTGCAAGCGGCGACAGGTGTCCCAGCGGTGGCATAGGCTTCAACGAGCGCCGGGTTGGGACCAGTCCAAGTGGAACTCCTCATGAATAAATTCTATAAGTTTTTACAAACTCCCGTAGCTTCAACGGTGTTGGGAGGATTTAAAGCCAACTCCTTCGTGACACCAGGAATAGCCCCAACGACCCCACCAAGTGAAGTCCTAATGGGAAAAATTCCAGCAAATACACCTTCCATTGTAAATCCAGCGGTGGGAACCCCAGGAGTATCAATGGCTCCAACTATGATGATTTCTCCATCTGCAATGAGCACGCAGCGTATAGTCCCGTTGGTCGTCACTTCAATGGCGCCGCCCATGGAAGAGACAAGGAAGGAGATGCAGAAAGAGATGCTGAAATTCATGCAAGCCTCTTCACAATCTGCAGGTGAGGTAGCTTCGGCCTATGATGATTTTCGGACGCCTTACCCCCAGGAATACAACGATGAGCCCTACCTAAAAGATTATATGCCTCCTATTTTTGAAAAATACACAGGAAAGGGTGGAAACCCGAAGGAACATATTAAACGCTTTTTTGAACACTTGGGGGCGCATTATAATAACAAAAAACTCAGGTTGAGGGAATTTTCTAAATCCTTAACCAATAAGGCATACACTTGGTATTCTCACTTAGCTCCCAAGAGTGTTTCCACATGGGAGGAGATGCATGTTTTGTTCGTCTAGAAGTTCTTTCTGGAGGAAGATGAGTTTACTTCGACCCAACTGGGGAGGGAGAAGCAATGACCAGGAGAAGAAGTGGTGTCTCGCGTTCGAAGGTTCAGGTAAAGGTCCCACGATGTGAGGGAGGAGGCCAAAGAGTCCAAGTTACTACAGATCTGCGCAGAGGGACCGCTTCATGAGTATATCTGCCATCTTATTAATGAGATGCGTGAGGGGACTTTTTTGGCATTCCTAAAAGTAGTAAGGAATATCTCATTAGTTGTATGACCAAACCGAGTGGTAGTGCCCATGATGTTTATGCATGCGATACAACCTATGGGGGGGAGGTCTCAGCCCCCACGAGTAGGGTACACCAAAGGAGAAGATGGGGAAAGGCGAAGAAGAAGGACAACAAGAGAAATTTTAGAAGAGACAGAGAGGACCCACCACGATTACTTTATACAGTAGAGGAGGCT
Organism: Sambucus nigra; assembly: GCA_949130495.1. NCBI lineage: Eukaryota > Viridiplantae > Streptophyta > Magnoliopsida > Dipsacales > Adoxaceae > Sambucus > Sambucus nigra. Next base: position 307,175,237 of record OX422221.1, on the reverse strand, counting down.
GTCAGTTGTTATAACGCAATGGTATAAGGAGGAACGGTGTACGAACCAAAGGGCATTCCCATTGGTAACCCGACGCTGCAATAAGGGCGGATCCTAAATATTGCCAGATTCATCGAAAGATCTAACATCCAACAGAGAGCTATTTCACGCTAAGAAGAATAATCAACAAGTATTTGAAGGCAAGAACATTGCAAATCCCTCTGCAGAATGTTAATAATAACCCACTCCCAGCGCATGGGGTCAATCTGGTGGTGGCCTATGATAAGGAGGCACAGAGAGAGGAAAGAGAGATAATGACGAAGCAGGGTGAGTTCGAAGAAGATTTGGAAGATTGTACTAATGGAGTGGCTAATGTAGTGTTAGCTTACGATAAAGTAAGTGCTAAATACATGGAGGACGTATAGAGCATTTAAGATGAGGAAGCAGACTAAGTCGTAGAATACTGTGCAGTTTTAAAATCCCCAAAGTTCACTTGGTTCTTTGACCAAGTAGGGATACCAAAGGAGAGTAGATTGGATATAACCCAGGCAATCCTTGACATTACGAGGAAGAACGTAGTCCATTCGCTGAGATGGAAGGGACCCATGACCAGGTTGGTAAAGAGATTTCTGTCAAAGGTAACTTTTAGCAACATAGATAGGGCCGTAAGGTTCCCTCATAACAGGCCATTGTATATGATCTCTAGTGTTAACGGGGTTAGTTTCGCAAGGACCTTTATGGATGGGGGAGCTTTCATCAATATCATGTCAATCAACTCTTTCCACGCAACTAATATTCCGGAGGAAAGGTTAGTCCCCATGCCTTTGGTGGTTTTGGGATATGACAACCAGTCTTCCAAGTCCATTGGGTACATGAATATTAGGATTGTGATGGGAAATATGAGTTCCATATCAAGTTCCACGTAATAGAGAGTGAAATTTCCTACAATCTGTTGATAGGAAGAGTGTGCATGCACAACCAAGGGCTAGTTCTTTCGACATATCACCAATGTGCCAAGGAGAAAATCAAGGGAACGAAGGTGACCATTAGGGCTACTAAGAGGCCCTTTGCTATCGAGGAATCTCACATAATAGATGCGACATTTTACACAGAATTGGAGGAGGATGTTTGGGTCCTAACGAGAAGAATGGAAGGAGCATGGGTTCCCTTGATCAGAGAAATGATGAGGCCCTTGAAAGAGTAGAATAAAGAAATTGCAAGAAGCAAATGAACGATGGCCGAAGAAGCCCATCAGGTGGTCCCTCCGTCCCAAAGCATTTCAAAGCAGTTCAAAGACAGGATGAGACCTAGAGCGGACCCAATGGAGCATGAGGTTTAACAACAAAGCATGCTGAGTCAATTTTTAGGAGGAAGAGTTGCTGAGGCTTATAGAGAAAAGAAGAAGAAGGCAGTCGCGACTATCAGTAGACAGTGCAAAAAGGTAGTTATCGAAGAAGGAAAGGTGGCTTATCGGTTATAATGGTGTGAACGAGCGACCGAAGAAACTGATAATGAGGCTTACCTGATATATGAGTGTTTGTGGTAGATCAACGGGGATGATGTATGGTGATAAACAACTCCAACATACAGGAACTTGTGAAAGAAGTCACCGAAGAACCAGATTATATGGCAGATCAATCGAAGCTACATGCACAAGAGTTGGAGTAGTTGAACTTGGCGAAAGAAGGGGAGGATACAAGGACTATTTTTATCTCGAAATATCTGAGTAATGGGAAATGAGAGGCCTTGGTTGAGTTGATTCGGGAGTTCATAGATGTTTTTGCGTGGAAGTACATAGAGATGGAAGGGATGGATGAGGAGGTGAGCTACCATAAATTGAACGTGATGTCTTCGGCCATTCCAGTGAAACAAGTAACGAGAATGTACAAGCCTAAGCTAGACTTGAAGATCAAGGAAGAGGTCCAATGCTTACTGATGACATGGTTCATTAAACCGATACAACACCCACTTTGGCTGTCTAGCATTGTTCCAGTGGGCAAGAAAGACAAAAATCAAATAAGGATCTATGTGGATTTTATAGACTTGAATAGGGATTACCCCAAGGATGAGTTCCCTCTACCTTTCATCAATAGACTGATAGATGAAATGGTTGGTCATGGGATGTATATCTTTATTGATGGGTATGTAGGGTACAACCAGATCAAGATGGACCCTACAGATGCAGAGAAAATGAAGTTTAGAACCCTGTTGGGCAACTTCATGTACAATGTAATGTCGTTTGGACTCAAGAATGCTGGGACTACTTATCAAAGAACAATGATGGCCATCTTCCATGACTTATTTCACAAGTTTGTGGAATTTTATGTGGTTGATTGGTCATCAAGTCAAAGAAGGAAGAGTATCATCTAAGCGATTTGAGGAAGGTGTTTGCTCGGTGCAGAAAGTATAAATTGAAGATGAACCCACTAACATGCATCTTTGGAGTAACTAGTAGAAAGTTTTTGGGTTTTGTGGTTGATCGGCAGGGAGTAGAGATGGACCAAAACAAACAGTGAGCGATCTTAGAGATGCCCAATCCAAGAACAACGAAGGAACTAAATAGCTTTCTGGGTAAAGTTTCTTACCTTAGGAGATTTGTACTAGGATTGGCCGAAATGATGCACCCGTTGATGCAGCTTTTGCAAAAGAACACGAAATTCAAGTGGGAGGAGGTTCACCAGGAGTCTCTCACTTAACTGAAAAAACTGTTCGTTTCATCACAGACCATGGTTCCCCTAAAGGCGGGAATACCACTGCAGCTATACCTCTCATCCAGCATGAGGCCCATTGGAGCTTTGCTAGCACAAGAGATTGATGGGCAAGAACGACCAGTCTACTACCTTAGTAGAATCATACATGGGCCAGAGGTCAGATATAGTAACTTAGCGTAATAACTTAGACATTATATGCTATCTTTCACAATTCATATTGTAACCAGATGTAATCCTATTAAATATTTGATGGCAAGAACTGATATGCCCTGAATGTACCCCCACGGCTCAGAGACCTCCTCGGCTCAGGGATATCAACCTCGGCCTTGGAAATGGCCGACGATTGGAGGGGCCTTGGATCAATGACCAGCGGTCTCGTATTTTGTATGGCCGACGTTGTGAGAGGTCTTCAGGATCCGAGGGATAATTATTCATCAAGCCGTCCGGGGGGTGACAACCTCGTCTGGGAGTAAGCCGAGGTTGCAAAAGAGTATTTCCATCAACACGAGCTTTGGAAGGGAATCAATCGATATTCCTAGCATGTTCCAGCTCAACCTTGGCCTAGGCCGACCTTATGGCATTGTCTCCCTAACCTCGACCCCACATAGGCCGAGGTCTTCATTACTAGCCTCGAGTTAGATATCAGCTTGGCCTTGCCAACCTCGTACCCTTCCAGGCCGAGGATAAACTAGGCACGGGTGGCTGAGCTCTTATGCGCATATGTACGGATAAGGACACGTGTACACAAATCAGTTATAACAAATCATTCTCCTCACGTGGGGGGAATATTTCATCATCATTCTCTACATGTGACAGGGACAGATGTCTTCATCATAATGGCTAGATCGACACAGACATGTTCATTGCATGCATAGGGGGTACACTACACCCCCCAAACGGACCTAAAAATACAACCCAAGCTGAAACTCTATCAAATTATACAGAAGAGAGAGAAAGATTGAGAGTTTGTACCCATGGCCATTAGAGCCCTCATATAGTGATATCAACCACACACCTTCATAGTGGATGTAGGCCTAATTGGCTGAACCACTTACATGATTATGTTCATCTTTTTCTCCTCATCTCCCTCTACTATGTGAATACCTTTACTCATATTCTGCCATTGTTAACATTGAATTGAGCTCAGAAACACCTTGAAGGGTGGTGCTGTTTCCAACATCATTATTTTAGCACCGTCTGTGGGAATCGAGAAGCTTTCTCTTCCTCATCTGTTTCTTGGCCTCACCGGAGACTCTGGTGGTGAACCAGGCCTCCCCCTAGCGTGGAGCGTTTCACCATTGAAAGAGGTCATGTAAGGTATTAAGGTCATTTACTACACCAGCTCTTTTGTACTAACACATGGCACCGAAACTACCACCACCTCTTTTGTTGCCTGTAGCGGGGGGACCTAGCTCTAGCCAGGCACCACCCAATCAGAAATGGCAGAGGTGGCCGCAGCCTTGAAGTCTTTGGCTGCAACACAACAAGCAATGCAGGAGAAATTTGCACAACTCAACCAGAATATAATGAGGCCACCTAGAGTCTCACCGAAAATGATAACTCCGGCGGTGGTTCAGCCTCATCCTGATGCCAGGGGACCACCCTAGGCACCACAGAAAGACCAACATGCACCCCAGCGGAGGAGGGACGTTGCTGACCCTAGGCACTTGCGCCTGGGGAGGCAAGGAAACCCTTGCCCTGAAGACAGGTATGATGATCTAGAGGAGGAAGATGTCCCAGAAGATTGTTGGGAGTCGTATGAGGTTTCAAATAACATAGTTCGTCCTATCCAAAGGAGCCAGGGTTGTGAAGGAAAAAAAGGAGGAGAGGCTCGGCAACGAGGATCAGCTTTTGATCGACTGAGTAGAGGGTCAGCCTTTGAAAGGCTCGGCCCCGTAAATGACCTAAGATAAAGGTTGTCAAGGTTGAGAAGTGCAGCTGGCTCACAAAGGGAAGAGAGACAACGTTGGCCTCATCAAGGATGAGGAAGAGACCAAGAAGAGGTCAACAGCAGACATTGTGTCGTGGCTAGGGAACCCTCAGTACACCCCTTGGAAGTGGCTGGGGATAACCTTGGCCAGGCCAACGTTGCAAGACCATGGAATGACTCCATCCAACACCTTGAGAACAAGATAGGAGACCTCATCAAAAGTTGGGATCCACTGCAAAGAGGATTCTCAGAAGGCTCTCCATTCGTGGCTAAGATAGTAAGCTTCCCTACCCTAGCCAAGTTTAAGCCGCCCACAGTCACTCCCAAGTATGATGGTAGCACCAATACTGTATATCATATTGAGATGTACCAGTCAGCGACGGACATTTACTCAATACCAGATGAGATGAAGTGTTGGGCCTTCTCTGGAACCTTGATAGGAGCAGCACACACATGGTTACATCTCTTCCGAAGAATTCTATTGAGAACTTTAAGGGCTTGGCTGAATGGTTCATTCACAACTTCTGCTTTGGGGTAAGACCTCAAAAGAAGGCCACACATCTATTGTATGTCAAGCTGGGCAAGCACGAGAGCCTAAGAGACTACATCGCCAGGTTCAATAAAGAAAAACTTGAGGTTAAAGATTACAAAGAAAATATTTCCATGACGGCCCTCATGGGAGGTCTTCAGTAGGGAAAGTTGTTGTGGAAACTTGCGGAAGACCCTCCAAAATCCATGGCGGAGCTATTGGTAACTGCGGGAAGGTCACGAACACTGAAGAGGCCATAGCTGTCAAATATGAGGATGAAAACGGCGGTGGTGGCGAAAAGTTCCAGAGAAAGAAGGATGGAAATAAGAGGTCATCTGAGGACAAGTTTGCGTGCTATACCCCTCTTACGGTAAGCTGCGAACACATCCTCAATGAGATCAAGAATGATCGATCCCTGAGATGGCCAGAGAAGCTGAAGGCTCCTTAACATAAGAGGAACCAAAGCTTGTGGTGCTAATTCCACCAAGACCATGGCCATATAACAAAAAGTGCTTCGCCTTGAAGGATGAGATCGAGAAGATGTTAAAATCTGGAAAGTTGAGGAAGTATGTTGATGGGAGGGCTCCCAAAGGCAGAAGAGATGGCCCTATAAAGAAGAGAAATGACATATGTCATGATGATATCCCAGCAAGAAGAGATGGTGAATCAGACGGAGATGACAAAGACGATCCAGACCTCCCGTCAAAAGATGACAATGCCCCAGTGAAGAGGGTTGGTATGATTTCCTTTGGCATTAGAACCATATACGGAGGACTTGCGGGAGGTGGTACTGAGGTTGCTGATAGAAACGCTCATGTGGCCGAGGCCAAATCAGTGACCAAACTTGAAGTGGTAAAACTAACGTCTTTCGATACTTCGTAAAAGAGAAAGAAGGTAGACATGGACACTCTCGTAGTTGGTTTCTCCCGACTAGACTTCAAAGGCATCCTAGCCCCACATGATGACCCTTTGGTGATCACGACAAGAGTTCATGGATGTGAGGTGCAGAGAATTCTTGTAGATGGAGGAAGTTCGACAGATGTGATGTTCTGGCCCTGCTTCAAAAGCCTAGGCCTTAGTAGAGCTAGGCTGGTACCCTATCATCATCCGTTAATGGGGTTCAGCAATGAAAAGGTACATCCACTGGGCATGTATGAGATGGACGTACGAATGGGTAATGAGTGGCCTAAGAGGTTAACCTGGAAGATCAATTTTTTTGTCATGGACGAAAATGTCTTCTCGGCCTATAACCTCATCATAGTAAGAGTGTCCCTTAAGTATTTTAAAGCCGTGCCGTAGACGGTCCACCAGATGCTAAAATTCTCGACCCCCTATGGGGTAGGGGAAGTGCAGGGTAACCAGACCATAGCACAAGAATGTTACTTCAACTCGGCTGAAGAGAGAGAGGCCCATAAGAGAGCTACTAATACTTATAACATCGATACACTTGACCCTAGAGATGAAACGAAGTTGAAGAAAGGAGAGGCCGCGGAAGAGGTAGAATCCATCGTCCTCAATGAGGACGAACCGGAAAAAACCGTCCAGGTCAGCAAAGCCTTGAAGGAAGAAATTAAAGTGGAGCTTCCTGAGGAAGAGGCAAAGTGTCTTCGCTTGGAGTCACGCAGTCATGCCTGGCATCAACCCCGAGGTCATGTGCCATAAACTCAACGTGTCTAAGGATGCAAAGCCAGTTAAGCAAAGAATCAGAGAAGACAGCCTTCATTACACATAAAGGGACGTATTGCTACAAGATGATGCCATTCAGATTGAAAAATGCAGGGGAAACATACCAACGTCTTGTGAATAAGATGCTCGAAGACCAAATAGGCAAGACGATGGAGGTGTATGTAGACGATATGTTGACTAAGAGCTTAAAGGCCTGCACCCCTGTGGTAGACCTAGAAAAGACCTTCAATATCATATTCCTGTACAAGATGAAACTCAACCCGGCAAAGTGTGTCTTCGGGGTAGGAGCTGGGAAGTTCCTTGGATTCATCATCAATCAAAGAGGAACAGAGGTGAACCCTGAGAAAATCAAGGCTTTGCTCAACATGAAGACACCTCGGAGTATCAAGGACGTTCAAAGGCTCACTGGAAGAGTGGATGCGCTCAACAGATTCGTTTCGAGGGCAACCGACAAGTGTCTTCCATTCTTTAATGTGCTCAGAAAGGCCTTCGAGTGGGACAAAGGGTGTGATGAAGCCTTTGATCAACTCAAGTCATACCTTGGATCTCCCTTACTCTTATCTCGGCCCATAGCAGGAGAGAAATTATACGTCTATCTAGCAGTCTCTGAATCGACTATAAGTGCGGCCATTATACGGGAAGACGCTGGGATTTAGAGACCAGTATACTTCAACAGTAAGGCCCTTCAGGGATCTGAGAAGAATTACCCTCGCATGGAAAAGTTAGCCTACGCCCTGATACATGCTTCTAGGAAGATGAAGCCCTACTTTCAGGCCCATTCCATGGTCATTCTCATCGGCTCCCCGTTAAGATATGTCTTCAATAAACCTGAGAAGTTGGGTAGACTGATGACCTGGGCCATTGAATTGGGGGAATATGACCTTGTCTATCAGCCTAGGACGGCCATCAAAGGGCAGGCACTGACAAATTTTGTCACAAAGTTTACATGGGAAGAGGTCAAGGGTGAGAATGGCACAGAGGCCACAGAAGTGTCAAACAGCGACGTCTTCTGACAGCTGGAAGAGGTTATGCCCAAAAAAGTCAGAGATGGGGTAGCCGAGAATAAGGAAGACCGGTACCTCTTTAAGCAAGGAATTATGTTATAAGAGGGTTTCTCATCAAATAAAGTCATATGGAACCTCTTCGTCTATGGGTCCTCTTGTGAAAGTGGGAGTGGTGCGGGCCTGATACTTTCAAGCCCGGATGGAACCAACATCGAATATTCCCTAAGGTTTAACTTCAAGGTGTCGAACAACGAGTCAGAATACGAGGCCATAATAGCAGGCCTCTCCTTTGCAAGGACCGTAGGTGTAAGACGACTCTTCCTTCACAGTGACTCAAGGTTGGTTGTCAATCAAGTATTGGGGGTTTATGAGGCCAAGGATGAAAGGATGGCCAGATACTTGAAGAGAGTGAGGACGATACTCGAAGTCCTCGAAGAGGTAAAGATGAAGAGAGTACCTCGGCAAAATAATTGTCACGTAGATTCCTTAGCAATGTTGGCTTCAGCAACAAAGACAAATGTCCGTAGGACAGTCCCCATCGAGATCTTTCCAAGAGCAACCATTAAAGAGGAAGAGGTTAGTAATCTTTGTCTCAATTTGGACCTAGGGGACTCATGGATGGATCCCCTTATCATATACATCAAAGAGAGGGTATTACCGGAGTCAAAGTTAGAAAGGAGAAAATTGAGGTACAGGGCAGCAACGTTCTCAATAGTGGGAGATGTCCTATACAGGAAGGGATTCCTATTACCTCTGCTCAGATGCGTCCATCCAACCGAAGTCCCCCACGTCCTATGGGAGGTACATGAGGGTTCTTGCTCCAGTCACATAGGAAGAAGACCTTTGGCGAAGAGGATTGTCATGCAAGGGTATTGGTGGTCGACCCTGGGAAAAGATGCTGCACTTATGTAAAGAGGTGCGATAAATATCAGAGATTCTCATAATCCCCCATCAACCTCATTAGCCTATGACATCTATCAGTTCCCCTTGGCCATTCACAGTATGGGGGATTGACTTAGTAGGTACCCTACCAAGGGCTGCAAATAATTATAGATTTCTGATAGTTGCCATTGATTACTTCTCCAAATGGGTGGAGGCAGAGCCAATGATCATGATTACTGAGTGAAAGACCTTCCAATTCATTTGGAAGAACATCATATGCAGACATGGCCTCCCATATACCCTCATTTCGGACAACAGAATGCAATTCAAGAACTATTCCTTAAAAAAATACTGCAAAAGTGTTGGTATAAAGCCATTTTTCTCTTCTCCTAGCCGACGTCAAGCAAACGGTCAGACTGAAGTCACAAATAGAACAATCCTTGACGGGATCAAGAAGAGGTTAGAGGAGGCTAAGGGAAGGTGGACTGAAGAGGTTTATGCTGTTCTTTGGGCCTATAGGACGACGGCTAGGACACTTACGGGGGAGACCCCATTTAGGTTATCATATGGCTCAGAGGCTTTCATACCAACATAGGTTGAACTCCCTACTCATAGGGTGCAGACCTATGACCCTGAGAAGAATGGGGAGGATGGAACACTAGACCTAGACTTGATAGAGGAGAGAAGGGAAGACACAGAAATTAAGCAAGCAGCTTACTAGCAAAGAACAACAAAATTCTACAATCAAAGGGTTAAATCGAGACCCATAGCTGTGGGAGACCTGGTTCTGAAGAAGACGTTACAGAAAGAAAACAAGCTTCACCCAATTTGGCATGGCCCTTACAAAGTAGTTGAGAAGGTTGTTCCAGGAACCTACAGGCTAGAGAACCTCCAAGGGGAACCTTTTTCCAATCCTTGAAATGCTGATCATCTAAAAAAGTACTACATATGATTTTGCAAAAGCTTTCATGTAAATGTATCATCTTATGAAGAGCTTATTAATGAGAGGATCAAAAAATTCTTGTGTCAGTTCTTGGTTCATTAAGCTCGATTGGAGATTTATTTATGGGGATAACATCTTAGTGATGACCTCAGACCTTATAACATCAGGATTTAGTGACAAGGTCTGAGGTCAGACACCATACTCGAATGACCTCAGACCCTTAACATCATCAATTTGGTGAAATTATTTATGAGGAAAACATCTTAGTGGATGACATCAGACCTTATAACATCAGGATTTGGTGACAAGTTCTGAGGTCAGACATCATACTCGGATGACCTCAGACCCTTAACATCATTAATTTGGTGAAATTATTTATGAGGATAACATTTTAGTTGATGACCTTAGACCTTAAAACATCAGGATTTGGTGACAAGGTCTGAGGTCAGACATCATACTCGGATGTCCTCAGACCCTTAACATCATTAATTTGGTGAAATTATTTATGAGGATAACATCTTAGTTGATGACCTCAGACCTTATAACATCAAGATTTGGTGACAAGGTCTGAGGTCAGACACCATACTCGGATGACCTCAGACCCTTAACATCATCAATTTGGTGAAATTATTTATGAGGAAAACATCTTAGTGGATGACATCAGACCTTATAACATCAGGATTTGGTGACAAGGTCTGAGGTCATACATCATACTCGGATGACCTCAGACCCTTAACATCATTCATTTGGTGAAATTATTTATGAGGATAACATCTTAGTTGATGACCTTAGACCTTATAACATCAGGATTTGGTGACAAGGTCTGAGGTCAGACATCATACTCGGATGACCTCAGACCCTTAACATTATTAATTTGGTGAAATTATTTATGAGGATAACATCTTAGTTGATGACCTCAGACCTTATAACATCAGGATTTGGTGACAAGGTCTGAGGCCAGACATCATACTCGGATGACCTCAGACCCTTAACATCATTAATTTAGTGAAATTATTTATGAGGATAACATCTTAGTTGATAACCTTAGACCTTATAACATCAGGATTTGGTGATAAGGTCTGACGTCAGACATCATACTCGGATGACCTCAGAACCTTAACATCATTAATTTGGTGAAATTATTTATGAGGATAACATCTTAGTTGATGACCTCAGACCTTATAACATCAGGATTTGATGACAAGGTCTGAGGTCAGACATCATACTCGGATGACCTCAGACCCTTAACATCATTAATTTGGTGAAATTATTTATGAGGATAACATCTTAGTTGATGACCTCAGACCTTATAACATCAGGATTTGATGACAAGGTCTGAGGTCAGACATCATACTCGGATGACCTCATACCCTTAACATCATTAATTTGGTGAAATTATTTATGAGGATAACATCTTAGTTGATGACCTCAGACCTTATAACATCAGGATTTGGTGACAAGGTCTGAGGTCAGACATCGTACTCGGATGACCTCATACCCTTAACATCATTAATTTGGTGAAATTATTTATGAGGATAACATCTTAGTCGATGACCTCAGACCTTATAACATCAGAATTTGGTGACAAGGTCTGAGGTCAGACATCATATTCGGATGACCTCAGACCCTTAACATCATTAATTTGGTGAAATTATTTATGAGGATAACATCTTAGTTGATGACCTCAGACCTTATAATATCAGGATTTGGTGACAAGGTCTGAGGTCAGATATCATACTCGGATAACCTCAGACCCTTAACATCATTAATTGGGTGAAATTATTTATGAGGATAACATATTAGTTGTTGACCTCAGACCTTATAACATCAGGATTTGGTGACAAGGTATGAGGTCAGATATCATACTTGGATGACCTAAGACCCTTAACATCATTAATTTGGTAAAATTATTACATGGCAAAGAAAATCATCCAACAAACAATTCAACAAGAGAAGAAATAAGAGCCCTCCTCAGAAGTTGACAGAGTTACAAATTTCAAAAATATAAAGTAACATTGTTCATCAGAGGTTACAGTTGAAATGCATAGTGAAAAAGTACAAAACTTTCACAAAAATGGCCTAAGGATTTGTAGGGACAGTGCTGGCATCCTCAGCCTGATTCACTTGGTCGACGTTAGTCACCTCGGCCCCATCATCTCTGGGGTTGGCTCCTTCAGTCTTTATAACGTCTGCTGGCGCAATCTCTGTAGGGGCAGCGTCTTCCTCTTCAACCTCTTGGAGGGCTTGAGCAAATTGAAGGTTAGAAAAGCCCAGACCTATAAAGTCAGAGGCTTTCAAGCTCCTTAGCAGCCACAGCTAAGGATCCCCTCAGAAGCTGAAGCTGATGAATTCATCGGAGACTTTGTAATCGGCCAGAATCCCCTCAGAAGCATCCTCAATGGCTGCTTTCACTGTAGCATCAACTTTCTGCTGGAGAACGTCATCCTTGGCCTTCAGAGCAAGGGTGTGGTCCTTTTTAAGCTTGGAGATCTCTTTCTCCAACTCCTTAACCTTCTTATCAGACCCATCAAAGGCAGACTTCAGACGGTGTACCTCTGCATTCAGAGAGCTTTCCACTTTCTCGGCCTCTTGGCCTTTCTGGATGAGGGTCAACTTCTTCAGAGTCCAGTTGGTAAGGTGATTCATAGCAACGAGGCCCTTCAGGTCAGGAGGTCGAGTATATAAGTTGAAATTCAAATAAGAGGTTACACTTGGCTCAACTAAAACCCCAAGTCATACCTGAATAGACCTGTGAAGGCCAAACTCAACCAGCAGAGGTGTGTCCATTGATCGACAAAAGAGTTTGTCAGCATTGGTCATAGCAGAGCGGATGGCGTCCAATGCCTACAAACTGTGGCCTATGATACTATCATTAATTTTTAGTTGCTCTATACGAGCAACCAATGAATCCTCAGAAGAAATGGGGATGGCACGATCCCCACCTTTCTTCTTCTGCCTCTGATCCTCAGGGGCATGATCAGTAACTTTTCTCTTCTTAGTGGCCTCAGCCTTTGAGTTTGAGGGAGGGGGAGGAGGAGCATTCAGACCTGCCTTTTTAACAAGCTTCATTAGGCTTGGTGCTGCCATCTCCCATAACTCTTCAGATATTCCCTTGGGACGCTCTGCAAGATATAAAGGTCTTAGTCAGAGAGGCAGATATACATAAATTCGGAGGTATAACTTGTTGAAATAAAAAGACACTTACGAAGTTCTGTCAGAGGACTTCCCCCAACCCTTGTCTCAGAGAGATAATAGGGGGTCATCAGATGCTCGAACTTGACAAGCAAACCAAGCTCCCCCTGATCCTTAAGGTTTTTTACCTTCTGAAGATTGTTTTGGCTAAGTCCAGGGTCAGCCCTGGCAACCATTGTAACCTTTCCCCATCTCAATGGTATTCTCGGCTCTAATGAAGAAGAGGGAGCACATGGACTAAATACCCATGGCCCTGATACGAAGAAGTAATGTGGCTTCCAGTTATGGTTTGAGGTTTGGGTAATCTAAAGCATCCTTTTGGTCGACTTTCGAGCTAAGAAATGATAATAGCTCGGATGGTTTCTAGCAGAGAAAGGGACATAGCAACCTGTAAAGACTTGGACAGGAAGGTATGAGTGATGGACAACTTTCCACAAGACAATAGCTCCAATTATCACCCTTTAAGCATTGGGTGAAAACTGGGAAGGAGCCAAGTTAATGTAGGCCAAGATAGCCCTGATGGTGGGATGGATGGGCAAACAAAATCCCAACTTGAACATCTGCTCATAAAGGCGGATCTCATCATATCGGCCGTTATAAGCCCTCTCTTCCCTCAGGGGTCTCCTAAGTTTTATTGAGGGACTTATGGAATAAAGATGCCAGAATGCTAGAAGGTCAACCTCACTGACTGTACTCTCAATATCAGCCGCCTCATAGGTGTCAACATCACTCTTTGCATCGTCATCGTCATCTGGCTCAACATCGGTCGGAGCAGACGATGGGTCACCAATCGGGAACCTCTGAGCGAACTCAGCTCCTGTGACAGCCGACAAGGGGATGGCTTCAAGGATCGGTGGAACAGCCACACTCGGTCCTATAATTTCAACCTTTGAGGTAGAGGTTGAGGTGCTTGCACTCTTATGAGATGAGGCCCGACTCGAAACCTCTGCCCTACGAGCTTCCACTTGCGCTCTTTCTATTTGTCTAATTTTATCTAAGGTCTTCTCCCTAAGAGATGGGAACTCCTCTAAAAGTTGGTAAAGGGGTCTGAGCATATGAGGAAGACTCTACACTTACAACTCTCCTAAGTAACAAACAAGATTGTCAAATCTAATTAAGGATCAAACTATCAAAGTTCAAACAAAAACAACGAAGAACAGTCAAGAACAGACTACAAGAAAACTAATAAACTCGCCGGTAAAGCTCTTAAATCTCACTGGAAAATGAAAAAACCAAGAATCAAAGCAGGAAATGAGGAAGAGAGGATGACAAAGGATACCTGAAGAAGAGTGATGAGAAGCAAGGAGAAAACTGCAAGAAATGTCCACCTAGGTGCACCTCGAATCAAGCTCTTCTAAGGAGAGAAAGCTGCAGAAATGACTAAGCCTAGAGAAGGAGAGAAATGTGGAAGAAAGAGAATAATTGGGGTTTAAACCCTTAAGTGGAGTGCAAGCTTCCCAAGGCCCATCATTTCCTTAGGAGCCCAACAGACAACCAATATAACTACCCTTGTGAGACACGCAACCACTTCAGTAATTGACAAGTGTCAAAAAGGAATATTGGGACAAAGCAAAAGGACCTCGGAGTTGTAGACCCCATAGTCACCTGCTCCCACATGTAACTAAGGGTTGGGGATGATTGATATACCTTGAATGTACCCCCTCAGCTCAGAGAACTCCTCGGCTCAGGGATATCAACCTCGACCTTGGATATGGCCGACGATTGGAGGGGCCTTGGATCAATAACCAGCGGTCTCGTATTCTGTATGGCCGACGTTGTGAGAGGTCTTCAGGATCCGAGGGATAATTATTCAACAAGCCATCCGGGGGATAACAACCTAGTCTGAGAGTAAGCCGAGGTTGCAGAAGAGTATTTCCATCAACACCAGCTTTGAAATGGAATCAACCGATGTTCCTAGCATATTCCAGCTCAACCTCGGCCTAGGCCGACCTTATGGAATTGTCTGCCTAACCTCGGCCCCACATAGGTCGAGGTCTTCATTACTAGCCTCGGGTTAGATATCAGCTTGGCCTTGCCAACCTCGTACCCTTCCAGGCCGATGTTAAAACCAGGCACGGGTGGTCGAGCTCTTATGCGCATATGTATGGATAAGGACACGTGTACACAAATCAGTTATAACAAATCATTCTCCTCACGTGGGGGGCGTATTTCATCATCATTCTCTACATGTGACAAGGACAGATGTCTTCATCATACTGGCTAGATCGACACACACATTCTCATTGCATGCATGGGGGGTTACACTACACCCCCCAGGTATTATAAATACTTGTCTTCTCCTTCTTGGAAATGGACCTAAAAATACAACCCTAGCTGAAACTCTATCAAATTATACAGAAGAGAGAGAAAGCTTGAGAGTCTGTACCCATGGCCATTAGAGCCCTCATATAGTGATATCAACCACACACCTTCACAGTGGATGTAGGCCTAATTAGCTGAACCACTTACATGATTATGTTCATCTTCATCTCCTCATCTCCCTCTACTGTGTGAATACCTTTACTCATATTCTACCATTTTTAACATTTAATTGAGCTCACAAACACCTTAAAGGGTGGTGCTGTTTCCAGCATCATCAAGAACTATATTGATTGGTAGGGAAGCTAGGTGGTTACTCATCCTCTCAGAATATGACTTGAAGTGTGTGGTCCCTCGAGAGATCAAGAGCCAAGCGTACGCTGACCTGTTGGCAATCTTCCCCTCTGGAACGTTTGATCCACCTAAAGAAAGTATTCCAGGAGACAACTTGCAGACCAATTACTTGGATGCAAGTGATGAAGAATGGACGATATAGTTTAATGGATCTTTGGCGAAAAAGAAAGGAGGGACAGGGGTCATTATTTCAAAACGAATGGAGGAGATTTATCTTTCTTACAATTTAGATTTCCATTGTTCCAACAATGAAGCAGAGTATAAAGCGTTAGTGCTGGGATGTTGCTGGAGGCCCTTCGAAGGGGGATTCGTTCACTTTGTATCAAAGGTGATTCGATCTTGGCGATTCAATAAGTGAATGGAGAATACGTGTTGAAAAACCTAATCCTGGCATCATACCGCATAATCATTTAGAGGCTTCTCAGCCAGTTCCATCGAACCAAGATCAAGAGATATCCCCGAATGATAAATCGACATCCAGATGCCTATGTCACCATCGCACAGAAAATGGTCATGAGGAACGATACAATTACATTCATGATTTAACAAATAACGGCTCCTTTGGTGGTACAGTCAATTCTGTCGATGGAGGAGGATGATGACTGCAGGGGAGAGATTAAAAAGCAACTAGAATCTGGGGAAAGAGCGATGGAGTTGAGGGAATTATCCCAATACTTTACAAACTAGTGAAATCTATACTTTAGAAACGCAGGGGGATGGTTATCAACATGCATCGGCCTAGAAGAAGCAAAGTGGAGGTTAAAGAAAATACATGAAGAACACTACGAAATAATTAAGATACCTCTTTACAGGAGAATTCAAAGGGAGGGTTATTTCTAGCCTAGAATGAAGCATGATGCAGCTGAAGTACAAAGAAAGTGCGCTAAGTGCCAGTTATTCTTTGAGGCAACTGAATGTCATTTCATTAAAACTCAACCAGACTGGAGGAAACCTTATATTGACTTCATTAAAGATGGAGTTATCCCAATGGAGAAGATTGATGTGATGGGACTTAAGCGAAGGGCCCCAAAGTTATACGTTCAAGAGGGGTAACTTTATCGAAGGGGCTACTTCAACAGGCCATTGCGTTGCATTCCGAAGGAGGAAGCAACCAAAGTCCTCAAACAGGTGCAGGATCCAGCTCACATAGTAGGGGCCAAGTTGTATGACTAGTTAACGATGTTGGGGTATTATTGTCCAATAATGGGGAAGGACTCTGTTGAGTTCATTCGAAAGTGCAAGGCTTGCCAACTGCATGGAAACATGATCCATACCCCATCAGTGGACCTACACTCCCTGGAAACACCTTATCCTTTTCATACTTGGGCGTTCGACCTGGTAGGGGTAATACATCCTTCTTCGAGGGGGAAGATATGGATACTAGTAGCAACAGAGTGCTTTACAAAGTGGGCCAAAGCGATACCACAGAGAAGGAGAACAGCGGGGGTGGTGAAAAACTTCATCAGAGAATATACATTTGCCATTCTGGGATTCCAAAGGTTATCCTCTCAGATAACGGAACCCCTTTTGTCAATTCATAGTTAACGATGCTCACAAACAAGTACTCTATTGTTCATCATACTTCAACGGTGGCATACCCAAAGGGCAATGGCTATGGTGAGGCAACTAACAAGACTTTGATTAATATTTTGGCTAAAATGATGGAGGATTTTCGAAGATCATGGGATAACAAGATACCGGCTGTGTTGTGGGACTATCAGACAACCAAGAGGAAGACCATAGGGTATACTCCGTTCTCTCTTATTTACGGGGAGGCAATTCTTCCGATAGAGTTAAAAGTTCCCTATGCTCGAACTGCCTTACGAAGTAGAATGCTCCCTCAGAATATACATGTGTAGTTGGAAGCATTGGATGAACACAGAGATAACGCGATGAAGCACTTTGAAATGTATACAAAGCAGCTCTCTAGGACATATGATAACTTAGTGAGACCAAGGAAGTTCGTGGAGGGAGACCTCGTTTTGAAGGCAGAAGTAAATCACATCAGGGGGCTTCCTCTACCTAAGTTTGTAGCGAACTGGGAGGGACCTTTCATTGTAAAAGAAGCTCACGATTCAGGTTATTGCTTAATTTCTAAAATGGAGGAAGACAAGCCATTCAAGATTAACAATTAAAGGTTGAAAGTCTATCATGTGTAAGCAATTAAGTTTGGACCACTGAAGTATCTAGATGTTGTAATGAATATACAAGTTATTTTTTATTATAACTCGAGTGGAGTCGAAAGAATTATAGAACTTCATAATATACGCAAATAGTTATAGCACAAAGAAATGACATGGGAAAACATAGATTTTTTTTCAATTATTCATAAACTCTCGAGCAATTACAAAATTGGGAGCTATTGCCTAATAATTAAATAAGAATAAGAAAAGGAAATGTTTATAAGAATTCATTGACCAAAGAGGAATCACAGATCTGGAGCAGTAAAAAAATCTCTAGGAAGGCCCGAATGGTAGGGACGACCCTCCATTCACTCTCAAGAAAGATGGGGGAGAACCTATGTTTTAAAACGACATTAATTTTGTGGTTAATATCCCCCAGCTAGGATTAGGGTGAGTGGTAGGGACGACCCTCCGTTCACTCTCAAGAAAGACGAGGGAGGATTTGGAAGATGGTTAGTGAAAATTATAAAAAGTGCAAAATAAAAGACCAAATGAAAGGTATGGGCACTTTCATTAAAAATGCTAAGAGTTATAATACAAAATGTTCAAAAGAGAGCAAAAAATCAAATTACATCAAGAGAGTATAGGTCACAGACGACCACCCTAAACAGCTGCCTCAGAGAGTATGGCAGGGTTAGCAGCATTGGTTGGGGGACGATTCTCAGATGTCCCGATCCCCTAAACAGTCGTCCGACTCCCGTGGGATAGAGCCTCGGTCGTCAAGGGGTATTCTAAATCAGTAGCTTTGATAGAGGGACGAATGGCCGCTACTACGTCAGAAAATTTCAAGATGACCCATCGACAAGCCATCTTGATTCCTCTCTCCAAATACTCAAGGCCGAAACCTTGGAATTCATTAGAGAGTTTGTAGGCCTCCACGGCATCAACTCCAGCCCTTTGAACGGCTTCTTCAAGGTCTGGCTTAAATTATGTTGCTTGAGTAGTTAGAGCCTCGTCCTTAGCCTTAAGAAGATTGTCCTTCTTCGTCAGCTGCTCAGCGTGCTCTTTTTTTAGCTCCCCAAGATCACTTTAATGGTCGGCCCTTATACCGTCCAACTATTTCTTGAGACTTTCTAGCTCTGCCTTCAAGATAACCTCGCTCTGAACAACCCTCTTAGCCTCTTGAATCTTTGGGTAATTCTTAGCCATCCACACCATGGATGACATAAAGGGGCAGACAAACTGAAAAGAATGAGGGAAAAATTAGACGAGGTTAGAGTTAATATTTCTTAAACCATAAACAAAAGGGATGTGATAAAAGTACATGTTCCAAACTGTGACTTTGGGCCGGGGAATCTTAGCCAGAAAGTAGTAATCAGACGAGGACGGGGCAGAGAATATGGCTGACTTAGTAGCTTTCCTGTGGGCAAATAGAGAAGAGGGTTCAGCCTTTAACACAGTCAGGTTGGCCGACCACAAGGCATTTAGAGAGAAGGAGGAACTCGTCCCTTCAGTGCGCGTATCGGCTGCATCAGTCCTCACCCTCGTAGTGTCGTCACGGTGAACCTCAGTAAGAGCATCTATCTTCTTCCTTTTTTATGAATCCACAGGGGTCATCCCCAAAGTCGTCGGCCCCACTTCAGTTGCTTTCTTCTGTTGTTGCTATGGTTGTTTTCCTTTCTTCTAAAGACCAGCGAGTAGACTTGGAGCCGATATTTACCAAAGTGAATCAGGTATGCCTGGAGGACGACCTGCAAAAGTAAGACGATATGTCAGATACAAGTAAGAGTAACGAGGGAACACTTTAAAAAATTGAATAAAAAAGCAACTCACATATTTCTGTCAAAGGGACGAACCTCAGACGAGCTTCTTTGAGAAGGCGAGGGGTCATTAAATCTTCAAAATTAGGAATCACACCCTGTTTCCCATTCTCCTTTAGATAGTCGGCTATAGCCCTCTCGTCTAATTTTAGTCCAGGGTCTGAACTTGCTTTCATAGAGGGGTTAGACCATGCTCTTGGGACCCTCAGGCTGTCTTTTGAGGGGTTAACCCCGACGGGGAATTCCTAATCCCAAGAGATAAAGAAGAACCTCTTCTTCCAGTTGTGGTTGGAACTTTGTGAAAAATGAATAAGTTTCTTATCCGATCTCTTAACCCCCAGATGGAAGTATCTAGGTTTCTGGCTAAAGAAAGCTTAAAACACCGGAGAAAAGGCAGAAATGGCATTTGAACTGCTAAAGTTAGAGAGAGAGAGTGCGCGCGAAGAAGAAAGGAAAACAAAGAGATACAATTATTTGAAAAGTTTTAGATACCTTGTCATTATTGGGCTCAATAACCTAGGTAACACACAATCCACGATGAAAATTATCATTGGCGAACAATATTCCAAGTGTAATATGCAATCGTCATTCTTGGGGAACACCGATAATTGATACCTGACATATGTCACTCATCAGCCTGACCACTCATCAAATCAGCATCCAAAGAGAATATTACCCCTCAGCCACCTCAACAACATCGATGGCTAAGGGCTAGGGGTGATTGACATACCAAAATATACCCTTGGCTAGGCCGAGGGTATTCTCGTCTAGGATAAGGGCTCAACTCCACTTCTACCCCATAAGAGGGTCGTACAGAAGATAGGGGGCTGACAAGCTGACCCCAACATTGGCAATACCAAGTAGGCTGGATGGCCCAAATCATCCCAAGCTCGTGCAGGTTAAAGCCTCAACTTGGGGACGATTGAGATGACCCTATGAACAAACGACCCTTTGGAGGTCGATAGTACAAATGACCAATGTTCAGTAATCAGGGCTTCCAAAAGATTAGCCTAAACCTCGGCCTATAACTATAAGCCGAGGGTGGCACCATCATGGCACGTGATTTGGGAGACGCATGGAACAGTGAGCGTGTGACTCATGTAGCACGTGGACTAAACCATTTTAACAAGATCATTCCTAACGTGAGGGAATATTATGTCATCATTACCTACAAGGGGCCCAACCAGGAGTCAATAGGGGATTGGTTAGATCATCATTTACATTCTCATTGCATGCTTAGGGGGTACACTACACCCCCAAGCCCTATATATACTTGTCATCTTCAACCTTACAAAAAGATCGATAATTTTAACCCTAGCTGAAACTCTGTTTGTACACACAGTACAGAGAGAGCTTATATGCATTGTATCCGAGGCCATTAGTGCCCAAATTTAGTGGATCACACACTCATAGTGGATGTAGGCCAAATTGGTTGAACCACTATACATCATTGTCTCCATTCCTCTTCTACTCCCCCTTCTATATACTTATATACATACATAACTCTATTGTTGTCATTATTGCTACTGTTTGAGCTCACCACCTCTTATCTGGTGGTGCTGATTCTTAGCATCATCAGTTACATGTTCGGTGAAAGGGTGTACAAGTAAAATCCAAATATACAGAACTCGGGCATTTCGTACAAGTCTCTTAATTTGTTTCGAGCGAGCGCGAAAGATAACAATCTCGTTGAAGCTGAAATGAGTTACCATGGTGTAATTCGAAATATATTTAAATTGCACTATGTAAACTTCAAAGAGGTTATATTTTACTGTGATTGGGTTATATTTGAGGATAAAAATGCTTGTAAAGTTGATCTTGGCACCAAATTGATCATGGTTCACTTGTCCAAGTTCAAGAGTAACGAACACGTGACCGATGAGACATTTGTTTATTCTTTTCAAAAGGTCAAGAAAGTGTTTTAATCAGAGTATATCAACAACGAGTCGTGGTCAATCGTCCTACGTGTGCCAAATCGTCTAAACAGTAGTGTCGATGACTTAGCTGCACCTACCGAATATAAAGTCATTTTTTATGATAACCCAAATCTGAAATAATTTTTTGATTTGTAATAAGTTTTCAAATTATTTATAATGCCTAGTGGCTGTATTATTTTATTCCTCTATTCTTATCGGACGACGATTTAATGTTAATTATATTTTTCATAAATTTAAGCACAAGTATCATTTTAATGCTAAGCGAGTATTGGTATAAATTTAAATTCGTATAAATTGGTATTAGTATAAATTAAAATTTTTATAAATTGATATTGATATTGGTAATAGTATCTATTGAAATTTGTATAAATTGGCATTGGTGTAAATTGATATTGGTATTCGTATAAATTGGTATTAATATTGGTATTGGTATAAATTGATATTGGTAGGTATTGGTATTGGTATGTATTGTTATTATCGGATTTGAGCATAAATTCAAATTTCATATACATCTTTGTACTAATAATAACAATTTTTGCAGAAAATGGCTTCATCGGGACACGATAGCGGAGGCAATGAGGACTCCTCGAACAGTAGGCCCCCCCAAATGGGGAAAATTAGGGGCCATTGTCGAGAATAAGATGACATTATTAGCTAGAGCGCTTCAGTTGTTGAAGGCGATTGTCATCTCGGGCTACCACTGATTGGAGGGTCGTCCCTATTGACCTCGAGATGAACATCTGGGGGCGCTACAGATTCAATTTTTAATATTTATATTTATATTTATATTTATATTTATATTTATATTTATATTTATATTTATATTTATATTTATAACTGTAATAATTATTTCTAGAGGACATTTCTTCCTCGTCGATATGCACGGACTCGGTTCCATATAATGATCCATTTCCCATTGTGAACCTCATCGAGAGGCCTATGTCAACACTCGATTGGTCAAGCGTGCATCTACTCGAAATATATTATGGCATGTCGATAGCGAGGGGGTTAAGGGATCCGAACTTTCCCCCTGGTATGTCGGTTCATGGGCATCCCCTGCAAGACAATGAGTCAAGAGTGCGCGTCACGCATGTGGTCAGGGAAAGTAAAACTCACCTCTTTGGTTGATCTAACAATGCGGCGTTCAGCATTTTGGGGGGTGTGGGTGAATTCATATGGTGTGTGGCCTTCCTTCCTCCTCCGATCTGCTAAAGATTGACATTATTTCTATCTCTTTTGATTTTGAAAATTGGATTGTATTTATATTCTTTTCATTTTGGTACAATATGGTTTGGATATGATGGATATTTGCATTTCTATTTTATTTGGATACGGATTATAAATGCCTTGATTTGGTATATGATTTGTATTTTATTTGGATATATATATATATATTATTTAAACATGTACAATTTTATTATAACAGGTACAAATAGACTATTGGGCAGTGGCAGTGGCCATACTACCTAGTAGTATTTTTTTAATTCTGCCCAGAATTGTCACGGTAAAAAATGGTGACAAGTTCGTGACAAAGAAACTTGTTATAGACTTGTCACGGTCTTTGATCGCGAAATTTTTTCTTTGTTTTGTCATGAGTTTGTCATGGTCTTTGACCGTGACAAAAACTTGTCAAAGTCAAAGATAGTGACAAGACCATGACAAGTCTAATGAACTTATCATGGTCTTTGTAAGGACACAAATTTCCAATTGATTCCATATATAGTTTTGGCTCAATTCCGGACAAAAACATTCATTCATAGGATAGTATTTATTGTAATATTCTCAAGCCTATGAAGTGTATGTTGAAGACGTAGCGGCAAAGAATTTAAAGCTTCATCAAAATGCCGGTTTGCGTGCCTCGTTTCTACGTCATCAACTAAGGTTCCATGCTCCCAAGGTATGAATGTAATTATATTTATATAGGAGTTTGGAACAATATGTATTGGGTGTTAGGTTAATAAAAACTGCATTTTATTTTTCAGAAAGAATCAATTAGAAACTTAAAAATAAGAATATAAAAGTTTCTGGGCCAAAATCACATTTTATAAACTTTCTGGACGTTCGTTAGAAATGTCGTTCGAACGAGTTTTTTTTTCGTTCGAACCAGATTTCGTTCGAACGAGTTTTGTCGTTCGAACCAGGTTCGTTTGAACGAGTTTTGCCAACGACCCTAACTGGACAGTCGTTCGATATGTCGTTCGATATGTCGTTCGAACGAATGTTCGTTCTAACGAGGTATCTAACGAACTTCTAACGAGCCCAGGCTGGTCACTCGTTAGAAGTCTCGTTCGAACGAGAATCAAGTTCGTTCGAACGAACTTCCACCGGGAACAGTTATTTGGCAGTTTTTTGCAGTTTTTCCCCACTCTTCCACTTGGTTTTCAACTAACCTTTTTCATACTTTATTATGTGCGGGAAACACATTTTCCAAGACAACTTTTCCATTCCATATCCATCTCTTAGAGAGAGTTTGAGAGCAAATTTATTTAGGGAAAATGTTCAAGTTTTGAGTGTCAATTTTTAATGAAAAATTCATACACACTCTAGTTTACACCCAATAATTGTTTATCCAAGTTTCTATATTCATATCAATTGCTTGGAGTTTTTGGCACCGGTTTTCTCTACCGAATTCAAGAGACGTTTCGGGTTTGCTTCTACACCCCATCACAAAGAAGACTTTTGTTGAGATTCTACCCGCAAGGAGAAAGGCTCCATGCTTGGGCGACGGTGACCATACAAAGTCCCATCGGTGAATTCCGAGACCACGGTGGAGCTCCGTTGGTTATCCGCTAATTGGAGGATGATACAAGAAGGAGCATCACGGCTTGAGAGGGTTCGAGTTTAGGAAGTAAGTCTTTTGTCTTGTATTTTGTAATTCCGTTTTTAGTGGATTTGAGGCTAGGGCCGTCCCGAGGTTTTTTCCCGTTAGTGGGTTTTTCCTCGTACATCGCGGTGTTGTGTGATTGTTGATTTTATCTTGCTAAGTCTTTTGTCTTGTATTTTGTAATTCCGTTTTTAGTGGATTTGAGGCTAGGGCCGTCCCGAGGTTTTTCCCGTTAGTGGGTTTTTCCTCGTACATCGCGGTGTTGTGTGATTGTTGATTTTATCTTGCTCTATATCACTTAGAACGCATGCTAGATTAATTTCAAGATAAAATTTGGTTTTACAATCACACTAATTTAAATTGGGACTTTAATTAAATATTGGATAAAATCGGTTTATTCAAGTCACTTGCCAAAATTGGTTTCGCCTAACTTTGAATAATTGTTAATTATAACTTAGGCAAATTCTAGGACTTGAATTATGTTGCTTTAATTCGTTTTGAAGATATTAAAACTCGGCCTTGTTTAATTGTTGTTGAACCATCACTTATATACGCTTCCGCATTTATTTAAAAGGAAATTAACTTTGATTTTAATTGAGATAATCACAAACCTCCCGAGGATCCCACTGCGTCCTTCAAATTGGTATCAGAGCCAAAAATGATAAATTATTTCGTTAAGATCCTTTAATTTTTGGCTAAAATGGATTTTCCCCATTTTCAAAATTTCCTATTTTTGATGGTTCTAACTACGCGTATTAGAAAGCGCGAATGAAATCGGCACTTAAATCTATCGATGAACGTGTTTGGATGTCTGTTGTTAACGGTTGGACTCCACCAATACATTTAATTGAAAATGAACAAGTTCCCAAACCCGTCGATAGATGGACTGAAAATGAGTTTAAGCTAGCGAATTTTAATTCCCGTGGTTTAAATGCCTTATTTAGCGCTGTCGCACCGGATGAATTCCGACGTATTATGACGTGTGAAACCGCTAAAGAAGCTTGGGATATTTTACAATTAACTCATGAAGGAACTAGTGTCGTTAAAGCTTCTAAACTACAAAACCTCACCACTCAATTTGAAACTATCAAAATGGATGAAAAAGAAACTTTTGATAAATTTTATGCTAGACTTTCTGATATTGTTAATTCATCCTTTAACTTCGGAGAGAAAATACCTGACGACCGTGTTGTAAAGAAAATTTTAAGGTCCCTACCCGATAGATTTATTCCAAAGGTGACCGTTTTAAATTCTTTACCCACTTTAGCCTCTACGAAATTAGAAGAGCTTGTAGGTGATTTACAAACCTATGAACTGGATATGCTTCCCTCTAAAACTGAAAAGAAAATTGAAAAGGGTGTTGCTTTAAAAGCCCGAAAAGAGGTTAAACAAGTAGTAGAAAGCGATAGTGATAGTGACTCGGAAGATATGGCTTTATTTGCTCGTAAATTTAGAAAATTTCTTAAATTCAACAAAGATAAATTTAAAAATGATTTTAAGAAATTTGAATCTTCTAAACATGAATCTTCTAAACATGATAAAAGCGAGAAGTTTTCTAAAGCCGAGAAGATCCCTAAACCTAGTAATGAAAATGTTGATAGGGACGAGTCTAATAAATGTTTTGGTTGTGAAGGTTATGGCCATAGGGCTTATGAGTGCCCCACTAAACTAAGGAAAGAGGGTAAACGACCCATTTCATATAATGCGACCCTTAGTGATAGTGATAAGGAAGAGAAGCCCGAATCCCCCACTAAGAAAATTTTTGTGGATTTTATGGCAAGACATGTGAGTGATAATGAGAACTCATCGAATGAGGAAATTATAGCACATGCCACTTCCAAGGTCATTATACATGATTCTCTTATTTTTGATGATAGTGAGAGTGAAGAAGAAAGAGAGAGTGAAAATGAAGATGAGGTTGATATGAGTGAACTTCAAAATGCTTTTCATGAATTATATAAAGAATCTATTAAATTGAAAAGAGCTAATTTGAAGTTAGAAGCGAGTTTAAGAGAGAGTGTAAAGGTCATTGATGAAAGTGCCTTAATATAAGACCTTAGGACACATGAGAGGACTCTTCGAAAGAAGCTAGAATACGTAGAAGGCGAGAGAGATAGCCTTAGGGGTTTAATGGAATCCTTGAAAAAAGAGCTTCTTGTTTTTGAAGAGCGAAATGTTTTACTAGAATCTAACATTGTTGAATTGGAAAATAAATTAAAAGATTCTAGTAATGTCAAATTTGATTTGGAATGTCGTTCGGAAAAACTTGATAAAATGTTAGGAACGATCCAAATTAAAAATGACACTTGTGGTTTAGGCTTCAATCCTTGTAATGAATTTACTCATAATGCCCAAACCAATGTTTTAGGAGAATCAACTAGGAATACTTTTAAAGATCACTCCTTAAGTAAATCTTCTCGACATGTTCTCACTTGGACAAGGTCATCTTACGAAATTTTGTTTAGATCTTAAACGAATTCCTAGAAAATCCCATAGTAAAGTAACCACGATAGCTAACGTTCCTACACCCCAAGATAGTAATTCTTCATTAATTTGGGTTAGGAAATCCGACTTGGTTGCCTTACAAAATAGGGATTTTGATTCTCATTTACTTACACATGTTTCCTCCCTTGCTAAATCTAAAGGATGAATGTGTTAGTGTTTGCATACTTTAGCTTTTGTACTTCATGCCATATTCATATGCTAAAGGTATGCTTGTTTAGTCATTTTCTAGTCATTGCCTTATTTCATATCACATGCTAGAAATTATGACTTGTTTATCTTTTTGTATTATATTTTGTGTTTGAATCGACTGCATAATATAAAAAGATTTTTGTTTATCATTTGTGTTTTATTTATTTCATTTAAGCTTAATGAAAAATACAAATGATTTTTGTTTGTCTTTTTGAGTAAATATTTATTTTTGATTAAAAATGTTAAAAACTCAAAAAGATTTTGTTTTGTGTGTATTTTTGTTTGACACACTTTATGTGGCATATATTTGTGTTTGAATCCTATCGTTTACGCTTCCATGTGGCTAGAACTTTTGGTTTAGATTTTCAATCCTTAAAATGTTCTTTACCATGTTTTATATGGAGTAGTTGGATTTTGTATTGTTTAAATGGATTCTATTTCTATATGCCTCTATTCACACATGCACGAGCTCTTTTGAAATCTTAATGTCACATGTTATATTTGAGCTTTTTGAGGTGTTCTCCTATCAATCTAGTCATCTACATATCTATGACCTAGGAGGACTAGTGCATGTCAAAATCCGTTGCATGTGAGATTTGTGTGAAAAATGAAAACATGATAAATTCATATATGCACGGGGAAGGGCTCCGAAAGGATGAATTAAGTCCTTTGCGATAGTAAGCCACCGTTGCTTGGATCTAAAAGAAATACGTGATCCAAAGGCCTAAAAACAGAATATTTGGCATTAAACAGAAAGCAATTGCCAAGGCCTATGTTTGTTTGATATATTCATTCAAAAAACAAAAGAATATATATGCTCATTGAGGGAGAATTGGATGGTATATCAACGGTTTGCACAATGTCCGTTTATCCTAGTTGTCTTTAATGTCATGACTCTATTTGGTTTGTAGAATCATCATCATGCTAGGCTTGTATGCATTGTGTATGTTTGTTCAATGAGTTCCATCTTTATATTGTCACATGAGGTTATATTTAACTGTGATGAAGTTTGCAATCAAATGAGAACTCCGTGAACGTTTCTTAAGTGTTTGGGTCTAAATTTAATTGTTGCTAGTTCACACCCCTACACTTCCGTTTCCATATGACACATTTTTGCCATACGAGTGTGCAAACTTATTGTATTTTGTGTCATGTGTGTGTTTATATCTATATATATGCAAGTACTATATTGGTATATTTCTAATGTATATATATATGATATTTGTTTGTCTTTGCCCTGCTTTTATTGCCCATATGCTTTCATGTCTTATCACTTTAAGCTTTCACGTGTTGTTTATTAGTTCTTTATCCTTTGTCTATTCCCGAACAAAAAGGGGGAGAATGATGATAGGGGGAGAAATGGTATCTAATCCTATTATTATCGTATCTTCGTTTGGGGGAGATTTATCTTAGGGGGAGACGTCTTTCTAAGTAGGTCATGTGTTTAAAGGGAGAATTAATTTAGGGGGAGTAATTAATTAATTGCATTTAATATTTTGATATTCCCTATGCATTTGATGAGTTTGCTTAAGTGTGCAGGAATTATTCTAAAGCGGCATCTTTCTATGGCAAAGAGTTTAATCCTTGGGTTGAGTCAAGATTGGGCGGGTTATGTTTTGAGTCTAGTGAGCTTGACGGCCCTTTAGGATTTTTGTTTTGGTTTTTGTCCCGGAATAGCCAAAGGGGGATATTTGTAAGGACACAAATTTCCAATTGAGTCCATATATAGTTTTGGCTCAATTCCGGACAAAAACATTTATTCATAGGATAGTATTTATTGTAATATTCTCAAGCCTATGAAGTGTATGTTGAAGATGTAGCGGCAAAGAATTTAAAGCTTCATCAAAATGCCGGTTTGCGTGCCTCGTTTCTACATCATCAACTAAGGTTCCATGCTCCCAAGGTATGAATGTAATTATATTTATATAGGAGTTTGGAACAATATGTATTGGGTGTTAGGTTAATAAAAACTGCATTTTATTTTTCAGAAAGAATCAATTAGAAACTTAAAAATAAGAATATAAAAGTTTCTGGGCCAAAATCACATTTTATAAACTTTCTGGACGTTCGTTAGAAATGTCGTTCGAACGAGTTTTTTTTTCGTTCGAACCAGATTTCGTTCGAACGAGTTTTGTCGTTCGAACCAGGTTCGTTCGAACGAGTTTTGTCGTTCGAACCAGGTTCGTTCGAACGAGTTTTGCCAACGACCCTAACTGGACAGTCGTTCGATATGTCGTTCGATATGTCGTTCGATATGTCGTTCGAATGAATGTTCGTTCTAACGAGGTATCTAACGAACTTCTCACGAGCCCAGGCTGGTCACTCGTTAGAAGTCTCGTTCGAACGAGAATCAAGTTCGTTCGAACGAACTTCCAGCGGGAACAGTTATTTGGCAGTTTTTTGCAGTTTTTCCACACTCTTCCACTTGGTTTTCAACCAACCTTTTTCATACTTTATTATGTGCGGGAAACACATTTTCCAAGACAACTTTTCCATTCCATATCCATCTCTTAGAGAGAGTTTGAGAGCAAATTTATTTAGGGAAAATGTTCAAGTTTTGAGTGTCAATTTTTAATGAAAAATTCATACACACTCTAGTTTACACCCAATAATTGTTTATCCAAGTTTCTATATTCATATCAATTTCTTGGAGTTTTTGGCACCGGTTTTCTCTACCGAATTCAAGAGATGTTTCGGGTTTGCTTCTACACCCCATCACAACGAAGACTTTTGTTGAGATTCTACCCGCAAGGAGAAAGGCTCCATGCTTGGGTGACGGTGACCATACAAAGTCCCATCGGTGAATTCCGAGACCACGGTGGAGCTCCGTTGGTTATCCGCTAATTGGAGGTTGATACAAGAAGGAGCATCACGGCTTGAGAGGGTTCGAGTTTAGGAAGTAAGTCTTTTGTCTTGTATTTTGTAATTCCGTTTTTAGTGGATTTGAGGCTAGGGCCGTCCCGAGGTTTTTTCCCGTTAGTGGGTTTTTCCTCGTACATCGCGGTGTTGTGTGATTGTTGATTTTATCTTGCTAAGTCTTTTGTCTTGTATTTTGTAATTCCATTTTTAGTGGATTTGAGGCTAGGGCCGTCCCGAGGTTTTTTCCCGTTAGTGGGTTTTTCCTCGTACATTGCGGTGTTGTGTGATTGTTGATTTTATCTTGCTCTATATCTCTTAGAACGCATGCTAGATTAATTTCAAGATAAAATTTGGTTTTACAATCACACTAATTTAAATTGGGACTTTAATTAAATATTGGATAAAATCGGTTTATTCAAGTCACTTGCCAAAATTGGTTTCGCCTAACTTTGAATAATTGTTAATTATAACTTAGGCAAATTCTAGGACTTGAATTATATTGCTTTAATTCGTTTTGAAGATATTAAAACTCGGCCTTGTTTAATTTTTGTTGAACCATCACTTATATACGCTTCCGCATTTATTTAAAAGGAAATTAACTTTGATTTTAATTGAGATAATCACAAACCTCCCGGGGATCCCACTGCGTCCTTCAGTCTTTGAATGTGACAAGTCCATGACAATAGAAGTTGTCACCCCTATACTTCTCACGGTCATTGACCTTGACAAGTTGGACTTGTCATGATCAATGACCGTGATAATTCGACAGTTTTGGTGTAGTGTTCGCCTAGGAAAAAACGGAAGACATGGTCCTCGGGGTACCAATATTGTACCGCCACTGCTAGTAAGTTCAAGTCTATGGTTGAATTACGCTATAGAGAACCCAACACAAGATGAAAGTATTATAATCAACATTGTAAAGAAACATGGCCTCTAAACCTTCAAGATAAGAAGAGAATTCTATGTACATTGGAAGAACCATTTGGAGAATAGAGAAAGTAGTGCAAGAAAAGAAATGTGGGTGTTGGTGAAGAAAACACAACCCGTACCCCTCCTTTAATACCCAAAATCCTTGACAAAAAAGAAAAAATTTCAAGAAACCCGTTTAATTCTCAGCCCTACAGAAGTACACAAGTATGGAAGAAAGTGAAATCAAAGCCTAGGAGTGATTTTACTTGACATATATATCAATAGGTAGGTGAAGGGGTATGCCGATCGGCAACCACCTTAGTTTGGAAAATTCCATTTTCCTCTTTTGCCTAAGTTCAATTTACAAAAAACCTTATTTTGAAAAGTTACCCCCGACTCATTCCTCTTTATTACTCCCCTTTTAATAACCATTTTCCATATTTTCCATATTTTCGCATAAAAAAAACATCTTTCTATTTGAATCCTTTCGATGTTTATCTCTATCTTTGTATAAAATAAACAATCTTAGCTGGAAATCAAAAGTGCATATAGTATAGGTCACTAAATCAAGGAAAATACAGAAAAGAATATGCATATTTTCATATATATTCTTGCTTCACATAATTACATTTTGCAGATAAAAAATAAAAACAAAAAATAGTATAAGACGAGACTTTGCTTGAACCCTCAAACAATCAAACTTCGTGGCGAACACGCTTTCCCTGAAAACGATCAGTGGATCCTCCACTCCCAGAACCAGAACCCTCATCTTACGTGGAAGGCAACATAAAGCAGGAATGATCCGACTTCTTGGTATACTTAGACATAGAGTACATCCAATCCCCTATATCCTGTAGCCAATTGGTCAGGATCTGTACATACTTCAAGAAAAATGAGCAATAAAAGACAAATCAGTTTATAAAGAGAAAGGAAAAATTAAATGGAAATAGAAAAGAGAAATAGAAAGAATATACCTCAGGTTGAAGGGCCTCATCTATAAGCCCCATCAACCCAGGCATTGACGCATGAGGACGATGCGGTACACTCAGTGACTCCACACTACTTAGTCAAAAAGTGTGAGAAGGGGGTGTAACCTAAATGATCGAAGCCTCCTCTATCACTGATATCACCGTTGATGTACCACCGTCTGTGATGTGGGTCAATCCCACCAGTGCACTGGTAACCCTATTCGAAGCTATGGTGGGTGGAGGCATATTCTCCACGTCATTGATACAGGAAGGAATCAACCAGCTCATCACAAAGTCCAAATAATCATAACTTGCCATTGTATCCGTAAAGTACGTGTAGGGCTTGCCAATCATTGTTGTTGCCTTGGACTCATCATAAATATTCCTCACTCGCCTCATTTACATAGGGGGAACCGACGGTGGGACCGACATCTCCTTCTCGTCAATCTACCTCACTACCCTCTTTTCTATGTACCAGACATACTTGAACTCGCGCATAATCAATCGCCACATTTGTACAAGCATACCCGTCATCCCGTATCCCACAGAGTTACCCCACAGGGGTATAAGGTCACCTAGAATTTCCAATACAGAACCAGTATCTACTCAAGAAATAAATATGTCAAGAAAAACTCATAAAGGATAATATATAACTGGGTCGCTCGACCCGCTGAACATCCACTAAAGATACAGATTGATTCGATCACCGGTTAGACCTCTAGCACCAAAACATTTGAAATAAGTCCACAAAATCCTCATCCTTCTGAGCCATCAACCCCGCATTATGACCTATCACCTTATATTTTTACGTATGCCAAAGATAGAAATCAACAAAGAGAATAAAACAAGAATGCAAGGAAATGCATAAACAGAAAAAATAATTCCAAAGTTACCTTTAAAAGATACATGGATCCCATAAAAGTTTACTAAAAGCACCGGTTGAAAGAATCTAAAGATAAATAAAGGGATGTCAGAGTCAGGATCCCATAATCGTACAGTTGGATGACAAAAATTGTCCTCAAATATGGCAAGAACTAAAGATGGATGACATCATCGCTTGTCACTGCCAAGAAACCACCAAGAAAAAGAAAATTAAATAAACGGGCCCTCTGTCTCACCTAATTCCCTTCAGTCACATTCCCCTCCTCCTCAAAAGCGTCTCTCTCAATACATAAATGAAAATAGAATCCCTTTATACGATCCTACCCACGTCCCACAGAGCCTCCTGCACCACCTTTAGTGTCACCCTCAAAGCGTGATCCTCCACTATCCGGAACCTCTCTCAATCCAACCCCAACAACTACTGGACATCAATGAAAGTAAAGATGATTTCCCCAAATCCATAATGAAATGTGTGGGTAGTATCCCACCACCTCTCCCCTAGAGCACATAACATCGTAATTGAACGCGGTGTCTTATCCAAAGTCTGCACCAATAAGACAAACCCGACGTACGATGCCGTCAATAGTACAATAACATGTAACTTCTACCGAACCTCCCTCAACCCAATCGTCCCCTGGTACCGAATGCTTGGATAAGTCGTGTTTAGTCTGCAAGAAAATAAAAGAAAAACCCTTCATTATCACAAAAGAAACAAAAGAGAAAAATAAATTGGAAGACCAAGAGTCTCTATAGTTACATAGCCACTAGGGTTATTCACCTTAGCCGAAGGATGATATGAGGGATCGCATAGCCAGGGAAGCTCACGAGCAATAGGCTTAAAAATTGAAAGCATTATCATTGCCCAATGTAAGGGGCACCCTAGACCGCCACTCCAGTCTATCACAGTCATCAACAAACAACCTCTCATTGTTATACACCTCGCTTGAAGAGACTGACATTTGAAGTCTTGAAGAAGAAAGGGCTTAAGAATGGTTTTTGGAGAGGAAAAGTAAAAGATTCAAACACTTGAAGGTGTGAAATGGTAAGGGATCGACCCCTTTTTATCGAAGGTTAAATGGCATGCCGATTAGTAGACCCCAACCCATATCGATCGACAAATGCCTTTTCCTCTTCCCAAGGAAGCTCAGGAGTCCGGTCCATTGCCTATTGGTACCATCTCACGCCTGCCTATTGGTAGCCCCCTTAAATTTTATAAAAAAAACAAAAAATATCGAGAAATTGCCCAGAAAAATTCCCAAAAATCCTTGAAAAATATATAACCTTATTTTCTCCCAAGAAAATCACTTTTGGAGAAATAAGCCCCTTACAAACTCTAAAAATACCCACCTAGATTAATCTTACACTCATATCCCTATCATACTCCACAACGAAACCAATGATACACATACATCCAAGACTATTACTATTCCCTAGTCGAAACCTCAAAACTAAACATCCCCCAGTGGATTTTCAAGACAACACAATCCCCAACGGAACCACAAGTGCACCTTCACCCCTAAGATAATTTCCCCAGGAGAGCTATTCCCCACGTTAGAACTCAAGATCCTCAAAATTGACCTTAGCCCTCAGAATTGACCTCGGCCCTTAGAATTGGTCGTCACGGCTTTAGATATTTAGAATTGACATCGACCCTCAGATTTGGTCATCCCATCTTTAGGTCCTCATAATTGACCTTGGCCTGCAAAATTGGTCATCCTAAATTTAGGTTCTTAATATTGACCTCGTGCCTCAGGTTTGGTCATGACAACTTTAGATTCTCAAAATTGACCACGCCCTTAAGATTTGGATGTTCCAACTTTAGGTTCTCAAAAAATTGACCTCAACCCTCAAAATTCATCATCATAACTTTAGGTCCTTAGAATTGACCCCGAACCTTAGATTTAGGCATTCGAACTTAAAGTACTTAGAATTAACCTCGACCCTTAGAATTAATCATCATAATTTTAGGTCATCTTAATCGACTTTGGCCCTCAAAATTAAGCTCAACTCGCAGAATTGGTCACACTAACTTTAGGCCCTCAGAATTAACCTCAGTCCTAATAATTGGTTTTCACAAGTTTAGGTCCTTATAAATGACCTCGGCCCTCAGAATTGGTCATCCCAACTTTAGGTCCTCAGAATTGATCTCGACCCTCAGAATTGGTCATCCCAACTTTAGGTCCTAAGAATTGACCTTGATGCTCAGATTTGGTTTCCCCAACTTTAGGTCCTCGTCCTAACTTTAGGTCCTCAGAATTAATCTCAGCCCTCGGAATTGGTCATCCTAACTTTAGGTCCTCAAAATTGACCTCGACCCTCAAAATTAGTGCTCCACAACACAACTTTAAAATTGACCTCGACTCACTGAATCGATCGTCCTCTTCTCCTTAGGTCCTCAGAACTGACCTCAATTCACTGAATTGGTCACCTTATCCCATTAAAATCAACCTTAACACCTCCTCAACCAATTTCATTGGTCATCTTCATCCTCAAAACTGAACTCGACCCTCTGAATCGATCACCCTCATCCTCTAGGTCCACAGAATTAACCCTAAATACTCTTCCCCAATATCAATGTGGTGTCTGTCATTCAACCATCTTCACTTGTTCCAAGCTCTCCTGTGGAGGGGATCTCTATAGACTCCTAATCCTACGTCCCCCTAAGAATGTCCTTAGTTACATAGCACTCACTGGTTCACCCTAAACATTAGGTCATAATATAATTATTAATCTAGAGTCCACTAAGCACTCCCATGCCCTATTTGACTCCGATTAAATTTATTACCCTATTATAAGCTCTATCAATCTTCTAAGAACTCTAAATTACCTTTCCAACGGTCTTCCCAGTGTGTGAACCAGCCTTATTGTTCGGACGAATGACCCATTTAAATATAAAAAAATTGATATAAAGGCCACGGAGCAATCTCGGTCCCTATATGACTCTAGTCAACTCTAAAGGCTCTGAATACCCTTTCCAAAGGTCCATCCCGTTCATGAATTGGCCTTACATTTTGGACGAACGATCTGTTTTCTTTCGAAAACTTCTTATCCAGTGACCAAAGGGTGCTTTCGATCCCTGTTTTACTTCGATCAACTTCCAAACTCGGGAGTGACTCATGAATTCTTAAAGGCCTCTAAATATGCTTTCCAATTGTTAGCTCCATACGCGATTCTAACTTTTGGATTTTATGATCATTTTTCCTAAAAACCTGTCCCAAACTGTCAAATGGAACCCTTAGGACCCTACCTATCGATAGTGCGCCTGAGGTTCTATGCCTATAAGTAGGTTCAGGACTATGCCAATCGGCACCCCTTCATCCTATAAATAGAGGCCATGACCTCACGTTAAAAGGCACCCAGCATTCTCTCGAATTCAGAGTCGCTCCCTTCCTAAAAAGCCCATTTTCCCCATTCCATTCCATCATTTTCTACTTAATTTAGTACATCTCCCATCTCTTTATACCACCTCCATCTCTTACAAGATCAGCATATCTATACTCAAGATCAACATCAAGCATTCATAAGGAGGCCTAATTCTCTATCTTTTTCTATAAATTCTCTTATTTTCGTATTAGTTGCTTTATTTATACTTTATCACTTTCTTTTCTTACATCACATACATTAATCTCAAACGTTTATTAGTAGTATTTGAACATACTCTATTTTCATTAAACAAAAAAAAAAAGAATAAGATGGTACATATATAAATTCCAAAAGAGGTATTCTCATCTCACATTCTCACTCTTAAAACATATCTTCTCTACACACACACACATCAGATAAATCCTCTGTTTAGATTTATGGATTAAACCCCGCCCCATGTTATATTCGAACTACGTGTACTTTGACACCCTTGGGCTACATAGGCATCTTGGGTAAATCCCAAGACTCGAGTCCTCACTTATGCACATTTATAATATTGTTTTCATAATATATATATATATATATATATATATATATATATATATATGTGTGTGTGTGTGTGTGTGTGTGTGTGTGTGTGAATGTAAGAAATATCACAATAAAGATCCACGAAAAAAATTATAATTGATGAAAGTAAAGATCAAACATACAACAATGACATACATGGTTCGAAAACTTGCCTACATTCATAGAGCGGTTAGTATTCTCTAATTAATGTCTCTCAATGCTCTAGGTTACATCACATTGCCTCGGTCTAGGGTTTACAATTTATAGATGTGTAAAATAAGAGATTGAGTGGTATAGGTAACTTCATATGATCACGGATAACTTGTGGTGTCCATGAATATCTCCATTGAGATTGTTGGTAACCAATTTGAGTATATTTGTAAGTATTTAAGTGTATATAAAATACTCGAGTCTTTATTGAATAGTTGACCTGGGCCGAGCAGTCCCCATTGCAAGCTGGGTTAGTCGACTACTTTCTTGGGCAAGGATAAATGAGTCCCCAGAATTGCCCCTAAAAATTTTTGTCTGAATATTTGGGACAAAAATTTTTAATCACATTTAATCCCCATGATTTGAAACTTTTTTTTTAAATCGGAGTGGCAGTTTTACAATTCTGGTGAACTTAAGAGGGAATGCGCATCTGAGGTCAAACACCATGGCAAACTTGTAGTTTTATTGAAGAAGAAAGGATATACTGGTCCGAGCAGTTATATGAAGTGCCAAAATCTTCTTTGTTTGCCATTTTTCATCATTAAATTGGATTTCAAACTGAGATACATCTCCTTCGATATCTATCTTTCAAACTTTCCTTCGTCTATTGAGCTTCCAGTGTCTACTTCTTCAGTGTCTCATATTCTTCAAAGCTTCCATTGATTCTTGTAAGTTCTATTCATTTCCTCTTTGTTTCCATTTATATGACCGCTCTTTATTTATAATTAAGGTTATTCTCTGTTGTATTATCCATGGCGCTATTAGATAACAAGTCAATTGTAAAATATAGGAAAATTTATAACACTCCTGAATATGTTCAATTCGGTTGTTACCCTCTCCCTAAAGATGTTCGTGACATTGAAGGGGGCAATGGATTCACACCCTACTGATCTCCCAAGGTGGGTTAACATTTCCCCCAAACCATTTTTTCTTAGATTCTTCAAATATTTTGATGTCGTCCCTACTCAATGTGCCCCTAATGTCTAAAAGATTGTAAATGGGATACACATAATAAATATCCTATATGGGACCAATTTAGGTCTTGTTGAGCTCTACTATTGTTATTCCTAGTCGTACACCAATGATGGCGTCCTATATTTGAAGTCGAGAAGTGAAAATAGGGGTACGTTTATAAAACTCCCATATTATCACAAATATAACTAGGGCCTTGGGTTTATTATGAGAAATTGGAAACATCCTCCCCTTCCTCAGGGCGACAGATACTGGGCCCTTATATTTCTTACTTTACGAAAGATCGTATAGGTCACTTTCTTTTTTTGTTTTCTTTTACTTATTGTTTCTTCTTTTATTTATTTGTTTCTTGCTTCTGTTTCCTTTCCTCTGACTAATGTTTTCTTCCTCGGCTTTGCAGCTCGCAATAAAAATCAAAAGCCTGATTTGAGTGAGGTGAGTGTTCCCGATCTTCTCAAGTCTTGGGGA
This sequence comes from Sambucus nigra, assembly GCA_949130495.1. NCBI lineage: Eukaryota > Viridiplantae > Streptophyta > Magnoliopsida > Dipsacales > Adoxaceae > Sambucus > Sambucus nigra. Next base: position 307,137,112 of record OX422221.1, on the reverse strand, counting down.
GTTAAGAAGAGACTTCGAAAAGGCGAGCATCCACGTTATAAAACTTTTCTTTCTTGAGTATAAGAACACTACAAGAATCTTTATTTCTCGACCAGTCGATAAAGTCCCTAACTTGAAGGTCCTTAAAGTTGGGCCCTCTGAACCAATTGTGTTAAAGGAAGAGGAAGAGGAGGAAGAAGAAGAAGAAGAAGAAGAAGAAGAAGAAGAAGAAGAAGAAGAAGAAGAAGAAGAAGAAGAAGAAGAAGAAGAAGAAGAAGAAGAAGAAGAAGAAGAAGAAGAAGAAGAAGAAGAAGAAGTAGTAGTAGTAGTAGTAGTAGTAGTAGTAGTAGTAGTAGTAGTAGTAGTAGTAGTAGTAGTAGTAGTAGTAGTAGTAGTAGTAGTAGTAGTAGTAGTAGTAGTAGTAGTAGTAGTAGTAGTAGTAGGAGGAGGAGGAGGAGGAGGAGGAGGAGGAGGAGGGGAAGGAGATGGAACCTCTGTAAAGAGGATAGTGCTAAATATTGATGATGATGATCAGACTGTGCTGCCTGACAGAATAAAATCTTTGAAGATTTTGAAGGTTGATTCCCTATGGGCTAGTGGCTCTAGCCCAGGAGCCAGTGGGAAGAAAAAAGGGAAAGAAAAGAAGATAATAGAAGAATAAGAGAGAATGATATATATATATATATATATATATATATATAGAGAGAGAGAGAGAGAGAGGAGCCTAAGAAGAGGCTGACCTTAAAGTCCCATTGCTGTGCCCTTCTTTACTTCTGATGCTGAGGGGTACAGTTTGGCCAACACCCATATCATTTACCTTGACCTGCTGAAGAGGTATGTTCTCGTGGATGACCATGAGCGTTCCTCATAGCTAGGGTCGTACCATCTTGCACTTAAGTCTGCTCACGGACTTGCTCTGGTAATTCTCTTCCTTTTATCCTTATATATATTACGTTATGTATTTTTATTCTTCGTACTAATTTAGCTCTTTTTATTTTGTGTAGTTTTGGGACAATTTGATTACTATCTTAAATGGTCATGCCGATCAGTCCAAAAATAACCAGGAAGTGAGAGATGCCTTAAATAAGTCTGAGAAAGACTTAACTAATGCCCAGGAAACTTGGGAATGGGAGAGGGAGAAGTAGGAAAAGGCCTGTGCCGATATCCATGCATCCAAGAACTTAGTGGTCATTGAGAAGGAAAATATGGATAAAGAAAACCTGAGCATGTTTGGGAAAGTTCAAAAGAAAGATGACATGCTCAGGTGTGAGAAGGATGGTAGTTATATTGAAGGCTATAATGTGTTCTATGAGGATGCCAATATCCAGATGGGCTATGCCAAGAAAGTGTACTTCAACAAAGGATTGGACCAAGCAATGGGATCCATGAGAGATTGTATGACTCTGAGTATTTCATCATTCACTCTCCTGGACCCAACCTTCTCGTATAATAAGAGCTAAATGTTGGTCAGCCTACCGACCAAGCTGATAATGAGTCTGTTGAGGTAGGGGTAGCTTCCAGCTAATAAAATAGGGTTGTTGAGAAGGGGAAGTCAGTATACGACTCCAAGAAGATGAAGGAATTGGGCCTTTAATTTAGGACTTTTTCCTTTTTCTATATATTTTCTGTACCCTATAATCTTCTTTTTCCTCTGACTGTACTAGCCTTTGGCCACCTCTATCAATTAATGAAAATAATTTTTTACTCATATTGATGCATACTATCCTTTCACATATACTGATGTTTGGTTGTAATTTTATCCGTTGTGTTCTTTGTATCCCGACGAAGACTACATTCCCCTACCTCAAATTTAGGGATTATCTTAGGACTTAACATTAGCCGCCAAGCTCGCTAGGTATTTTTAAGAATTTACAAGTCTTTGAGGGCGAGGACTGATTAATACAAGAGTCAGTCCGAATTGGTCTCCAAGCTGGCGGACAATCTTCAAGTCATGGAGGAGATCGGTTCTTTAGTTCAAGATGAAATGAAGGGATTGAAGGCCAAGATTATGGAGAACAATAAAGTGAGCCAAGTGGGAGAATTGCTTCAAGTCAAAAATGATTCTTTAAGGAAAGAGGTCATCGATCTGAAGAAGGATGTCCAAAGGGAATATATGATTACAATCAGACTTCAATGAGACATCACGAGGTTGAGGAACTTGGTCATAATGGGCCCTCGAGAGGCCTGGGCGACTGCTTAAGATGAGGGTTGGGATGATGCAACAACAAGGCTAAAGGAATCTGAGGATGTTTAATTCAAGTGTGGGTAGTTGATTTCCCTCAAGGAAGTCAAGACTCCTAAGGAATCAGACCTATGGTATAAGTACTAGGATCATTTCCCTGCATATCATCATAACCCCTTCTCGAAAGATGGCAAGTGAAACCCCATTGGCGTTATTCATGCCTAACTCTTAAACCATTACCACAAAGTCCATGATGAGGTGTTCACACCAAACCCACATGATGTTCGAAGAGCACACATAGCGGATTATCTTTCTCGCCATACTTAGTTGATCTAGGCCTTTGTTAGGTCTTTGTACATTTTTTATTGATTTCATTGTACTTTCCATTTTTTGTCAATATATAAAGTTTAGTTTATCAACTCGTTTCATATGAGTTAATAATTGTCTTTATGTTTGGATTGTTAATTGGAAAGGGCTATTTTATATTGACCACTTAAGACCTTTATCGATCATACAATACTATTGATCACTTTAGGCTTCTTGCAAATCAAATTAGTTAGTATTAGGGTTAATATTTTTGGGATTCTTAGTGGCCTAAATAATTTAAGAACAAATGTTAACTATTTTAGGACCTTGCTGACTAAATGAGTTGGATAACTTATGCTTTAACATTCTCCCAGTCTAATATGCTTTAGCTGTATCATTCCATATGCCTTACGTCTTAGGTTGTGACTTCACACTCCCTTAGGCCTAGGTGAGATGATGGGGAGAATGTAACTTGTTGGTGGGCCATTCGCCCAATCAAGGTTTTTGCGACCAACGCATTTGGCGACCAACCTATGTTAGCTTTTTTACCTAAGGCTCCTATCTAGGACTTTTACTATTACCGGGGCAACTCATGAGGTCTACAATATTTATGATAAATAACAGAGGGTTGTAGCAATTGAAATATTTTAATTATTTATTGTAATTACTGCGAACCCTTCTTGGCGCAATTGAACTTTTTGATTGAAATAAGCTAAAAAACTTATTCTAATCTGCATTAGTTACGTTATACACGTGGAAGTTCTTTGGCTAAGACAAACTATGAATCCTTATATTAACCAAAGATATTTTCTTCTTGTGGTTGGGGGAGTTATCATTTGGAAGGGATGAATGATAGTGAGTTGCAGTCAAGAAATTCGAAGTAGCCAATATATGAGATTAAAGTGTGAGAGCCAACTGACCTTTATTCCTTGAGTAATAACTTATGAGAAATAGACGTTTGAAATAAAAATTTGCATAAACTAAATGTGCTAATAAAATATGAAGAAGTCTAAACGTATAACTAATTAAGAATTGATGCATTCCACACTCTTGGTACCTCCCTGTCCTCTAGCGTTTCCAAGTGATATGCTCCTTAAAGGTCATCATTTATCACCTTAAAAGGTCCTTCCCAGTTTGGTTTTATGGAACGACCGAGGAATTTCCTTAGGTAGTAGTTTCTTACTAGGAATTTCCTCAGATTGACATTTTTATTGTACTTCTTGGCTATCTTCTGTTGGTAGGAAGCCATCTTGATTATGTCCTATTCTCTTCGCTCGTTTCCTAAGTCAAGTTCAATGTGAACTGCATCATCGTTTAGGCCTTCGTCAGCCAAGTTGGTTCTCATGGTAGGGAGGCCTGCTCCCAGCGGGATAATGGATTCCATTACATTGGCAAGCATGAAGGGTGTTTCTCCAATTTATTTCCGAAGAGTAGTGAAGTAAGGCCACAGAAGATAAGGGAGCTCGTCTATTCAGGCACCCTTTTCTCTTTTCAGTCTTTTCTTTAGACCATTGAGCATGGTTTTGTTACAAGATTTTACCTGAACGTTTCTTTGGGGATATGCCACATAAATGAAGTGGGTCTTGATGCCATTCTCATAAGAGAAACCTTTAAGGAAGCTACTTTCAAATTGCGTACCGTTGTTGGTGATGATAGTCCTTGATATCCCAAATCATGTTATGAAACTTTTCCAAATGAACCTGGTCATGTCGGAATCATGAATATTTAACAATGGTTCTACCTCTACCCACTTGATGAAGTAATCTATGCCTAACAATAAATACTTGAAATTTTCAGGTGGAGTAGGTAGTGGTCCCACAATATCTAGTCCACATTTCGTGAACGGCCAAGGACTTGTAAGATATTCTAGGTCGCTAGATAGCTGGTGGACCATAGGAGAGAATTCCTGTCATTTTTCACATATTCGAACAAAATTACTTGTGAACTTTTTTCATGTGAGGTCATCAGTAACCTTTCTTAATCACTCGAAAGGCCAATAAACTCCCTCTTGCATAACTCCTACAAATACTATCATGAAATTCACTAAGAACTTGTTCGATGTCGTGTGGGTGGACGCATTGGAGGTAGGGGACTGTGAATGACATATTGTATATCTTTCCTCCTATGGAGAGGTAGAAATAGGTTGTTTTCACCCTTGATTGATGAGCCAGTCTCTTGCCATCAGACAATATGTCACTCCGTAGATAGGAAATAATAGGATCCATCCAACTAAGGGCCTTCTCTGTAATAAGGACTTGTTTGGTGACCATCATCTAGTCGATGCTTGGCTGGTTGAGGAAATCTATCTAGATAATTCTTCTAAGATTGAAGTTCACTATAGAGTTTACGATTGCTAAGGCATCTACATGACTATTTTTCCCTTGAGGAAACCATTGAATATAAACCTTCTCGAATCCTTCCATAAGTTCTCTTACTATGGCGAGATAGGTTTCCATCCTATCATCTTTTACATTAAAATATCCACTCACTTGCTTGGACGTTGAGGCACCTTTCCTAACAGTATTTGGGCCTTGCACAAGCCAACGATCAGTGCTTCGTATTTAGCTTCGTTATTGAAGGCTTCAAATCCCAACTTGATCCCTTATTAGATGACAGTGTATATTGGTGTGATGAGGATTATTCCCACTCCTGCCCCTTTGGAATTGGATGCTCCATAAACATCTAGGGTCTAGTCCTTAAATTGTGCTTCCTTGGGTATTAACTGATCCGTTTCCTCTTTGTTGATAGGCTGGTCCCCCATAAATTCGGCGATAAAATCAACCAGGATTTGTCCCTTAATTACTTTTCTTGGTCAAAAGTGGATATCTAACTCCTGATCTCGACTGACCACTTCGAGAGTAATCCAGAAAGGTTGAATTTCTAAAGAACAACTTTAAGGGGGAGGAAGTGATCATTGTCATTGAGTGAACTTCAAAGTAGTGCTTTAGTTTCCTTGAGGCAACTACCCATGCATAAGCGATATTTTCTAGGGATAAATAGCATTGTTCTGCATCCAAAAGTAACTTGCTAGCATAATAAATAGAATGTTATTCTCCTTACTTATCACACACTAGAGCTGAGCTCACTATATGGTCTGATACTATGAGATAGAGATACAGTGGGTCTCCATCATAAGGGAATCACCAATAGGGCCGATTAATTGAGGTGGGAGTTGATCTCCTCCAAATCTTTTGAACAATCATCATTCCAAATGAGGCCCCTGTCTTTCTTTACAGGTTGAAAGAATGGTCGGTAATACTTCGAGGACTTGGAGATGATTGGCTGAGTGATTATGAGTGAGATTTTGAACATGTCGCAGTGTCTGTGGAGAATGGATCTTGTTGATGTAATCAACTTTATCAGGATTGGCCTCACCTCTTTTACTACCAAATTTCCTAGAAACTTTCCTGATTGGGCATCAAATGAACACTTACTTTCATTAAGTTTCATCCGATATTTCTTGAGAACTTCAAAGGTTCTACCTAAGTCCGTGAGGTGGTCGCCTCTACTCTTGCTCTGGACTAACATGTCATCGATGTAGACCTCCATTATGTCTCCTATATATCTCTTGAACAACTTTGTGACCAGCCTCTGATAAGTTGTCCCTGCATTTTTTAGGCCAAGTGGCATAACCTTGTAGCAATATAACCCAATACGGGTTATGAAGGAATTTTTTTCCTAGTTAGGGCCGAACAATGAAATTTAATACTACCCTACGTAGGAATCCAAAAAAACTCATCCTTTTATGTTATTTCATAGCGTCAACCAGTCGATCAATCTTACGTAGTGGGAAATTATCTTTGGGACATGCTCTGTTGAGATCTGTGAAGTCAATACAGACCCTCTAACTATCATTGCTCTTTCTAATGACCACTGGTTGGATAACTATTTAGGGAATTAAACTTCCCTAATAGATCATGCATCCAGAAGCCTCCTTACTTTATGCTCCATCGCTTTAGCCTTTTTGGGGACTGTTTGGCGAGCCTTCTGAGTGATCATCTTGAGGGTTGAGTCAACGTGAAGACGATGTCAAGCTATGTCAAAATCAATTCTAGGCATATCATATATCTCCCAAGATAAAACATCCAGATTCTTCTCAAGAAGGCAATTGATTATTTCTTTTTATGACAGGCGAGTGTGGTTCTGATCAAAAACTTTCTTTTTGGAAAGTTATCATTAACTCTAACTTCCTCCAGGCTTTTAATGACCCTGTCAGCGGGGTGGATTCTGGTCTCCTCCACCCCTGGTTGGTCGTACCATAATTACTATTTATAGGGTGTACCATAATTATTGGTTGGGCTTCCTCTGGAGCGTCATATGGTTGATTTTTCTTTTCCTTCCTAGGAGGGATAGCTGTGATAAAAAACTTCCTTGCAGTGGCCTGGTCTCCATAAATATCAACCATAACTAAATCGATGATACACTTCAATTTCAAATGGTAGGTAGACGATACAGACCTCCTGGCGTGCAACCAACCTCTGCCTAGAATGGCATGATATGGGGACTCTATGTATACCACCAAGAACTCGATGAGCTTTAATATATTGCATGCTCTGACTGGCAGGACTATCTTTCCCAGTGGCATTGTAATTCTTCATGTGAAGCTGACTAATGTAATGGTAGCTTCCTTGAGGTCTGTTAGGTTGATCTTTAACTTGTGGAACAACTCTAGGTATATTACCTCTGATGAGCTTCCCTGATCCACCATAATCTTGTCAACATCCCAATTAGAAATTCCGAGGGTCATCATGAGTGCATCGTTATGTCATGTACTAAGCCCAATTAAATCTTTTTCAGTGAATATGACGTGTTTAATGTAGTCGATGTCCTCTAATCGCCGGCGATTTCCAGGTTGGCTCTTTGCAGGGTCAATCTGGAATGACTCCATATCAGCAGTGGCCTTTTTCAACTCTATTCAAATAGCGTTACCTAGGTCGGACACTCCATGGATCACCACTAATTCCTATCCCATGTTGTCATCATGGAAATTATTTGTTTTCCTATGTCCACTGATTACGACCTTGTCAGCTTTTTTTCTATGTAGTTATAGAGATGCCCTGCTTGGGACAACTCTTCTAAGTGTGACTTCAGAGGCTTGAAATTCTCAGTTTTATAGCTGCCCTCCTTGTGGAATGCACATCTCAGTGCATTATTCCTTTTCATTTGGTCACCACCCATCATCTTGGTCTACTTGATGAATGGTTGATCCTTAATCTTTCTCAAGATCTTATAGATTAGTTCCTTGAAGACTGGGTTAACAACCTAGAATGGTTTTGAGGGATCAACCTTACTCCTACTCTTAGAGACATTATTTCCCCCATTCTTGTTCCATTTATTTGGAGTGTCACTCTTATCTCCTCTTTTAGTTACCCTTTATTGACCATTATACCCTGCATTAGAGTGAGTCACGTTCTCAACCTTGTCGTATTTCTCAATACGAGCCATGAGGTTGTTGATGGTGATGGCTTATTTCTTTGTTAGGAACTAGTGTAACAGAGATATGGTTGGCAGACCAATCTTGAAGAATGCAATGAAAACTTGCTCTAAGAAGTCCTCCACTACACTAAAGACTTCCCAGTACCTCTTGGCATAATCATGAAGGTTCTCTTATGACTTTTTCTTCATCACAAGAAGTGCATCCATCCACTAGGGGTGGGAGCTGCTGGTTATAAAGCGAGCAGAAAAAGACTCTTTTAGGGTCGTAAAGCTCTCAATCGACTTATGGAGCGGCTTCTCAAACCACTTCTATGCTACATCGTGTAGGACAAATGGGAAAATTCGACACATCAAGGCATTGTGGCAGCTCCAGAAGGTCATTTATTGCTTATACTACCAAACATGTTCCATGTGATCTATCTTCCCATCATATATCTTGAATTTGGGAATAAAAAAATTCTTTAAGGGTTCTTCTTCTTCAATCACCCATGAAAAAGGGGATTTCATCTGGGTTTTGAGAGCTCAAGATAGCTCGTTGGTTGACCTAGCTCCTCGATGGTCTGGATGTTGGTCCATCTCTCTACGAACCAAAATTCTGATGTTCTCATCTTGATGATCATTGTTTCTGTCGCACCTCTCTGATTGACCACGTTTTGATCGATCATGCTCTGATCTTCCACGTTTAGATCTATCTTGGTTGCACCTGGAGCTGCTCCCTCAGCTGGGAGTATTTCTCACGTGAGGACTAGTAGTCCTATCATGACGCATCCTGGTATCTCTATAGAGATCTCTCTCCATTCTTTCCAGTCGCCTTTGTAGGAGAGCATTTTATTCAACTTGATGTGTGTGGTCTCCTCTTGTTCTTGAAGCCTAGCTTTGTAAGGGTCGACCAATCTAGAGATTTGTGTAGACTTAAGTGGTAGCTGAATTTCTTCAGAAGGCTACCTTTCTTTGCGCCATTCTTTGACTTGAACCTAGGTGGGACTTCATCTTGCACGTCGCCAATCCGAGGAATGTTGCTTCTCTGGTAAGACAATACAGGATTTCTATTGATAAATGTTTTGTAGGCATATAAGTCGTTTCTTGTAGACGACTCCAATTGTGAGTGCAATAATTATCACAATAAATGTCCACAAAAATAATTATAAATGACGAAAGTAAAGATCCCACACAAAATAAAAATATACTTGGTTTGAAAACTTGCCTATGTCCACATAGAGGTTACTATGCTCTTATTAGTGTCTTTCAATGCTTGAGGCTACATCAAATTGCCTCGGGCCAGGGTTTACAATTTATAGATGTGTAAAATAAGAGACTGAGTTGTACAAGTAACTCAATATGATCGTGGGTAACTAGTGGTGTCCCTGAATATCTCCTTAGATATTGTTTGTAACTAATTTGAGTATATTCATAAGTATTTCAGCGTATGTAAAATACTCTAGTCATTTTTGAATAGTTGATTTGGGCCGGGCAGTCCACCTTCTCTGCTGGACAGGTCGACTACTTTCTTGGGCCAAGATAAATGGGTCCCCACAATACATACATATATATATATATATATATACAACTAGGCTCTTCAACATATCTCCTAGCAACATAACTATGAACATACCCATTTTTTAAAATAGTAAAAAATATAATTTTGAGATGATATTTTTTATATGGGTTCATGATATTTCAATGTGCACCTATAAAAAATCAACTAAAAATAATGTTTTTTGTTATTTTTGAAAAATAAGTAAAAAAAATATTTATTTTAAGCTGAATATTTTTACAGGGGCACATTGAAATACATTTAACCCATAGAAAAAGTATCAACTCAAAGTTATTTTTTTTACTATTTAAAAAAATAGGTATCTTTAATGAGGTATGTTGGATAGCGTGACTCTCTCTCTCTCTCTTTATATATATATATATATATATATATATATATATATATATATATATATATATATATATATATATATATATATATATATTCTTAATGAATGTCATACTCTTGCATGCTTATGTTTTGCCCGATATACACACTCGTTCTTCCATAATGACTTGTGATTCGGTAAACACTCGTATTACATTTTGAATTATTAGTTTCAGGAACACTCCTAAGGATTAATTCACTCCGTACTTTTCCATGATGGAGGTTTAATGATTCCATTCTTCACCTATTATGCACATAAGCGCACACTTCATGGAGTCTAACAGGAGAAGATTAACACATGGCCATGCGAGACCGAAAGGGAGGGATGGGTGATTAAAAGCTTCCCATTCTGTAACCTAGTCCCAAGACCCGGGAACTACTTGGTTTCTCAAGCATTAGTATTATCCTCGATGTTGTTCTCTCGTGGCAACATTATCCCACATTGATGACGGCTCAGCGCCACAAGAAAGGGTGCAATCCTGTGCACGTGCCGAAGGGAACCCTCGAAAAACAAGAAGAAAGGGGAACCCCCCGATATGGCCACATCCAATTCACCCCCATCTTGGGTATATTTCCGGGCCGACAACCCTTTTTGTGATCTGATATGTATTTGCAAGTTCTATTCGATATTGAGAGATATAATTGGAATTTAGACGATATATAGGATACAACCATGGTTTTGGGATATAGGTTCGTGAATGTTCTTTAGAATAATGATTTATGACCATAACCTTGATTATGGGATTTTTTTCCGCGATCAAAATAATTATTAACATAGATACATTGATATCATAGATCATTTTTGTAATAAGTTATGTGGGATTCCACGCTAAGGGGACTTATTTTACTTGCATCCTCTCTCATTCATTTTCCTTATATTTCTCTGTGTTACAATTCTATGATTTTTTTAATATAAAATTGTTAATGTTTTTCTTGTTTACACAGTGCATGAGCATAATTATTCTAACCAATCAAAAGACAACACGTGGCATGCTGCAACAATGGGTATTGTGAAATTCAATTAGGCTTGTAGAAGTGTGGAAATTAAAGGAGATTGTTTTGGGTAGTTGAAAGCACACCATGCATGCACCAACACATAGATGAACAATATAGAATTATATTGGTTTATTTTCAAATTACAAGTGGAAATTTCAAGAGGTTATGAAGATCGCTTATAAATATAAAAGGAGACAACAATTTTAATGGGCCTCCAATATAGATTCCAACCCCAAAATTTGAATTTATTTTTACTTGTTTTCTCTTAGTTAAAACACCTTCGGATCATCTATCCGTGAAGTTTATCTAGATCATCTTTTTATACTCACCTTTATTTGTTCTTGTATTTTTTTATGCACTGTAATTCAATTAGTTTAAATTTTAATTTAATTTCTTGATTTATTTTACTTTACTTTTCAATTTGGTTGATTTACTCGTTTCATTTTCCTTCCTTTACATTTTTCCCAATTTATTTTTAAAGTTATTTTTTCCTTCAAACTCATTTATCAATTTACTTAGCTTCCACAAATTTTTTCATATAGGAGTAGAATATATTAGTTAGTGGACACTTATTGCAAAAAATCCCTCTTAATTGAAGCATCATACGTTACGAAATCATCTAATTGATCTTTTATGTTATAAAAACCATACTTTGATAAGGTTTGACCATTGGCTATCATGCTTACACACAATGTAACATATCTTTGGTCATTCTTACAAAAACAATCGAACATATTATTTGGAACGTCTAGTGGAACAATTTAAAATGACATAAAGTACTAAATGGAATAAAGTGGATTTTTTTTACCTAAAGAGGAAAAGAAACTCCATAATCTCCTATTAGGAGATAATAGCTCACAGTGAGAAGATTTTAGTCCAAACATTATCCAAAGAAAAAATCGGCAAAGGCTAAAAAACTTTATTATAGGTGGAAATTTTCTACTTATATTACGTGGGGAACGAAGTAATAGCCAAATGGGTGTTATTGTGTTCCAAAAAAATACACCTATCTTTCCTATAAATTTTCAAACACAATGGGCAGGAAAATTCATGCTAGCGTTAGACCATTTTTAAGATATGATGCATGATATGAGATCCATGATGCCTATTATGAGTAGAAAGTGGAATTCTCTTTAACACAACAATGCTAGACTAAGCCAAAAATTCCAAAGTCTTAGTTGATTATTTGAACACAATTGTATGATGAGAGAGTGCAAGTGATCCTCTGACAACATGTATATAATAAGATCAAACTTTCAAAGTCTTTGCACATTGTTTAAAATACAATTGTATGATGGGAGAGTGAAAGTATTCATTTTGTAGCACAAGAAAACCTATGAGGGACTTTAAACCATAGGATACTAAATCTTCACCAAAATGGCCATTTTATGCCAATGGTGCAAGAAAGTTATTATATTCTCATATGACCTCCTCAAGGCAGTGCCAGTGAAATCATAATTGGAACATATATTATTGGACCATGCACTTTCCCTCCAAGAATAGGAAATGATTAGAGAATAAGGAAAAGAATTATGGGATGGGTACAATTCCATAAGCAAGGGTAGGTTGTAAAAAAAATTATTTAAATGAATCCTAAGATCGTGAACGTCATAATAATCACTTAATAGTAATGTGAAAAGAGGAATAATGTAATACCTCCTTTCATCATCATGGATATGATGTCGATGTTTATCGCCACTAATTGTCGCCAACCGACTAGCTTAACAGTCTTTTAATGGAGAATTTTGGCTTATCTCTCCTTCACTATAAACCTTTATATGTGTATTTTGTGGATACCTTTTAGATGGAAGAAATTCATATATTGTAGGTGGAGAGAGGGCCTAAATTCCAAAGGTCAATTAATCTCAATTGTCCATCAAGGAAGAGATTTAATCAAAATTTTAACTCCTTTTAATATCCATTTTATTTTCGAAGATGAACCATTTTATTAGGAAATAACATATTCTAATTAAAAATCAGAATACCAATGACCATATTTCAAGGAAGGAATTAAAACTATTAAGGAACCCAAAGATTAATTAATTATTTCCTTACAATCTCCCATTTGGTCGTTAGGAGAATCCATTAATATTTTTAATTAAGAATCATAAGGCACACATTATATGCTAAATCCCTCAATACTTGGTTTCCATAACTACCTTGGCTAGTCCAGTAGTCAACGGGAGTAATGGCGGTCGCATATTATTATGCAACGTGATTCCTTACATGTACTATGTCATTGACGACCTTCTTAGCTAGGCCATAATCAGGATTTTACGTAATGGTCCCATAATTTGTTGAAGATGACAATTTTATGTTATAATTCATCCAATAATAATATGTGTATACAATGGAAAATGGAATAGATGTATAAGTTTTATTAAGAGCTCAACAAATGTCAAATACAAGCATAATAAATTGCAGCAAAGAAATAACTAGGAAGTATCTTCAAGACCCATGCTTTCAGTATGTCTCTGAGATGTCTTTGGAGGTAGTCCTTTTATAAAAATATTTGCAACTATGAGATTTGTGCATGTATGTTCAATGACAACTTATCCTATTTTAACATGTTGCTTTAGTGAGAGATATTTTGATCCCTTAGATATCTTGTCATGCTTGGAGAAAAATATTGCTCCCTCATTCTCATAGTAAATAGTTAAGGTCTTAGAAATGAAATGTAAATCTCCGAACTCGGAGACAATTTTTTTAGCTATGCTCCTTGATTTGCAGACTCATAACATGCCACAAATCCAGCCTCCATAAAAGATGTGTAGATCAATTCGGACTTCTGGATTTTTTATGATATTCCACCTCCAGCTAAGAGATACACATAGTCGATAGTTCAAGGTCTAGTGTTATGACATCCATCAAAATTTGAATCTGAAAACACCATTATCTCTAGATGAGCTAATTTTTTATATGTGAGGATGTGATTCGTTGTGCCCTTTAAGTATCTCAGTACTTTCATTACATCTTTCTAATGAGCGATTCCTGGGTTACTTTGAAATCTACCCAGCATGCCAACAACATATCTAATGTTAGGTCTGGTGCAAACATGTGGATACATCAAACTTCCCACAAGATAAACATAAGGATAATTTTCCATTTCTTTACGTTCCATGTCATTCTGTGGACATTGCCTAAGATCAAGCTTGTCTCCTTTCTACAGCGGAACAACACTAGAAGAACATGTCATCATGACAAATCTGTCTAGAATTTTGTTAATATATGCTTTTTGAGACATTCCCCAAATTTCAAGTGACAATATTTCAATTCCTATCACGTAGGAGGCCTCACACATATCTTTCATTTTAAAATTCTTAGAGTGATTATTCTCGTCTCATGTAATAGACCAATATCACTATTGGCTAGGAATATGTCATTAACATATAGTATCAAAAATATGAACTTACTCTTACCGACCTTAAGGTGTATACATGGATCAACTAAGTTTTCTTTGAAACTGGAGTTTGTAATGATCTCATCAAACTTTAGATGTCATTACATCGAAGCTTATTCAAGTCCGTATATTGATTTCTTAAGTTTGTATACCATGTCTCCCAGACCTTTGATTATAAAGCCTTCAGGTAGACACATATAGACTTCCTCTTGTAAGTTGACATTAAGAAAGGTTGTTTTCACATCCATTTGATGTGACTTGAGGTCATAATGTGCTACTAATGCCATTATAATTCTAAGAGAATCCTTTCTAGACACAGGAGAAAAAGTCCTAATATAGCTGACACCTTATTTTTTATTAAAACCTTTGGCTACAAGTCAAGATTTATTTCATTCAATATTGCCATTGTAGTCGCGCTTAGTCTTAAAGACCTACTTACACCCGAATGATTTTTGTCCTGTTGGAAAATAAAAAATATCCAAAACTTAATTTTCAACCATAGATTTTAGTTCATCCTTCATGGCATCAGTACATTTGCTAGAATTAAGATCTTGAATGGCTTATGAATATGAAATCGTATGGTTAATTATCCCAACATCAATTCTACTTGGTAAATCCTGTAATCATCGAAAATAACAGATTTCCTCTAATGATAAGACCTCCTTAATGTTGGTTCCTCAGGTGATTCATCCATAGGTTCATTGGCGATAATTTTATTATGGAGTTGTTGATCATTTATAGGGTTCTCCTTATTGCCTAAAGGTTCAACAGTGGGGAGATTCCCAACAACTTGAAAAATTGAGGGTAAAGGGATATTTACCCTAATTTCCTATATGATCACATCATTAATTTTAGTAATATCACTAATTTCGTCATTCTCATAGAATCTGGCATTATCCGTTTCAACAATTCTCATACTATGGTTAGGACAGTAAAACCTATATCCTTTGGACCTCTCTGGGTAACTTATAAAGTAACCACTGACCGTTTTAAGTCCAATTTCTTTTCATGTGGGTTATAAATTCTAGCCTCTAGGTTTCCAACCTTTCAATAATTCAACATGTGTCTTTGAAATTGCCTTGCTAAGAACAAGGTTTAATATATAAACAGTTTTGCATAGAGCATCCATCCACAAGGATGTAGGTATATTATCATGACTCATCATAGACCTAACCATTTTTATATATGTACGATTTCTCCTTGCAGCTACACCATTCTACCATGGAGAACCAGGTGTTGTGTATTCAGTGAAAATTCTAACCTTTTGTAAAAGTTTTACAAAATGTCCAGGATGTTGTCATGTTTCGCCATACCTTCCATAAAACTCACCACCTCTATCTGACCTTATGACCTTCACTTTTCTATCTTGTTGCCTTTCGAATTTCGTGATGAACACTTGTAAAATGTCCACAGACTAAGATTCATTATGTAATAAGTATCGATAACAATAATGTGAATAATCATAGATAAAAGTAATGAACTTCTCTCTTTCAAAGGTTAGAACACCGAAAAGTCCACAAATATCTCTATGTATGATTTCAAGAAGCTGTTTACTTATTGTGGCTCTTTTCTTTGTGTATTTTTTTATTTTTCCTTTAATACAATCCATACACAGTTTATGATTGGTAAAATCAAGACTTGGAAGAATTCCGTCTTTCACCAATCACTTGATTCTATCACTAGATATATGTCCCAGCCTTTTATGCCACAAGAAATAAGAGTCGTTTTTAGACGACTTACGTTTTATTTCAGAAAATTGACTATCAAGATGAAATTTATAAAGACCATTAATTAAAACTCCAGAACCAATATGATTTTAGTTCAAAAACAAATTAAAACAACCATCTCCATGATGAACCAAATAACTATCTTGATCAAGTTTACTAACTAAAACTAAATTATGGGAAATAGAAGGAACATAAAAAATTTGAAACAAATCTAAATGATATCCATTCTTCAAAATGAGATGATAAGTTCCAATAGCTTTAACTTGGACTTTTTCTCGGTTTCCCATGAGCATAAAGTTTTCACTTAGGCTTATGGTTTGGGTTATAAGGAAGCCCTGCATGGAATTAGAAATGTGAATGTTAGCACCTAAATCAATCCACAAAGTGTTAGGAGAAAGTTAAGTAAGATTTGATTCAAAAAAACTTACAAAATCCATAGGGTTACCTTTCTTTTCAAACCATTCTTTATGTTTAGGGAAATATTTCTTAAAGTGTCCAGGTTTTTTGAAAAATTTGCATTTGTTGTCATCCTTGTTTTCCTTCTTCACATTGGATTGATTAGCATCATCATTTCTGAGTGGTGACCTTTTATGGATTGAATTCTACCTTTTCTTAGCTTTAGATGACCCAGCTCCTTGGATAATATGTCCGACCTTAACACCTTATTGATTCAGCCTAGCCTCCTCTTGAACCAATTTATTAGCCAACTCATTCACCGCCCACCTATCCTTAATGGTGTTGTAATTGATATGGAAAGGTCCATACTGGGTAGGTAAAGAGTTCAGGATAAATTGGATGAGAAATAAATCATCCACTGTCATGCCCAAATTCTTTATCTTGTCATCATGGTTCGTTATCTCAATGACATGATCATGCATTGAGCGTGTGCCATCAAAATTCATAGTTGTAAGATCTGCCATTAGTTTCCCAATAGGGGATTTATTTGAAGTCTTAAATCATTCTTCTATTTCTTTCATGTAATCCTTAGCATTGTCAGGTTTAGGAAGTGATGTTTTGATATTGCTTGCAATTGTCATTCATAGAAGCATGATGCTCAATCTGTCAGACTTTTCCTAAGCTATATAGAGAGTCATTTCCTCATCAGTACTTGTTTCTCTAAGTGAAACTGGTTTTTCATTTTGAAAATCCATGTCCAAGTCAAGTACCCCTAAGGTGAACTCAACTTGCTCTTTCCATTATGAGAAGTTAGTTCCCATGAGAATAGGGACAAATGATTCATACGAAGTCAATTGAGCAGGAAAAGGGGCTGCAATTTAGAGATACAACAATTTTTAATAAGGCTTTAAAAGTTTAATTAACACAAAGTAAGATTTGAATATTTTACGACATGAAAATAAGATGCTCGTGTGGGTAGTAATCACAAATTTAACTTAATACCATTAATGGTCGTAATATTCAAGATGCATAAAGGAGTGATGTATCTATTTAATTTTAATAAGGTATATGTGGATATCCTTGGTTTACACATGTAAAAACACTCCTTAATTGTTTATTCAACACATGATTATAGTATACCTGTGAGCAACTAATTGATATGTGTTAAATAAACATATTTAAACATTATATTGGTAATAAAAGGCTAATTTAGAATCGGTAATAATAAGGATCACTCTGGTGATTCCTAACCTTAATGAAACAATTGCATTCATCTAACAACTTAATATGCATACTGGTGTAAATGTTATCATATAATTCTAAATGGCATAAAAGTACATGATTGTAAAATTCTTGAATAGCAAAATGTGTACAATCTAAAATTTCATAAGTCTAGAATTCAAAAAACATATAATTTTAAAAGTCTTAAATTTCAAGAATTTGAAAAGACATAATTTCTAGAATTCCCAAAGCTCGTGAAATTTTGAAAATTGAAAACAATGCATAATTTAAAGAATTCTAAAAGATGTGGTAGCGTGAATTCTAAAAGACATAATAGTATGAATTCTTATAGACATACTTCTAAAAGACATAATTTCAAGAAAGTGGCCAAGCCCCGTTATGAAAAATAGAAAACACTAATTGTTTTAAATGTAATGAAAACAGAAGATAAAATAATATTGTTTCAACGAATTATAGAGAAAGAGAAAACATAAACTATTTTAATAGTCATGAAAAACAAATAATTTACAGCAGTTCATCAACAGTTATCGGACGATTCATATATAACCTCTTTTATGGACAATATTGTGTTCCTAAACATCATCTCTGATACCACATGAAAAATAGTTTATTTACATGAATTCGAAGACTGTGAATATCATAATAATCACCTAATAGGTATGTGAAAAGAGGGATAACGTAATACCTCATTTCATCATCATGGATAAGATGTCGCTATTTCTTACCGCTGATTGTCGTGGGCCGACCACCTTAGAAGTCTTACAATGGAGAATTTTCGCTTGTCTCTCCTTGCCTATAAACCTTTATATGTGTTTTTCATGGATACCTTTTAGATGGAAGAAAGGCGTCTATTTATAGGTTGAGAGAGGGCCCTAAATTCCAAAGGTCAATTAATCCACTACACCAAAACTGGCGATTGGTCATGGACAAAATCCTTGACCAAAGTTGTGGGTCGTGGACTTGGGTCGTGACCATTTCGTGCGTGAACATTTTCGTGGGTTGCGGCCCAAGTCCATGACCAAAAAAGTGTCACAGTCGAGAGGGGTCACGGCAAATGGTCGCGAACTTGGACCGTGACCCAAAAAAATAAAAATAAAAATTAGTTGCGGCCCTCATCCGTGACCCATAACCGTGACAAATTGGTCACGGCCAAAGTTCGCGACCCACGATCGTGACAAACAAATTTTAAAAAAATTGGTCGCGACCCAAGTTCGTGACCTATTACCGTGACAAAAAATAAAAAAAAATGGACGCGGACTTTGGTCGTGACCCATAATCGTGACAAAAAAAAAATGGTCACGGCCCAAGTCCGTGACCTACAACCATGACGAAAAAAATAAAAATGGTCATGGACAAAGACCATGACCATATTTAACTACAATTTAAAAAAAATGTAATTTTTTGGTCCAATCCTAAAATTGGGGGTCCTGTGAGTGCACCGTCGGTTGCTACGTGAACGTTTGACGCGTACGAGGTGTTACAAATATTTATTATTGGCAAAACAATAAAAAAAATCATAAATTGCGAATCAAGAACGTTGTTAATAAACAAATATATATAGAAACTTAAAAAATTAGACGCCTAAATAATTCACAGACTAAAAAAAATTTGGCAGAGTTTCCTCTATTTTCTTGACATTCCAAAACCTGTAAATGTTAAACCTGCTTATTATAAAGCCCGCACGGTCATAAAATTCAACAATCAAATTATAAAAGGCCGCACGGCCATAAAACTAAACAATAAAAGTCCGCACGGCTGTAACACAAAAAACAAAATCCTGAATGTCCACAACATATAAATAATCTTAATGCCGTAAACCATTGCCTCCTTCATTTGTTACGCGTGCAAAAATCCTACAAAAGATAGGATACCGTCGTTAAAATTTAATCAAGCTGAAAAATTGCATATATGAGTTAAAATTAACAACATATCAATATTTTTAAGACTAAGTCTAGAAATATGAAAATTACCGTCGTATTGTCAAATCGGGAGACCCGCTGCTGCGTGGTCAGTTCCTACGAGTTACATTGGTCCCGTGGGAGGTGTTGGTGCCACCCACGGGGCCGTTCGTGGGTTGTTTCTATTTTTCACCTTATAATGCCAATTTTTTAAGCCTAAGTCTAGAAATATTCAAATTACCGTCGTATTCTCAAACCGAAAGACCCGCAACTACGTGGTCAGTTCCTACGAGATACATTGGTCCCGTGGGAGGTGTTGGTGCCACCCACGGGGACGTTCGGGGGCTATTTTGAGTTTTCAACCGCTAATGCCATGTTTTTAAGCCTAAGTCAAGAAATATGAAAATTACAGTCATATTCTCAAATCGGGAGTCCCGCGGATGCGTGGTCAGTTCCAAATTATTACATTGGTCCCGTGGGAGGTGTTGGTGCCACCCATGGGGACGTTCGGGGGTTGTTTTGAGTTTTCACCCTCTAATGCCATGTTTCTAAGCCTAAGTCTAGAAATATGTAAATTACCGTCGTATTCTCAAATCGGGAGTCCCGCGCCTGCGTCAATTCCTACGAGTTACATTGGTCCCGTGGGAGGTGTTGGTGCCACCCACGGGGCCGTTCGGGGGCTGTTTCGAGTTTTCACCCTCTAACGCATGTTTTTAAGCTTAAGACTAGAAATATGCAAATTACCATCGTATTCTCAAATCGGGAGTCCCGCGGTTGCGTGGTCAGTTCCTACGAGTTACATTGGTTCCGTGGGAGGTGTTGGTGCCACCCACAGGGACGTTCAGGGGTTGTTTCAAGTTTTCACCCACTAATGACATGTTTTTAAGCCTAAGTCTAGAAATATGCAAATTACCATCGTATTCTAGAACCGGGAGATCCGCGGCTACGTAGGCAGTTCCTACGAGTTACATTTGTCCCGTGGGAGGTGTTGGTGCCACCCACGGGGACGTTCGGGGACTATTTCGAGTTTTCACCCTCTAACACCATGTTTTTAAGCCTAAGTCTAGAAATATATAAATTACCATCGTATTAACAAACCGGTAGTTCCGCGGCTGCGTGGTCAGTTCCTACGAGTTACAATGGTCCCAAGGGAGGTGTTGGTGCCACCCACTGGGCCGTTCGGGGGCTGTTTCGAGTTTTTACCAACTAACGCCATGTTTTTAAGCCTAAGTCTAAAAATATACAATTTACCATCATATTCTAAAATCGGGAGTCCCGTGGCTGCGTGGTCAGTTCCTACGAGTCACATTGGTCCCGTGGGAGGTGTTGGTGCCACCCACGGGGACGTTCGGCAGCTGTTTCGAGTTTTCATCTTCTAACAACATGTTTTTAATCCTAAGTCTAGAAATATGTAAATTACAGTCATATTCTCAAACCGGGAGACCCACCGCTGCGTGGTCAGTTCCTACGAGTTACATTAGTCCCGTGGGAGGTGTTGGTGCCACTCACGGGGACGTTCGGGAGCCGTTTCGAGTTTTCATCATCTAACGCCATGTTTTTAAGCCTAAGTCTATAAATATGCAAAATACCATCTTATTCTCAAACCGGGAGTCCCGCGGCTGCGTGGTCAGTTCCTACGAGTTATTTTGGTCCCGTGGGAGGTGTTGGTGCCACCCACGGGGCCGTTCGGGGGGCTATTTCGAGTTTTCACTCACTGACGCCATGTATTTAAGCCTAAGTCTAGAAATATGCAAATTACCATCGTATTCTCAAACCGAGAGTCCCGTGGCTGCGTGGTCCGTTCCTACGAATTACATTGGTCCCGAGGGAGGTGCTGGTGCCACCCAGGGGACGTTCGGAGGCTATTTCGAGTTTTCACACTCTAACGCAATGTTTTTGAGCCTAAGTTAAGAAATATGAAAATTACCACCGTATTCTCAAACCGGGAGTCCCGCGACTTCGTGGTCATTTCCTACGAGTTACATTGGTCCCGTGGGAGTTGTTGGTGCCACCCACGAGGACATTCAGGGGCTGTTTCGAGTTTTCACCCACTAACGCCATGTTTTTTAGCCTATTTCTAGAAATATACAAATTACCGCCGTATTGTCAAATCGGGAGTCCTGCGGCTGCGTGGTCAGTTCCTACGAGTTACATTGATCCCGTGGGATGTGGTGGTGCCACACACGGGCACGTTCGGGGGCTGTTTCGAGTTTTCACCCTCTAATGCCATGTTTTTAAGCCTAAGTCTAGAAATATGCAAATTATCATTATATTCTCAAATCGGGAGCCCTGCGGTAGCGTGGTCTGTTCCTACGAGTTGCATTGGTCCCGTGGGAGGTGTTGGTACCACCCACAGGGACGTTCGGGGGATGTTTCGAGTTTTCACCTTGTAACGCCATGTTTTTAGGGATAAGTTTAGAAATATGCAAATTACCATCATATTCTCAAATCGGGAGTCGTGCGGCTGCGTGGTTAGTTCGTACGAGTTACCTCGGTCCCGTGGGAGGTGTTGGTGCCACCCACGGGGATGTTCGGGGGTGGTTTTGGTTTTATCCCACTAAGGCCATGTTTTTAAGCCTAAGTCTAGAATATGTAAATTACCGTCGTATTCTCAAACTGAGAGACCCGCGACTGCGTGGTCAGTTATTACGAGTTACATTAGTCCCGTGGGAGGTGTTGGTGCTACCCACGGGGATGTTCGGGGCCTGTTTTGAGTTTTCACCCTCTAACGCCATGTTTTTAATCCTGTCTAAAAATATGAAAATTACCGTCATATTCTAAAACCAGGAGTCCCTCGGTTGCGTGGTCAGTTCCAAGGAGTTTCATTGGTCCCGTGGGAGGTGTTTGTGCCACCCATAGGGCTGTTCGGGGGTTGTTTCGAGTTTTTAACCACTAACGCCATGTTTTTTAGCCTAATTCTAGAAATATCCAAATTACCATCGTATTCTCATACCGGGGGTTCCGCAGCTGGGCGGTCACTTCCTATGAGTTACATTGGTCCCGTGAGAGGTGTTAGTGAAACCCACGGGGACACTCGGGTGCTGTTTCTAGTTTTCACCATCTAACGCCATGTTTTTAAGCCTAAGTCTAGAAATATGGAAACTACCATCGTATTCTCAAATCGAGACACCCGCGGCTGCGTGGTCAGTACCTACGAGTTACATTGGTCCCGTGGGAGGTGTTGGTGCCACCCACGGGGACGTTCGGGGGCTGTTTCGAGTTTTTACCCACTAATGCCATGTTTTTAAGCCTAAGTCTAGAAATATGCAAATTACAGTCGTATTCTCAAACCGGGAGTCCCGCGGCTACGTGGTCAGTTCTAAATTATTACATTGGTTCCGTGGGAGGTGTTGGTGCCACCCACGGGGACGTTCGGGAGCTGTTTCGAGTTTTCATCTTCTAACGCCATGTTTTTAAGCCTAAGTCTAGAAATATGTAAATTACAGTCATATTCTCAAACCGAGAGACCCATCGCTGCGTGGTCAGTTCCTACGAGTTACA